>JAPZDV010000025.1:8270472-8394772 GCA_029814665.1 Acanthurus lineatus
ACACACACACGCGCGCACACACACACACACACACACACACACACACACACACACACACACACACACACACACACACAGAATTACACATGAGCATCTGTCAGCTACTCTGGCTGGTCTGAAACAAACATGCATACCCAAACTCACCCATAGCACCACCCCCCCCACACCCCTCCTCATTATTGTCATAGCAACCTCAGCATGCCTTCGTTTGCAGCTGCCATAGAAACATCAAAAGGCCAAGTCGCTCATTCGAACACACACTCTTGTCCCGCTCTTAGAAGTTCGCCTTCAAATTACCAACACAAAAAAACAGCAGTGTACAGCTCTGACTGAACAATGGGGGTTTAAGGCAGATAATTAGTTCGACTTCCTTCTTGATATATGAGCCAATTCTTTGAGATTCACACTAACACACAAACACACAGACACAGAGTTTATATGCAGCCACTGACTGAATCCAGACAAGTTACCTAATTAATTTGTAGACCAACTTTCTGAACATTATGCAACAAGATAACAGCAACAGGCATTCAATTATAATAGAATGTAAATTATTAGTGCCAGACTTTAAACCAAATTTAATAAATTATTGAAATGATGAATCTCTTACATTTCCAAATTTATCAATGTCACAATTTTTCAAAAAACAAAGGACTTAATCAGAAGTTCAGCCAATCCATCAGCCAGCAGACCAGTGTCTTTAACCGGTCTGTGATTAAACAAGACTAACATAACAGAAGTGAGCCAGCATGAGACCAAAAGTATGTAGACACACAAATTTCATGGGTTCAATAAAGCTAGAACAGGTAATGTATTTTAGAAGCCTCTTTTTTTTATGTTTGTTTAATTTATTTTTAAATGTGGCGGCAATAAATAAATCTTTTTTTTCCCTTAGGTAAGTAATTAAGTCCCTGGATCCTTGTACGACCTACCTGCCTGTCTACCTGCAGTACATACCTGCATACCCGGCTATAAGGCTAGTCAAAAATGAACGGCCACAATATCTAGTTCCACCTCTACCTACAACAACCTGCGCTGCTGAACATAGAAAGAAAAAAAAGTTAGACTTAGAGGGACTGAAAAAGAGGTTGGATAAAGCCAGAGGTCAGAATAGTTTGACCTAGTTTCCACTATAATTTTTAAACAACGCTGAAACCTGACAGAGTTAAGGGGTCTGGAAAGTGAAGACATGCTTACTGTTTCCGGTTTGCCACGTTCATAGATAGATTACAGTCATTGTGATAATGTTAAGTGTCTTGTTACATGTGAATGAGACCTGAGGTGTTTGAATATGGTCGGCCATGACAGCACTGCCCCCCCCCCACGCTCTCCCGTGGATTCGTCCTCCAGCAGTGGTCGAGCGATGCGCGTTAATGTGTTTTGCCAGTCTCGCTCTATAAGGAAGCTTAAAGGGAACGGATGGGATTTCCTTGATTGAATACTTTCAAAATCTAGCTTACTCTTGCTGGTTTCACCCACATTACCGACCCCAGCTTTAAGCTGTGGACATTAATATGCTGCTATAACAACTTCCACTCTTCAAGGAAGGCTTTCCGCAAGATTTGCAAACCTAGCTGCAGGGATTTTCTCCCTCTCAGCCACAAGAGTGTCAGCGAGGTCAGGCACTGATGTTGGGTGAACAGTCCTCGCTCCCGGTCGGCATCCCACTTCATCCCAGAGGTGTTTGATGGGGTTAAGGTCAGGGTTCTGCACAGACCAGTCAAGTGTGTCCTCAACACACACAGAGAGCCGTTTCTTTATGGACTTTATGGTTTTGTTCATGGGGGCATAATGATCGTAAAACAAGGAGAGGCCTTCTCTAGACTTGTGCTTTAAGAAGCACAAAAATGTCTAAAATATCAGTTTATCCTGTACTGACCTTCCTAGAATGAATCTACATTATAGGTAAAACAATTAGCTGATTGTCAATAATTTTGATGATTAATTAGTGTTTTTTGATTATTTTTTTCAAGCTAAAATGCCACACGTCCTGTTGTGGAAAATATTTTATACACTTATCAGCTAATGGATTGATTAAGACGATATTTTTTTTCAATAAATAGTCAAATATTTTAAGCCCTAATCTAAGCAATGAAAAGCCTCAGTGACACAAGGAACAGCTTGTGTGTGTTTATACATTTTTCACCAGTTTTCAGACCAAGCCAACACCAGCTCAAGTGACATTACTTGAGGTAGTTTATCAGATTTCACACAGCTCCCACATGCAGCAAAACACTTTAAATAACTTTCTTTACATATGTAGAAATATTCTGGAGTACATGTGAACAGACTTCCCCAGAGTTCCTCTTTTGACTCACAACAAAAGAACATTTCGCACATCCAATAAAGGGCTGGTGCGTAGGAGAAGGACAGTAGATCAAAACATAGTGAGAAGCAAGTTCCTCCACTCTGACTGATTTCAGTATACTGCAACGATTTGTTGCTGAAAGCATCATCAGGCAAAGTTTCCCTTTAAAACCAGACCACTGAGTCCAACAGAACCGTGACAGCAACAAGCCAGCAAGGCACCCGGATAGCTGTTAACACAATTCACCATCAGGCCCAAGCGATTCCAGCAACATCACAAATAAAACCAAGTGGCTGCTAGTTAGCCCACTGCAGTTTTGTGACTGTGTGTGTGTGTGTGTGATAATGGAGAGCAGGAAAGAGACTGAGCCCGGGAGAACAACAGTGGATGAGGTGTCTACCTTAATCCCCTTTTAGTCTTCTTTTTCCCCATGGCCTCTGCATTGTGATGCAAAATCACTTAGCTACCTCCCTGAGCGCGTGTGTGAGTGCGCTTGCTTTGTGCGCGCGCGCATGTGTGTGTGTGTACATATACCCCCCCATTAATCAAGTGCTATGCCTTGATGCAGTATCCGGTCAATTCAACGTCACTCCGTCTCATTTTCTTTGTCTTTCTCTCTTTTTTTCTGTATTCCTCGCAGCTTTTGTCCTTTCATCTCTGCAGCTTTCTGTCTTTTTCTTTTTCTCTCCAGATCCCTGTTTGCTTGCTAAGCCTCATTAACAATTAATTACCAATCAGCTAGTCAAGTCACCCCTGGACCGCTGGGCTTCTCAATGATTCATTAGTCAGGGTTACACAACGCTGCGACACATAAACACACTCAAGCTCTGTCCCTCTCTGGGTGTTTCACACGAGTACACACAGACTTTCTAGACATGCAAACACACAAACACACACACTGAAGCAAGCATATGGACACATAAAAACACAACCTCGCATGTACACACCTGAACACACACACGCTGCCTGTATCTAATCACAATGTCCTCATTTAAAAGAGATGCAGGAAAACTGATTCATTTGGAAATTCTATGCATACAGTGTTCCCAAAACTCACTTCAATGTCATCCCGAAGGATTTTGTTTTTAGGGACTTTAAAAGTCTTGTTTGCCTAAATTGAAGAATTTAGAGCTGGCATATTTTAAGATAAGACAGGACATTAATTAAGACGAGACATCACATACCGGCCCCCCTTCACTTCATGATCCTATTAAGTCCAGAAATCCTGGTGAAATCCTTCATTTGGAAATGGCTGCTGCATCAAGCCCAACATCCATCATTGTGTTTTTTTTTTTCCTCAGGATGTGAGATGTTGGCTTTAGGATGGAAAAATGGTCCAGTGAGCTGATGAATAGAGACGCTAGATTTTTTAAATTAGAAAAAAGAACTTTCAAGGGCATCTGTTCGTTTTCATTATTTTTTAAAAAAGTTTAAAGACCTTTCTTAATTAATGCACAAATTTTCATTAGCTCTGGAAACCAAAGACCAAAGACATTTTAACCTGACTACAGCTACATATTTACAGAACTATTGAATGCTGTTTCACCAAACAAGGTTTGATGACTAATTGCTAATTTAGAGAGCCAGTATTATGATTGAGGGCAGCACACAGAACCCATAAATCTGTTATTGAATTTATTATTGGTCTCATGCAGGCATTCAGCAATAAAGCCCTTGAGCATTGAATTCACCTGTGTGCAGGTAAGGCCAAAAACTTAAGCTGTCTCCTTAAGCCTGATAAGGTAAGACTTGATCCATTTTTCCTAAAATCTCCTTTTCTCCTCAACCATGCAGTTTTTTCCCCCCATGACGGCTTTTCCATTTTACTTGCACATCAAACTGACATACATTGGAACGTCATTTCTACAACACTCACGAGTTGCTTATAGTTGCCATGCAACCAGAAGCTTTATCTTAAGGGTTGCAGAGTGATGCAGTAGACAGGTCGAGTAAAATGTAGGCTATTGAAAGTGGAGGCATTGAAATAGGCTGCAGATGATGCACAAAGTGTTTCTGGAGATTGGCTCGCAGGTGGCACTTGCTCTGAACTGTGCTCTAAATCCTCAATTCCTCAGAGAGTGCAGAAAACTAGGGCTGAAAATCGCAAATTGAAAAAAAGCTGCAATTTTCAATAAAGTTATATTCTCCTTACTCTACATCTTAACAATCTGCAGAAACTTAGTTTAAGCTTTTAAAAGTTGCCTGAACTAATTTTTCTTATTTCACTTAACTTTCACTTAAGTGAAATAAGAAAAGATAAACTCTCTAGCTGATGAAACAGCAAAAGGGAAACGTTCATCTGATGCCTTCAATAAAAACTCAGCATGCTGGTGTCTTTCACTCCCCTGTTGGCTTGAATTATCAGTAGATCTCTATGCAAGTTTACTCAGAAGTTCACTTTTCTCTGACTTGTTTAAAAAAAAGACCTTCAACAACAAGCAACTGCATTAATCATAATTTCTCAGGTTGTTAAACACTATGTAGACCACAGTTACGGGTCTTTTTAATTTATGGAAAATAACTGCAATTAAAAGTGTAATTATAATATGAGACAGAAAAACTGCAATGTAAATTTTCTCAGAGTTAAACAACTTTACTGGAGGCTGAGGTTTGACACACCTGTTCGAGCTTTTATGTGCTGGGAAAATGCTAGCAGAGTAACACCTCAGCACAACCTGACTTCAGACAAAGACTTTGCTTGTTTAGAAGTTTAACATCAATCTGCTGCAAACTTCTACAGCTTAATGGACATCGACACAGGGGGAAAGAGCCTGAAGCACAGAGTGGATTTACTGCCTTGCTCAGGGGTCCTGTGCTGTTAGTTGTTGAACGAGTACAAAGATTTTATTTGTTTCCCAGATTTTCCCAGCAGGATTCAAAATGGCGACCTTCCTCTGACCTCAAAGCTACAACTGAGGGACATTTTATCAGTGCCTCCACACACCACAAGTCACTGTGGCTAATTGTACACATCGACTGGCTCAAATAAAGCCGCGGATCAGTCGAAAGCACGGATGCCTTTGAACAACTTTGCTCCTGTTTGTCTACACATCTCCAGCCGCTCCACAGGTTTCAACAGCACATCCCTTCCCCAGTGTGGTGATTCACGTTTGTCCGTTTACAGCTCTGCACTAACTCTGGCTTCCCCCTCTGATACAGCACAGCATCATGAGATTAAAGTGGAGTGTTTGTGTTTGCAAGTGCTGAGGTTTACTCTGTGTGTGCATGTGTGTGCATGTGTGTGTGTGTGTGTGCATGCGTGTGTATGTAAGACTGCAAGAGAGGATGCAAAGTGGAGTTGGTGTGTGACCTTGTGGCAGGAAGGCACATGCAAGAGTGATGATGTGTTAAACTGTACACACACACACACACACACACACACACTATCAATATGTCAAGTCTGGTGTTGCCTGATGTCATTCACAGTGCTCTGTTGTTTTGCTCAGGTTGTCACATGATCCCTGAACGGTTCAGAGGCACATGAGTAAGGTAAGAAAAAAAAACAAAAAACCACAGGGTTCCAGGAAAAAACTTTAAAAACAGAGAAAAACATTTGCGCAACAATGCAGTAAAGCTATTACTTCATAAATGCATCAATCCATCGACAAGAAATCCATTTAAAAATATATGAATCATCATTTAAGTCATTATCAAAGGAAAAATTGCCAAAGATCCATTAATACCAGCCACACGATTGTTGTTTTTTTAAGCCATTTTATAATAATAAATTGGACATCTTTGTTTTCTTTTTTAATTTGGTGTGGGGTTATTGTACAAAACAAGCAGATATCCCCTTTAGCTTTGTAAATGAAAATTGTGATGGGCCTTTTTCACAATTTTCTATTACAGAGAAAACATTAATTGAGAAAATAATCAGATTAACTGATGATAAAACTAATTAGCAGTCGCTGCCTGCAATGCAGTTTAAGTGCAGGAATGACTTATTAAGTAAAACCTCTTTTATTTGTCTCCTAACATTACAAAGCAGGCTGACTAAAAGTGCTTCCTTATTTAGAGCAGAGGATTAGAACAGTAGATGTCCTTCCGGGCAACAGCTGGAGTCACCCTCACACAAAGAAACACACAAAGAGACACACACACACACACACACACACACACTTGGAAGTTGCCCAGTGTAACCTATTGCAACTGAGCAGCTCCACTGGAGCAGCTGCAGATTCAGCGCCGCGTTCAAGGGCATCTCAACAGCCGTGATGGATGGATGGATGGATGCCACTTGTTCAATTTATCTGTTCCATCCCCTCCGTCATCCCGGGGATTCAAACCAGTGACTTCAATCTCTCAGTTAATGACGTATCTTTAAATTTACTGTCATCAGAGTTCAGGGATTGTGAGCAAAACAGGTCAGCAAGCTGGAGTGAGAATTAAGGCTTGTTGGCTCAAACTGCCTGGTGTCTGATGGATTCTTTGTTTTTTTTCTTTGGGAGGGGGAATAAGGTGATATACAAGTAAGGTACTAAATTGGTACTGGAGCTAAGTTTTTTTTCTGCCAACTTGCATTAAACATATGAAAATCTGGTACACAGAACACTCGAGTGCACATAGTAGCTGCAAAATATTCATAATGCAATTCAATGCAGGCATGTCTCTGAACATGCATGCTGCTTTCCATCACATTGAGACCAGAGCAGAACAGTGCAACAGCACGCTCTCTGACTGCAACTGAGGTGCTAATGATAAAGAATAAACAATTCAGTGAATTATATCAATCTGATCATTTATTCATGAAGCATAAATGTGAAATATTTGCAGCTTTTTTATTGTTTTAGTCATAGTGAGCTAAAATTATCAGGCAAAACAAGTGATCTGTACTTGTCACATCAGGCTCCATGAAACTGTTTTGGTATTTAATGTATTCTTTTTGATGTTTGGCTTGTTTTTTTTTAACATTAATATTCTGTAATTGTTGTTTCTGACCTCATAGGCTGGAGGGTATATGAAACCTGTTGTTTCAGAGAGGTAAACACCCTGACCTCCTACGCTGTGTTTGCAAAAATTCCAGCACATTTAACATAATGTCCCAACCCACCGTGAGTCATTTAAATTAAGATCTATTTGACAGTGCTGTTATGGAGGCTACTTTGTCTGCATAGTGGCCTGTCTTGTTGAACTCACAACAAAATGGTAGACGGTCCTGCTGCACTACTCATGTGTGTCAAACTTGATCCACAAACTCGTGAAGATAGCAGGCAGAGATGTGGAACAGCAGGTGGTAGCCTCCTGAATTACAAACGACCCGGAGCGACAGTATCTGCCCAGCTGCACACTTCACATTTTTAACTCGCGGACCTTGTCAGGAGAAGCGATGATGTCGATGTTGATCCGTCTGAAAACAGACTCAAGAAAAAATAAAAAAAAGAAAGCCCTCTGACCGAGGCTGGACTGAGTCATTTTTCTCAAGTACCAACACAGACCCAACGCTGCGCCCCAGAAGCCATATGACGCACACCTGTAACGGCTCCGCTCATAAACTGTTATTTCCACTGCTAATTAACATTCAAGCGTGGCAATAAAACCACGCACGTTGATCTGCATCTTGGTTTAAAGACACACAGCCACAGCTGGACTGGAGGCTCGGTGGGTAGCAGGGGACTGTTGGGGTGCCGCTTGCCGGGGCTTCAACGATGCCAAAGACCATCATAATGAGGGTAAAATACGCCACAGATGACACACTCGCAGATGGCGCGCAACTGCAAGGCAGATAGAGGTGTGTGTGTTTCATATGGCGGGATGTACATGACCATGGCAACTTAACGGCGAATAGACGAATGCCTTTCCGTGTATCCGCGGTACAGTCCGCCACAGAGGCACCTGCGTGCGGATACGCAGTAGAGTCCCTTTCCCACACCGCTCTCAGTCTGTGGCGGTGTCATTGTCGCAACTAATTAAAGAGGAAATTTTAGAAGAATAAAATAAAAAAAAACAGCGCTCACCTCTTTTGTGTTGACGATGCCTTTGACGTATTTCCCGAGGACTGAATCCACGCAGAAGACGCTGGACAGCACCGCCAGGCACAGGAGTCTCTCCCCGACTCTCACCTCCATCTTTCTCTCTCCCCCGCTGTCGCTCGTCTGCTCTCCGGGCTCTCTGAAGCCTGTCTCTGAGCGGGGGCGCGCACGGAGGGACGGCTATGGAGCACAGAGCGCGATAGAGGGTGAGAGAAGAACCGGTCGCGTGCACGCCGGTCCCCTCAATCCCTGTGGCCCCCCTCCAGCAGCTGATGCTGGATTGTGTGTGTGTGAGAATGTGTGTGTGTGTGTGAGAATGTGTGGATAGGACGCGGTGGGGCAGAGTGCGCGTTCCCGGTTCCGCTCGTGCTTTTTTGTGAATGCGACACGTCCACACATTAAAAATGCCATCGCTGATTGCAATCATGTTTTCATTAGAGGTCATACACCTCTAATGAAGTAGCACCGAGACAGATGATGCCTGGCCCCCCAGCTCAAATTATTGCAGCATTAATCAGCACGATATAGGCTTTATCAACAGGAATGGGATCTAATAACCTATATGTTGTATTGCTGCTAAATTTTGTTGAAAAATTGCACTGTAATCCCGTGTCCATGCAAAAACAGCAGTGGGAAAAGTGGCCTAATCAGATCCCTGAAATTTAAGTAGCAGGGGGTCAACACAGTGAGAAATGCTGTTGCAGTTAACATAAAGGGCCTGTATTCAAAACTCAGTGCAGAAATATCAACAAAATGTTTTGAATTATTCAGAATGATTCAGAAAAAGTACATAATGACATACTATTTGATTTTAAACACTTTATTATTGTCGCTGAGCCAAGTGGAGCCATTGATTATTATGTAAAATGTTAAGTAGTGTTAGCTATCAGATAAATATGATGCAGTGAAAAGTACATTTGTTTCAGATATTTTGTAAAGTTAGCCTAAAAAATATACTTTAAATGCATATATAAACAGAACTTGGTAACTTACTTCCTTAGTATAGAGAAATAAAGATAGATTATATCTGAGTGAGCTCTCTGCATCGTGCATTTTTTGGATTTGATCTGACACTTTTTATGTTTACAAAAAGGTCAACTTTGTTTTTGACCTTTTCCCAAGTCTTGACTGATTCAAGAATTTGGTAAAATTCCATTAAGAGTTTTCGGTATTCACAAATGCAATCATAAATCATAATCATTCAAAAAAAGAAGTCAAAAGCCATCAGAATATCTACCCTTCTATATTAAATTACAATCTCTTTCTCTTATTCTCAGTGACTTGTGGTTAACCTTTAGTTTGATCAATACAAGAAAAGGTTAATTCATGAGCTTGAACACGACAGTGCAGCGGGTTCATGGGAGAATATATTTATTTAGATAAAAATCAACAAAGGAAAAAAATCAGCCTACTCATGGCGACTCAGTCATAACATTCTACAGAAACCTGCAAAGAAAATGCAGTCAAATCAGTAAATCAGCAATCAATCAGATGAACAATTCTGAAAGTAAATATATCTACATGAATCATACAATGTTTAATATACATTCTTATTGTTATTCACAGGTTTGCACTTGTGGTGTTTTGATGAAAGAAAATTTAAAAAATAAAGTTAAAAAAACAAACAAGTAAACTTAAAACAGCATTTGTTTCCAGTCTATGGCTTGTTCTTTTTAAAAAAAGGCTGATCATATTCTACATCAGAAATACATTTTTCAGTGCAGGGTAATTTGCATATGGAGTGCAGACAGGCTATGACACTTGCTAGCACCTGCATCTTCAATAATACCAGTTAACAGCAAACACTGAAAGAAAAAAAGACAGCACATCTGTAACAAGACTCTGGCTGCAGTCTTTGGTTCAGACTAAAACATTAACTGCACATGGAGGTTATCTATAGAGTGTTTGACATTGGGAAACATTTCTATGGAGTGGTTGAGATCGATCTAATGCACTGATGCATTTGTGAAAGAACTACATTTTCAAGAATCTTGTTCAATCTACTTTAAAACAAGTATTGCGGTGTGTGTGGGCTGGTGTATGGTAGCCATGTCCAACCTTGAGGTGATTCAAACACATTACACCACAGTAAACAGCATCACACATTCACAGACTGTGAAAACAAATATGACGTGATGCTGGTGTGTAACAGCTTTGCCTACAACCCCGATTCCAAAACAGTTTAGACGCTGTGCTAGGCATAAATAAATCAGAATGCAATAACTTATAAACAAACTGTTTCGTGTTCAGGTTCCCAGTGTTAGGGTTTGGGCTTGGATGCCTTTGTCATATTCAATCATGATATCACCTGTCACTAATAAACTTGTTAAACAGGCATTTTTTTGAGCATTTTAGATTCAGCTATCATTTTACAAAACATGTTTGTATAATGCAGTGTTTTTCAACCAGCTTGCAGTGAGAGATCGACAGTGTCGACAATGGCATATTATTTGCAGATAATAATTAATTCGTTTTCAAAAAAATGTTTTTTGGACCAATTAGGTGAAATTGGATAATTTCCCGCGGCACACCAGTTGAAAAACAATGGTATAATGACATGCAGTTACTAGCCCCTTTAAGCTGCTTCCTAAAACATAAAATTCCATGAATATTACCAAAATGTAACTATTTTTCATCTTGGTGTGAAGGATGAGTTAAAAAAGTCTCACAGCCTGAGAACAAAAGCTGCCTTTTAGTCTGGTGGTAATGCAGCAGATACTTCTGTGTCTCTTGCCAGACGGCTGCAAGGTGAAAAGATTGTTTCCACTCAGAATGTTTTCTATTGCTCCTCTGTAACAGTTCATAAGAAGCTGGCATTGGAATCTTGTTTTCTAAAGTTTCCTTAAGAAATATAGTGATTTTAAGAAATAGTGCTTTTTGGGTTTTTTTTTATGCCAGGGTAAGGATCCACAATTTTCCCAGTGTTTTGTTGTCTCTGACCTCACCTTGATTCAAATATATATTGCTGGTATGTCATTCAAAAAAAGGATATATTTACAAAAATCAATGAAGGTGCTGAGGTTAAACATGAAACTGAATGAATTTCCACTGTTTTATTGAGTGTGTATGTCAAACTCAGATTCTGATTACTTATATTTTATGGCGTACAAACTTTTTTGAAATCGGGGATATGAAACCTAATCATTGGAGCAGCTGGCTCATGTTTTGTAGTAGCATTGCACTTTGCATTGCACATTGTATTTCACTTCACCGAAAATCAGCCTAGGGCAAAGGAAATCTCAAGTGAGCTTTCGAAGAGTAAAACTGTGGAGGTATGCTGTACAACCTAACAGTTGAACAAGCTGTCAAAAAAAGCAGCATTATGTTGAAACATTACAATTAATTTGTACTCACAAGGACAATTTGTGATTATGAAGTTGTTCATCAACTTAGACGATTTGTGAAGCAGCAGCACTCGCTGAAACAATACTAAATCTAATCAGCTCTAAGTTGCAGGCAACATAGAAGCAGAACAGCAAAAATATTAGAAATCAATGGAACTAAAGTAAACAGCAACCCATTTCTGCAAAACAGATTTCTGGTCTACGATCTGAACTCAGGTTAGCCTGATGGGTGAGTGGTCATCAACGGTGAGAGGCATACGGAGGTTATCAACTGCAAGTGGGAGAATTTGACACATTTTTTTAGTCGCTCACATACTCAAAAATTTATAAAACAAAGTGCTAATGACCAGTCAACCCTGCTCAGCTTCATAGGTGGTTGTGTTTTAGTAATGATGAAGAAGACAATGTATGTCACAGACGAAAGAGGGACTAGACTTTAGAGGGACTACATCAGGAACAGATGTCAGAAGATTAATACTATAAAAAAAGTCTCTTGAATGTAAAGTGCCATTCCTGTCTTTAAATGAACACACGACAAACAACACAGACACACACATGTGAACTCATGTTTCTCACACACCACAGAGACTGGTGTGATCACATGAATGAACACATGCAGACTCCACTTCAGCCACACATACAGGCACCAAGTAAAGGGAAAAAACATATAGACAAGCTAAAGCTTAAAATACACTTGCACGGATCGACAAATCAACTCTTATAAAAGTGCAGAGTGAGCATAAACAGCGGCTAGTAAAGCAAGTACAAACTTCAGCCCAACATCTCAGAGAGGATGAGTGTATTACTTTCTTCGTCTTCACGGCCCTGGTTTTCTCCATCAATCTGACTAAAAATATTGCAGTAAGTACTGCGAGCTGACAGAACTGAGCATGGTCTAATCCTGTAGCATGACTTTGCTGCTGAAAATCCTGCTCTTCTACAGGGGGAGGATTTTGCACTCCGGGCTTCAGTTAAATCCTATTCATCACACAGCATCCCTTCTCTACAGACTTGGCAACCCTGGCCCTGTTACCAGGCAAGGGCAGGACAGTGCCAGCATTGTTGGCAACTATATTTAGTTGGACCTGATCGAGGGACTGACCCTCCGAAGGACAATTTTGTGTACTTCAAAGTGCTTTGGTGGCAACATGCTCAGAGGAGTCTCCTCAGGTTATCAAAAAACAAAATCAACTCCAAATGCGATGGTTGAGAGCAAAGAAATCTGGAACATCAGCCACTTTCAGTGGGCCAAACACAAGTTCAGTGGCTTTTACACAGCACTCATTCTACGGTATTTATTTTCTTGCTCAGGGTCCTGGAGCGTTGCCTAAAAGCCTCCAATTTGTAGAAACAGATTGTCAGGCAGGAAATACCCTGGACCTGGGAGAGTGGTACTTTGACACTGGAGCCCGACAGCAATAAAGTTTGACCAATATTGGTCTACCACAGATATATCATATTGGCATAGATATGGTCGGTCCTGAAAATCTGGCATTGGTCAGGCTCTATACTTGTAGAAAAGTAGTGTTAGCAAAATATCCTGGCGAGAAATGGGGACGACATGAGAGGAAACCAATGTAGTGGAGATTAGAATGTGTATTGACAGCTGAGGGTGGGCTTTTTACTGCCCCTTCCTCTCTTACGCTACCTCTGCAGAGAGAGAGCCTCAAGCAATTACTTAAAAAAAAAAACACTTTGTCTCTTTCAGACATCTGAGAGCTAGATTTGTTCTTAAATGACTTCGAAAGTTAGGAACCAAGTGCTTGTCTCTAGAAAATAATGCATCTCAGTACATCTACGCAAATTTCACTTGAACAATCCATATAATGCAATCTTTGCATTTGTCATTTCACTAAAAATGCAACAGGCAGCATCTAGAGAGGGTACTGTGTCCCTGTGTAATACTCTACACTTTCTGCATCACATCAGTTTAAATTAATGGGGGCAGGATATGAGATTAATTAGAAGGCCGGGATGTCAGGGCATCTGTGTCAAAGAAGCAGAGGTAAATATTGAGCACATTCACAAATGTGGAATAAACAGCATAAGATTACATTAAACAAAGAACATAGCGTACAAATCAACAGACAAATCAGTAATGATTTAGCGGCAGAAATTAAAATATAAATTAAAAAATCATACTGCTGCATAGGGTTAATAATATGATTAAAAACTGTAACAGAATCTCAGCAAACATGTGAATCAATTTATCCAGTTTAGAGCCTTTCAGTCTGTTGTGTCTTAGCTCTATAATTCTATTTGGGAGAGTCAACAGAGTTGCTATCCACAAAGTGAGCAGTATTGACTGCCAAACTAGCGTAATGGAGAACACAATGTAGAGTTATTAAGTGTGATTTAGAGCGCCTCCCTAAAGGACAAGTGGCCGTTTCGATGGGGATGAGTCTATGCAGGAGCATATAGTGTGCTGACCACTGTCTGATTAGGGCCTAAAATGACTGCCTTGGTCAGGATGAATCACCCATTCAGGCCTCGTCTCAAGAATCTTCTGCGCTGCTTTATGTCTGCGATTCTGCTGCCTAACAGCATATCTGTTAAGTATGTGAGCTGCCTGTGTGGGTGAGTGCTTGTCTTTGATCTAAGTAGCGTCTAAATTACCATTTTATTCTAAAACATGACTCTTTTGTGGGTGTGTACGTTTTGTCTGCCAGATTTGTGTTGGTGCATGATGGTGCACAGACAAATGGCAGGAATTGTTAAGCAGAGGAAGTTGTATTTCAATGTTCCTCTTTGTTTTGTCTCTCAAAAACTATGCAATCTCTGAGAATCCCCCCCCAACCCTCTTTCTGAGGATACTTTCTCTCTCCCTTTTTAGGCATTCCACTGCCTAAATCTCTCTGACTTTCATTTAGTCTTCCTTACTTCACTCCCTGGGTGACTGCAGTCCTTCCTTTTTAATCTAACCTTATTTAAGGCCCAATACCACCAGCGTCAGTGTTATTCTGGGCTGCCACAGCAACTAAGTCCTCCCCATCAGCAATTTTAGCCCCTTTCCCAGCTGTTAGCTCTACCCCCTCAATAGGGCCGACGAAGAGAGAATCAGCCTCCCTAGAAGAGGCCAATACACCCCTATCGGTCCGTTCCAGCTTGCGGTGCTTGCGTGGCTCTGGAGGTGTGTCCGTCTGGGTGAAGACTGTGCGGATCCTTTCCACGCAGACGTTGGCTGCCTCCTTCGTCTCCTTGGAGAGCTGCACTAGGCTGAGGAAGCCGTGGGGGAGGTCGTCCACCACACACAGTGTGACAGGCTGGTCTATGTTCCTCAAACGTTTGGCAAACATCACAGAGTCATCCAGCATGGGGTCCAGTGCACAAGCCTGAAAGGGGAAAGAGAAGAAACGAGAGAAAGGGGTGGAAATGGGGAACAGCAAATTAGGATTCCCTTCAGACATGTCAAGAATCTTAATTAAGGGATGAAGAAAAGGAAGCCAAGCGTCCCAGGCTCTTTTGTCCCTGATTTCTTTACATTCTCGCTGACTCACCCTAGCCACTTTAAAATCAGCACCAATTTCTTAATTTTAATATTAACACCCTTCTCTCAGGAGAGAGCAGGCATCAAGCTCTCCCTTCTGTCCCATCACACACTGTCTTACTCTGAAACAACAATGTGAGCAGTGTTAAGTCCTTGGTACTCCATCTCTTGACATTTTGAGGCTGACTTGCTTTACCTCAGCAACCCCATTTCTGCCCCTCCCTTCTCTTCTCCATCACGAACAAACACTCCTGGTCTGCTCCTGCATGCGCAATATTATATTTGCTGACTTTTAAACCTATTGAACAACCAAATGATGATCAGTTATCTAATAGATGATTATAAAAGCAATGAAATGAAGACGGTTGTAAGAATTAAAGAGGTCATGAAGCTCTGATTGACAGCCTGACACTAAACTGAAAAAAATTTGACCTACATGTATTAATTTTAATTACTTTACTTCTATCCTGGTAACTATTGCAAATGGTGCTTTTTCTTACCACTATATGAACAGGTGGCAGCCCTTTCAGCATGCTATCAGGGGCCAGCAGAGGAGAGCAGAAAGGATCCTTGACAACTGGAGAGCTATCCACCCTCATCTCACTCAGCTGTTTTGTGCGCAATGGCTCAAACCCGAGGGGAAACTCCCTCTGGGGCTCCAGCTCTGATCCCTCCTCTCCAATAGGGGGTGGTATGGCTATTGAGGACATGTTGCTGAACATAGAGGGTTCTTCATCCTGGGAGAGGAAGAAATTCACATCTTCTGGCTGCATAAAAGAAGAGATAAGAAATAATTCAGGTGAGATTAGACAGCAGTGAGCAGTCAAGGAACAGGGTAATGTCAAGAAAGGCATAAACTATTTGAAAACAAACTTGATTTGAAATACTCACGCACTCACACACCACACACACAGAGCACTTTGTCCTTGTAAAAATCTTCTAGAAACTTTGGCTCATTGCCTGAGAGTCTTGGCTGAACGATCCCCATTTCAAGGAGGAAAAGCGTATTTAAAATCTTACATCACCTCTGCTTACTATTTTTCCCAAGCCAGCCACTAATCCAGTCTGCTGGAGTATAAATACATGCAAGGATAATCTCCTACCTTGCCAGTATTTGCACGACCAAAAAGTTTTGATATTTAGTCAGCGTTTTCTGAACAAATCTGTTCATGAAGCGTGGGTGACATAATCTCATCTAAGTTCAAGGAGTTGAAACATGCACATCACTACAGGGTGTAGAGCATCGTATGATAGAGGGCCAAAATATCCCCATGCTTATAAAGTGTTCAACCTCATGAAAAGGCTACAACTGTATGCTAAATCTTATGAAAGCAAGCAGAATGAGAGCAGAGATAACATGCTCATAGAAATGAGGCCAGTGTGATTTCTCTTGACTGCAATAGAGCAATAATCATCTTAAAATTACAGACCTTTCCTTAATCAGGGGGTTTTAATTCCCACAACAATAACCACTAACAGCCCACTAGCTGTTTAACACTGTTAACATCTTGTGGAAAGAGCATGAACTGAGAGCAGGCTAATCTCTATGTAAACATGATCAAGTGTGACATACGGCACGCTCGGAGAGCAACGGTTCTCCGTGAGAGGTGGAATTGTTGTGGGATCCCAAGTCTTGGCAAGTCCGGCTCTTCACAGATAATTTCCTGCTGGGGAATTCTGAAGGCTCTGAGGGTACAGGGGGGTCAGCGTGAGGAGAGGAGATGGATGCCTCTGAGATGCTCTTCCTCATTGTGTCTGCAAAACATGATGGAGACAGAGGGAAAAGGAGGAATTGAGGAGACTTTTGGCAAAACAAAAATAAAATAGGTTCGTTAAGGAATACCCACCAACCAGAAAGAACAGTATATATATATATAGGATAAAGAGGCCACTAAAATTTATTTTGGGTCAATAGCTTCTGAAGAACACAGTAAAGCCTACACCAATGGTAGTATCACTTATTCTACTATTTCCACTTATCATATGTCCTTTGGTTGACAGCCAACAGTTAAAAGCCTAAAATGCAAATTGGGACATAACAAGAAGAAGAGAGAAGAAGTGGGTGGAGGAAATTTAAATAGCGCTGTCATGGTGATATCATATGCCCGCTGCCACCCGTCAAAACACAGCTGTAAGAATGGTCATGGCTGGCCTCTTTACAAAGTGCTACTATTCTCCCATCTCTTCAGTAATGAACCACCTCAGAATCATGATGGTCTTTTAATAATGTACACCCACCAATGACATTCTCATTAGTTTGGGCATGCAGCTGTGGGGGTGTCACCTAGCTAAGGGGACACCAGGGAAATTACAAGTCACCACCAGATTTACGCTGGCTACAATTAACAATTACTGTCAAAGCCCTGCTGCTAAAAAGATTGATATCAGTGGGGCTACAGGAGTGTCACCCAACAGGGGGGGATAAAGTGATAATTGGTTAGTCGAATGCCGAATAAAGGGGATCCATGTCGATAACCTCCTCCATATGGTAATAAACTTTTGGACAGCTAGTGCTAAGGCAGTCATAACACTTAAATAAATTGACTTAATGAAGACACTGAATACGTGGGTGGTGCACACACTCCCACCCACATTGAAATCTGAACTCTATATTTCAGCAGATAGATGCGATCAAAGACGAGCAGATTGTATCTATGGAAAACCTTGAACACAATGACTGCCAAGCAGAACACATTTTTACCACCCACATTTTATCTAACGTTCCCATCTGACTGCACACGCATGCACAAACAAACAAATGCACACAGTCGCTGTCAGTGGTATACCAGCGGCTCCTGGTGACGCCTCTGCAGCTGTGCCGGAGGAGGCTGAGGCTCTGTTGGGGTCCAGCAGAGAGTGGATCCAGTTGGAGGCTCCCTGTCGAAAATCTCTGAGGAGTAGCGCTGTGTCTCTCCTCACCAGGCTCAGCGTGCTCACTCTTTCTACCTGCGTCTCTGTCTGCGGCTCATTGCCTTCAGAAGGAGTCACAGAGGAGGGGTTAGCAGGAAAAAGATAGATGTACAGCAAAGATTAAAAGTGTTTGTGTTATTATTGTAAAAGCATTAATGAGTAACAACAGTGAAGATGGGAAAACAATCATAGGAAAGAAATAACAGGATAGTTAACCACTGAGAGTGGGTTCAATACTGCAGACAGTAATTTGTACTACAGACAGCAATAAAGAGTGATGACAGTAGGAGTGAATAGAAAATGTGCTGTGTTTTAGTTCAGTTATTGAAAGGCAAAGCAGGACAGCCAATTACTGAAGTATTCTTCCTCTTGTGAGAAAACAGTTTATCAAGAGACTGCTAAGAGCTTCTTCTGCTTTTTAGATGCATTAATGAAAAAAAATGAAAAACAATCCACACGCAAATAAATTAAGCTATTAGAGAAGCTTTCTGGACACAATACAACACATCGATGCTTCACCACAGAGATTTAGGATTACAATTTTTAATACTACACACATTGCGTCTTATATGAGGAATTATGACAACTGTCAGATCCAAGGTGATAAATATGGTCATTATTTCTGCCCTAAAACTAAAAGATGGGTTTCGCAAACAACAGCTGGATAATTGATTTGTTGGCACAAAGTCGTCTTTAAATTTTATAATCAATCATTTAAGCTGTTGTCAAAGCTGCTTGCTTCCTAATCATAAACTGAAAACTCGTACATGATGTTTTAGCTGCTGGACAGACTGGGTGCGTAGTTTGAAGACATTTTTAATAGTGCAAAGGGTTATTATAGATAAAAAGAGCTGAAAAGTTGAACTAACAATGACAACAGCTTCAGAAAATAAACATCTTGGCTTAACTTATTCACTTATTTTACAAAGTAGCACAAATTAATGTTCTCAACTGTTTTATGTTAAACTTGAAACTACAGTCAAGACCATAATATTAAAATTATATCTTAAGTGAAGCAGCAGCTGGCAGAGACATGCAGAAAAACTAAAAAAAAAAAGGAAAATATTGCCAAACATAATTCTACATTTTACCAGCAAAAGAATGCTGGCTAGATTTCTATTTAAACGTATACACACTCCTACCTGCGTAGGCGCTGAGACACCTGGAGAGCACACTGAGCGGTAGCAGGGGATCCATAAGTGTTAACAGACGAGAGGGTGATGCGTAGGCAGTCAGCAGGGTGGCCGGGTAGGCTGCGACAATGCCATCTGGCATTCGCACACCAAAGGCTGCAGCACGCATCGATGTTGTCACACACAAGTTGCCTCCCGCACTGTCACCGGCCAGACACACTTTCTCTCCTGTCCAACCTGGAGAGACGAAAGTAGGACAGTGATGATTGAAGGAAAGGAAAGAGGTAAAAAACAAAATAGAATTCAATGGGGAAGCAGAGAAAAAATGGAGCACAAAAAAAAAAAATTTCTGCAAATCCACTTTGGTGAGAAAAAAGTGTGACACATCAAGCAGGAGTATCTCTTTCTTCCCCTTGAACACTGCTGAATATGTGGCTGCTGTGAGGGGCTTTTGTCTTATTGTCTGCCTCTTGGCTGTGTTATTGGATTCTTGTACTACAACACTAACATATTACACTGTCATCACTATTAATTTGACACTGTTGTGCTTCAGTGATCCGATGGACTTCAAACCGACCAGATGTCCTTTGTTATCTTGCTGAATATTGAGCATCACAATTTGTGTGATAATGCAAAACAACCTGCACAGTGCACGACATCATGCTGCAGCATGATTACTTTCAAAGTGATGAATGAATCCTCTTGAGAGATATAGGGGATTTAGGTGAAAATTCACAGAAGCAGTCCATAGGGCACCTTCGCTCTAAAAGTGAGTTTTGCCTTTTTTGTTGTGCCTGCTCATTTATTCTAATAAACCACTTTCTTCTAGCTGCCTGAAGTTTATATCATTTCAACTGTGGAAATTTTTCTAATGACCTTAAAGGATGTGCTAGACAGTCAGCAATCCAGTGCAAACAGTGCAGTGTGATGTGAATATACCTAGTAGGTGGTGATTTCTTAGAGCCCAGCAGTAGGCATAGAAACACTCCTCCAGGGCCCTTGGGTAGGGGGCCTCAGGCGCCAGAGAGTAGTCCACTGACAGGATGGGAACACCCAGGTCCTGGGACCAGCTCTTCAGATAGGGCTGCACAAGACAGAATACAAGGGTATGGAGGGGTGAATTTATGAATGGAGAACGATTTCACAGAGAATATATATTATGTTGTTAAATTTATGAGAAACAACAGCAGCCACCATAAAATTCAGAGGCAGGGCGACAGAGAGAAAAAGAAATGTAGTGGGAGAGACTCGTTGGGGTGAACATTAAGAAGCGGGATGAAAAGTTATGAAAATTATGTGTCCCTCTGATGTCATCTGTCTGCTTTCTTTCTGTCTAGACAAGGACAGAATAAGCATTGCCCTCACGGTCATCTCCATTTTCTTTTTTCTTCTATGGTATTAACAAAAAGTTGACCTAATGTCCTGGTTTGCTATGAAGGAAAAAGACAAAGACAAGGGGATGGGGTAGATTTACAGGTATAGTCTACAAAAACAAACCTGCTGTCAGATACAGAGTGTTTCTCATTTTCTTGTTGCTACAGTCAGGTTAAATGTTTACTATTCCTCTTATGCCAACCCAAGGCAAGAGCTGTACTTCACAACTGCAATGCAGCGACCTTGAAATGCGTAAAACTGGTCATGACAAAATATTCCTTCCACAACATTCATCTTTTCCTCCTAAGCCTTTACGTCCTCCCAACACCTCTATGACTAGCTATGACAGGGCTGGCGATGAAAGTGACAGCTCTCCCTTCACAATACCAGGAAAAGCACGCTGTGTGTGTTTGTGTGTCACCTCCCCGGCCAGTGACTCAGGATTTGAAAAAAAAAGCGAAGTAGCAGCTCCTGCAGTCAGCTGTGCCATCTTAAAACCTACCTGTCACAAGAAATCTTAGAGTGAGAGAGCTGACAAGTGAACTTGTGTGCAGTTCAAGCTCTGCTCAGGTCATTGTGGGTTTGTGTGAATCGGCTATTCCTAAGGTGAGTGTGCGTATGCATGTGCAACTGTGTGTGAACAACAGCCATTATTGTCAGGCTACAATGTGTGTTAACATATGCCAGAGTCCATGAGCAGGTCTGTCAGTCAGACAGTTCATCATCTGCCTGCATGAAAGGAGCAAAGGACTCACAACAAAACGGCCCATCAGGCAGAAAAAAGATCTGCGTGAGTGTGTGCGTGTGTGTGTTTTTATTGGGCTGGAATCGAGGCTGATTAATTTTACATGACTCAGGAAACTCTCTCCTACACAAACTTCCTATTTACAAAGAAAAACGCACACACACACAGATTCAGAGGGTCCCAGATCTGTTCTCAAAGCAGGAATTAATGTGAGCTGCAGTTCCACTCATTCTCAGACAGGCAGAGCAGTTAATCTGCAAGCTTATACCTCTACTGGCCAAACACTGTGTGTGTGTGTGTGTCTGTGTGTGTGTGGTCTGTGCCCAAGTTGCTAAATGCACAGATGCCAGCACATCAATTCCTGTGATCTCAGCATCATTGGGCACTGAGAACAAAGGCTTCTGCCACTGAAGGACACTAAGTGAACAAAAAGGATTTTGTGAGATATTAGAAAGATTGAGAGGGAGGATGCAATAAAAGAGAGAGTGCAAAAGAAAAAGAGAGAAGGATAGTCTGACAAGTCTTCCATTAGTGCCCCGGGTAATCTTTCTCTGTGGGGTTGTACAGTTCTCTGTTAATTCAACATGACAGCCCTGTTCACCCCCTTCTCTAATTGCTCCCTCTCTCATCCTCTGGTTGTTACGCAGCTGCAGATCAAGGATGCCCATGTCCTTGACGATTTCATAGAGGCCTGTCTTGCGGTAGCTATAAGTAGCTGGATGACACATAACTGTACACAGAGCCACAGATGACCAGATCAGTGTAGGATGAACAGAGAGAGGCGTGGGCACCAACCGTGTTAAAAAGAGCTTTCTCATTAAGATGAACTAAGTACGATGAATGCTTCAGAAAGGTCCAACACAAATTAAAGACATGAAGCTAAAGCTTATGTGTGTGCGTTTGTGTTGGTGTCATTTCTGTCTATCAAGGCAATGCAGAATTCAAATCTAGGACATGGGCTCCTCCTAAATAAGAAAACTAGGACTACCACCTCCTCGAATGCCTCTGCAGACCAATCAAGTCTCAGTTTATATTCATGTCTGTTCAGACTCAAATTTGTATAGAAGACGTTGAAGAAAATTAATAAAAGGTTTTAAGAGTATTTTCTAGTTTGATGGAAGATATTATTTCATTGTATGATTCAGTTGAATAATTTCTGGTAAGAAATATGCTGTCTTCACGTTCGGGCCTTCTTTTACAGAGGAAAAGGAAAGTAGAGCTATGGAAAGCTTTGTCACATGGTACAACAACAATCACCTAAAGGTTGGTATCAGTACTATCGATGAGCCTGTTGCATTCTTGTGGATTCTTCACACACATCTTTTAACCAGCAACACAGAAGATATTTACAAACAATTTACAATGTAAAACATGACCACAATTCACCCCTCCCAAAAGTTGACCTTTGACCAAATGGATAAAAACATTATCACTGCATTATTTTTTGTTCTACTAGACATTTTTGTGAAATTTTGTCAGAATTCGATAATTATTTCTTGAGTTATGGCCAAAATGTTTATTTTAAGGTCACAGTGAACTTGAGTTTTGACAATCAAATTCCTAATCACTTATCCTCGAGTCCAAGAGGATTTTGTGCCAAATTTTAGGAAATTTCCTTTAAGGGTTCCCTAGACATCGCTATAATGGGACAAATGTAGAGACAGAACCTGGAAAACATAAAGCCTCTGGCCATGGCTCAGACTGGCACAGAGGCATGAAAAAGAGGGTTGAAGATGACATGAATGACAGCAATTATGATTTATATGACAGAGAAACGCCAGCTCTGTGTGCCGGATACCAGCTGAGAAGGCAAAGAGGGAGAGCAAATTGTCTCTCATAAGTTTTCAGGGATTAATTACAAAATAATTAGCTTAACGGCTCATTACGTGCTAAACTATTGACATAGGATGAGACATAGACTGGTAACCCCTCTGCTCCTCCACTATCAACTACTCCTCAATATTTTAATTAGCTGGGTTTAAATTACAATTAGTTTGAGAAAACACAGCCAGAAGTTAAAGCATTGAAGGGATGAGAAGGTGAAGTTAGCTGGATGACCGCTGCAGGGATACTGGCTTACACCCTGGAAAAACAACATCTGAGCCAGGTGTCTAATGTTGGAGGTGTAGTGTTGTCAGTATTTGGAGGTGTAGATGCCACATGGCATCATTTTCCAACATTTTAATCAACTGTTCCATTACAAATATCACAAGTGAATAATCTTTTGGAGTCAGTTTTTCTTGCGAAATAAAACTACTCCCACTATTTTTTTAGTCAAAGTGGGGAAAATGTGAGCTAAAGAGTATTATTTCACCTCATGGGACTTAGAGGTCTGGGCCACAAAGCCCCCCCCATGGAAGTGGACCAGAAGGCAGGGAGACGAGGGGAGGCGCTTGGTCTTCAGTCCCAGTGACAGAGAGATGGCTCCTCCCTCAGAGCGGGAGAGAGATAATAGGGTTTCACTGTCCTGGAGAGAGAAGCACAGACAGGTGGAGGAAGAGAAATGCATGAACACCAGGGGAAAAGGAAAAAAAAAATCACAGACAAATCCACAAATCACATGAGAGATTGTAATGTTTGCATCATTCTGATAACTGTCCATAGACTGTGTACATTGCAAACAAAGCCTTGTTTTCATTGTATATATATCTTACTGCAAGTGTTTGCAACAGGGCTCCTTTGAGAGAGGGATTAACTAGCTGTTTTGCAGCAGCTTGCTGCCCGCCTCCCCTGCGCCTGCATGAACGCTCACCAACTCCCATTTATTAAGAGAAACAAGGAGGGAGGGGAGCTGTAGCTAAGAGGGAGGGCTTCCGCTGATGCAGGCTTGTATTTTGCGACATTAAAAAGGACACTGTTGTTTCGTTGGAGCGTGATCAATGTCTGGAACTGTTTGTTGATAGGATGTCTGGTTAAGTGCCAGACTTTAAAGAAAGGGAGCGGGGGGGGCTTGGATGGAGAAAGAAAGTCTCCTGAGAGAATTAGGCAGGAAGCTGGAGTAAGAAAAGTAAAAGTGATACCTGTGACAGCGAAATAGAGACAGAAAGAGAGAGACCGAGAGAAAAAGAGATAATGAAAGGGATTAATTCCATGAGGATGAGTCGAAGCTGTCGTGTACTCAAGCATCCGGGAGAAAAGACCAAATATGCTATTACATATTGTTAAATATTTAAAGAATTTGTATGACTAGTATCTACATAGTGGTTTAAAAAGAGGAAAAAAAAGAAGGAAAACGGTCATGAACCAGGTCACACAAGAAGTACTTAATACGCTGACCACAAGGGAGGAGTCTGAGACAAGTACACAGCAATTACACATACTAGTGTATGAAGCTTTTACTTCATTTTCCGATGTGCCACTATTTTGTGAGCAGAATAATGATGAGTACCTGTCCTTCACGTAAGTCATAAGAGATGAGCCTCATCTGAACAGGAGCAGTGCCGATGTGCGCTGATGGTGCAGCTATAGTTACAGATGCTCTGTGGTTGGCTGCCAGGGGAAGGTCGAAGGGCACAGGGGGCACTGAGAGGGCCCGGTTCACCTTTACTTGAGTGGATGTCATACTGGCAAGACTCTGGAGGAAGAGAAATGATGGAGTGAAAAAAGGGAGAAATAATTGAGACAGAAGGCAGAGAGAAAAGAAAGAGAGGAGTGCAAGTTACAGAGTGAGTCAGGTCACTGGAGGGAGAGGGAAACGGAATGAATAAATCATGAACCCCATTGAATAAATTGAATTCCACTCTATTATTACTAACGGCCTGTAGGCCAAAATGCATAATGATACCTTTACCAAAGGAAAGTAAAATATCCCTGATACAGTTTTTAAAATTAAAAACAGGGCTGCACCCTTTCGGTATCTGTGTGCACGGGTTACTAGTGACCACATGGCAGGTTCGCAGACATCTCAGTCTGTGTGTGTAAAAGAAATTTTAAAAGTCTCTTTACCGACAGGACTTCAGTCTCAGTGATGTTCCAGAAGCTTTTCCAGAAATGGACGTCCAGGTTCTGGGTGATGCGTTCAAATTCAGCCCCTCTCAGCTCTGGGTCGATGGCGTACTTCCCTGAGGTAAAGAAAGAGCTGGCTGCTACACCTAAAGAACGAAGGAGGGACAACTTAGTGAGGAGCTGTATGATAATGGGTAAGAAACCAGAGATGCAATGTAATGGAAGAAATAAAAAAAATGTGCTAAGGGCAAAAGAAAGGAAAAGAAGTATCATTAAGGTTGAGCAGGGAGTAAATCACTGAATCCAGACATGATTGGCTGACAAAAGCTCAGCATCATGACAATGAAAACAGGGACTTTACAAAGACAGAAACAGTAAAAAGGAAAGTAAGAACAAGGGAACATAAGAATTTCAATAAGTGACTGGAACTACGTAAAACAACAACATTCGAAAACTCACAAGAAAACACATAAGGAGAAGGATGAAAAAATGAAGGTAAAGACAGAAGGTAAGGAAAGAAATAAGGCATTAAAAATGGCAAACCTCAGAGATATGACCACTAAGAACAAACTCAACTAGGTGAGATGGCTTGAACATACTCACACCTCTATGATCTTATTCTCACAAAGGTATTTCTGCTCTACTGTGCTACTGCAATGTTGGAACAGAAGAACTCCATGTTACTGCAATCAAATTTTTCCCTGCTTTCACTGCTCTGCAAGAACTCTAGGTGGGCAGTTAAGAAAAATGGTTGGAATTACACATTTTTCAGAAAACATAGCTTCAGAGGTAAACTAAAAGCACACACAGGGCAGCTAATGCAGCAAAGTTTTGTGTGGAACCACACAGAATGGGAACTGAAGGACAGGAGCAACTTCTTCATAAACTCATAAAGCCTGAGTTCAGTACAGAAGACTATCATGAGGGGGTGAGGGGGAAGCGTTACACTCACCATATGGTGCAATACCGCCTGCCTCCACTGTGGTGCAGCACAGAGCACAAGAAACCATGAGAGTCGAATGAATCCTTTTTAAAGAATAAATATTTACGTCCGCCGTGAGCATGTGCCCACAGTGAAAATGTGCGTATGGTAGTTCATGTTTTTCCATCTCTGTTTCTATACATAACTATGTGCATGTTGAAAACATTCTGAAATATAGAAGAGGCTAGCCCTTGAGATTCCAAAGGATGAAAGAGCATCTACTATCCAAACACACAACATCAAAAGGTACACAGTGAGGGGCCAAGGAGCAATGTAGAAGAGGCGTGGAGATGAGTACGATCTTTGAATGAGAATCAAATGGCTGGATGATGAGAGGGTGCAGCTGCAGAAAACATGATGCTGACCTATTCCTGACTGATGGCGTCTGTAGTTTTCTCCAAAGGCCACAAGGCCGATAGCAATGGACTGTAGAAAGGGGCGGATGGCTGGAGTGAACTGAAGGGAGGAATGGACAAAATCAAAGATATATTAAATTTTAATCTATTATCAAAGCTTTTTTAAAACAAAAAAAAACAAAACAAAAACAAAAAACAATAAATAGGCTACAATTAAAATTGCAATCAATCAACAAGAAAAAGTTCAATTTAGACTAAGGAATATCATAACAGATGACTGTTACACATTATAAATTGATGCAGATAGTACTGAGGAGGTTTCATCATTTATTCCCTTTAGTTTGATCTTGACCTCCGCTCACTGAGGGTTTAGCCCTTCTCGTTAAGCTCAGCTGAGAACAGAGACTATGGTTGTAAAGAGGAGCATACTCCTCCATCCATTCAAATCCTTTACTCACTTCATACTACCTGCAGGTTGAACAGCAGGGTGTCATCTGTAGTACTGTGTATGTTTCCTGCTTTTACATATTACACTTCTCACCATGTTTTTTTTCAGGGTCAGTGGAGTCTAAGATGTCAGTAGCGTATGAACACCTGGTGACAAACTAGCCCCTGGCACAGGTTTGCTATCTAACGTCAACAGATTACTGTATTTCTCTAAAAGATGATACTCTCTCATTGATAGGCAATGGCAGAGATTTGTTTCGGGGACTGTATTATGTACCTGACAAATACAGAATAAGACATCTCTAGAATTTTTTTCCGAAATCAAATCTTTTTTGAAACTGCAGAACTCGACATGGATTGTAACATAAGAGATAAGACTTTACTGATCCCTCACTGTGGAAATTCACAACTTATAGCAGCTCAAGAATCTGAAGTAGAGGGCAAAACTATGATTGAATATTGAAGTTGACACAAGATAGAGCATAAAAAAAAAATACAATATACAGTGTAGATACTTTTCTTATACATAAGTTAAAACAGGATTACCCACACTAGTAAGAAAAACATTGTTTTTAGCAATATACTAAAAGTATAAAAATATATAATCATAATAGTTGTTTTGTGTCATTTTTTAATCCCTATAACTTTATTAACTTCTTAAGTATTTCTTGCCTTTCTTTTTCCCAATGTCCTACTTTTGCTTGACCTGCAATCCCAGTTCTGGAACATCAAGCATGAAGTACTGGTACCTTTTACTCCCCCATTATTCACTCCTTTCCCACTATCTATCCCCATACCACAGCTCATCTCACCTGAAAGCCAAGGCAACGTCCATAAAAGCAGCCCTTGTGCATGGATGAGTATTCGCGAACAAAGCTCTCACTGAGGCCACTTTCATCCTGGAAAAAAAGGTTGCCATGGCTGTTGTCATGCAGCAGGCGCTGAGCCAGGTAAAGCAGGGCGCGCAGCTGGCACAGAGCATTGCAGTACGCTTCCATCTCCCCCGCATTGTGTGCTACTCGAAAGAAGATGCTAC
Organism: Acanthurus lineatus; assembly: GCA_029814665.1. NCBI lineage: Eukaryota > Metazoa > Chordata > Actinopteri > Acanthuriformes > Acanthuridae > Acanthurus > Acanthurus lineatus. Next base: position 8,298,509 of record JAPZDV010000025.1, read on the forward strand.
GGCGGTTTGCGGTAATGTAGCGCCCCTTCTGGATGATGTGGAGAAGGCAGCAGCGCACCACCTAGAAAAGTACGAAGAAAATGTCAATAAGAGTTTGGGAGAAAATTGCTGAGTCTCGTTCCAAAATGTGATATCTTGGTGCCTTGCCACTTTCTCCATATTCCAAATTAAAATTTGCGCACTTACCTAAAAGGCAAGGTCAGTTAAATTAAATTACAAACAAATTAGGTTAATTATGTCATTGAGTAATACAAGGACAGAATTTTTACAAAATGATATATGGAATGATATGTATTATGGTGATTACTGTTTAACTGAAGGCTACTGTTCCTTTTCCAAATATAGATACATAGCATTTTGTGTTGTAACAAAGTAAATGTATTTCTTCAATTAAGCAATGATTAAAGGGCCATGTCTTCTGGTTGTACTTAAGTTGTAATTAAGATTAGAGTGGTAAGCTTGAAGGAAAAAAAACATGTATGATAGAATGCCTGAATGCAAGCATGTGAAAAGCTTGCAGCTTCATCAGGGTGTTACAGATTAGTTAGAGTACTGTAGGGATGAGAAGGATTATAAATGTGGAAACTGAGGCTAGAAAACACAGCAGCATTTGTTTGTTGCTCTGTTAAACTTATTCAGTTGTGGTGGGCTGCAGCCACTGAAGGTCATGATGTTTTATCAATAATTATAGAAGATAAAGTACAGTGGGTACAGTAGGGGCAGATATTCTGCAGCAGGGTGAATTTATCTTACCTGATTTGCAACATAAAATCAATTTGTAAAACAAATAGACTGACCTTGAAACTAGGAAATATCAAGGGCTGGTGAGCAGTTTCTCACAGTGTGAAGAGAATATTGATTAGAATTTATTGCAGAATAGTGCAGCGTTATTCTCAGAGCTGCACTGGGTTAAGATGAGAACACAGACACAGATGGTAGACTCAAACAAAAAGGGCTTGAACATATCCCACAGCCTACCTTGACCAGTGAACGATAGCCATTGGCAGGTATGTGAGGGTCAAAGTCAAAATGATGGTAAACTAAAGCAAAGCCAGAAATCACAGGCTCCAGGCTGCGAGCATGCTCCTGGATAAGCCTCATGACATCAACCAGCCGCCGTGCCGCATCACCCTGCGACCCCTTGGCTCCTCCTGAGAAGAACGTGGCATTCTCCTCGCACACGCTGTACAGAGCCGCAAACACAGCCTTGGTGTCCATCACTAGAAGCAATGAGAAAAAGAGGGTTAAAATCAAAACAGAAATCATTAGTGTGTAGGCAACGGTGCTAGTGCATTATAATATTTATAATGAATATTGAAACAATTCTTTTTTCAATTCCAGAGGAGAAATCCTTGTTTCATTAAACAGGGGATTACTGACATAAGAGATGTATAAGACCCCCTGATCTCACTATTAATAATTATGTCACTTTGCTGACCCTAATACATACTTTATATGTAAAATTAAAAGATATTGCATTGTAATTTTTGTAGTTGTTGAAACCTTATTGTTATAAAGGATTTGGTCTTGCAAGAATAAAAAAGAGCACTGTCATTTCTAGTCTGCTGTCAAACTTGTTTTTAGGACATGGATATCACTGGATATATTCCACCTCAATATCTGTTACTCCTATGAACTAATCTCTCATAGCTTGGTGTATAGAAGCTAATTGATTGAAGCGTGTTAAGCAAGCCTTGAATTAAATGATGCAAATCTGGGCTAAGCAGCCACAATCCACTGAGACCTAGGCAGACATGCATGGACCAGGAGGAGAGGGCAGAGGCCCTTTGCTAACGTCATGCTGCTGGGAAAAAACATAGATTAGAGAACAAAAACACAGAAACACACTTTCGTAATAGTCTCAAAGGGAGGCATACAGGGGACAAAAAACAGCTAAGTTTGTTTATCAAGTTTGCTCATATCCCTGCCCTAATGCAGCAAAGATCCAACGTTAAATCCCTGTTGGGTTCTTGCTGTTGAACTGAGCTCTATTATTAAGTAACCTGAGACCTCTGTTTCCACAACAGCTAAGTCTGACAACCTGCTGGTACTTATTGTATAGGGTGACTGGCATGCTGAAAGATAGAGGAAAAAGGAGAAGGGAAAGTGGACACGCACAGAATGAAAGAATAGGAACAGAGACAGCACTGCCTCCCTAGATAAGATGCTGAAAATTTCAGAAATGAAGCATACAGGGAGAAGGAAAATAATTTCATCGTAGTGGATGAGTATTAACTAACTACCTTGCAGAGCTGATGCACATTTAGCCATTACAGGGAAATAATGGATAAAAGTTCACAATCACTCTTCAAAAAATATTCTGATGTGTTAACTCATCTTTATCTGAGTCATGTAAACCTAATAAGCATCTCAAATGACATCAGTCACAGTTGGCATTGGCACACACCCATCTTCAAACTTTTGCTATTATGAGTTCAACCAACATCAGTGTAATACAGTGGTACAATAAAATAAATAAATTTACAAAAGAAAGCAAAAACAGCAAAGATCCCCAAAGGGACATCTTGGGATGTGGAGCGGGGTTTGCCTGTGCATGCTAAAAAGTGAACAATCATATAATGGAGCCCTTATCGCACAATTATTCTGCTATTGCCTGCCATTCAGGAAGAGTAATGGGAGAGGCAATTTCAGTTTGCTTGGAGGAATCACATCCCCCTGACATCTAGGAAGAGACATTTATCAGGCAGACAACTTTAGCACACACACATATTGCATGAAAAATCTCTTCAGCAGCTGCTGTTTTCTCATTTTCTCATCTTGTCTTTGCCTCTCACTTTACCTCCTTTTCAGTGGGAGCTTTTGCAAACCATACCCTACAAGGGAAGATGACTCACTATATGCAAATTTTTCCATACTGCATGCCAGTTTGTCAGAGATAAGAGTTTAGCTATGGATAACCGAATCCTGTCATAAAGATTTCCTCAAAATGTTTTGGAGCTGGCAAAGCTGAAAATTGTACACTTACGAATTTGGATCTGAACACAAAACCTGATCCAGTCCATCCACTGGAAAACACAGCAAATCTGAACACACCTAACCTCAAACCCAAATGCTGCAGAGATGGGCCCAGTGACATTCAAAAAATTGATGACCACTCCAAAAGAGACCAAAATATGTGGCAGTGACACATATCGGTTTATTTATTTTTCTCAGATTTCTTCCACTTCAAATTGTTCAAATTTTATCAGAGCAGAAGCTGTGTGTGTGTATGTATGTGAAGGATATTACCATTAAGTCTATGGTGAATGTGCCTTTTAATCTAAGAGGCATTTCTTTGGCCCTAGGGTGTAGAGAAAGGCTGAAACAAATCTGCAGAGCCAAATGAGTGGACCACACAGAGCAGCACTGCAGTGGGAATACTTTTTTGATTATAATGTCATGTTCCTTGTGAAAATCTTAAGTTGTCAATTTGTGGCCTAAGTCCTTATCAATTCGATCATGTGTATGGAAAACTCTCCGACTTAAGATCATCCCATGACTCCACACTAAAAAAAGAATTGGTGTTGTTCTACTCAAGTGGTTTTGGACCGGTACTTGTAATAAAATCAGGATCAGGGAGGCAAAACCATGAGTAAATTGGAGTTTTCCTTCTTCTTACCCGGCTATGTTATGCAAACATAAACCAAACAAATTCTTCATAAGAATCTATAAAAGGAAGCCAGTAGCACTTGCATATGTCATGTTCAAACAATTCAACCACTCACAATAAACACAAATCTAGGATTGTATCACCATCTGGGGATTTTACCAAGAACTAGTGGATTATGTACTGAATGTTCTGAGCCTGACAAGCCTGACAACACAAGGAACAGTTACTGCGCAAAATCTTAATTCATTAGATCTGCATAAAACACAGCCATACACACAGTGAACATACATAAATACACATTCATCTGCCTTAGGGGACATAATGGCACAATGGTCAAGCAGCCATCCAAACTCTGTACTGCAGGACCAGGTAGAGCAGTCAAACCAGTGTAGGCAAGCAGCCAGAATTAAAATTACATTGCTTAATTAGAGTGGGAGGTACAACTCTCTCAGCTGGGCAAGCCAATGGCCTTATGTTGACAGAGTAAGCTAGGCATGAACTTTATAAACCTCTGGATCAGCATAAGCTGCTGTAAAACTTGCCTAATGATAATCAAGTGAGTGCACCTTATTCCTCCATCTAACTGTAAAGAAGATATCATATGCAAATATTATGCAAATGAAGAATTATGTGAACCAGGACAATTTTATCTGGAGCTCATGTCAAAGTTCAAACACACCATGGCCAATAACAGACTTCAACTTTGTTTTACATAAGATAATCCCTTAAACAGAAAATGTTAAAGGTGCCAATAGACTCACACTACCCACAGCTGTAAAACAGCATCTATGGTAATAAGGGAAAAACTATATGCCTAATCACCTTTGGCTTTTGTGTATCAGCAGATGCTGTGCATATCTATGATGAGCCCCCTTTGACTACATAATACCTATCATTTAGTTTCAGCACCAACCCCTACTGTGTTTTTTCCACAAGTGGTCAGTTTAAGTCCACTATAAACATTAAAGAGGAATTTCATACCATTTTAATAAAGTAGAGAGACCAGGTACAACTTCAAGGGAAAATTCACTACAGTTATGCCAGTATGTTGTTGATAAATGATGTCAGTTAAAGCACTTCATTTCTTAGTTCAGGCTATAATGACCAAGATAGCTTAGTTATCCCGGTCGTGGGGCAGAATGGTAGCACTTACAAGGTTGTACTACGCGCAAGTTTCTGACATTCATGCCTACTGAGCAAAACAAAAACAAACAGGTTTTGCTTTAAGTAGGACTGCACTGAATGGCTGAAAGTTTTTAAGTGTCTTTCAAGAGGCTGACATTCAAATGAGTGTTGAGATGCAGCCCCTCCTCTGATCATCTAAAAGGCAGAGACTAGAAATCCAAGCTGAAAAAGCATGTAGTTCAGTTTATCATTAACTTCAATTATGTCACTTGTGTCAAAAGAACAGATGCAGCAGAAGGGGAAAAAAATAAATTACTGAGGAATTTGTTGCTTCAATTATCTAAATTTACCATTAACACTATCTGAACACTGACATAAAATGCGGTGAATTCTCCCTTTAAGTTGAACCTAGTCTCTCCACATTATAGATGGATGAGAGAGGGTATTAATAAATCATGTAAAACAACCAACATCAGTGACATTATAGTGATATAAGATCTCCTGTTGCGCCCACATACAGTGTGAAATGGGTACTTGTACGAAAATACCTGCAGGCTGCTTCTGGCATAGCAAATAATTGTTAGCATAGACTAACTATTGAAAAGTTAGAAGAGAAAAAAGTAAGTGTTTACCAGTGTCTGAGTTCAAGCTTCTGTCCTTGTCTGTCTCCTCTCTTCCATGAAAGCAATGAGAGCATGGGAAAAGAAGAAAGAGAGAATGAGAGAAAGAGGAGAGGAAGGGTAAGGAGAGAAAAGAGACAGGGTTTGGTCTTCTTCTTGCTGTCTGTCACTCTCTGGTCCTTATAATGTGGCTCTGTCAGCCTCTGTATGTTAGCCTGTCATATTCAACTCTACACAGAGGTATTGTGTTGTCCTTTGCTCTCCTCTCTACTTGTCCCTCCCTTTTAAAAAGGGCAAGGAGGCTACAGACAAACCCTAACCCTCCCTGTGACAATGAGCTATGTTTCTATTGGCTACTCAGTTTGCAACTCCCTATGACTGTTGACCTAATTGGCAAAAAGGCAGAGACAGACATTGGCAGAAACAAAACCATAATATTATGAGATAATAACAATATTTCAAATGTAGCTTCTTCCTTTTATTGAATCGTAGGTGCCTGGTCTTTTTCTTTGGCCATAAAACACTTATATCATAAGGGGTAAAATCTGTACCCATTGGGTAATCTTTTGATGAAAAGATGATAACATTCGTTTTAGCTTTAAAAATTTAAAAGAATGGATTATTTATTAGAGAACACCATAACGTCTCAAAATCCCTTATTTTGTCTGACCAAAACAGGATTAAAAAGGTAAAAAAAAAAAAGAAGACAATAATAAACAGAAAAAAGGCATGTATTCTTACATGTAAGTAGGCAAGTGAATGCACCGGACAATAATTAGCTAATCAAAATTGTCACAGTCTAATGTTTCATCTCTTATCCCCGAGTTAAAATTTTATCAAACATCAAACCTACTTGTGTAAAAGTCCTGCCCCTGCAACTAATAACCAAGTACTGTCTTACAGTAGTGCTTGTGTGATACTTTTGTAGTTTGAACTACATTCATGTACCTTTGAACATATATTTCTTTTTCTGTATGTAATGTAGTAATGCAGCAGGAATGTGATGTATGTGCCAGCTGTTGAGAAATACAAATGTTGAGCAATAAATGCAGAGTGTGGACAGAGCGTGCACACCCAAAATAACAGATGAAATGTAATTCAGAGAATCTATTCCAAGGGAAAATATGATGTTAGTTTGAACTTCTTGGCTAATACCACAGATGACAGTCCCATTACTTGAGGAAATTGAGAACTGACCCATAACCCACAGAGATAAACATACAAACCCAGGAACATTGTGTTTTCTGTATTGTTTTGGTTATTGATGTTATCATTTTCACTAACAGGTTTTTAGTCAGACTTGTTGCTATGAATGCTTGTTTCTCTACTAATAGGCTTCTTTAATGAAAAACATTTGGATGTGTTTCAATGGGAAATGCATAGATGTAAACAACAAAATGAAAAATGGCTGAATTCCTTTAGCTTGAGGGACCTGCGCAGTGTGTGCTGGCTCATTGTTACAGCAGAGACTTGCCAGGACCCTCTACGGAATGACACAATCGTTGGTGTTACCACAGGTGTTAACACGTGTGCTCTACTGCTATAACAAATCAAAATGACTAAGGGTAAAACACAAACAAACAAACCAATATCTGCAAGATATAAATTATCAATAATAATGTTGGTAAATTTGATAAAAAGTTAGCATAAAACTCACAGACTATGATTTTAACCTGCACTTATCTGTAATAAACTTGTATCCAGTTACTGTTTACTGTTATGCATACTTTAATGCAGTTTAAGACCCAATCTTCATTGTTGTAACCTTGCACAACAAGATATATTTGGTAAAAAAGTAATTCACAACATTTCCTGTGGCTATTGTATGTGTGTGTGTGTGTGTGTGTGTGTGTGTGTGTGTGTATATATCTATATATATATACACACACACACACACGGTACTGTTGGCTCCTGTTAGGTCCAAAGCTGATAAATAATTGGACACTGACATACTTCCACAAGTTTTTCTATAGTTTTTACTACTTTCTACAGCTCAGTTTCAGTACAAATGGAGGGCTCATTATTTGCCAAAAAATATCATACCAGCGTTACTTTCCTATTCTGTACAGATAAACATAAATAAAGAGATGTCTTGTTGTCTGTTTACATTTTTCAACTTTAAATTAGAACCACGCTGATCTCTTTTTAACAGAACCTACTTAAACTGTTCTCATGGTGTAGTCTGATGATGAGGACTGATTTCCCTCTTGTAAACCTGATTAACTGTGCTGATCTTACTCAGGCCTTTTCGAATGACTAGTCCTGTTGTATTTCCTTTTATCAGCCTTGACAGACCCATTTCTGAAAAATGTGAAGTCTGAGTAGATCTAAGTCTAAGAATACCAATCACAGTGGCCATTTCTTGAAGTGGTTAAGCACAATGTCATCATCTATTTAGCCCTATGCAAGATAAAATCTCAACATTCATCCTTTTTTTACAGGACAGTGATTAGGCTAAAATTATTTTTTATCTTGTACAAGATACATTTTCTGGACAGTCTTTTTGAACCTCACCAGATATCTGATATGGTCAAAACTGTCTATAGGAAGCATGTTTTAAAAATAGCAATAACTTGTGCAGTGCACAGGCGAGAGGAAGCACCAACAACAGGGGATATGAAGTGTTCGGAGGCTATGACCCTTCTCCTAGACAGAGCACCTCCATACACACAAGGCCACACTGAACAACAGGAAACTAGCAACAATGAGTCTCCACACCCCCTCCAAATGGAACACATTAGGGCTTCCCTTTAGTTTTATAACACCAAGCCTTACATGACTTCTAAAATTTTAAATCTGATTTGGGCTAAAGGTCTGAAATTGAGCATGTTAGCTACTGCACACAAGAAGTTAGATTAGATCTTATTGTAGAAAGTAGATTCTTTTATAAAGACACTATTTTCAATCATTCATTCATACCTGTGTCCATTAGGCTTAAAAGTTCTCTAGCCAATGGCAGATGAGCTGCCAGACATCTGAATTTCCCTTCTGGGATTGATAACGTATATTCTATTCTATTCTATTTACTTCATTAAAAAAAAAAGTTATTTACAGATATAGATTGCTAACACAGAAAATGGATGAGATAATGGTAGGTTCTGGACAGATCAAGTAAAGCCCTGAGTGGAGGTTTGGGACTGGATTGTTCCATTTATGGGACAGTGAACTAGTTTACACAGAAAAAAATAGATCATCACAGGGAGTTAGTTACGTCTTGACAGCAGATCCACTCTGCTTACAGGCAGCATCCTGTTAAGCCTGCTTTCTTCTTTCACAGCCCACTCTTCACCTGTGCCATTTCTCTTGATGACACCAATGACCCTACTTTCCACTTAAACAGATTAATGCACAGTATTTCCATAGTACAGCCTACACACTCAGGAGGTTTATTGTTATCTGCTCTTTCCCCTGGTTTATGTTTGAAATACCTGTTCGGATGGGTCCTGTCAGTATCACCAGCTGAGACTAGGAGCAGAGAACGTAAAAAAGTGAAAATAAAATACAACATGAAGAAACATACTTGTAGTTTAGGTTTCCTACGGGGATGTCATTACTAGGTACCACTGCTACAACTACTGTAACGTTACACATAACTTTACTAGCTATGACCGGGATGCTCGTAACTATGGACAACCAAGCAAGCGAGGTCGACCGCGTACTTCTTGCTGCAACAATTCTTTTTATATAACGTTAGTTATATATTATAAGGTACCTTTCGTGATTAGCTCCTCGTTTTGATGTCATACAACAATTATAGCACGTAAGCAGCTGAGACATACCCAGCGGCTTAAATCCCAGTCGTTCATTTCGGCTGCAGAGGCAAGCTAACAAAGCTGCTAACGCTCGCTAGCGGGGGGTTACAGTTCAAGGAGTGTGCAAAAAAAGGGACGTTAACGGGAAAACCGAGAGAGCGGCTGTGACGAGGAACTCACCCACTGGACCCTCTTTGTGTTTTGACGAGCGTCTGCCATTCACACTTTTCTCAAATCTGTTATTCCCACCGCCCTTTTTGCTCGACGCCATCTTCGCCCACTCTGTTTACGCACCTCCTCTCTCATCTCTCCTACATACCTGCCTGCGAGCGCGGAGACCCCGCCCACACCAAAAATGGAAGCCAATGATCGGCGGCGTAATGGTCCAGTAACCAATCACAACACTTCATGTGAATTTTATATAGGAAGAGAGAGCTATTGTCCATTCAGTAAGAACCTCATGTTGTGTAGAGTAAATTTCAGTTTGTTTGTCGTTTACATAACTTTATTATTCACTCAAAGAAAATGCAGAAGGTAAATACATTGTGACATATCATGTGGACATTCAGTAAAATACAAGAAATTCATACCATTGATTTTTTTTATCAACAAACTTTAAAGAAGCTAATAACAACAAACTCAACACATTGATTTTACTCAGTTGGGATTAGGCTTGAAAACTGAAGTTTTTGCCTATTTCCATGAGTACACTAAGCAAGTGTCCTTAAGCTTGGCAGTTTCATGGTGAAAAAAAGAAAAAGAAATTTAAAAGAAATTTCTGAGCAGACAATACACTTAACACACTTGCATCTTAAGTGGAGGAGCTTCTTGGTCTTCTAACCTCATTGTTCCATAATACCAACTACAGGCCAGACTGAGTGGACCTTATTGTGAGACTGTTTGACTGCTATTTAATGCTGTTATCCATCACCAAAAGAAATTAATCAAACATTGTGCTTTCAGATGCTTAAACTATAACTGTAGCCTATGTACAAAACTTCAAATTCCAGTGCGTGTTAAAGAATTAACCTTATATTCAGATATCCCACATTAAAACTTCAGCTATGCCTTTTAAAATGCACTCAACACTCTCCTTTTCATCCCTCTCTTTTTCTGTTTTTCCCCTTTCCTTCAAGGTTTCTCCAGCTGGATCTCTTCCTCTTCCTCTATTATGTTGCACACATCCTGGTAAGGGCCATGTGTCTGGGAGCGTTCGATCTGATCATAGGTGGTGCAGCAATCATCCAGATTTAGCCCCTGATGTATGAGATAAAAGAGATTAAAATTAAGAGAACACACAAAAATCAATGGCACATATTCATGTGAAATTGATCAGTAGCACAGGATTACATGTTTATCTTATTCAGTGCTTCCAGCAAAAAGTAATTTTGTTTCATATGTTTATGCCTTGACATGTGTTTGACTCAGAGATGATATGACACATTTAAAGGTAACCTGATATATGTTTTCTTCTTCCTTTGTCACTTTCTTCTTCTCAAGCTCATTGAGTTTCTTTGACTGTGAGGGGAAATGCAGAAGTTGGTAAAGCTGTGTAATTTTGCAACTTCCCATGGAGGAAAAGCAAGAAACAGTATAAAAAATAAGTTTAGGAAAAGTTGAGATAGGCCTAGATTACAGATTGTAATTATTTCTGATGTGTTGACATGAGTGACAAGGCAATGCTATTGTTGAGAAATTTTGGAAAGTAACTAGGGCTTTATCCTTAATGCTGCGGGTCAGGGATAGTTGAAAGATTAGTTTAGGCTCAAGTTGTCAGTCATGATGATGTGACTTTCTGACCTTTAAGAGGAGGGTAGCAGAAGGCAGAAGCACACACAGGAGCAGTATGATCCCCTCAGCTTTCAGGATCTTGTTTTTGGCGTTTTCACTGAGGTTTATTGTCTTCTGCAATGGTTCTAGACATACAGACAAGTACATGTTTTGTAGCAAATGAGGCTTTGAGGCAATGAGGCAATTAAAAGAAGGTGGAGTGTATTAAAACTTAGCAGACTTACTTGGAGATTTATTTAAAGACTGATTGTTTGGTTATGTAACTGGACCATTTAGTATAAAGCAGACAACACATAAAATACCTGAATGAACAATTGATAGTACTGTTAGTAGTGGTGTTTTTGTAATCTAATGCAGGTTATTTCACACATTATCCCCTGAGTGTAGTGATTGCACTGTATTTCCACATCTACCATCTGTATTTAATGCGATTATGGTGCAAAATGGCATTTCATTGTGACAAATGCCTCTACACATTAGGTTAATTACAACTTGGTCTAATCTTGGTGCTATTTTAAGTAATTGACTGGACAGCAGACTGTAATGAGCCCATCCTGATGATGTAAAGATTAACCAGGGTTCAACATGCTGGATGCTGCCACTGACACAGCGCTTGGGTAGACTAAGGTTAACAAGATTTATGGCTTATTAGGTGTTAGCAGTGCTTAGAACTCACTTGACTCCATCTCTCCATGTTGACCATACACAGACACTCTCACTTGCATTTCTAACTAGTTTGCAGTGCATTTACGGCCCCTCCCAACACACACACATACAAACACTCACTGTAGACCTGTAGGAAGGTGCCATGTGTAAGCGTGAGGAATTGACTCCTGTTCAGCAAACACTGGTACAGCCCGGAGTCGTTTAGGTTGACTGACGTGAAGTTGAGAGTGCTGCAGAAATTGCCTGATGTAGTCACAGGCTCTGGATGTTTCATAATTTCTAGTTGCTGGCTTACATTATTTGAATTACGTCTGACCCAAGTTAACTTCAGTGACATCCCGTTGGGGTTGAAGCAGCACTTCAGGTTAGCTATGCCATTGGCTGGCACCCTCAAAAAGGGTATGTCCGGCTCTAACTGCAGCTCAGGCTCAGCGATGACCACTGTAAATGAAGCAACATCAATAGCATAGTGATATGTTTGTTCAATATTTGATTCCAACTAAACAATTGTCAGCTTGTTTACTAATGATTGTATCTATTATAATAGCATGACCTACATTTACAATGAAACATAAGATCTAAGAGCTTTAAGACAGTGCTCATATTTACCGAAATGAACAGATCACAAATGTAACATAATAACAAAGCCATCTGTTTCAACAGGAGATGAGCTTCACTGAAGCAGAACGCAAAAGAGCTAAATATACAAAAAAAGGTTATATACAGTATATACTTGTACTAAGATGTTAAAAAGTAAAAATCCTTATTTTTGCACAAAAACCATGAAATATTTAAAAATACACAAATATAAGTGGTTATATATACAAAAGTATACAAGTATTTTAGATAAAAGTTGTATCATAAAAAAAAGATCTATCTTACCAACTACAAAGCTGTAGAGGAGGAAATTTGCAACTGGTCCCATAGCGTTTATGAATGTTCAATCCAAAGATTAAAAAATGGTACCAAAATAATGCAGATTAAGTCCCCTATTCAACGCTGGTCCCAGTGTTTGCTGTTTGGTGCAATAACAAAATGGTGTCTTGCTTTTTTGTCAGTCAGGATTTATGCTTGAATGAATTTGGACCAAATTTGCATAAATGTTACATCCGCTTTTTATTCAGACAGTCTATTATACGTAAATTTGATGTATATATATCTTATATATATTTATATGCGATATATATGATATACAAGAGATAGGTAGATGGATAAAAGGATAGAGAGATAGATAAAATAGATACAGAAGTCATAAGCTCATAACTATTTAAAATGACAAAACTGAATTTTATTTCCCCAATTTATTAAAAAAAGAAATAAAAAAACAGAACGTACCATAATTTTCATAAAGTATACATCATTAAAGAGCCTCTTAACAATAAAAATCAAAGCCAAATACACAGTATAATTCTTGCATAATAGTTGTTTATAGATAGACAGGTTGGCAGATGCCTGCATGACAAGGAGCAGTGTCTTTTCTTTTATACAGGGCAGTGAATGGGTTTGTTGGCAAAGAGCTTAAATCCTACTGCTGTCACAGAGGTGAACACCGAAAGACAATCCTGGGATGATCTCTCAATCCTTTTCGGTGATTTGGTCGTTGTCTCTCGCTTTCTAAAGGTCAATTTCAAAGTCCCCCATCAAACAAAACATTAATAATTGGGTTTGCACACTTAAAGCCCTTTATGAAAAAAACAACTTGGTCAAACAAGGCACCACTCTATAAATACATTTTCTATACATCTAGGTATTTGTATATATAATGCATGAGGAAAAGCATCTGGTGGGGAGAGAGGGAGTGAGAGAGAGAGAGAGAGAGAGAGAGAGAGAGAGAGGGAAGTGTCTGTAGTAGTCGTCCAGTCAGTGAGTGAAGGAATCACCATAAATAATTTGACAGTTAAAAATCCCTGCTTGAGATGACCTCTTTAGATGTATCCTTGCACTTAGATGGATAGCTACAGTACAAAGCAGGTTTACGCTACAACGTGCACACCACAAAATATGTTTAGATCACAATATTTGCCCAATTGTTAAATCAATTTATGCATAAACAGGTTACAGACAAGTCCTGTCTCTCTCATCATTCTTACCAAATGCAAAGTCCATAATTACAAAAGCTTGTTTGAAAAAACAGACACAAAAAAACCTCCCAGACCCGTTAAAGTAAATCAAATGAAATACACAACATATGGTAAAACTGTGCGGTGATCATGCTATTACAAGTGAGGGTGTTATCGAGAGGTGTGTGTAGCTAAAGAGCTAAATAAACACAAGAGGGAGGGTCATTTCTATTTTCTCTACAATTTTCCCTTCAATCTGACATCTATTTACAATTAGGAGGAAGACACGAGGAGAGAGGGCAGTCATGTTTAAACATAAACTTATGTTATTAAGCAACTTGTGACACTAGAATGATTAATGGACCATCATTTGCATAATTTCATACTGAGCTTCAGGAGGGTCAAAGTGGGCATCTGTTGTTGTGGCAACAACGATGAAAATAAACATCAGGAAGTGATCATGATTACAGCAGTGGGGAGAGCGACCCTGGAATGAAACTGTGGTCTTTCATCCTTCAAACCCTCAGCGTTTCCTTTGAATCCTCATCTGGTTTTACTGTCTTCTTTTGTCCTTGTGCTGCTGCTGCTGCTGCTGCTGCTGGAACAGGTCCCATGTGTTCAATTAAGCACCAGAGGTGTTAACAGTCCTCTCTCCAGGTAACAACAGTACAGCTTGTGGCAGTCACACTGGCTTTTACTCTCACTTTTTACCCAACAAGCAACTTTTTCCATCATATTTTCGCAAATTTAAGTCACTGAGGTGTTCCCAAGAAATCCCAGATCTAAAGACTCAGCTTAGGTTTGGACACAAGGCTCAGGCAGCCTGACATTCTATATCTTGGTATTTACTTGCACATGTACAAAAAAGTCAGCCTATGCTTCATTCTTAGACATGCTTTTCAAATCCCTTCATTTAAGACACCACATGCTGGAGTTTTGGAAGAAGAAAAACAGCTGGCGATTGCAGGTTGCGTCACTGAGCCAACCCCTCCTGCATCAACACTCAGTAACATGCTACTATAAGGTTAAAGGACGCCTATAAGTAAATTACAGCTTGTTGGAGATCTAACACTGCTTTATTATTATGTCTTTGGTCCTGTGTGCACTGCCACAGTTATATTATAACTAAAATCAACTGGTTAATATAATACAAAAGATGAGTTCAATTTTGACACATATATTGCTGCCAGGGAAGGACCGGACCTTTTACTAGTCACATGCGAATCAAATGTGCTATTTTAAAATTTAATAACTGCACCTGGTGGACATGACGCTGGCACTGAAAAACCTTTGTGAACACTGATGCTCACAGTGTTCATGGGCGTATGTGTGTATGTGTATGTGTATGTGTTCAGTCTACTGAGCGCAAATCCTAATCTTATTTTCTTTACACATCTCCTCATGACCGTCTGGTTCAAGCTGGTTTCAAGCAAACCAGAGCAACAACAACCCCTACAAACTCACTCCTTATTCCAACAACCCTCTTTCTAACTCTTACTATCTTCATCTCCTCTACACATTCTTGACTTGCTTTCTTTTCTTTTTTCTCTTACACATCTCTTTTGCTGTAAGTTTCCTGCAGGTGAGGCAACTCATTGACCCAACAGATCTCAGAGGAATAAATTAAAGCGGTAAATACAAACAAGTCTCCATTATAAACAGCATGATTATCTCTAGTGCCACTATTTATAAATGTTTCTATATGATGTAATAACAGGAAGAACCTTCCAAACAAGCATGTTCTCAACTAAAATTTTGTAACACACATACATACACTTTCATGCATGCAATCTTTTTTATGAGGGCTGTCTCTATGAGGCTCTACTATTCAAAAAACTGCACTGAATAGAGAGTAAACATGATAAATTTTTCAGAAAGTGTGGGATCGACTTGTTTTGATTAGAAAAAAAGTGCATCTCTGTGGTACTTTGGCATATACTGGATATAACACTATATATCAGCAGTAGTATTTCAATACGCTTTCAAACGCTACATTGGCCCCTTAGACTCCCACCTAGTTATAGCAAACTTGGCAGGCAAACAGGATTTCTCCCTTACTGTACATCTACTATTGGCAATTAGGTAATTCATATACTAGCGTGCATGTCTCCGGTGTGCATGTGTGTTACAGCAAATCACAATCACTATATTTTATTAGGCAGCATCTCTCTCACAGCAAAAATATTGCTTCATTGGTTTTTTTTGGCACCTCTCTGTGAAAACAAGCTCCCACTCAAGAGTAGGAGTCCCATTTTTTTTCTTTGTATACCTCCCTATACATGCACACACCTCCCATGTTCCATCACTGAACCACTGCACTGTGCATAAAGCCCCCCTAATGCAGCAAGGGTCCAGGTATGAGGGTTTAGGAATATCCAGGAAAGCCTCTGAAAGTTAATCTTGCACTCCAACTCAGCACCAGTAAAAATCTAAAAAGAAGAAAAGACAAAAGAAAGTTTGGAAAATTTGAGATAATAAACATGTACAGATTATTAGTTTGCTGATGAGTCTGGGCATCATTTCCACTGAGGACAGGACACAATATTCTATTTTTGTTCTTCTCACTTTTGCAGTTTCAGTTTATTAAGTCACTAAAAAATCTCTAAACAGTGACTTTGACTTCACAGCCACAAGAATACAGATGAGAGGAAAGAGGAGCTGACAAAAATGTTGATTTACTCATTAGAGTTCAGTTGTGACAGTTACAGCAAGTGATTTGCATACCTTTTGGCCCTGAGTTTCGCCTCTCATTCTAAATGCGAGCTGACCTGTCTTATTTTAAGTAGACAGTCTGAGTCATACGCAGCCTGACAAGAAGACTGCAGACACTTTTCAGGGCAAAAAGAAGGCCCTCTGCTTCCTGTGCATGCTTTCTGAGTTGAAAAATAATTTGAAAACCACACAATCATCAAATAATTATCGATACTACTCTTTTAAAAGTGACCATCAAGTCTCTATTATGTAATCCAACCATAATTTTTGGCAATTTAAGAACATCATAATATTACAGTATGTTTATAAGTGATTAGTTGTGTGGTCAGTTTGTATTGCTTTTCCATTTGAAGAACTTTATAACTCTGTTTTCAAAAGTGCTTCAGAACTGATGTTCATGATAATAACACTATGGAAAAAATGGAAATGCGTTGTATTTAAAACTGATGCAGGAAACAGCAATCTCATTGGCTGTTGAAATTCATCTCATGTGTCCCCATTTTTCAAACTGAACTTACATCATTCATGAATAATGATCAGATATCAAAATCGTACTTGAGTATAAATTTTAATGTATAGTCGAGTGTTCTCACCTTGTGGCCAGCAGGTGGCGTAATAGTTTCTTACTGGAAGTTACCTCCCTCCAATGAGAACTTGGAAAGGGCCTCCTGGAGCTTGTGGTGCTCCTCTTCTACAGTCTGCAACACAAAATCAATATCACCTCAGGAACCAAGGACAGACACTTTCATTCCCACCACCTCACACTCTCACACACACACTCTCTCTCTCTCTCTCTCACACACACACACACACACACACACACCAACACTTCAACCTCCTCCTCTTAACATCCTCTCTTTGTCTCCCTCGCTGCTTCTCTGACACATCCCATTGCAAGCGCTGGACATAATAGCCATTTTCAGAAAAGTCCAATTTCACAAGGCAATTTTCGGCCAAGCAATAACACCAGTGGTTAAATGGTTTTCTATTCTCTAGTTTCTCTTTTGTGCCATTTTGGCCCCATTTGTCCAAAGTATACCACAGCTCGCTCCTTACTTAAGTTATCCTCAGTGAAATCCTTGATGCCAAACTGTGTGTCTCTTTCCAGTCAGCGCACATCTCTTGTTATGTCTCTCAGCTTTATCTGTCCCATGTCATACTACCTGCTCACAGTTTTTCTCTATATCCTTATCCGTCTCTGTCTCTGTTCACCTGCCCTCACCTGTAGTCTCTTTATCTGCTCCTGCAGACTGTGGAGCCTCCTGCACACTTCCTCCATCCTCTCCTGGGACAGTACCAGGGGTGCACTGATGCTCCTCTCCTCTTCTCCCTTCGTCCCCGCACCTTCTTTTTCACAGGAGTTATCGTTCTCCTCCTCTGCTCCCCTGTCTGGGGTCTGGCTTTCTTCTGTGAATGGAAAGACTGTTAAGTTGTGTCACATGCCAGTTTTGTCAACATTTCATGTTCAACAAGAAAGTCTTGGAGGCTAAATAGCCCAACATTTTGTCTAACGGAATAGTCTGGCAATTCTGGGAAATACATTTGTTCACAGAGAATTGGATAAAAAAAAGTTTTTAAAAAATCAAATCCACTCTAAAATCTCTGAAAAATAACAAGTTGCTGTTTTACAGAGGCTATATGCTGGAACCCTTCTGGGATGTAGGCAGTGCTTGTTAACCTCACAGCCATTATCAAATTAACCACCAACAAAAACTGGCCATTTTAAACTTATTTACCAGTGGATTAAAAAAACAAGATGAATTGTGTTCCCTTCAGCTAAGTGGGATGTGACCCCCTGCTTCTTGACTTTATGCTATGCTAAACTGACAGACTGCAGATGCCAACTTCATATGCAGATGCCAACTTCATATTCAGCTTGCAAATGAGAGTGGTATCAATCTTCTCATCTATCTCTCTGTGAGTAATTGGATGAGTTTGTTTCCCAAAACGTCATACCAATCCTTCAAAAAGTAAAACAAAGTCTACCTGTTGACTGACAGCTGTTCATTTCTTGACTTGGCTTTTCTGAATGCTCCTCTTCGTTTTCTTCATCAGGTTGTGAGTCTTCTGATAGACTGATGCTGCCGATCAACAGCCTTTTCAGGGACATGACTAACAGAAGACACAGATTGGTTGGTTTAATCAGAAGGACAGAGCAGCCACTATGAAGAAGAGGCAGTTATATAAAAATCATTTATAAGAAGCACAAGGAAGACCCTAATTCACCTTCATCCAGAGCACTGCTGGCCACCTTCTCCTGGTCGCTGTTGGAGAGGCCTATCAAGTCGATGCCATTGTCTGACAGGAAATCAATCAGACTGTGCCCGGGATCTGAAGACTTGTCGTCCGTCAAGCTGTCCTTATCTCGATCTGTAGACAGACACAAGGCTTAACTGCGGCTCCAGTTTTCAGAAGTGTGTAACAATAACAAATTTTTACTGTTTATTAAGTGGTCGTCTGATAAAACACTGCAATCTCACCGCTGCTGCTTTTCAAACCCCCGTTCTCAGTTGGGCTCAGAGGGGCAGTCAGCCTGACGGAGAGAAAATGACACAAGAAATTAGATATTTTGAGATGAGTGAACTTTGGCAGGCAATAAATATATATTTCGCTTTCAACAGACATGTGAGTGCACACAAGCGCAAACACACACACACGCGCGCGCGCACACACAAAGACAAACATACGTGGAGGGACTGAAGGGAGCTCCTCCACTACCAGGAGGCAGCGTCAGCCTCATGGGGGCTCCACTCTTCTTCAGATCATCCACCGCTGATTTTATCACCTCAGTCCAGCTGTAGAAACGCACACACACACAAATCAGATTACAATCAGCCAACCACCAATCAACCTATAATTTACCTTCTCAAACCAGCATGATTAGTCCGTTTTTTTCTCTCAGACACCTACGATTTCCTCTCTCCAAGAGACTGAGCAACCAGCTCGTAGATCTGAGCCCCGCTTTCCCAGGTGAATATCACATAGAAGGCCTTTCGATCTGACAGAACAGGAAAAAACAGCAGTCGGAGGGTTGAATGAATTTGATCTCATGATGGAAGTGACCATATCTGTGAGTGAAACTACTGTGTGCAGCTGACCTGTGGCCACCTCTCGGAGAAAGACCGAGTCCAGCTTGATAATGGGGCTCAGCATCTGCTTGCCCTCCTGCACGGCGATGTTACTCTTGCTCTGGCATTTGAGGACCATCTTGTCGTCCTGCTTCTGCAGCAGCACCAGCAGGTCACCAAGCAACACACACTGCACCTCTGTGAGGATGAGCAGGACAGTGTCGCGGAAGAGATGGCAGACAACAGGAGGGAAAGACAGAAGAGAGGGAGGCTGAGAGCTTTTCTAAGTTAATAGGTCATTTTTGGTGTGTATGGCTTGATGACTTTGAAATATTTTCTTTTAGATATTAATTTTTATTTTATTAATTTATTACTAATTCCAAAAATACTCTCTTGAGCCTCTGGCCTTGATTGTTTAAGTATTAAGACAGCAGTCCTTTCTCCTCTCCTGTCTACTGTGTGTGTGTGTGTGTGTGTATGTGTGTGTATCTGTTCATCCAGACAGCGAACTGCTGCATGCTATTGCCCATAAAGAAATAAAAAAAGAAAGAAGCTGAATTGAGGTTAGGTTATTGAACTGAACTGGAAATAAAAAGGAAGTCAAGAGGCCAACAAGATCTCACTAAACCCTCTGCACTGCAGCTGCTTTCCCTTTATTGCAGACTTTAATCTAATCTAAACATTTGAAAAAGGGAAATGAAAATAGACAAACGTGATATCTATTTTCTTGATGCACCAAAATAAACCAGACTTTGCCTTTTAGAATCAGATAAAGGGTTATCTTCCTGTTTTTTTTTCTTTATCACATAAGCATAGTGAATATAAAATGAGCTTAGCATTACATGCCAATTTATTTATTACAGTTCAAATAAGGTTCAGAAAATGCCTGACTGGTTCCTGTGGAAGAGCAGTAGGTCACTGATCAGCATCATATCAGGCTGTTTGCTTGCATGTATTGTACACACAAGCATATTCTTACCAATTGCCTTCTCCTTTGTGACTCTCCAGGTCAGAGGGCCTTCGTAAAGCATCTTTTTCTGGGTCAGGTCAATGTTCTAGAGAATACAGAAGGAGAGCAATGAGAACATGTTTCTGCAAAAAAACATCAAGTAAACTTTGTTGGAAGAAAACTCACCTTATATTCAGTATAAAGCTCATTGCTGGGTTTGAGCCCTGATGTGTCCAATCTACGCTGGTAGTCCTTCAGAGTCTGGAAACAGAAAGAAGGGTTAGGGGGTCAAACAGAAAACAGACAGCACAGCTCTGAAGCAGAAGTGGTCTCCAAAGCAGAGACCTTCACAAATCTAAAATAAATTAGGCAAGCTCCATATTGGTACTCAATCACTACATAAGCGTGTGCTGAGTGATGGATTTTGTGTTTCTCACCAACAGGTTCTCCATCACTTTGACCTCCTCGTTGACATGGTTAAGGATCTTTCTGCAGCACTCTGCGCACTGCTGAATCCTCTCCTTCTCTGTATGGTCCTCTGTGGACAGACAGACAATACAAGTTTTCACAGCAGAGCCCAACAAAAGCCATAAATCAAAAAAGTGTACAAAAAAATCTGGGACAGACAGCAATCACTTGTTTAAATGTTTAACTGGTGTGCTCAATTTAGTATTGCAAATATTATCCTCTCTTCTGCTCTAGACTGACATATGTGGTTAAAAAAATTCATAATAATCTTCTACATTTTGCCTGAAAATAATTTACTTTAAGTACCAATTTACACAAACATATCAATCATCATATGGCTGTCATATAAAATATAAGGACCTGGATCAACTTGGAAAAAGACATGGAGTAATTAGTGGATGAACCTCCTTCATAAACCCGAATGTACAGGACATATAGGGCAATAAGGTGAAATATACTATGAAAACTACATAATGATATCATTTATATAGTGGTTAATATGCCCTTAATATTAATGGCTGCATTAGACTACTGAGGTAATATTGCAAATAAAGAGGAGGATTGCTTTTGGGGGAAATTAGATTTTTATAAGATATTTTCATCATTAATGAGGAGGCTTGATGGTGAAATGTTGAACTTGTTAAAATATCTGATTTTTTTCCTGCTCATCTTATCCATGAAAAATCCGACAACAGAACTTTCAAAAAATGTATATCAAAATTAAAGAATATTGATATTGTGGTATAAAAATTTTACATAATATAATAGACAATTTAGTCCATTTTGCCAACACCTTTTCGCACACACACACACTCACACACTAACACACACTCTCACACACAGGCACACGCACCTGTGTTCTTGGCAATATTCTCCAGCAGTAATGGGTATTTGGTCAATCTTTGCATCTCTATGGGAATGATGTCCTTGAGCTGCAGCCTGCGGCACTGAGGCTTGCTCTCTGCCTCCTGGGATCAAAACACACACACAGATAAAAGTCAGATTGAGAACTCATGTATGTGAACCACTTGTGTGCTTTCTTGCATGTCTGTGAATCTGAGTGCATCCACCTGTGCTTTTCAATTAAACCTCTTAGAATTTGTTCTGGAGGAAATGATGTGTGTTTGGTTGCAGCTATGAGTCTTGTGTGTGTACCTGTATGAAGGAGTTAAAGCGGGGCTCTTTCTTCTGCCTGCTTTTGATCTGCTCCAAGGCCCACGACTGGTGACTGCAGAACCGGGCCGTCAATTTCTGGAACCAATCGCCCTCTGTTCCCTCAAACTGGAACAGACACACACAAACAAATCAACATTATGTTGTGCAAGCCAGAAGTAAATAATTAAGCAATAAAGACACGGAGAGGCAGATGGAGAAAGAGCTGGAGAATGCACACAGTAAAGACTGACAACTAATATGATGGTGTAGCTGTTCTAGCCAATATTTTCCTTTAAGAGATTAATAGCTTTTTGTTGTTGAACCAAAAAAGCTGATTTTAGCACAGTTACTGCCAAATTATGCTTAATTACGCAGTCAGCACATATCAGTTGGAGATTTTTCTAAAAGCGACACAAATGCTGAAAGAAAGACAAACAGAACGACAAAAAGAGAAAATTTTTTATGACTCACTCTGTTGAGAACAGTCGTGCTGATGGATTTGACTATAAAGTTGTCATCCAAACGCAGTTTCTTCAGGTTTTCATAGAAGTTATCTGAGTTCACAGACAGAGGAAAATAAAATATTTACCTAAAATACAGTGAGAAACTTCTCTGTACACAACAAGTCATGAAGGCTGGGTGCTGAAATTCTGTTCTTTTGTTAAGAGCAATTCAAAATCATGTATATTTTTCATGAGTGATGCAACTGTTTTTGATTTCTGCATAATTCCTTACTGTGATAGCCTGTATGAGCAGTTAACTTGATTACAATGACTACACAACAAGTGGCCTTAAACTATTCATTTTAGCAAAAATTAAAATTCACTGCATGATGGTTTGCTTGTTGTGTGAGGGGAGTGCATTAGCCTCCCAGCTCATGTGTCTGTATTCTCTGTGGGAGAATAAAAACATAAGTCAGAAAAAAGGCCTCTTGGCAGCAGAACTAACAGTGCATTTCAATGATCTCATCCAGGTTGGGGAAGATGGCAGCCAGCTCTGTGGTGGTCAAGAGGTCCTCCCTCTCCAAAGGTTTGGAGAAGATCATCTGAAGGACACTTAGCATCCGCACATGGGCATGCTCAGTTGCAAACAACTCTGAGAGAGGAAAGAAAATAGACACAAAATAAGAAATGGATTCAAAAAGGAAGACCTGTACAGCAGCCTTATTTTATCTGCTCAAGTTTCGTTTTCATCACATGCAACTTCATCTCTCTTCTGCTCACCATTAATGACCTCCTGCCTCTTGGTCTCCTTCTTGCTGAGACTGGACAGGGCTTCAGGGGAGGCCTGGTCCCTCCAGTTCGGCGGGTCCTGTTCAAACTCCAGGAGGCGTGGCTCCATCTCCTCCAGCTGCGGGGAGGGGCTGGTGGGGGAATGACCGGGCCCTTCAGGGACTAAAACTGGTCCATCAAAACTGAGGGAAGAAGGAAGTGACAAAATGACTCTCTCAAACTGGTAAACTACAACATATGAAAAGACACAGTCAGTCCACCAGGTTGCATTAGTTGGCGGTGGAATAACAGCAGCTGCGAATAGATGGTTATATTTCTAAATTTGCCCCAGGGATGTGTAATCATTAGATAGTGTTGAGATGTTGAAAACAGCAGCTAAGCGTAACTAGTAGACAAATTATCAGCCAATGTTCTGCTGCTGTTACTGTAGTTTAGCTGAAGTACCAAGGAGTGCTTCACATTTAAAGTATCAAGTAGTTCCATTTCAAGATTAATAGTCAGCTGAATAATAATAAACTTACAAAAGCCAATAACAAGTAATGATTTTAGTCAGACTAAAGCTTTTAAACTCTGTAGTGTGTTTTAGTTTCATAGATATGTGGAAAAAAGGACAGTTCAACAACCATTAGAGCTTTTTGTTGAATGATCACCATCAACATTATGGACTTTTTTTAAACTCTATTAATGACTTAACTTTAATCCAAATAATTCACACGTCAGGCATTTTTTGCATCTTCTTCTCACCTTATTGTTATGATACACATGGATTTTTATCGCACAAAGCTGCCCTCAACTGGCCTTCAACAATGATGGCAGTTGTCATTACAAAGATTACTCAAGTTTGATCTCCGTTGTCTTACTCAGGATCCTTTACTGTTATACAATGTTCTCATTCTAGTCCTGACAAAGTATAACTGACAGTATTTTGGGTTTTTTGAAGATTAACAGCAAGTTAGCTAAACCTTGATAAGGGGCTGACCAACACTTACCCACTGGTCAACACTGACCAAACTCAACAATCAATCCTCTAAAGAGCTGAATGTCAGACTGTCTTGGGTATGAGAGTGCTGTTTTAACTGTAACTCAATCTCTGTTGTTCCCAGCACAGATCGATGGTTAGAGACAAATCCATCAATAGCAAGTCAGTAAATCTGTCAGCCTGATTGATTCATTTAGTTTGTGTCTACAGGAGACGAGGGAACCTTTAAAAATAATTTGCTGGAACAAAAATTAATTTAAATTTCCTTTTTGATCCACCTATCAATAAGCCATTTGGGCTTGATCAATCAATATTCTAATTACTACTAATTATATTGCTTAACCACTTTCTGATTATTTTTTACTTCAGGCTCTCCTCCTGTTTTGTCATTCAGTGTTTGACTGTCCCTGCTGTGCATCCGTCCAGTCAAAGAGGCATATATAAGGGGGTTTGTCCATCTTACTGATGGATGTGCTGGGGGGTGAGCGGGGAAGGTGATGTTGCCGTGGAAGATGGCGGCTGGAGGTCCACATCACTACGGGAGCGAGACTGTTTGGCCCGGGAAGAGCCACGTCGGCGAGAGGGGTGCCGGTCCACACGGGCACTCTCGCTACGCATTACTTTCCTACTGTGGGGGGGTGGGGGGTGGGAGAGGGTGGAGGAGGCAGAGGACAGAAAAAGAAGGTAGGAACAAATGCATGCAGTGAAGGACAGATGGAGAGCATAAGAAGTCCGGGGGGGTGGGGCAAGAGAAAAAGTATGGAGAGATGCCACAGGTAAAAAAGAAAAAATACCGAAAGTAGAGAAAAAAACAAAATTGGTTTTTAAAGAAAGGAAAATAGAGGAGAAAATATCAAAGTCATGTGCAGTTAGTGTGCACAGACATTTGTGTTAATTGTGAGGGTAAAGAGGAGGACCGATGATTTTAAGTACAGCAGAAGAGGATTGTTGTTCAAAAAGGAAGAAAAAATCAGAACAAAAGATAAAGAGAAAAAAATTAGTGAGCGTGCAAAGTAAACATGCATGACATTTGACATGCATGTACTGCTTAGACAATCAGATATATTGTGTAAGCTTCATATACAGTAGTTAAGGTAGGACTTAAATGCAAACACTCCGTATAGTTCCTAATGAGTTATTGAAACTAAATTTACAACACAAAGTTTAGAAGGTAGCAATGTACTGCTTCTCTGTACTATGAATTTTCAGTAGGTTACTAATTCCACAAAACGTGCATACATATTAACTAAAAACAGTCCAACTGATCTCAACAGTCAAGATTACTCTAATTCCTTCACAAGCAGATACTTATCCATGTGTTATGTCTGTGATATGTGTCAGTGGTGCAGGGCTCATTGTGTAAGTATGTACGTGTGTGTTGTGTAATCTGTATAAAGCCTGAAGCATGTCCATGACTCTGTCAAGGCGCTGACACCCACCTTGTCTTCCGTCTGCAAAAACATGGGACACCACAACGTTACACGCCTGCCTTTACACAACTATTTTGAGCCACAGTGAAAACTAAAACATGCAAATACCCCAACATGATAAACTAAACAGGTTTAACCCACTGTCATTGTAGAGCATGCCAAATATAATGCCAAAGCCCCTGGACAACATGTAACCGCACACACTGTTGAGACAAGCGGGACAAAGGGCGGGCCCTGGCCACGACAGACACCTTGAGAAGCACACGGGATGAGCAACAAAAACTAAAATTCATAATCTAACTAAATAGCGGCACAGTGTGCCGATTAACTATTTCATGTAAGACTAAACTGTAATCTTCAATTTTAAGGCTTTTTCCAAAAACCCTACCATTTCTATATGTTAGCTAAAATTTCTGATTTAAAGGCTAAAGCTAGTTTACTAAATAGAAAGTTGCCGGATAGATATCGGTTTCATACAAATGTACCAGTTACAGATGTCTCAGTCTAGAAGACGTCACCACTGTAGTAACCTAGATGCACTTGGATCCAACAAAAGACAAACACTTGTAAGAACTGCACGAATAAAGCCTACGTGAAACAAAACTGCATGAAGCTCTGTTGCAAACATAAGGAGATACACAACAGGAAACACACAAGATAGAAAGTTATTCGGAAGAGAGCATGTGTACCCTTGTGAGAAGAAAAGGAGAGAGGGCATGGAGGGAGAGGAAAGGCAAAGGGTCGGAAGGGAAGACTAGGCTGGAGTTCACCTGTTGAGGTTCCGTCTCACAACTGCAGGCTCTTAGCTGGTTAGCTAGCGAGCAACGGGCAGCATGACAAAAGCTTGCACACAGCAGGGACAGACTGCTGGGGGAGTTTTACCACGCTCCCTCAGCTGGAGCAGTTTAGACACATCTCACTACCCCTTTTCCCTGCGTGTTGAATCAATACAGTCTTTACACTGAGCACGACTCATACAGTCTATTTATAATCTGATTACAATTTCTAATCCTGTAAATTTCTAGTACTCGCTTACTGAGTCACTACACTGCAGCTATAATCTCACTCCCTGGGTCCTTCTGTTTTCATTCCCATGTTCATCCTCCTCCTCACCTCTCTTTCTCCAGAGTTTCCTCTGCGGGAGTTTCACTGGGTGAGATGGGCTCACCTAGGATCGGCCCTCCTCCCAGCCCGACAGGGGACACGTCACCCCCATCTGACATGGGTGGAGGCTCTAAGCGATTGCCAGAGATACCTGGAAGATTAGAAAAGGGGATGTGAACAAATGAGGTGTAGGTTGTGTATTGCATTTTTTTTCTTAATTGCTTCTGTTATCAAAGAACTTAATTAAGGTTTATCTCTTTAATAATAATAGATCCATAAACCATTCAATATGATGCACTATGCACCTGAATATATATCATGTTTACTTAAGGTTTGTCACATCAGTTTAACACCTGGACAGTGTCTTGAGTTTAAAGTGTCCTGCAAGATTAATGCAATTCTTTTTACATATTTAACTTGAGCAATAAATTAACTAATACATTTCAAAAAAAGTAATTATTAATTGATTATTCTAATTACATTAAATTATGCATTTAAGAAACTCAAAAATGTAAAAGATAAATAATTAATCTTTGTTTACATGACAAATTTATAATTTTTTTAAACAGAGTTGCACCATTAATACTTAAAAGACTGTTACATAATTAATTTTTTAAAAGATTTTTTGGGGAACTGTATTCCTTTGAAATCTTAAAGGCACTGAAATATGGCAGGAAATAAGGGGAGCTGAGGACTGTGTGTTTCATTGTCAGCCCCCAAACCCCTAAGGCACTATGGCGCTTCTCAAAATTTCATTCTTTGCTACTCTGCTTCCTTCAATTCAGCCTGCTTTAACGTTTTTATTTTGCATGTCATTATTGGAATTTGTTTTACTAATTTGCATTTGGCTTGAGTTTAGACACAGGTCTGTCTAACTTTTAAGTAGAAGTATGCCTGTGTCGGAGGAGAAGCAACAGCAACCTCAGCCATAAATTTTGTTTAAAAGCTGGTTAATCAGAGCTCCTAATGCAGCTCTCTGCTATTTAATATTCATGGCCTCATTAGTGGTGTGGCTCTAAAAAACTGAAACATGTAATTAACTCTGAGGATGTGTGTGGCATCGCCACTCTGTCATCCACTTTCAGAATGAAAAATCTCAATAACCACTGAATGAACTATTATGAAATTCTGTACAAACATTCATGGTCTCAAGAGACTGAATCCCTCTGACTCTGGTGACCCCCTAACTTTTCCACTTGTGCCAAGATGACATTGCCATTTTTATTTTTTGAGTAAAATGTCTCAACAACTACTGGAAAGATTCCACTTAAAGTTGGTGCAAAACATTCAAGTGATTTTTTTAAACCATATTTATAAATTTGAGGTGGCTTTTTTGATTACAATTTTCTCTAGGTTTTGTCTTTATGAGATACTGACAGTTGAAGATGGGGGATGGACATGTAAATAAGGGCCTGTGCTCAAATGAAACCCTGGCAGCTCAAGTAAGATGAATTTCTTGACAATTTTGACTCCTGACTTTTCATTTAGCATCACATATGCATTCACAAGCATGTCACCATGATGGTCTTGTTTTAATCATAAATTCATCAACTTAACATAATTAAACACTGGAAAAGGGGTAAATTAAATAAGCCTCTTAAATTAGGAAGTTTACCATCCATATGTAAGGATTCAGGGCTGTTGGTGGTGGTGACGTTGTTGCCTGAGCCATCATTGGTCTCTATCCCGGGCAGGGAGGAGGGGCTTGGACTGGGACCAGGCTTCTTGCTGGTCAGGGACGGGGTGGTGGGGTCAGTTAGAGAACCTCTGCCAGGTGCTAGACCTTTACGCTCCGGATTTACTTTCTCCTTTTCCGCTGAAGGTGGGGAAGAGTGCCAAATGTTTATCAGAGCTGATCTACTGACAAAACAGGTTCAGAAAAACATAACCTGAAAAGCACTTCAGCCAGCAAAAAAGGGATCAAGACAGAAACAGACAGAGAGGGACAGACAAACAGGATGAGTATGGTGCAATCAGGGCCTCTTTGGTGAATGGAGGGTTAGTTTGGGACGAGAAAACATCCACAACCCTGCAGATGTGATAGATGTGCAATCTGTGAGGTGTTTCTGGTGATTACAAAATATGCAGCACTACTAATTCTTCAAACAACCACCCTGAAACAAAGACTAAAAATGATCCACCCACCTACCCTCCCAGTATGATTTGGAACATGCAGACATGCTTATGTGTTGATTAGTGGGGATGTGACGTTTCTAAAGATAAGGGAGGGGAGGGGGTGGGAACTTTGGACGGCTAGTACCTTCAGCCTCCGTTTTAGGTTTGACCTCAGCTGTAACAGGAAAGAAGGGCAGGACAACATGTTCTCATATCCAGACCATTTATGGATGTCAGTATGTACAGACGCTACATCTAGTTTTTCTTTTTTTTACATGTAACTGTAAAATATTATTTCTTAATATGCACATTTAGAATTTTTAAATGCTTTCAAATTCATTCAGAAATAGTCTGCAATGAAATATACACACTCAAAAACAGCATTACAGAGCTGACAAGAAGATACATACGGTTGCCTGCAATCCAGCTGGGGATGCCAGGAAACACCCCTCTGGGCTTGGTCTTTGATTCATCTTTCCTATTCTGGAAAGATAACACAAGCAGGGAGGGAGAGAGAAGTTAAATTATAAAAAAAAGTGAAATTTAAGGGCGTAAATACAAACACAATCCTCAAGTAAAATAAAATGAGAACACTGCAGTACATTCACTGGCCTGTGTACTTGCAGGTATACAGGATAGAGATGCTATCCTTCCACATTGTAAAGGCAGCCTACCTTCACCAGTTGTCTCCTGAAAAAGCCTCCTTTGGACTTCTTACTGTCAACTGCCCTCGTTTTAACCCCGAGGTGCTTCATGTAGAAGGCCACCGCAGAAAAGATGGATTGGCTACAGGAGAAGTTACAGAATGGTATCAATTTATAATTTCTAATACTGTTTTTTAAATTAATTCATGTGTTAATGTTTTGTTTTGCAGTTTTATTTGATAAATTAAACTTAGTAATACTTTAACTAAAACATTTTTTATATATTCAACTTGTAAATACAAATGAGATTTATGTATAACCTATATAATGTGAAATATCATTTGTATATTTCACATTAAAGGCTGCAATATAGCATTAAAAATGCTGCAGAGGTGTGTTTGCATAGTATGTTGTGTCACTGTAGAGAATGCTAAAAGACTTGTGCAAGTTGGAGTAAAGTATGAGGGAAGAATGTAGAGATGAAAATGAGGATGGAAAGATGTAGGAAGTGAGAAGAGGGAGGTGGAGAGTTGAAGTGGTCCAGGGAGGGAGGAGGAGGAGTTGAAAAGAGTTGGGAGGAGAGAAAAAAAAATATGACACAAAAAGACAAAGACGGAGTTGAGAGAAATAAGAGAAAGTGGAAAGAAAAAACAAAGGGAGGAGCCTCTGGGGATGCGCACACAAGAAAAGTGTCTC
The DNA here is from genome assembly GCA_029814665.1 of Acanthurus lineatus. Taxonomy (NCBI): domain Eukaryota; kingdom Metazoa; phylum Chordata; class Actinopteri; order Acanthuriformes; family Acanthuridae; genus Acanthurus; species Acanthurus lineatus. Next base: position 8,328,685 of record JAPZDV010000025.1, read on the forward strand.
GCATCAGCAGTCAGCTCACAGTTTTACAGAGCATGCTGTCTGAATACATTTACTTCAACATAAAGAACTTTAATCACAAAGGACCAGAACTAATTGAGAGAAAAGCATTAAAAACTAACGTGTGCATGACAGAATTTAATCATTTACACTATGTTCACCACATTTATCATGAAGTAGAAAGTTTCAGAATGCATCTCAGTTAATTTAAAAAAAAGACACTGGTACAGAGTGAAGTGACAGTTTTTGAAACAAAGTATAATGATATATTAATAGAAAAACTTTTTCAGTGAAGAAGTCAACTGCAGCAAATGTTTTAATGTGGGTTTGGTGCACTTGAGCCAGTATGCAAATATCTTGTGGTTCGACCACACCCAGGCTTGGAAAAAGCATGCAGATCAGATCAGCTCTTAGGCACAAACTGCGGCTCACAAAGAACTCTAATATCAATATTTTAAACCTTTTTGTAAAAAAACAAAAAAAAAAGACTCACCATTTTTCCTCGTCCGAGACAATTGAAGGTCTAAAAGAAAAGAGAAAGGTGTCAATGATTTTACTGTTGCAGAGAGAAAAAGCAAACTTACTCATCCTGCAGCATCAAGTTTACCTCTTCTTTTTAAGTAGCATTTTTCCTTTCTCTTGCTCGTCTGATTAATAAGAGTGTTTTTGGCCGGTGGAATCTGAAGTGACTAAGCTTTTCCTTATTCTTCTCAAAGTTGAATTTTGTATTATTGTTTTCAGAGCAGAAGCTATTGAACATATTCTAAAATTAGCACAAAAAAAGTAGAAAAAAAACAAAAAAACAAAAAAAAGATCAAAAAAGTAAAAGATGCATCAAAAGGTGCACCTCTTCACGCTCCAACAATTTTAAAACAAACTTGCAATCTTGAAAATCTGCAAATAAGTCAAACTCTTGTCTCCAGACTTTCTCAAAGTTTATGTGCCGGGATTTGTCTCTCTAGTTAGCTGTCTGCAAAGTCAGAAATGGGCCAGCACAGCGGAAATGTCTATTTAAACCTGTTATTGTCTGATGCAACATGCAGGCAAGACTTCGGAAATTGGACACTCATGTTTTGCTATGAACACAAAAGGTGGGAGGGGTTTCCCAGGGATTTCCTTGCACAGTCCAATCAAACTGTCCCATCGCCTCATTCTCATCACCAGTAAGACCAATGGGACACAGCTGGGGCGAGGTCACTGTGTTTTGGTTGAATGGGGGAGCGTTGGATGGGGGTTACTGAGTGCAACAATGTGGGAGAATGTAAGACTGAGGGAAATAGAGAGATGATTGTCAAGAAGAGAGAATAGAGTCAAACTGAATGAGTTGCTTTTGCATTAGAAACACAGATCCCACTGTGTGATAGTAACTGACTGAGTCAAAAGCAGATTTATTATGTCTTTGATACAGACTGCTTTGCGGGCTTTTTGTGTCTTCTCCACTGACAGCCTGGTTATATACACAGGACGAGTGCATCTTCTTTCATTTCTGTTGTTCATTTTTTTTCCTCTCCTCTGACAAGATGAAGTTAGACAGTTTTCTGCCCTCTGCCTGGCCTCCTCTCTCTCTCTCTGTCTGACTCGCTTCTTGTTGAGGATAACACATTGTAGTTGGCCACAGGGTCAAGGATAGATTAACTTCCCCCCAGATCTCATGCTTTCTTTCTTTTACCGTGTCCAGGGCAGGAGCTCTCCAGCATCGATAACCCTCTGGCCCTTTTTCTCCCCTTCTCTCTTCCGCTGTGTAACCCCTCCACCACCAACATCCCTCCCTCCGGTTGGCAAAATGCCAGGGGAGAGCCTTCCTGCCAGCGTGGCACTGCTGACTCCATCTTTTCCTCTCTGCCTCTTCGTTTCCTTCTTGCTCTATTGTGCTCTCTTCCAATCACTGTTCAGTGAGCTTCACTCTCCACATCTCCTTTTGTACTTGTCTCTGCACTGTTTGCAACTAGACTGGTTATGTGCACAGCTTATGTTGAATTTACCCACTTCACCCGAACCCACTTTATAGAAATTGTGAAGTCAACTTTATAGGGTAAAGATCTAAAAAGACTACTTTTGCATCTCATCTGACAATCTGATCATCATTTCAGCTCAAAGTGTAGTGCAGCAGACACTACAGAGGAAACTGAGGTATTTTCCCTGGTGGGTAATTACTATTTTGATGTTTTCTTTTAATAGCATCCTCAAATTTTGCATATGAAATTCACTGCCTGTTTGGTCTAATTTGCCCGATTTCCACAGTCTTTGAGGTGGTAACAGTGCAAATAGAAATGCACAAAAGGGATTCTTCAGCAACATGTACACAAAGTAGTCCAGGTCAGTTCAGTCTGCTACACATAAATGTTGCTTTCCATTGTAAAAAGTTGGCACAAACAGAGCCACTCCATTCTTTTCTGTTTTTTCAAGACTCTTTTTGTTGAGGTACCAAGCACACTGATATAATTCTGGAAGCTGGACCTCGAAACACTGCAGTCAGTCGGTTAGTTTGTTTGAGAGAATCTGAGAGTCATCTCCGCCTTCCTGTTTTATTCCCAGCAGACTTTCTGCCTGCTGCAGTATTTTCTCAAAGTCGTCTCCTTGTTGTAATAAACAACCAGTCGCCCAGAAGAGAAAATATAAAATATTTTATGTCCTTCACTCAGTTTACAGCATGATGTGTGTGCGTAACGAATATGTGGTTGAGCGAGCATCAGAAAATTAACGGTGAATGCGTGAATGCAAAGGATTAGCAATGAGACATCAATCTGGCAGTAAACATACAGTACATAAGTCACAGTGTGTCAGTTAATAAATGCTGCAGCTTCCTTCTCAAGACCAAGAGAAGTCTTGTCTGTTGCTTCCTAGCTGCTGTAAAAATGAAGGGGTTTAGCCCTGAAGAAACAGCTTCAGTGACAAGCACATCTACGTTTTTTGATTACTGTCTGCAATGAAAACACATAACAGATTTAGGGTTTAGATTGTTGTAGTCAAAGATTAGATACGAGTTTCAACTGTACCACAGTCCCAGCTCCTAGTTCAGTTCATATGGCAAAGCGGTTTTCGAACATTCTGTCATTGTAAGTGAAAAAGAACAAGTCGCCTTATTTTCTATAGTCATAAGATTGACTAAGAAGTGAATTGATTTGTTCTGGTGATTCAGGTGGATGAATTTTGTGTCCATCCAAATTGTTAAAGTGCTCCAACTGCCAGTCACCAAACAACGCCAATGCAGGAGAGGAATTTGTCTCACACCTCAGAAATTCTGTATATAATGCTATTCTGCTGTAGGCAGGCAGTAATACTGCCAGGGTTTACACCAACTCTTCCTAGTGGAAACATTTGAATGCTTATTTTGAGGGTTGTGAGAAGCATTAGAAGAAAGAAAAACTGACTGTGTCTCAGACATCTTGTCCAGCAGGTTCTCAGCTACAGACTTTTCCTTCATCTCCCTTGGGATGCGGTCGGTGGGATAGTGGTTCTCCACATCAAGGAGCTCAGCCTCATTGGGGGTCATGCCCATCATCCTCTTCTGCCTGTGCAAAAGAGCAAACAAAGGCCGGTGTTTGGCAAGATTCATAATGAAAACAAAGGCTCATACAGAATGCTTTTCCTGATTCTGTGAGCAGACACATTATGGAGATGAAAAAGGCTGTTTAGTGTATTACCATGCCTCAAATACTGTTGACACCTTTTTAATTTACTAAACAAACTTGTTCCTATTATCCTCTCCATGTTGTCCATAGTTGCTTTTTTTCTCAGATACTGCTGATTTGAAATTCTAACTACCTCAACAACAAAAAACACTGCAAAAGTTATTTACTTCAAATTTTCTGCATAATCACGCAAAAAGGTGTATCTCATGTACACGTAATAACAGCTGCATGACTCAGTGCTTTATACCTTAGGCCATAAACTTATTAATCATCCCTTGTATGCCATTTACCGTGAAGGAGTAATAGTAGGATAGGATAGTGAGATTTTATGTAGACATTCTAAGTTGTCTAAGTGTACATATAAAAACAGAAAAAAAATGTGAAAATAATGTTAAATGTCAAAACTAAAAAAATCTTTTATCTGGCAAAAGTTACTAATCTAAAGCAAGTTTCAAATCTACACAGGTTGATCTAATACTGGTTAGTATGAACTGAAACCAAATGCTGCCTTGAAGGGAGGAAATTACTTTTTAAGCATTACAAAATGCTAACTTTCGATGTTGACTGGTCAGCAAAATTGCGGTTAGAAAATTATTGAATGTAAAACATTAAAACAGCAGTCATTTAAATTGACTTTTTGTTCAGAAATTTTCATTATGTCTTTATAAATCTGCATTTCAAAACTGTAAATGTGATTTTCACCACTATAATTAAAAGGTGAGCTTTTGGTTTGCTTGTTTTCTTGTTAACTGATTTGACCAAAAACATTCAGAAACATTCTCTGAGATGTAAATATTTAGGATATCATAAAGCACGCGACTGGCTGTGGACTGGGGATTCTCACCTGAAATCTTCCAGTTGTTTGGCCACTTCAGCAGCCTGCAGGCTCTGAACCTCCTGAGCATAACGCCTTTGTGTGTCCTCTGAGAGTAGATCTGGACGGGTTCGGTCTGAGAGTGGGGGGACAGGAAAGGTGAGTGGATGAGAAGTAATGACACAAGGAAGACAACATTATGTATCATGCAGGGCTGAGGTACAAGGGCTTCTGGCAAATGCACCACAAGAAAATAACTTACCCAATTCATAGGCTATATTAGCTGGAGTTGTAACTCTGAGGATCTATATTGAAGAGCAAACAAAAACAGTTACAGAAACAGAAATTAGAATATTATATTAACAGGATTTGTAGGATATTAAGCATTTACAACTGAGGACTGAAACTTGTTTAAGCTGTAAACTACACTCAGTTGCTAGTTTATTAGACACACCTCGCTAAAAGTAATGTAGTCTCATACAACAGTATTGCAATAAACTTAACTGAAGTCACAATCAGCATTTTTTGCTGGGATAATGTTGGTAGAGAGGCCTTCATTGAACTACATGGTTGGTATTAAACTACAGTTTGTCCGGCAAATGTACTGAATTGTGTAATAGTGACAGGTTAGAATCAAAGACTTGGCTGAATAACAGAAAAACCTCTGCATACAATTCAGTAAACTTTAATGTCACATCAAAGTAAAACTGACCATAAAGGTAAATAATCTTTTAACTATATATACTTATATACTTTATAAAATGGTGACTGAGTGAATATGGATTATTGCTTCTTCCCTTTGCTGATTCTTTTGTTGATTCTAGAAAACTGCTTTATCAAATGACTGAATCAGATGTATGCAGTAGCGACATAACACCACAAGGGGTCATTAAAACTTAAGGAATTAAAAAGAAATACATACTCCAAATAGGAGATGCATAGCTCTGCTACAGGCATGAAAACAACCACATGGTCTAACTTTAAGTCAGCTGGTTTATAAGAGAAATGTGGTCTGTCACAATTCCCTCACTAACACTTTGTAGTCTCACTAACCCTCAATTTTGCTCATGCAAGCCTCTGCCATGATCGAGTGTGTCCCAAATGTTAGTAAGCCATACTGAAAGAGGGGGAGTGTCTGTGTTCAGCCCGCCAATTGACCCTCGAAACAGAGACAATCAAAGTGCAGGCTTAAAAGCGAGGGATGCCCCATACTGCATTGCAACACCAAAACAAAATCCACCAGGACAGCATCACAGAAGCTAATATTTCCCACAAATATAAGTTTGCTAAGTTCAATCAGTTCACAGAATATGTGTTCGGTTGATGTGAGGTTACTTTCATGTTTGTGAACACACTTGTATCATTGCCAGAACCTTTAATATGTGTAAAGATTGTCACAGAAATGCGTTATACAGTTCAGATGTGTTTTCATGAAAATGCAGCCTATCAGTAGGCTATTTGCCATATTTGTTATTTCTCAGCAACTGGCTGGTAACATATAAACAGGGAAGTGGAAATGAAGGGAGGTGTGTCCTGGTGCTCTTCCTACTTCTGCCTCCTACTGACTTGGTTCTGCTTACAAGTGGCCCATTCTGATGTGTAACTAGCCTTTAACCTTTTCCTTTCAAAATGAAGGGAAAGGATTAAGTGGGTGAATTGGGACAGACCCATGGGGTTTAAAAAAAGAGAGGCTAAGAGAGGACGACTCTTCCCACGAGGACTTTCCCTCGATCCTGACAGGAAGCCGAGCGCTTAGGCAGACAGAGAGGCAGGGAGCGGATGACAGTCATGTGTGGTGCAGAAGAAAATGAACAGAGAAAATGCCAGGTGTACATGAAGGAAAAGGACGGACAAAAACTGACGGATACAATGCAGACAGAATGCAGACATTACAAACAGAGCTGACACACACCTGCACCAAGGCTACAGCTGCACAAGATATCATAATCTCTGATTCTTATTAACATTATTAAAGCAATAAGAAAACATCTATTACAAATGCTGCTGTTTTTTTCTAAATTAACTGTTTTATGATGCAAACAACCAACTGACACAACTCAGCTAAGAACGACAGAAATATAGTACAAATAATGAGAGAGTCTAAAGGGAGATTTGATTCCAAAGTCAATCAGTATTGGACTATGGACGTGTTGCAGTTACAGGGCATCTGCAAAGCTAATCACAATAAGATATTGAGATTAAAGACTGCAGCGACCTTCTTTGCATTTTGAAAATGTTGCATCCCGCCCCAAAAAAAGTGCTGTGACTTTCTTTATGAAACTCAAGATGAGTCAAAAAACAAAGCACAGGGGCAAAGGATGAGTGTAAACACACTCTTTGGAAATGCAACTTTATCTGCAAAAGTAATCACCAAGTATTGCTTGTTCAGTAATAACTTGGGCAGAATAGGTTGCATAAAAATTTAACTTTGCATGCGTTTGCATGTGATCAGTGTGACCTTTTCCTCTCCCTGTCTGATACTTTGGATATTTTAGTTGCATATATCCCACACTACATTCATTTTCTTTCCTAACTACCATCTTTATTCTAATTTTGCCTGAAGTTTACAAAAAAAATTCAAATTGCTTTGTGACAACCAGTTTACTCATTTCAAGTCAGATTGCATTTACTTAAAACACTTGCACAGACAGTGTCTTACAAGAATTGCAGAGCAAGGGGATACTTACTGCACCCTTGTCCAAGAAAGTGTTGTAGAACTCCACAAATTGCTTCTTGGTCTCTTTGGCACTGAGGTTCTTGAGGAGGTCAGCATGGAGGTAACACAGCTGAGAGAGAAGGGAGACAGACAGACAGAAGATCAGCGAGTGCTGCATCAATTTAAAGAGCTTTTATTGTCCTGTCTGCTTTATGAATGCTTCCCAGCGTTTCTGTGCCTTTTTAACATGCGCAGCTTGTTCTTGACATCAATATTAAAAGGGCACATAGTAATATGATACTTAGAGTCAAGATGTCGACATAAAATGTACAAAGTGCAGGGTGTTCATCAAACCATTGAAACTAATTTGATATTTCTTTTTCTTTTCAGCCATAACCATGCACATACTCTAATCCCTTTAATTAATTAAACACTGTGATAACTTGACTTTAGGGATAAAGGGCACGTACCACTGACTCAACAATGTGACCACTTTTTTTCCCAACACCACAGAATAAACATGCTTTTCAATAAACACTTTCACTTCTGATGTTCTAAAAGCCTTCTGTTCTCTGCATGGACCTCTGTGAGGTCAAGGGGTAATAAAGGACATGCTGAGGGAGGAAGGAAGGGTGTTATGACTGTGGGATGTGAAACAGTACCTGGGAGGGTCACAGTGTCTGAACAAAGTGAAAATGACAATGACAGGCATGTTTTATATAAGCGTTGACACGTGATTTTCAAATACACGCAGGGGGCATGTCTTTTAAGCCACGTCAGCAAAAAAATAGTTATGAGGAATATGTGCTGTTGCATGTGTTTCGTGTTGCTGTAATGATTCGGCTTTCTGATTAAATAATATATGTTGATTGCAAAAATGACTCTTTGTGTGTAGGGTAACTCCTTTGTCGCATTCGATACAGAACTCTCTATTCAACTACCTGTACGATCATTTGTTGTGAGGAAGCTGTAATGATCTCAGTGTCCTAGACTTAGTTGGCTGCAGGCAGAGCTTTGTCACTTCTCAGAAAACCTACACTGTAACAGTAGCCACTTGTTCTACTTTTAGCTGCTTTACTTAAAGTTCCTACCTAGGACTTCTTTAGAGCCTTAGCTTAACATGAAGCTGAGAGACATCTCAGTGTGTGACTAAAATCTTAATGAGACCCCAGTTGCAGTATTAATAATAATAATTCAAGCGGATTAAAATTCTACTATATCACTGGGGTTGGAGAGTTATTGCAACCATTTTTTGAGTCACAATCATGCAGTTCTTTCAACTTCCACATGGAGGAGATGTCTGGGTGGCTTTGTGGTAAAGATGATGGTATTTATATCAGTGTCTGGTTCAACTCCAACTGGGGACTTCTGTGCAGGCTGCACCCCTCCTCTTTCCCTCCACTTTCCCCTCATGTCCTGTTTGTATCTATGCTAACACGATCAAATACAGTCAAAATGCATAATCTTCAGTGATCTCAAAAACAAAACAATACAAACACATAAAAATGTCCATCTGTGTGCCTCTTTTAAGTATTACATTGACCACTGGTGAGTCACTAGATCAGAAAGTGTAACTACTGAATACTGACCTTACGTAATGTATCAGGCAGACACAAAATGGCTGCAACCTTTGATTATTTCGCTATCAACTGACAAATCAATGTCTTTTTAAATAACAGAAAAAATATTGATTATTGAAAAAAGGAAATTCAGTCATGACTTTCAAGAGCCAAAAATTTGGCCTATTGGATGAAAATTGTCACATACTGACTGTTAAGGTGTTGTTTCAGCTTGTGCTATTATAAACACACACACTCACATTTACACACTCTGCAACATCGTGGTTGCATAAGCTTTAGTGAAAGCAATCTCAAAGCCTAAAAACACACTTTGGCTCACACTTGGAGTCATTAAATGGCCTGTGTAGAATGCTGTATGGATTAAAATAGAAGCACATCTGTTTTGTCAGATTTGTATGCGATGGAAAACGAAAGAACGTGGCTAATCGTGTACTGTGTTGACAGTGTGCTGCACAATAAAAGTTGTAGTTCTCACCAGGGGAGCAGGGTCAAACTGTAGAATGACATGTTGCATGAAGACCAGCAGGTGGGTCGGTCGATCCTTTAGCTGGTATATACAGTTGAAGTGTGTGCACTGGTCATCCAGCACCTAAAAGAAAGAGAAAATTCCCAGATGGAGCAAAGAGATGGGTGAAATCACAAAGGGGAATAAGGACAACAAAGCTGAGAGGTGATACTTAAATATCATCCCACTGCCCCTTTTTGTTCACTTACATCAGTCAAATCATTCTCGAAATCCTCATCTTCTGCCCCGATGATGCTCATGGCTGGGTTAGAGCACTGAGCTCCAAACACACCCTGCTATGGAGAAAGAGAACAAGAGAGGGGGAGGAAGAAAACAAGACAATTAGCCAAATTTAACCACTATACTTTAAAACAGTAGGCTACCTCTTTGACATTGTGAGCCCCTGCTGAGCAGAGCGGAGCACAAAGCCAGACCAGGGTTTGAACTTTCCAAGTGCCAAATAACATCAAGCAGAAAGAGGGAAAAATCCCAGCATTCAATCCCAAATCCTCAAGCCTGATGTGCAATAATGGCCCTTTGAAGTATGAGGAATCCCTTTTTATGAGCCAAGCAAGGTAGAAGAATATAAGGCAAAGTATAAGAGTTTTGCACTTGTCTTTTTTCACAACTATGCTATATTTTATTAACATGACTCAAATAATAATATGGGAAGCTACAGACAAAGCATGCAATATTTACTTGTATTCCTAGAACTTATTAGCTGTTGAAATCAATCATGAGGCGACTGGGAATGGGACACTGATAATTAATGGTAATTAACTGATAATGAAGCAATTAAAAAGGTTTTTAACTATGTAAATTTGAGTATTTTAATACGATTGAGGGGTTTTCTGCAAAATGCTGCAGTCCTCTTCCCCCAGGCCACACTTAAACATTTAGTTAAGGTACTGAAATCAGGCGGGAATGACTCAATGTTTAACATGCAATGTGAAAACAGCATCTTCTATTTGAACTTTCTTTAAATCGTTCTTTCTCTCTTTAACTGTGTTCCTCTGGAAATAATTTTCTCAGACTAGTGTATGCTTTAGTAAAGGACTTGAGCTGCCATGATGGAAACCCTCCTTTTCTAAAAATGTAGCTCATTTTAAATTAAAGGTTTATGTCAATCCTTGCCTTTGAGATCCATGAATGGAAAGAAATGCATCAGAAAGACTGACCAATTTGCCCCCACCCTTTACACCCCACACCACTTCCCCTACTCACATACACACCCAAAACACACAAAAACACATAGCTCATGGACTGTATTCAGTCCTCTAAAGGGTGCAGACCCAACGACGCTACCAGGGACATTAACCATGAAATACATTTACCATTGTTCTCTGCAAGGTGAGTACAGAGGTCAGAGGAAAGGTACAGAGATGTAAGTTTAAAGGAAAAAGTGCGTCCAATAAACCCTATATGGAAAAAAGTCCAGTGACTTCTCACTTAACTTACCTCAGTATCCAGGCTAAAGACCAGGGTCGGTCTTTTCTGTAAAGAGCCTCAAAAATCTGTTATAATCAGCCCCCCTGTAAATGGTCTCTTTACCTCTTATTTCTCACTTCTTTAATTGTACAGCTCACCCTGATGTTAGTTTAGTCTATTCTTTATTGTTTTATCTTGTTATTTTAATCACTGAGTTTTAAACTTGTTTTGTTTTATTTTCCATTTACTTTTTCTTTTTCACTTTTACTTCTCTATATTTTTACACTTCTGTGGTTGTATTTTAGCTTAACACTTGAAAGCCCTTTGCAACTTCTGTTTGGGAAAGTGCTGCATAAATAAAAAAAGTTTATTATCACCGCTTTATCAGCTTTGCTTTTCATATTTCTTGTTAATGAGGAAAATGTGGGAAAATCTCTGAGCAGAACAGTTTTATGGCAGCAGAATGGCTGGATTTGCAGCATGGTTGCATTAATGGAAGAAAATAACTTGGTTTATTGGAAAAAGGAAGCATTCCTGTGTGGTTATTTTATTTGAAGGTTGTCACAGTTAGTTTGGTTCACACTTTTTTAAATACATCAATACTGTGACATAAAGTTACAATAAATGCAGTCATTCTTTTCTATAAAACTATCTAAAACACTCATTTAATTCATATACTTTGTTTTCTGGATGTGTTTCCTCAAATATCTAAAGAGATTTATTGACAACTTAAGATTAACAGGTGACTTGGTGGTTCACCTGGTAGAGTGCTTGCTGTTTAATAAGGCTTTAGGCCTTACAGTAATGGCCCAAGTTTCATTACGGGTACATATTTGCATGTTATTCTGTCTCTTAATCCCTGCCTTACATTTCTCTCACTCTAGCTGTCACTGTCACGATAAAACAGCAATGCCAAAACCTAATCTTTAAAGACAGATATTTAAATTATTGGATTCAGTTTGTTTATACATTGGAATTCAAACTGTGGTTGAGTCAGTAAAGTTTGTTTTTGCACACATTTGCATGTACACAGAGCAAATCTAATTGAACAAGTATATGTGTGGTTGTTAAGTTTATCTGATTGTTATTAAGTATGACCTGAAAAATCACTTAGTGGTTAGAGTCTAAAAGGAAGTGTGACTGTGTACACAACCAGGATTAGATTCATGGCCTGAACACAGTGTGTGTACAGTGGTGTGCAGGAGAAAGCCAACAAATGCATCGAGGTCAAGGTGAGTTCCTCTAAAGTCAAAGAGAGAAGCGCTGCTGGTCAGAAAAAGAAAGAGAGCGTGTGAAACTGACAAAAAGACAGAGACAGAGGGAGAATGTGTTCATTCATAGCGGTGTCCAGTGGGCTGCGGGTTGAGAAAGGCCACTGTTGGAGTAACATGCGTAGGAGGGGTTAGTCAAACAGAGAGACATTCGCCTGGACATGGGACAAACACAGACAAGAACACACACAGACACACTCCGTTTTTTTCTCACACACACAAACCAGCCACCGAGCACCTTATCAAAACAAAACCACCAACGCCACCTTTACCCAGACAAAGTTTTGTCACCATGACGACGACAACGACAACAACAACAACAACAACAACAACAACAACAACAACAACAACAATACTGATACTGAGACTGATACTGAAAAAATCAAATCAAATCAAGCCATTTCCTGGTGGAAAGATAAAATGCTGCACTGCTACAGCTCAAGTAAAAATTCCAACTATTGTGTTTCCTTGTACGGCAAACATTTTAAATGACAGGTGCAATGGACAACCAACCATTAAGTGAGAAGGAGCAAGAACACTGCAAAATGTCCCTCAGTTGTATTACCTTTATTTAGTTACCACTTCCATATTCATAAGGAGAGATTCATTTGTTAGAGGAGTTTGTCAGTTGGCATACCTATTTTGTTTAGTCTGTGTTCATTGTTTACCCTTTGTATCTGTAATAAAAAGGTTAAGTCAGTTTTATTTGTATAGTCCAGAATAATGAATTTGCCTAAAAGGGCTTTGTAATCTGCACCAAAACAACAAACTCTATCCATAGATTTAAAGAAAGCCTCATGAACCACTTAACCTTTACACACATAAAAGACCTGGTCCCAATTTTGTTTACACACATAGACAGATGTGAAAAATTGGGCCACATTTTATGTGTTGAATCTGGTGGAGACTGCTGTCTAAACAGTTGTTCCAACATCTCTCATCAGCGCTCTGGGGGCTACAAAAGCCATAACATATGATTCACATTATTGTTCCAACTAATAAAATATTTTCATTATTGATTCATCTGCAGATTATTTTCTTGATTAACTGTTTGGTTTGCAAAATGTCAGAAATAATGAAAACTACCTTAGGATCAGGATGACATCACACTAACAAAATTGTTTACTTCACTATCACATAAGACAAAAAAGAACAGCAAATCCTCCAAACAATGAGTCCATTATATTCCATTTATTTAATTATATTTACAATCATTTAGGACCAAGAGAAGCAATATTTTCTAATTTTGAAAATGACCTTACTCTAAAATGTGTGGATTTTGTTCTGACTGACTTATCTATTAACTGACTAACAGCTTAAGCTCTATTAGTGAGTACAGAGACAGTAAATGATTTTTGTTTCTGTCTCAGTTGACTGTCAAACTTCAGTTAAGATACAAACCAGAGGATGCTTGTAAAATGTAATAAAAACATTGCTGCTAGTAAGTCGCAGCAGCGATGACAGCATGTCAGTGTCCTCATTACAGGGGATGTCGGAGCCAATCCCTTGTTATTGTTATGTCTTGGCTGATATCTGAGTCACTGTAATACATGCTCATACTCTGGGAGATAAATTGGCGTGCTTAGGGGGAAGCTAATTGTGGTTACTCAGAGGGAAGTAGGGTACGTCAACTCTGCTCTGTATTTAAAGAGCACAAGACTACGGTGGGGCAGTGGTGGGCGCCTCCTCTGCCCCAGAAGAAGCCAAGTGGTACATTCCAGCATACGGCACGGTTCAGACAACAGATGGAGGCAGTCTGTGAGCTTCAGCAGTAACCGGACCCCACTTCCCTTCACCTCCATTATTATATGATAGCTGGCATGAGCTCCAAATTGTGGGGGTCTTTCCTGCCTGATACAGACGTGGCCGAGGGAGGGAAGGCAAGACGAGATGAGCATACAGTATTCGAACAGAGCGTCCCAGAAGTGCAGAGATCAGCTCCGGTGCTCCTGAGAGTCAGCAGCTGCCCCCCACCCTGCCGTCCCCCTCCCTCCCATCACATTCCAGTACTAACTAAGTGTCAGGTTGCATCAATCCAATGATAGCCATCAAGCGTACGTGCCTTTGTGTGTGTGTGTGTGGGTTAAGACTGAGCACGTATGTGGGAGGGGGCCATTCCTATGTGATTGTGAGGAGCTGCCAGTGAATGTGTGTGTGTGCGTGTGTGTTAAATGACAACTGGTCTTTACAACAGCATTCCTCTCCTTCTCCAGGCCGACCGGGCCGAGCTCTAATACTGTACATAAGCAAAAGAACAAACTGCACCTGTTTCATGAGACCTCTTGAGCATTTAGATGAAGGAGCTGCACAGTTGAGCATTTCATTTTTCCACCAGGTCACTAAGAGGTTATACTGCAGCCTAATAATACCCGAACCATTGTTACATCAGCTCTTACGCAAACCCTGAGTTATTATGAAACTGTTAAAACAATTAGCAGTTTCAGTGAGCCCCCTTCAGCCCAAGAACAGTGAAGGAGTCAAACTGTGACCTCACCCCGAAGTGGGCATCTTCAGTGTCCATACTGCAGCTGCTGGGGCCCACACCTGCAACGTGGGTTACTGTCAGAGGGGACTCAAATCAGATTATGCAGTGCTTATTCATGCAGGTGCACCTGAGTGGCACCATGAAGTACCACAAAGTGTTACGAGTCTAAGTACCTTGACGTCATGTTTTTCAGTACCAACCAAAAAATGTTTATCATTCGTTGATTTGTCGACATTAATTTAGCCTTTTTTCCCACACCAGTTGCATTCTGTGTATTTGTTGTCTTCTTCATCCAGTAAAAACAGATCTTTTAACTCCAAAGTTGAAGGCTACACAAAGCATGCTATTAACACTAATAACAAAACAAACAAAATCATTGCATACAAATAGATCAAAAGTACAATGCACAGTGAGATAAGAATGTAAGATTGTTAGATTTAACAGTTTTCCCCGTAAAAAGGAAGTTTACAAATGATTATCACACTTGGCAATCAAGTAAGAGTAAACACCTGACTCAAGTAAAGAAAAAAAATAAACCAGCAAAGCTACCAGCTGCAGAGGGAAAATTTAGTGTATGTCTTCCTGCGCTGAAAACTCTAAAAGTAGAGCTCATTCACAATTACTAAATGCACCTGGCCACAGAGTCTATTGTATAAGCAACGGTCACTGTTCTCCTCTTACACTCGGTCATAAAAGGCTGTGTCCTGTCCTCTATATGCTATGAGGGCAGTGTCCAAAAATAGCGCACCAACTAATGGCTATAGCTTGCTGTGTTTGTACTGCTGTTTATCTGGCTCTCTCATCAGGGCCACAGCCTCATTAGCAGTGACTTGGAGATTCCTACCAGCACTGCTGCTCCTCCAGCAGCTTCTCCCTGAGGTGCCTAAGCAAAGAAGAGGAAGAAAAGAAGAAAACTGGGGGAGTGGAAGGTGGCAAATGGGGAGGCACACAGACAGGAAGTGGGTGTAATTTCCTCAGGAAACTATCAAAGGCATTTCTTGTATGACCTATCAGATTAAATGAGGGAAAGAGAATGAGAAAGCCAGACAAGAGAGACGAAGAGAGAGACAGTGAGAATTAAAAAAAAGAAAGAGAAAAAAAAACAGAGAAAACTGCATCAAAGAAACCTCCTGTACCTCCTCCGCTCCATGTTCACACAGAAAGGAAGTTACTGCACACAGCATGAACGAAACCCAGCGAAGAACAAAAGAGGAACAGAGTGTTCATGAGAAAAGAGTGTGAACAAGAGAGGGTGGCCTAAAACTGCAGGGTTCACATGCACATGTTGCAAAAAGTCTGAATGCATCTGAATGAGTCTTAAGACCTGACAGAGATGTCTCTCTGGAAGTATGATGGCTTCGAGATGGATACATCACGACATATAAAAACTATGTAAAATTGTAATCCCACAATAAACAAAGTGTGGTCACCCTTGTATGTCAAAAATCATATTTCAATATTTTTTTCACACTTATAGTTTAACAGGCTCTTTCAAAGCCTGGTAATTTACTGATATATTCATTGTACTTTTACTGACTTCAAAGCCTGTGTTAGTACTCGTAAAAACGACTGTAGCCACACTCACTAGCCTATATGAATAGACTAAACAAAGAAAAAAAAGCAAGTAGCCAGTGAGGAGAGAGGAAGAGGAGAGGGACATGGAGATGAAATTAAAACAAGGGACACACTGCAGCAGGAAATGAAGAACAAGGCAGTAACAGTGGAAAGGCAGAAAAAACAGGCAATGGAAACTTAAACATGAGAAACTCTGGAAAGTTTAACAAGCATAGGAACATATATAAACTGTGTTTGAGAAAAGACCTACACCTGAAAGGTTACAGCCATGACCCAATGGCTTTGGCTTCAATTTAAGTCATTTTTCTGCAGCTGGTACAGTTGACAGTGAGTTAGCAGTGAAAACAGCAAGAACACGCTGTATAGTCGGTCTATTTGTCTGCATGTAAACTGTAAAATGAACATAGGTCACAACTGTAGGGTCCATTACACAATAAGGCTTTGCACACATTCAAATGCAAGTATCTAAATGTTACTGGTTATGCCTCTCTTTTTGTAAATATGCTAATAAGAAAAAAATGATTCATTTTGGAACTTCACATATTAATAATTTGACATTTGTTTAACTGCACAGCTCACTTGGGATTACAAGTATTGTCTGACATACAATTTTGAGTCATAGTATAAGAAGGCAGACAAAGCTGTCTTAAGAAGGGACAATCTGCTGAATTAACACCTAAAGTTGTGTTAACATGCCACTGGGAGCACGACTCAGCCTGTGAAAACTGTTGTATAATGAGGCTTGGGATGCAGCTTTCTACATTCTGAGAAAATAACCCAAATGACGTCACAAGGATTATTTTGGCCTGAGCTCGAGACTTTAAGGTCTGCGTTACAAAATGTGACTGCAGAGTTTGACAAACGTGGGCAGAGAGTCTGATGAAAGACATTATGGAAAAGAGCTGTACTATGAAGTTGATTAACTGATTAGCTGGTTGAAAGAATATTGACTGCCAACTATTTTTATAATAGAGTAATTTAAGTCATTTTTCAAGCACAAGGGTCTAACATTTCCTGGTTCTGACTTCTTTAATGTAAAACTTTGCTGATTTTGTTTGACACTCATGACAGTAGCTGCTTTAATTGTGACCATACCTTTATTCAATCTTCTTTAGCAAGCACCCCAACATACATGTGAACAGATTAGCTCACTAGGCAACACAAGCATTTTTAAATCATTCTATAAATACAAGCCTGATTAAAGATAAGGTTCCTATGAAATCACAGAGATAAGACATTTCAAGATAACAAGGTCAAATGTGACTAAATGTCTGCGAGTTACTTCAGCAAAGTAAAGGGCAACAGAAAAGTGGGCAGAGCATTACAGAGGGTAAAGTTATCCCAGAAATCTTGTCACTGCTTTGACAGAAAGCAAACAACAGAGAGAGGATGTACTGTGACATAGTGAAGATAACAGCAGAGTGTGTGCAAGGGAAGTGACATCAGTGTGTGCATGAGAGAGGCGGATACTCGTCTGCGGTGAAAGTGCAAGAATATGCCCTCTCAAGCATTTTTTTCCCTCTTCTTTTTGTCTACCACATCCTTTTCGTCTACTGCCATCCCGTCTGTCTCTATGTTTCATCTCTCTCCTTTCTCAATACTTCAGTCCTTCATCTCTTCCACCTTAAGCCTAAAATAAAGCAGCCCCTTGTGCCATTGCTCCAGGACAGCCGGTGCATTCATGGCCGGCAGACAAGGGCCAATTATGTAATTTAACGACCATTACGTAGTGGCTAAAATAAGATTATGGCCAATAGTGTAGAAAAACAGGCAGGTCTTTTCATTACTTCACTGGATCCTAACTTCCATGTTGTTTATTGTATTAAGCTATAACTCTAAAGGAATCACACTAATAAATCCATCCATGTTTTTTTAGAGGACTTTTTTCCACCTCTGATGTATCACTTTCACTGCAATGACCTTTTACTTGTTCTTGATATGATTTTATTTTAATACACCACTGCAGAGAATCACTGACCTTCTCATCATATGAATTTGCTTTAGTAGCCATTGCTCTGAGGTTTTTAATGATGCTGAACATCATCCCTGAACCCCCCCCCCCCCATCTCTGCACAGTGCTTTGAGAAGGATGTAAACAAGGTATCCCAAAAACAACCTCCTCCCTTTTTCATGAACACAGCCATGCATATTCACCCAAGCTAAACACAACTTCCCTTAATTTTTCTGTTGTTTCTCCTTGGTGCCAAAGTACACTTTACTCTCCTGCTTCAGAAAAAGGCCACCCCCACCAAAACCCAACCCCTCTGTCCTCTCAGCTCCCTGTCCCTATATAGAGGTCACTGGCCTCATGGAAACAGTTGATAGGCCGGGGCCAATCGACTGGCATGGATTGGCAGTTCACAGTGAACCTCCAGTTTGTCCTAACTGCTTCCATGTGTGTATGTGTGTGTGTGTGTGTGTGTGTGTGCGTGTGTGTGTGTGTATGGAGCAGTAATTGCTGAGGCCAAACACAGCAACCATTGATTTTATGAGAAAAAAAATCTCATCTGTTCATATGTCTGTTTTTTTGTGTAGTTGTATGTCCGGTGTTCATTAGCTCACTGATTCACAGAGGATACCAAACAAAGCAGCAACAGAAAGCTCATACTGAATATTTTTGGAAGGAATTTAGTCTGCCCAGAATCAAAGTCTCTGAGGCCAAAAATGCCTCTGTACTTGCGCACAAGCCCACCTTGGTTCAGGATACCTCATGCCAATAGTGTGCAATCCAGATATGCAACATTCTTTTCTCTTGCTTTCTCTCTCAGGAAAAACCTAATAATCAAGCATCAATCAGGGATAATTCAATCTTTATCTCTGTGCTGATTATAATCAATGTTACATCTCAAAAACAAATTCATATCTTCAGAGAAATAAGGACTCCAAATCTGGTTAGCTAACACTAGAATCTACAGCCAAAATATTCATGTAAGAAGAGTACACTCTTTCAGCATTACACTTCAAAACTGCATGCAGCAATTGATGCAGCACTTACAGAGACTTTGTATTTATATTCCGAACTTTGTTCCACCTTTAAAAAACCTTCCACCTATATTACCCATCATGCATTGATAGTCAATAGTTCCACAAGAAAGTGAGATGGGTAGCAGCTGATGTAGCCTCAAGTCACTGGCCTCAAACAGATGAGAAGCAGACTGCAGAGGTTTTAATAAACTCATTTTGTTGTAACTACACATGCTTAAATATTTTCTTTTGACTGAAAATTAATTAGCAACAACTACTGGTTCCAGCATTGCAAGTGTGAATATTTGCTGACAACAGTATCCATCCTAGAAAATGGATCCCTACCATATTAATGAGGGCTCTCCCTTTTTGTTTTGTTGAATATTTCTTTTTTTGTCTAAATAAAAGGTCTGAGAATTGTATGGTGTTGTATGTTTTGTGTAGAACACACAAATGAGTGATTTTAGTCTATATAACAAAACTGACATTTTTAGTTGATGAAAAATCAGAGAGTGGTTACAAATGCCAGTTAAAAATACAACATTTTGTTATTACTTGTTTTGTCCAAAAAACTGTTTAGTATTCAATGACATTGAATGTACTAGCACATAAACAGGAGTTCCCAAACTTTTCCAAGCCAAGGCCTCCCAACCAACTTAAGTTTATAGCAGCAGCCCCCATTTCAAGATGTCTTTAGAAACCCACAGACTACACTACGCCAAATGTTACGCATGTGGCAGTAAATCCATACTTTATATAAGCTGCCTCATACTTGTGAATTTTACTTGGCCAGGAATTCTTTGGATTTTTGCAGCTGAGTTTTTGTCAGCTGGGCTGTTGGCACTTGGCAGGTCTTTTTTTTAAATTAGCATTAGCTTGATTCTAGTATGCCTGCTAGCAAGCATTTCATGAGCAGAACAGCCGCGATGCAGGCTCAGACCATACCAGGTAAGACTGACAGCTTATGACATGATGAAAGATGCTTTGACTGGCAGGTAATTAGAAAGATAAGTATGGCAAATAAAATTTTGATGTGCTATTATTATAAATCATATTGTATAATAGAGGACATGATAATAATTCAGTGTTATTTTTAGTAGGGGTTTTTCTGGCATTTAACCACATCTACACTCCAACTGGCCAGAGCCCCTACTTAAAAAAATATGGATGCAATTCAAAGTCCAACAGCAAATCTTCACAATTACAAAGTCGGAGCCAGCAAATTTGTGGCATTTTTGCTTGAAAGAGTGAGTGATTATCCAAGAGGAAAGCACAGACAGTGGAGAAAAAATGGTAATAAATCAGAACAATAGAGCAACATCTGCACCAAACATCCCAGTTATATTAAAGAAAGGTCAACTTTACTGGTGGAAACTAGACAAGCGGTGGTATAACATTTATTCAAAAGAGAAAATAAATCTTGCAATTATTCAAACTGACAATAAAAATTATGAGTAATTAACAATGTATTAGTAATGTTCTTACAATAATACAAACACAACACTTCTTTTGTCTGTAAAGGCCTGGATGCTAACATACAGCCAGCACTCTGTCTGGACACACTCACTCAGACTGGAGGACCTTTCACACCACCATACCCCCACCCATGTTTCACTTCATGAGTAAACATCATCTATGGAGTCTACTCTCGCTTTTTTCCACTCTGACCCTCATATGAAAGAGCTCATTCTCTGTTTCCTCCCTCACTCTCACTCACACACGCACACTCTCAGTCACATCAGCTTTCCAGCCATCTCTCTGACTCACACTAGGACAGACGGATGTAACTCTTTCCATTTTCTACCTTTTTTTTTAAAGTGTGAGGGAACAAGCTGCTGCTGCCCAGGTTATACTTTCACATAGTCCTCCTCGTCATCAAGTGTGAGAGCATGAAAACACTCATGCTGAGATAGGCTGCATTCATTTTGGGATCATTCAGCTGTGGATGGAGGTGGGGGTGGGACGCTGGGCTGTTACAGCTGCACACACATGACTTACATGTCTCACACATGCACACATTTTGAGCACACATACTGCAAGCAGGGAGCCTTGTCTAGCTTGACTGTAGCGCGTGTAAAGCGGTCCTGAGCGACAGCCGAGAGATGACAGAGATTGGCAGGTGAATCCACTCAGCTGCTCAGTTAGCATGTTATCATGTCTTTCTCTGTGCGCTTTTCTCTCCTGTTTGTGTAAATGCTGTGCTGCTTCTTCAGTGTTTGTGCATCCTGTCATTCAAAGGTCTCCATGGTTGATTGCATGGGTAGGTAGTAACCAAAAGCAAGTAAGGCACGAGTAAAAAGCAGGTGTTTTTAAGGAACAAGCACTTTTCATGTACCTTTTTTAAAACTTTACTTCTGCTCTTTACAGGCTCAAAAAAATCTACTCAAGTAATCTACATCTTACTTAATTGAATTTGCAAAATATCTGTATGATAACTATGCGGATATGTAGGATGTGTAGGAAGGGAAAGCTGACAGATGCCTGGAAGAAGCACAACCTGCCTTTTGACCTCAGTTTAATGATGACAGAGCTAAACCCAGAAGAAGAGGCAGCTTCCAGTATGGCCACATCTGGTCACACTTTTTCTGCCAAATCTAGGAAAGACAACAATTACATGACAAACTGCTTGCTGTGCCTTCTAAAATACACTAAGATCTATGCTTTTAAAAACTTCTCCTCAAACCTCTGCAAACACATCATATTAAGCTGCACACACTGCAGGTAAAAATGTAGTTGGCTTTGTTAATTTTTCATGTGTAACCTTAATCTCTTACATTATCCTAATGACATTAACTTATGTTGCAGCTATAGTGGTCTGATGTGCTTCAAAATGAAATATAAAAAAAAAAATTATACATGATTATAAAATAAGGTTGATTCTGGCTGTTTCCTAAAATTAGATCCCTATTTTCTCTATGTTTTATGCAGTCTGTAAGTAAATAGGGAAGACATAATGAATAAGTAAATAGGGAAGACACTGCCTTTGCTTTGTAATGCAGGTCAATAGACATTATAACTTATCATAGCAACAAAAGCAGAGGTGTTACTAACAACATCAATAATCAATGATGGCGCTATTCTATTCAAATATCCCAATAAGTCATGAAAATGTGACAGTAATCCTTCATAATACCAGGATCCTGAAAGTGAAGCAGCTAAATGCAATTCAGCCATTATTGATCTTACTTTTTGCAAATGGTCTACTCCAACCACAGATATTAAATCAATTGGAGTTGAAATTTTTTCCATTGCCATATTTTTGGTATAAGTGACGTGTAAAAACAGCTGCAGAAACACATAGCAACACCTCAAATTGTCACTTTGTTCATTGCTGAGATTAGCTGTGGTTTCAGGTACAAT
Source organism: Acanthurus lineatus (assembly GCA_029814665.1). Classification (NCBI taxonomy): domain Eukaryota; kingdom Metazoa; phylum Chordata; class Actinopteri; order Acanthuriformes; family Acanthuridae; genus Acanthurus; species Acanthurus lineatus. Next base: position 8,350,952 of record JAPZDV010000025.1, read on the forward strand.
TGTGTCACAGTGCAGCATAACCATCTTCCTCCGTGGTACCACACATATTCACTTTTTTGACACCCCACCTCACCCACTCCGCTCATTCAGGAGGAATCAGGAGATTTTACTGCTGACCCGCGGTGAGAAGAGCAACCCAGTCCGCTCTGTCTCTCATTATCTGCTGCCTGTGCGTCAATCTTACTGCAGCCAAAGAAGAATACCTGTGTTTCCTTTGAAGTCCAACCCTGACTACAGTAAATTATTAGCTTGCCCGCAACGAAGCTCCAGGCCCTTAGGACACCCCCTGGCTGTTCCACTGTGGGTGCCATTACCTGTCACTCTAGTTGTCGGGTATCTCTCACACAGGCTAACAACAACTGTTACACATCACTGTAGCCCTATCCGAGTTTATCTCCCTACTCTCTGAGAGGCAGTGGATGTGGGTGAGTTTACGTAGGGCCATGACAATAGAGAGAGACAGGGAGCGAAAGAGTGGCACGGCAACTCAGATTATAGCCAACATTCCTTTAAAAGGAAGAGAAGGTAGCCTTTGGGCTTCAGACAAGCCTGCACTTGTTAAACGTGGAGAGAGAGAGAGATGACAAGTGCAGTGCTCCTCTAGTCTAGCAGAGCGTAACAGGAAGTGGCAGGGCCTGCTTCACATGGGGCCTCTGGGGTGAAGCGGCTGGCTGGGGAAAACGTCACAGTCCGAAACTGCCAGCTGCAACGCCCTTATCTACACATGGCACCATCTAATAACCAGCATACCTTGATTGTTACTAACATGCACAGGAGTAACGAGTTTGCTTTAATGGAGCTAATGCTGCCACACTAAAACAAGCCAGGAACTTATAGAGGCACAAATATGACAAACTGGCCTGGCAAGTTGGCTAAAAAATGTTCTCTTAGGAGTGATTAATGAAAACATAACAGCTTACTGGCAAGCACAACCCACAATGTTCCAACTTCCTATCTTTAGTTAATGACTGCAGCGAGATAATGAAGCTGCACTAGATGTACAGTAATTGCAGTTTCCTGTGAGTGCAGGAAACTCTCTTCTATTCTGCACAGGCAATGTCCTTTGATTCACAAGGCAAAATCATCATGGGTAATCAATTATATCCAGACACTAATTACTGAACACTGTCTGGGGCTGAAACCCCCACTCTATATGGGCTGGTCAGATGAGTGAGTGGTATAGGAAGGGAGGGAGGACTGGGAGGGACTAATGTCACATTGTGCAGCAGCTTTGCAGCCCCCTTTATGTTGCACAAAAACAAAGTTGACAATTAAATGAGAGGAAAGCAAAAACCTTGAGTTGACATTAATTGCCGGAGTCTCTAACCACTCTGTAACCACAGCACAGAGAGTCATAGGCAAAGAAAAAGGGTCAATAAAGAAGAAAAACCACTTATTTTCTGTCTGCATTATCCTCAAAAGAAACAATCAGAGTACTCTAAAGATAAATGTCAGGGGGATACTCTTGCTATGAGGATAATACATAAACTCTAACAAGGTCAACAGCTGCAAAACTCCCCAATGGCTACAAATGACACAGCATAACTCCCACTGAGAATATTAAAATGATTTGTACTCAGAGCTAAAACTAGTCTTGTCGTAAAAATCCTACATGGCTTTACCAGAAAATTCACACGGTTTAACTTTGTTAAAGCTACCTGAAGTTGTCAGACAGTAGCCACGAAACTGGCACTTCCACGCTTCTGGCATACACTTAAAGTTAATTAGTAAGAGTCATTCTTTCGTGTAATTGTTACATTCATTAACCGGAATGTTAAATAACAACGTTTTTCGGCTCTTTTCGTTTTTCTTCGCGTAGAGGAGATGTAAGCTAGTACAGCCAGCCGAGCGCAGCATTCCTGTATAAGGACCAAAGCAGCTCGGGCTAAGCCATTTCTCTCGGTTAAAACAAATGTCGGTTACCACACAGAGCCGTATAAAAAGTTCAAGATCCAATAAAACGTTTGTCGGCATAGAGTTGAGAAAATATACTCACCCGCGAATAGAGAGAAAACGACAATTCAAGCGTCTGAGTTTCCTGTTCGAAAGTTATCGTGTGTCAGTGGGAAAAAAAAAAACAACATTGTACGCGGAAGTACACATCCCAAGAAAAAGCACAGGGTCGATCGGACGGAGAACACAAATAAATAAATAAATTCTGCGTTTTTAAATTATCAACCATAATCTTTCCCGTAACACACAAAAACAGGTAGGTGTTTGTTCAAGCGAGTTTATCGGTTATTTTTTCTTTTAAAAAGTAAACTGTTTTAATGGCTTGTTTCCGCGCTGTGTAACACGTAAATCCGTCCCCATTGACTTTTCACTCTGTACAAAACTCAACATGAATATTTTATGAGGGTGATATGGTTACATTTTATGTATTTTATAAAATCGTCAATATAGGAATTTATTCCTGAGAATATTTGACCCAGATATATCAGAGTACTGCGTATGTCATTTGCACTTTACAGATCAATATTATAGTTAATATTCAACATTTTAGTAATTCTCTAATAATTATAAGACCATTCCCTTCTTTAAAAGTTAATTTCCTCGTAGATTACTCTTATTTTTCATCCCAAACAAACAGTATATTTAATATACATCTGAAATGAGCATAAATTATTTTCCTTTCATGTTCTTTTCTGATGATCTGCCACAGTTTTGATATCTAGCCCATATCGGCCCATAAATAAATTTCACACATAACTTTGAAGCCAGTCTTGACGGATGACAGATGTTCAAGCACCGTAAAGAACATTTATCTGTCGTGAAATCAGAGAAACTGTTTGAAGAGTTGATTGCCCTTATCAAACTTTCCACCATGCTTGAGCCACTGTCGCCTCGCTCATACTCCAGCCTCCTTGCGCCACCTTGTGGAGAAACATAGACGTGACATAATTTGAGTTTTAATTTGAGATTTCACTTGTACTTAATTACTACTATGACCAGTATCTATTCTACGTAAAACTATAAGTCTATTGAGGCCAGAAATCAATCTAATCTGAACATTAAGGCTTATATTTAATTTTAGAAAAGCAACTGACAAACAATCTCATCTCAGTATCAGTTATCACAATCTTCATCATAAACGGCTCTGACACAATTTTAGATTTAGATTTAGATTTAGATTTTTTCCTGACAATTTTGTCTTAAGATGAAATCTGTCTGAGATATGTGTCTATTTTACTGAATTTCAATCACAGGCTGACACTGTACTGTGTAAATTTTTCTGATGTCTCCCAGTTATTACCCTCGAGTACTAAGGACTCTAACCTTTGATCATTAGAGATTTATTGTGATCCACAGATAACAGAAATGGCAAATAAAGAAGGCTACTGGTATGTGTTTGCAATCATTGACAGTTACTGAAACTTATATGCTTAACTGGAGCCACACCAGACCTATTATAAGCACACTGAAACATAGAGTTTAACAGAGTTTATATTATTTAGGATTTCAAAATACTAAAATGTGTGTGTGTGTGTGAATGGTCCTAGCATTGTCCCTTTCAGTGGTTTTCCCTTCTATTAGACACTTTCTTTTTTAAATCAGGTTTACCTATTAATAACCTTTATTTAATACAGTTGTTTTTCATTTTGAATGGTTGTTTTTTAGTTTATGATTGTTAATTGTGATAGTAAAAAAGTTGCTTTAATTCAAATGTGGCCTTTATATTCAGATTATTCAAGTGTACTTAAACAATGATTAATCTGCACAAAAATGTGTGTTTTAGAAGAGTGTGGGATGTGTTTACACTCAGGTTATGACTTACCTCAACCAAACCTTTTTAGATACTGTCTCACATTTACATCTTTAACATGTATTCAATTCAAAAATATATTTTTTGTTGTGTCTACATTTGTCTGCATTTTTCAGCCTCTGTTTTAAATTAGCTGCTGTTTCTACCATTATTTGGAGGTATGACATAAGCCAATGTTAAAATGCAGTGGTGATAATACACAAGACCAAACAAATTGAGACCGGAAGAGTTTTTTAATGGCCATTGTCTATGAGTATGTGTCTAAATAATCATGACTCCTTAAATTCGTATAATGATGTCAAACTTTCTACACATAGCATTATTATTATTACCATTATTATCATTAGTATTAATAACAGAAGTATAAGAAGTAGTAAGAACAATGTAGTGTGTGTAATATCACTAAGCGGCTCCCTGCAAAAACTCAAAATCTTATTGAGTATATTTTCCAAATTCTTAGCCATAATATCATATTTACTATAAGACACAAGTACCTAAAAAACAACATTTAATTGAGGTAAAGGGACTTGTTTTAAGACATCACATCTTAAGTCATAAAATTCAACATGTGAATTTTTACTTTGCAGATATTTAACTTAATACAAGCAAACATACCTTGGATTCATTTATTTTTTACTTAATTTGAAATAACATTTTTCCTGTGTTTTTTTCTCTTTGGTGAAGGGAGAGTGAAAAAATAACTTCAATTCCCCAAATTATGAGCAAGTTGTAAATGACAACATGAGCATTAGAATCTTTAGATTAATTTATCTATTCTTCAGTCTTTCTCTGGTGATTTAATTAAGGCTTTTTCTTATCTGATTAAATAAAGGCCAAAATGTGAGCAGTTTTAACAGAAATCAGTAATAATTTGCTGTGACAAAATCAGACTTCTCAATTCTAGTTTTTTAATTTCTTCATAGCAAAACTCTACCGTAACTCACATCAACATCTGTATCTGTGCAGTGCAAGTTCCTTTTATTTACAACTTCATTTTTTTGTCAATGCTTCATAGGATTCAGAAGAAGTAACCACTGTAGGTGAATATCAGCCTTTACGTCTGAATAATTAATATTATAATTTACAACCTTTTATGACATTAAGTGATTAAATAGAACCATGTAGTTCAATTCCAGATGTTTGTTTTATACTGTGGTGACCAAAAGAATTTTTCCAATTAATCTCTGTTCATTCATTATTGATAAGGCAAATGTGATGGAAACCTGACATGAAATTCAAATATAACGAGATATTTCAAAAGATAAAAATGACTTTTTGCTGATCGATGTCACACAATGAATCCATTAAACAAACTCACAGTCGACATCCATTCACTATCCAGAATAATGTTTATTGCTTTTGAAGATATTAATCTTTTTCTTCTTTTTTGCACTCTCAATTTTTCCTCTTTACAGTAAAACAAAGAGAGATGACAGGTTTAAATCACTGCATTGTCATTTTTGGATGTGTACACACACATACACACACAAAGGAAACAGTATTTACAGCTGTTAGTAAGTGTACGCCACATGGAGGTGACTGGAGGCCTTTCCTGTAGCAACTCAACAAACATAGAGCTTTACATTAACTTTACAATAAAGCTTTCACAACTAATCATATACCGCCACTGTTTGACAAACCAGAGAGGCTATGAAGCTGTACAATATGGTTTGGTGTTCACGCTGTGCCGAGAAAACTGGAGAGAGGATGTTGTTTCATTAGACCTGGTAGAGGAAAGAAACAGTTTTTGAATTTTTTTTACTTTACCACTGTTTAATGTCCTCAAGCAAACCCAGCTGCCCTGCTGCTGGCATGGACAAAAAGCACTGATTGAAAAATAATCAAAACAGATTTTAGGGGAGGATTTAAAAAAGAAAACGCAAAGACCAATATTATTCACATCAGACTAATTACAGTACAGTTACACTGGGTGAATGCTAACTATAAAAATAAGTCTACCGGCATATTTTTGAACCCAAAGGCTTTGTACATTGGGCATCTGGCAAAAATGACCAAAGGGCACAATTAATTGGGGTTGAGAAAATCGGAGACAATTCCCAGTGTGAACTCTGTCCTCATCATAGAAAAACATCTTCAGAGTGTAGATCTTCTGCCATTAATAATTTAAACTTTGATACACCTAAGCTTATAATTTTTTCAACATGTTTAAATACTGAATTAAATCACAACAATACAGCTAAATCTTATCATAGTGAATAATAATTAAATGTAATGTACACCATAATAAAATATATACACAGAAATATTCATACAAATTTCTAGATTGGTCCAGCTCTCTCTGCTCTCTTTTTCTTTCCTTTTTTAGAAAATGTGCAGTAAAATACTTGAACCACAGGACAAAATTAAAATTCACAGACCACCACAGTTAACACTATTAGATTTATGGAATTTTAACATTTAAATTAACCTTAAAGAAAAAATATCATATTAAGTTTAGGTGCAAAAGGAACTCAGGGGCAACAATTTTACTCACAGGATCACGCAGATGAGAGGATTTCACTGAAGGAGATGTTGATTGAAACAACCACTAGGTGGCAGTATTTGACTATGTCTGAAGAAAAAAAGTCATAGTGATTATATATAGTCCAAATCTCAGGAATTACAGGACAAATCTGTAAAATTGGATCGATCTGAGCATTATTTGTTGTTCTGTTCTGTTAGTATAGGGATGTTGTTTGTTAATGTTTGTCAAGACAGGCATTGCTGTGTTGTAATTTACCACCTCACTGCCTTCTATCATAGCTCGCCTGCAGACAGCAAATTGTAGAGTACTGCTGGCAATGCGTTAAACAAGTCTAGAAACCATGGGGCGATCATTTGGTGTGAGGGATCAAAACAGAAAGGATGAGACGGTGATACAGACAGCCGGTACTTTAAAAGCTGTGTGCCCCATATATTCTTAGAATGCTCGAGTCAGTCGTGTAATGGACTGAAGGCAAGTTAAAAACTTACACAGCAAACAGGGAAGCAGTAATTTTAGAAGTAAAGGACATAACTGCCTTTGCCTGGAAAAGTATCAATCAAGAGTGATTGTTAAGTTGACAAATTAAAGCGGAAAAGTGTCTTCGAGAAAAGGAAGGAGAGAAAAAGAGAGTTATCAGAGCACAAACTGGCAAGATGGTGGACGCAGGAGAGAATGTATTAGCTGTGAATCATTTTGAGAGTCTCTGTCTCCCTGTGTCTTTCATGCAGAGCCATGGAGGGGGAAAGTGACGGAGGCAGGGATGGGGGTGGAGGAGTGATGGGCATCAGGCTCTTCAGAGGATGTGGGGATGCTGGCGGAGGGAGAGAGGAGATGGGTGGCAGCACACTCCCTTTCTTTCCATCCAACACTATCTGTGATCGGCTCGCCAGACTGGATTCCTTAACCATGCGGAATTCGTGCTCGTTTTCGTTGTCCGAGCTACAGTCGCTCAGGTCTGTGATCTCCAGGTCGGAGTCTGACTCCGGGTCCTGCTTCACCCCCCCTCTCCTCTCTGTGGGGCTCTGCTGGCCTGTGCCAGTCCCGGCTCCCAGGCCGACCGCTCCCAGCCCCAGACTCAGCCCCATGCCTGGAGGACTGGCCTCCACCACCCTTTCCCTATCCCCTATTGATGCCCCGATGTCCGTCCGTCCCATTGATGGGCTCCCCGGGTAGGGTGGCAGGCAGAGTCTGACTGGCTGACCACCCGCCGTGCCGTTAGTCCCTCCAGTTTGCCCTGCTGCTCCCCTCTCACCCGCACCTGCCTCCCCTGGGGGGAGCAGGGAGGAGAAGGGGTGAGACAGCTGGGAAAGGCTGCTCTGCAAAGGGTTGGGGTAAAACTGGGAGGGGTAGAGGGAGCCAGGGGGCAGTTTGGGGCAGTTATTGAGAGAGAAGGCCCCTGGGAGGTAAGGGTTGAAGCCCCAGGGGTAGTCAAAGGGTGGGTTGCGCGGGTACGGGCCCAGCAGAGATGGGGGTTTAGAGTAGCACGGAGCACCTAAAAAAGAGAGAATCCAGAAATGGAGGTTAGCTCTCAGAAGGGCCAAAGGTTTCTTGACATACAACATCCAAGAATGTTCACTAATTATGCTCCACAGTATTAGCAATTCTAATCAGAAGCCACAGGGGCCAATTTTGGCACGGTTGCTTTCAACAAAAACCTGATGGTTCATTTATGCATGCCAGTACTGTATAGTACACCCACTTCACACATCTGAAAACCAGATCTGAGCACAAAGACTCCACACTGCAGTGAGAACTAAAACTAAAAATCAAACACCTCATCAAGCAGAGTTTACATCTTCCGGGTGACTTATTATTTTTGTATGTTAAAAGGGAAATATTTGGTTTTTGGTATTTGTTTTAGCTGCACACCATCACTGTGGTGACTGTCACCTTGTTAACACATCAGGCTGAGAAATAAAAAAGATGGCATCGGCTCCTCAGTCTGTGTACTTTCAGAAGTTAGGTGACTGACAGAAAGGAAACTTGCAAACCGTCATTATCTTGTCCCCTCAAATGTTTTGACATGTCGCCGTATCGTTTTAGATTAAGCTAAAACCGTAAGATGTAGCAAATTAAATACTGCATTTGAAAACGGCTCCTAGTGAGCATCACTTGATAACAGAGAAAGGGGGTAAATTTGAGGTGATGCTGGAATTCAATTTTAATGAACAAACAAAAGCTTTGCCTCTCAACCTGCTGTACTTCCTTCCAACTGACAACCAACTCAAAGATTCTCCCTCTCAGCTGCACCCTCCACCTCTCTCAGTCTTCCTCACTCTCTTCCTCACTCTCTCTCCCTCTCTCTTTCACTCTGTTATTTACTATGCAGGGCTAATTTGACAGTGGTGAAGTCTCTGCGTGCTGGGCCAGGAGTAGCTGGCAGACACATGAATATTGAATCAGTCAGGCAGGCCTCACTTGCTTATGAAAACACAGTAATGGGCGCCCACAGGCCACAAACTGAAGCCTGCACCCTCAATTAGGGCCTTCCTGCCTGGGAAGGGATTAGGACAGCGGGGACACATGGGAGGGAGAGGAGGGTGAGAAGGGAAGAAGGGGGGAATAGGACCTGAGGACAAACAGATTGGGGGGGGTACAGGTTGTGTGATGAGGAGTGCATGTGTGTGTCTGTTTACACACTGCCTCTATAGCTGTGCACATGAATACACATTCTGATGCACGTATGTAGTGTGCAGAAGTACAAACAAAGGCAGATGCATGTATATCGTCAAGCAAAACTACGCAAATGCATGTTGCGTTCATTAACGGCAGGAAAAATAGAGCATAAATACAAAAAAATCACACTGGCAAGGTGGATGATTTCTCAAGCCTTCAACTTGTTCCCTACCACTGCTGATATGCATAATTCACAAGCTAACCTGGCCTCTCTCACCTGAAGCAAAGCCTGACTTGCGGGCTGTGGTGGGACAGCCATCTCTCTTATTTCCTTTAACAGTAAATGTTCATGCCTCCCCATATCCTCATTCCTCTCCCTGCTCTCCTCTTTCTCTGCTTTCTCTTCCTTTTCTGGTTGAAGCAGGTCTGTTTTTTATGTGTACACACTGCCTATGTGCCGAATACACCCTCTATACAAGCTTTTTCCTCATGAAGACAGCTTTGTCTCAGAGGTACTAAATGATTCCTATGTTTGCAGTGGCACTCAGAGTTTTTTGGGCCAACTTTTCACCTTCTATTAGCTCACCTGAACTAAGGAAGGGGAACGTGTCCAGTCTCAGCTTGTCTCCCTCGGGCCCTGGTGCCGTGGTCCCTCGATCAAACAGGGACGCTCCCCTGCCAGTGTCTGGCAAGCGAGGAAACAGGGACTGTATGGCCTGAGTGAAAAAGAGGAGGAGAATAAAAGGGAAGAGAAAGAGATTTAAATTAGTTTGTGTACTTCCTGAATAAATCAGCCCCTATGGTGCTGCTGCGTTGAGCGGGACACAGTCGTATGTTGACAGCAGCACTCTGCAGTGTGATGCAAACAGTGACAGAGTCGCAGCAAGGACAGGATAAAAAGAGGTGTCATGGGACTCTGGGGAAAAAGGGAGGTAGGAGGACGCAGAGGCTCAGAGACTCAAAGGCAGGAAGAGTACAGAGTCAAATGGAGACCAGCGATTAAGACTGTGGGCACAAAGGATAAATGATGTGGAGACAGGGGGATTGTGGGCCAGTTTGTGTGAGGGGACACAGAACGGATAGGACCAAGATCCGAGAGAAAGATATTCATTCAGGATGTAGAGCAGCTTTATGTGTTGGTGTGTGCAGGTTTGTTTTTTTTCTGTGTAAAATACGTAGAGAAGGAGAAGGAGGCAAGGTAAAATAAATGGAACAGTTGAATCTCGGGAATCAAGGGGACAAAGGGGGGATTTTTCTCCCTGGCAGGACTTCGGATCAATAGTATCTGTCACCCCGCAGCCCCAAGTTTGAAAGGCGAGACTGTACTCCCAAGCTGCGAGATCTGCGTTGCTTAACAAACCGCATTAATGACCCGCCATTGATCTGATCTGACGCGACCCCTTTGCTTTCTATTTCTTTCATTTTCAATCGATGACAGATGGATACGCCAGCGGAGACGGGGATGAGAGAAGGAGGGGATAATGTCTTCTTTTGTTTTAAGGACAAGTTAAAACCATCCCCCTGTGCTGTCTCCTTCAGAGTCTGCGTCTTCTTATCCCATCTTAAGGATAGCGCAGACAAATGATGGATGATTCTCTCCTACTGTACTTTCAAGTTACGTGCTCTTTCTAGGACATTAGTTGCTCAGAATTAAATTATCTGCACACTGGCACTCACACCCAAGTAAAAAAAAAAAAACACGGTTCTGTCAATAATGTAGTGCTGAAATTAAATCATTTAAATTGATTGGTTCTTTGTTTTATTTTCTCTAAATATCTCATCGCTTTAATAGAGCCACAAGTAAAGTCATAACCATATTTTTTTAACAAAATTAAGACATTCTCCTCATACTTCCCTCTTGCTGTGTGTGTACAATTTATCTCTGTAAAAATTTTACAATCTCTTAGGGCAAATAATAAGCATTCTATTACTATCACCATTAGAGAGTGAATAAAAGATAGACAAGATGAATACACCCATTCTCTTGTAAAAAGCAAATGCACAGCAGGGGCCTGAGAAATAAAACAGCCAAATCACTAGAGTGAAATGGATTTCAGTTACCTTAATTAAATCTTTATATGTAAAAAATTAAGGAGTAGAGCCCTGTGTCCTGCTAGATCTCCTCTTTTATTTGTCTAGTTTTCTCTCTCTTTTTTAAAAAAAATCCTGCAAATGAAAATACACCGTAAAATCAAGAGGTTAATCGATTATGGTCACATTTTAGGTTTTTACTCTTTATGAGTCTAATTCCCTGAATGTGTCTGACTGTTAATTTCAGTTCTTTTTCTATATGATTGACATTTCATTATCTGCATATTTATTTCACAAAATACATCCCTCTACCAATCCTGCCCTCTCCCAGCCTCCATCCAACCCTCCGTACCTCAGGGCTGCAGTCTGGTGTGGTGGAGCCCCCGTTGAAGTGGTTCTGGGCCAGAAAGAAGGGAGAGTTGGCCATGTCCAGGATGGGGTAGTTCACTAGCACCACCTTACTAAAGTTAAACTTGTAGGTGAAACGCTTCCCTTTGGTTTTGTGCAAAATGCGCTTGTTGTAGTAATACCTGCAAAGGAAGGGGGGGAGGCGTTCGAAGGAGGGATGGAATGAGGGAATAAAGGGAAAAGGAAAAGGAAAAGGAAAAAAGAGGAGGGAAGGATTAATATAATGCTCACATCAAGGTTTTGTGTTTCATCACTAACAGAACAGAATAAGTAAACATCTTCAGCGCTGTAGGGCGAGAGCTATGCTGATTTCCCACTGTTTTTATTCATCTCCTCCTTCCTCGAATCAATTCATGTCTGACTGCCTTGATTCAATACAATACGGTTCTTTAAAGGGAAATTTTATTCAGCTGTTAAGAGACAAAAAGTCAAAAAGCCAAATCCTTTCGAGCCTCAGAGGGCCTTAATGTACAGTGAACATTTTCACAAAAGCAATAAAACAAAACAGTCGTACACACGAATATTTATCATTTCACAAAATAATGGTTCTTAAATGGCATTGAAATAAATGAAAAGGCACTGTGACAACCCTGAAAAATACAGGTCTCTTAAAATAAGGGGCCAAATGTATTTCTACTTAAACTGATTTTATTAAGTTACACATAAATTTATCACAGTAAAAGTGAGAGCGATTCACTACATTTTAGGATCGATGTGGTTTTTAATCTGGACCTTCAGCAGCAGTTTGGACTCTGAAACATGACATCTAGCCCAGGTGAAATTCGAATGTAAATGACACAGAGAAACTGACACTGTTTCCCACAGCAAAGCACGTTTACAAAGAGGTGGGAAAACAAGAGCAGTCTCCATGGGAACGACCTCAGGTGTCCCCCGCTGGGCATGTCGAGCCGCCGTCATGCCAGTTTCCTGTGCCACCCACTGAGGTGTCACAGCATACAGTCTGCCAGGTTGATCAGCAGTAAAGGCAAAACATTGGAGCCATCTGGTTCAGGTAAATGAGCTGAGTGCTGAGGTGGGGGAATGTGTGTGTGTGTGTGTGTGTGTGTGTGTGTGTGTGTGTATTGAGGGGTGTACAGAAAAACTTGCGGATGTGTTATCGCAAGATAGAAGTTTACATCTCGGGCGTCATTTCTTTAAAAACACTTAAAATTCTTCGCTCTAAACTGCATCGAATACAAAATGCATAAGACAACCTCAGCATTAAATACTGGTGAGCAACGCCTCATTATGCAGACGCACTATATCAACAAACAGGGCGGCGTGTAAGAATCAGCATGTATCCACAGTGGCTGCGCCTGGTGCAATGATGTGTACGTGTTTTGCTTTGCGTGGCAATTGTGCCGTGGCCCTTAATTGAGCAATTAAGTGAGGCTAATTAAGAAGGCTAATTGTGGCCCCAGCCAATTCATAACAATTAGACTCTGACGACAGCCCCCATTAACAAGAGGCCAAAGGAAAGCAGGAGGAGGGGTTGGGAGGGGCAAGTCAGGCTAGTGAGTATTTGCATAAGAAAAGTGTGTGTGCGGTTGGGGGTGCAAACTGAAGGTATGGAGTGTGAACAGTCTTGTTTTAATCACCTTCGGCAAGTTTCGGTGTCAAGCAGTTTCCCTGCTTTCACTCTTAAGAAAAGTCCAAGCAATTTCACACCGGGGCTTAATTTTGAAATCCCTATTGAATTTTTTATTTGGCAGTTCAATGGTGAACTTTCCATTAGGATGTCCACAGATAAGGAGAAATTGAGGGTATTGATGTTCCCCAGGAAAAGCCCCACCTTTATCTTTCCATTTAACCAACATGAAAAAGAGAGATGCAATTGTGGATTCAGTCAAACGAGAGTAAACACTTAATGTAAACAGTGGTGTGATAAACATCTTGATTTATCTGATACCAGCAGTGTTATTGCTTGACATTCAACACATCATGTGCAAAACACGTACCTCAGTGCCCTGCTCAGCTTGTCATAGTTCATGTGAGGTTTGCATTTCCTTATCCCCCACAGCCGAGCCACCTCGTCTGGGTCCTTGATGACGAACTCCCCGTAGTCCCCCTGCCAGGCGATCACTCCCTGATACTCCTCCTTCTGCAGCAGCTCCAGGATGAAGTGCCACAGCTGGATCTGTCTGGAGCCGGGGCTTGACTCGGGCTTGTAGGCCCAGTCTGGGAAGGCGAACCCTGGGCAGAGGGGAGCAGGAAAGAAAGGAGGATGAGGTCAGGGCCTGTCATTTGTCCCGCTGCTTGCTGAGGGGGATCGCTGTCTGAATGACTGATGAGTGATGGAGGTGAGGGATGATGTGTTTAATATCACAGCACGTGCCTTGAGCAATGTTAGTCTGCGCTAATGCCCTCTAGCCTCAACAGATTGGTCAGCGGGATGATGACAGCTCGCTGGGAGAGATCTGATTGATGCCGTTCGGGCCTGAATTCTAAAAGCCGACTGTATGCACATCAGAGATGGAGTTAAGGAGCTTTTTGACTCATCCTGAAGTGAATTTGGCACTAACTAGCCTTGTAAACACATTAGAAATACAACCAATTACTACCAGAGAGAATTTATTTACCACTGGTTAATTTTGAGATGAATTTTAACACGTTTCACTGTGATTTTGATGATGATGGCTACGTTTTATCATAACTGACTTTCTTGTTTTGGCTGTCTGGTTACACTCAATTTTACGCACGTGACCTGGGTTTAGATTCAGTGATGTGTTTGAAGATGTCTGCACATGCGTGAGTATTTTTACAAAATATATGACTTTAGGCAAGGCCGATGCAACAAAGAAACTATGCCTCTTGCATGCATGATGTCCAAGCATGATGGTGGGACTAACCTGGTGTCCAGAGCGCGGGCACCGGGGGGAGCAGCAGATCACTGACGCAGTTACAGTCCATGCCTCCACAACAACTGAAGGTAAAAAAAAGAAGTCTTTAAACGGTGATTACTTGACTTTCAAACATGTTGAAAAATGAAAACCAGGGGAAAGATGTTTACAGAGAAGCATTTGCTGAAGCCAGAGTCAGCTAACCAGCAGGTTTATTTCTGAAAGTTGAAGTAGAAGAGTGTAAACTTTGTTGAAAATGGAGGTATTGCATAAGAATCTAAGAGCCCAATATGAGTTCAAAAACATACCTTAAATCAATGTGAAATACAGCAAGGTTATATTTCATATGTCTTGGGTAAGGATCAGGTGTTTGATGGATGTTATCTTGTGTGGCCACCTGAGGCAGTGTCTGATGCAACACGGTGGACATCCCTATAGTGCATTTATGAACAGGAGGAATTAAATAGACTTTTGAAAACTAGGTCAAAGTTGAGCCAAATAATGTATTAAAAATGGGACTTTTCAATATGTAATGTGGCTTGGCTATTCCTTAGTGAGGCTTTCAAAATTTAAAACCTGCGCATTAAGGTAAAGTTAGTTATGATAGGTATGCTACTATTGGAGGGAAGGTTTTGTTGTTAGATTAAGGAGTCAATTTCTGTTTTTTAACTCATTTCATGATTATTTTAAGGCAACTGTTTTTAGTAAAAAGTCTTTTATCTCTGCCGTAATTAGAGAAAAGACAAAGTTTTTAGTTCACAAATATTAGAATGATTTTAGTAACAACTGTTTCATCCCTTAAAATGGCATATTTTGTATCTCAGAAATTAATTTAGGCTAAGTACTTCTGCATGTGCATAACACAAATAAACAACAACTGCAGCATAAGTGTAAAGTGACTGAGTGTAAAAAATGTAATTAGTGGTGCAAGAAGGAATTAGGTTCATTCAAAAATCCTGCTCTGGTTTGATATTACAAATAACAGAAATGAGCAAAATATACCACTGCAATATACAATAGTGATAAAAAATTGTCACTTAACCAATAACTAAGTCACATCTATATGTTTTTGTTTGTCTTTTTAATAATCCAACTCCCACTTTACACTGTTCACTTTTTTAAAAATGCAACCGAGACATTTGAGTGAAAGAACCACAGGTGTGCTTGAACAAACTGTTGATTTTCTTTATTGAATCAAGCTCCTTTTCTGTACGTAAGCAGGTGATTTGAATATGCCATAAAACAACATGTGCATGTGTGAAAGAGGTTGCTTTATTAAGCCGATACTGTCTCCTAAATAAATGCATATAGACATCTGCTGACAGGAGAAGGTAAGGAGATTTCATCGTTTCCAGGACGAGCGAGGGGACGGGCTCTAGTTGGGATATCACAGTTTCATCAGGGTTGTTTTACAAAGCTCAGATGGAAGAGATGCCCTGCTGCTACACTGGTATCTTTAATGCTAGCCTCTCTATCTCTCCCTTCACACTCTGCCTCTATTTAATTATGCTCTGTGAATTTTGGATTTTCCCTCCAGCATTGAAATGGAACGTGAATTATTAAGGTGTGTTTGTATAAATTATTATTGCTAACTCCAGGCATTTCTCTCTCTTTCTCCCTCTCTGACCGACTCTCTCTATCTATCTTTCTCCCGCTCGCTCTCACCCTGCTTCTAGCCTTTGGATTGTGGCCCCTCTCACTCTCTCCTCCCTCTCTTCATCTTTCTTGTTTTCAAGCCGCTCCTTCTGTCTTCAAATATAGAGTTGGCATTCATCCCTTCTCACTCACATATTTTTTCTGTTATCATTCATGTTATCATTTCTTATTTTTCATCTTTTTCTCTTTGTCTTGTGTCTCTGCCTACACTAACTTTCCCGTAATGAGCCAAAGTTACCACGACGGTTCAAATAACAGCTATGTTTTTGCAGAGGGCTGCTCATTTTCACATGGGATTTTTTTTTTTCACAAATTCATACTACACGTTGCTTGTAATATCACATTCTGCATTCAGTGTATCAAAAAAAACAGATTGGCTCTCACATGATTAAAAGAGCTCTAAAACATACGTCCCAACATTACACCGTGAACCTGCACATTGGAGTGAGGGCCTCAGCAGAGACGGGTATAAGTCTTCAGAGAATAAAATATACTTTGTGCGTGAGGTAGTAATCTATAAGTTTTTCTCTTGCCTTTGGGCTACAGGTCATCAATACCATATCATCTCTTTCATTTGCCATATTCTCTTGGACCACAGAATGTATAAGTTCGTCTCCTCCGAGGATGAGCGCTCCTATTTGTTACGATTTCTTCAGCTACGTCTTACACCGCCTACGCGCTGCCTATATCTATATCCATCCTCCCTTTTCCTGTTCAGCAGTATATCTATACAGGTGAGCCCTCCTTTCCCCTTTCCCACTTCCCTTCTATTCACACACACCTATCAACCGCCTTCTCCCCCTCCCTCCCTCCCGCCCCACCCATCTCCTTTCTCTCCCTCTCTCCTGCTCTGTGTGTTTTGCTTCGGCGCAGTAATTTTCCGTTTGATTTCGGAGGTAATGCATTTTTTACAAATCAAAGAGGAAGCCAGGCTGCCCCCCCTCCTCTTCCTCCACCCCTCCTTCCCTCCCCTCCCCTCCCTCCTCCTCCTCCTCCTCCTCCTCCTCCTCTCCCTCCCTAGTCACCCGTTCTCGCCCCCCTCGGCCCCCCAGGCCAGAGAGGAGATAAAGGAGCCCCCATCATTTCCTTGTTAGTTTTGATTTGGGCAGCGCAGGGCTTTCAAGTTCCCCCCATCACCCCCAGAAACATTATAACTAGCAGCCCAGGGAATACTGTTCCTCGTACGCACACACTCGTACACACACATGCACGCACAGACTGTCAGATACAGACGCTCACAGATTGCAATGGATTGTGCATGCACAGAAAACACACAGTCTCAAGTAGATATGCCACAAATACACAGGTATTCAGGTAGCAGACACACACACGCAGTGAGAAGCACCACACAAAATAAGACATGGAGCCCATAGACATTGACTGAATCAATGTAGACACACTAACACACATCTCACCGAGTTGAAAGACAGAATACACTTTGTTTACTAAAGATACCGTGATGGAGCACAGAGATGTGTTGAGACAAAAACACAAATGCATCTCGTTTTGCACAGAGCAACCATGGACACAACAGTCCAAATAAAGACCTCTATCCCACAAAAGACCATCTGTAAGACCCAGTGTGGATGATGGATCACACAGCCACCAGTGACAATAGGAAATACATACAATAGGTGCACTGAGTTACAGTACACAGTCATATCTTGACAATAGCTCGCTCCCCGCTCAAAGGAAACCTTGCTTGTGCTCCTCCACATGTTGTGGAGTGCAGGCCCACACACACATTCCTCCTGCGAAGCCTCTGGTGTGTCGATGAGTCAGAGGCTTTTGATGAGTTGAGTTCAGTTAAAAGAGGTTGCTGGTTTTAGGGACAGTCTTTCCTGTGTCTTTAGGACACTACAAAGCAAAGACTCACACACTTACGTGAGGTCAAGGCTGGTCAGAGCTGGAGCGTGATTGTGCTTTTGCTGTTATTGAAGCTCGACTCACAAACAGCTGCACACAAAGTCTCAGAAAGGAAAAAATCAACTTTAAAACTGCAATATGTGGGTTTTTTTGGCCACTCGGGAGCAACAGAATCGAGCTGTAAACACTCCACTGAAACATTATCACCATCAGGTTGATATGGCCAACTTGTTAGCTATAGCTCACAGTTGCTTATTTACACATCCAGCGGAGAAACATTAGCATTCACTGTGAGTTGTGTTTCTGGCCACTTGGTCAATATAAGTCTAATATTCACTCCCTTTGAGCTCTGTTTTCTCTCCACCAACTCCAACGCCAAGTATATGGTTATTTAGCTGCTAAATGTTCTACTTTTTTCATTAGCTTTTTCACTGATAAAGCTGCATCGGCCTCTGGAAATGAGATGAGAGCATTGTAAGTAATAGAAAATTGTAAAGTTGGGAGCATAAAACCAATATAATAGAGGCAAACAGCAGAGTTGGGTTAAAGTTTTCTAAGGATTCATCACTAAATGAATTTTCCACATTATGGAGATTAATTTGATCCTTGATTAATATAAAAGTATTCATTCCAACCGCTTTAAACTGAGTTGTTCTTTTGTTTTTCTCTTTTTCTTTCTCTTATAATTTTTGTTGCTTATTTTCTTTGTCTGTTTGTTTCTTGTGTCTTCTATGGGCTGTGTATTTCTCCTTTCTTTCACCTGTAAAGCACTGAGTAACTTCTGTAATGAAGTATATGAAGACACACTTTATCTGTGTGATTGTTCAAATATTTTATTTGTGTTATTCATCCCATAAAGTAACCTTATTTATGTCAATTTGAATAACCTGCTTAGACATTAGACAGTGAAGAAAGCCTTTTTAAATAAATTCATTAACAGCATAAAGACAGGGTTGATGGCCTCCTAAAAACTTGAAGAGACTTATGAAACTATGGTTATTATTTTAAGCAACATTCTCGATGCAATGTTAGCCTCAGTATCTCTTTTTTTAGATGAGCTGCAGGTGTTTGGCTGAGATTAGTATGTGGATGTGTACTTGGATCACAACATCTTCATCTCAAATTAGACTGATGGAGCCACACTGACATAAGTTTTCAACAATCTATCTGCTTATCTATAGGGCCAGGCCCGTCAGCATCACTGCTGTAGTATCAGAGCCAAGGTTAGTAGGCCACTGACGGGAGTGAAGAGGAAACAGTGTGAGGAATGTACTGTAGTACCAACTGCGTTTTGAAATTCTGCAGAGTGACTGGGGTAGAGGGAGGAAGGGGGGAGGCAGCCTGACATTCAGGCAACATTATGTCTCCAGTGTTGTCTAAAGAAGGAAAGAGTGATGGGTCACGATATAAAAAGATAGAAAAATATGAGAGGCATGAAGAGTCTGGCCTCTCCCGCTTTCTTTTTCCACTAGATGAAACAGGCTCTGTACATCTGTCTCATCTTCCTTTTTTCGGTTGCCCCTGAAAAAGGCCCAACTGAACCCTCTCTCTCTCCCTTTCTCTCCACTTGCCTCTCTCCCGCTATCTCTGTCTTTCCCTCTCTCTCTGTTCCTCTCCCTGGTTAGCTCTGACACACTGGTCAGCCTCAGGGTGGAAGAACAGAGGGACTCTGCGATGGGTTTGTTAGAGGAGATGGAGAGAAGGAGAGAGGAGAAACGAGGAGGGGAGAGTGTGGAGAGAAGGAGGAGGAGGAGGATGAAGAGGAGGAGGGGAGAGTTGGTCAGGAAGAGGGAAAAGAACCTGTCCATCCAAATGTTAAAGAGACAAGTCAACATTGAATCTAATTTTATCAATGCAGCGGCCTATAATGCTTCCTATAATTTAGTTACATGTCTTGACTAAATCATGAAATAAGATTTTCAATAGATCATGAAAAATGAATGATCCATCTTCTACAGTACATGCCCAACCATACAGGAATAATACAGTAGGTCTAATATAGAGGTGAACAGTTATCTAACCTGCATCCACAACAAACAATTATCTGATTTATGAAAATGTGGCATAAAATAGAGCTGTTACTTTTCAATTCATTTGAAATCAAATATGGAGCTTCTTGTGGAATATTCTAAAAACTGCATGGAACATGGACAAAACATGGAACTATACTGGCTTAAAGATAAGAATTAACTGGGCACTGACGTATTTTTGCCTTAAATATTCCCTAGTTTTATTTTATATCATGTCTGTCTTTTGGACTATACTACAAACAAATACTATTGTTAGTATATTAATATGTTTATCAGATATCACTTACAATTATAGTAAAAATAACTAATATAGTAGTAACAGTGACTGCTAATAACTAAGTAAATAAATAAAGCTATTTTGTACAGTGTTAAAGAGTCAAAGAGTTTCATTTACTAACACTATGCAGCTCATAATGCAACTTTTGTTGAAGCTAAATTTCCACATGTTCACTCCCTTGTCATTGAACACTGCATTCCCATCTCACTGTCATGTGAAAGAGTGAGAAATCAGTGCACCACTGTAATAGAAACAGACAGCAGTGCAGCACTGTCACTGCATTTAACCAAGATATATAGTTACAGGAGTATTGAGGCTCGTTCTCCCGCAGAGCACCCATTACTCCACTCTGCAGGGGCAAAGCTAATACTGAGTCCTTCACACAAAGAGAGTGGCTGTCACCTAACAGAGTCGCCATACCAGAATATAATTCAGTGAAATGCAGCTTGAAACATACTCTACGTGTACCAGCGAGTTCAGTCACTGTGAGGCCAGTGTAGTGTTTGAAGTGACCAGATCAAGGATGTGGAGTAACGGGTCAGAAAATACCATTCAAATGAAAAGTCAAATGACAACAAAATTTATTACTGATGTTACAAACATCAGATATGAGGATTAGAGATTAATACTCGTGTTTTATCTGGTAACAGGTCCCATTAAAAGACCAAATCCAACAATGCATTACCCCATCCCTGAGTAGCTTCTGACTTTCTACCCCCTCTATGAACTTAAGCCCCACATACATTTGTCCCTGCTGAATGTTTCAAAACCTTTAGAGGTAGTTCATAAATATACTATTTAATGTCAACAGCTGTGCTCTAAAGTTTTTTACATCTTACCAAACAACAGTGACTTATGCATTTGTTGGGGACTATTTTCAACTGCATATTATTGGACATTTTGTGCCCCAGTGATTTTTTATTGCACAATGTAGGATTCATTTCAAAATGAACTAGTATTCATCAACACAGCAAAATATCACTCTTTGTACCTGTGATGCTTTTGTGTGTGTTTTTAATAAATATTGGACAACAATTGAGGTCTATGGTACACAGGAATATGAGCATACTAAAAAATATTACTTGTGAAATTAATTGATTAATCTTTGGTTTTGATCTTTTCATTAAATTTGTTAACACCTAGATAAATATCATGGGTCCGTCTCAGCCTTTGAGATGAGACCAGTGTCTTTCATGTAGAGAAGTTTTAATAATTCTCAAAGTCAGGTGAAGGTGAGACCACTGCTCAGGTCATATAGACTACTGTAGTTTCTAATAAATAACAAAACAGTTTTTTTTAGATTTTAATGAAATGTGGAGAACTCCAACAACTTTAAGAATAGGTGAGTAGAGATGAGGATGTGAGTGCATGAAACGGTATTAGCTTCTGATAAATAAGGAAGCATGTTTTTTAAGACTTTCATGAAGGTGGAGAACTTCAACAAGTTAAAGAAGAGGTGAGTGAGACGAGGATGAGTGCGTGAAACGATATTAGTATGGTATGGAACGCCGGCCTTAAGAAAATAAGGAAAAGAAGGGGAAAAAGGATGAAGAAAAAAGTATCAATCGATAGGGTTAAATTATTCATCGTCATTAATTATCGATCGCTCTCCGCTGCCGGCTCGTCCGCCTCGCGCCAGAGTTGAAAGGAGGGAAAGCGCGCTTTATTAAAACCGGCTCGAGCCTCATTGTTTCATGTCCCGCGGCAAAGAAAAAGCTCGAGTTTGGCTCTGCCCGCGCAAGTAGAAAAATACACACACACACACACACACACACACACGCACGGACACATACGCACACACACACATTGCTCCACCTCCCTCCTTCTCTGTTACTCTCTCTCACTCTCTCTCTCTTTCTCTCCGGACGCGCGGGAGGAGCTTTGGGGAGCCTCGCGCGGTGTTCACGGGGCGGCTGTGTCTCGCGTGGATCGATGAGGGATCAATGGCTCGCGCTGACTAATAGCCAGAGAGCGCCTTTGATCTCGCGGCTGAGAGATCAAAACCTGCGCGAGAGGGAAGAGAAATAGGAAAAGAAACTGCGCCGGCGAGCTGACCTTCACACACGCACACACACACATTTATGCAAAACCCACGTAGCCTACGCACGCGCACAGCTTTTAGGAATTTGACTACAGGATATCCTACCAGCAAACAAACTATGAGAGGTGCATTACAAACGAAACTGCAGGCGAATATGCATTGGACGCATTTAGAATAATAACCAATCCAGGCATATTTATAGGCAACAACAGAGATCCATCACTTTCTTCCTCAAACCACTGAAAAGCACGCGCACGCATCACCTTGTTTACGAGTCCGAGGTGTTGCTCTTGATTTTGACTTCATCAGACAAGGTGATACAGTGAGAACAAGGAAACCATCTGTTGTTTGCAGAGAGCAGAAAAGTGTCCAATGGGCTCAACTTTATGTCTATAGAGAATGAAGATGTGTGTGTGTAAATGTGTGATTGTGCATACCTTTATATTTGTGTGTGTGTGAGTGTGTGATGGAGTTAGACAGAGAGCCAGGGAGCAAGAGTTTGTGAGGGGCAACCACATTGTTTCATGATATAGAGCAAATTTTTTCTTAAGATGACAAAATCAGGTTCAATAATCCTGTAATGAACGTACACTGGAAACTATAAGCTAAATGTATACAATTTTACTTCCATAATTTTATTATCACTGTGTAAAGATTGAAGTAACGACCGATGTTGTTGTTGCCTGTATTTTATGTAGTTCTGCTAAGAGACCTGCAGAACCCAGTCCCCCTTTGATAAATAAGTTTGAAAAAAGAAATGATACAAATGTTTTTCCTAATTTTTTAAGAAAATTGCTTAAAAACACGATTCTGAACTGATGACATGTTTCAAAAGTCTGCCACAGGAATTTACACATTAGTCCTGCTTGAGGTCTCAGAGACCCTGAACAACATTAAATACAAAGAACATTCATATGTCCTGTACTAACAGCAGTAACAATGTGTTTAACCCAGTCTGGTCTGACCTTTCTGGGGTCTTAGTGGCACCAAACAGAAGAACAGGAGGACATCTTGTACATTCATTGTCTGTAAATGACTTTTTAACATGCAAAAAGTAGAGACATACATATTTGTTCACGCAAAGCCAATATAACAAATAAATCCTAAATTTTTTTACCTTGTCAGGTATTAATACAAAGGCTTTGTGGATATTTTCATATTCAGTAAAAGCCCTGTCTGTGGCAGAGGGAAGGGTACAATACCTCTCAGTATTTTGAGTTTTAAAAATGATGAAAGTAAAAGAAACAAATATAAATTTTCTTACAATGGCACCAGTGGGGACTGTAGTTGCCCAAACAGCACGGAAATTAGGCAAATATCAGCAAAACATAAGGGCTAATAGAGCCCTTATTAATCACTATGATGAACCACAACATAGTTCTTAGCAAAAAAGCGTCTATTTTCCACACTTTTTCCTGAGGAAATGCTTTTCTCTCTCTCTCCCTCTACTCATCCTCATCACGCTCTCTCTCTTTACCCCCCCATTTACCCACCCGCCCTTCTCTAGTCAGTGAGTTACTCTCTATCGCTCTCACTTCCCGAATTAACCACTCAAGAAGTCACCACCGACTCAATCAATAGCTCATACATAAACCCTGCTATAATCGCTCCCCCTGCCTGTCTGTCTGCCCCCTCCCTCTCCTCCCTCTCCTCCTCTCCTCACCCTTTACCCCTTTCTTCAGCTTCTAACTGACACTCCTCTTCTTATTCTCCCGTGTCCCACTGTTTGTCTTTTTTATGTCTCCATCCTGTTCTCTTATTATTTCATACACTCTCTCCTCGCATGTAAAACCATCAAACCTCCGTCATGAACTCAAAGAAGAGTTATCAAATCTGTCTCTTTAAAAATAAATGTTTTCACAGCTCAAGTTCTCAAAGAGTCTGGTCTTGTGGAATTTTGACCTCATTATTTGAAAAGAATTGTCCTTTTTTTTGAATGACCAGTTGAAAACTATGTGAGAACTGACCTTCACCAAAATAATAAATATTTAAACCTGTAAAACTGCTCTGCATTTCTGCAGGTGGGAAATTTATTATGCACTTAGATGACAAATATATAAATATGAATGCCAATTTTAATTAAATTTCTTTGCATTTTTGAGTTTTTAATTGTCTATTTGGTTTTGCTTTGTTTGATTTATGGACAAAAATATAATACATTTAGAAATATTAGAGTAAAGAAACATACAAGAACTTGCCAGGAGTGGAACAATTAAGGGTTCCTGTACTGTTACCTCCGATGTTAATGCAGCCCATTAACCATTATGCAGACTGAGACTGGACCAGTCTGGGCTTTTTGTGTGTCTTTCACCAAAAACTTTGTCTGGAAGTAGACCTGCTGCTACTTTGGGATGATTTTTAACTCCTGTGGTTTCACAAACCTCCCTATTTTCCTTTAGGGACTTGATATTTGTGTAGCATCTCTCTAAAATTTATTACAGGATCATAGTAATTCTTTTAAGTGCAAGGGCACTATCGGCCCATGTTAGTGTGTCCAGCCAGAATGGACCCAGTATTGCGTTATAGCAAAGACAAGGAGACATCAATATTGCATTATCTCATGTTTAACTGTGAGACACAGATAGTTGTTTTGGGGGCCTTAAAGATATTGTATTACCAAAGGAGATACAGGCAGACACACACTCACATGAGGTAAAAAAAAAAAAAAAAGAATAACACACAGAATTTTAAAATTATAAGGCCCCTACACACCCTCTGCTCATACCCCTTCTTACTCTCTCTCTCTTTCTCTCCCTCTCTCTCGTCACTCGCTTCTTCTTCTCTGCCTCTCTCTCCTCTCTCCAAAGTCTTTGATTCGTCCGCACGGTTTGATCTGCGAGAGAGCGAGTTTTGTAAACACATTTTTCACGATCATATAGCCACGGGCAAGGGGAGCGTGAGGCGCGGAGGAAGAAGAAGAAGGAGAGGGAGAGAGAATCAGAGAGGGAGGGAGGGAGTGAGAGAGAGGGAGAGAGAGGAGGGGGGTGAGGGACGTTTAATGAGCGTGCAAGATGGAAAGACAGACTGACAGAAAATGCAAGGATGGAGCCTCAAATACGACTTACTGCTACTGCACAGAGCAACAAAGACGCTCATATACACAAAAAGGCAAAACCTCACACACACATGCACGCGCACACACACAGACACACACACGCCAGGGAGCCCAAACTGATGGTTTTGGCACAAGAAAAGCATCACAGGGGTTGATGAAATGTGAAGCAACAACGAGAAAAAGCAAGTTATTCAGTTTTCCTCATCATGCAGAGGAGGGTGACACTCCAACACTGTATTTCCCGATATGACACTTCCTGAATGGTGCATCCATGTAGAGTCAGACACACACACACACACACACACACACACATACACACACACACAGAAGGAGAGATAAAGTGGTGCATCTCGTTTGAGATGATGAGCACAGAAAACAGAGAGAAACAGCGTCTGAAAAACAGATTACGGGGCGAGCCAATAAAACACAGAGCACAGACGGTAAACACACCGTGGTGTAAAGCTGAACTAATAAAAGCGCGAGACTCTCATTCCTTACATTTCTTCTTTTTTTTTTTTACTTGGTTGAAACAGTTTCTTTTTTCATCTGGCAGCTGCTAATCCGGTTAGGTTCGATTGGCTCCGGTAATGGCGCTAACCCGTCGCTTCTATACCGACTCGTCTCCACGGGACACGGCGGAAAGGAGGCGACTCCGGCTCCGGATGAGACTGACGGTAATGACGCGATCCAGTGAAGAAAAGAAGAAGAGGATGATGATCAAGAAAATGTATGGCACAGTGCACTTCAAGTTTAGCATGCATAATTTGCCCACAAACTTTCACGTTTCCCTTCATATTTGTAGGCATTTTAAGAGGCAAATATCAATTATTGATCTTAATCAATAATGAGGAAATTCGGTGAAGATGATACTATCACACACACAAAAATCAAGAGGAATTTCGAACCTAATAAACAAAATTCAAAAATACATTTCTAGCAGTTCTTGCTCGATTTTACTGCACATCACTTTAAAAGAAAGAAAAAATGTGTGAGGGCCTAATAGCTAAAAAGCTGATATGCAAAAATGATTATTATCGAATAATAATAATAATAATAATAATAATAATAATAATAATAATAATAATAATAATAATAATAATTTAATTACAAATCGCTGCCTTGTGCATGTTAGGGTATAACTTAATGATGAATTGGTTTCTTGGACTTTTGGCAAAGCACGGGCTGGGGTTAGATGCAGGCCATCACATTTAAAGTGCTTTTCCACTTCGAGATTTGTTTGTTTTCCTAAAAGACGGGGAAACACTCCTCAACAATTCTGCAGAAATCCCCCGCGTCAGTCGTTAAAAATGATTTTCTTTTCATTTTTCCTTTCCTTCCATTCTTTCTTTTTTTTTAACTTAGCCTACTGCTTTTTTAGAAAGAAGAATAGCTGCAAGCAGTAAAGTCAGTTGTCAGAATATGTGTGCGTGAGTGTGTGTGTGTTTGTGTGTGTGCATATCGCGCAGTGCAGTGTGGTGTATCGTTTCCTCTTCCTCTCTCTTTCTTCTCTCAGTCTTTTCTGTCCGGGGAATTGTTCTCAACGTCCACAAACACATTGCAAATACCCGCCGGCCCAGCTGCATCGATTTCTAATTAGACGCCAGGATAATCGTTGGAGAGAGATGAAAAAAGGAGAGAGTGATAGCGAGACCGAGTAAATAAATATATAAACGAATTAGAGCCCAGATTAATTGAATGAATATGAGCATTAAAAAGAAACAAAGGTGATCTTGGCGGATAAACCTTGCGTGGACTGAACGGGAAATAAGGCTTATATACACAGAGGAGGCGCGGGCTGGAACATACATAGACAAATTGGGAAATTAGGGCCTACGATTTTGTAAGAAACTTGTTTTGCAATTACTGACAGGTGAATATTGGTGTATCCGCCGCCTCTGATAAATGCATTTTAAAAATGTAAAGTTCCCATAAGTTTTATATGATGTTATTACAACAGAGAGCTCAATTTTCTGCATGAAAAACAGTGATGCTGTACAAGGAACTCACCCTGGATGCAATAATAACTAGTAGTTTCAATCAGAAGTGGAGGAATATGATCAAAAAAGTAAAAATTTTCGGCCATAACAAGTTAAACCTGAACTGCTCATAATTTACTGCATGTGGTTTGCAGACACATGAGAACGCCTGCGCCTGAACGTGTGACAGCAATCAACCTTCAACTAAAGCCACAGCTGGATTACCCAACTTCTCTCCTGTTCAGTCAAATTTCCACCCACCCTCCCTTCTTCCTTGTCTTCCTCCCTCCCTCTTTCTGTCTCCTGACAGAGTGTGACAGGGGGTTAGCCGGGGAGCTCAGGTAGCTCGTTTACTTTAATTAACGTTTCATCATCCTCGGAGCGGGACCGCGCACCGCATATACTCTTTCATGCTGCTCCGTCTCTCATCCCTGTTCTCCATCCATTCATCATCAGCCCTCCCTCTCCATCTCCCCACTCTCTGCTCCTCCACCTTACGGGCTCACCTCTCATCTTTTCTTCCACAACTCGCCATATCGCCCCCTCTGCTCTCTGTCTCATGTCCACTCAGGCATACAGGATAATAATTCAAACACTTTCCTTCCTCACTTTCCTCCTCTTCCTCCTGCCTCTTCCTCGACCTTCTTCAATTTTCAACTTTTTCAACCCCCAAACTCTTTTCTCTCCCCTCCGCTGCACCCCTCGTTTTTAATCATACTTGTTATTAACCGCATATTTACAGATTGGTTAAGTAACACTGAAAGTTAAGTGTCTATTGCAACAGAAACAATTTGTTCAGACGGAGTATTGTAGCCTAATATTTTTTTATGATACGGTGTTGTAATTTAAGCTTATAGGTTGTTCGGGATGGAAACATTATGGCACTTAAGGAGAGAGGAGGAGGGTTATTGAGCGGTATTGATTGTCTCTGATCATAAAATGGAAAATAAACCTCCAGTCGGTGATCATCATCAGGAAAGCAACCAAGACAGATAAAAATCAATTTTCAGCTCTCTTTCAGTGGATATGAGTATCAATTAGTGGGCTAATTTTTCTAAAAAGAAAATATTGATATTAGCCTACGTTTAATTGTTTTATTCTTGATGCAATTATGCCTGTTTGTAAGTCAACACAGTCAGGTCGCTGATTTTCTTACATTTAATTGTGTTATTTGTTTTTTCACAGCGAGGAAAAACTGAGTAGCAGCAAGTTATTAGATGGCAAAAGTAAACTTGTGTTTCGAGACTGAAAAATCCGAACTTTGCACATTTAAGCACGCGAGAAAAAGTAATATGCAGAATCTGTAAACAACGCTCCCTTTAAAATTTCACTTAACTTACATGTTTTGCTTCTAACATAATAATCTAATGTGTTACAGGTAGTTTCTGTGCGTAACTTGTCATCTGACGTTCATCGTTGCTATCATAACTTAATGAGCTACCAATGACAGGTTGTTTCACTTTTTAGTCTGTACTAATTAAGGTTAAGGTGAGTGGAAAAAAGTTAAATTGGGGGCAGATCCAGTTATCGCGATGTTTGTGAAAAATAACACGTTGTAAGTTATGGGCCCTGAAAAGTAAAAAAAAAAAAAAAAGGCGTCACAAATTATTATCTTTTGAAACGAGCAGCGATGTAGGCCTTTATTTAGTGTGAAGTTGTCACTTGGTGTTTGGCTTCTCTGAGTGAGCCCAAAGGCTCCTCTCATTAAATCATTTATCTGACTCTTTCTTCTTGTAATAATTGGATCTCACTCTCATTTGACCTTTCATACTTTTTCTTGAGGGCATAAAACAATGGTCTTTTTAAGTTCATTAAATCACATAACAGTTCATTATGTTAATTGCTGTTATGTAATTTCAAATATAATAGAATTAAAGTAAGGAGGAGAGTTTTATCTAGTTGTGTTTGTATTGATTATTATGAATATTACAGCTATCCTATCATAATTATTTTAGGCTATGACACAACAACATTCATTCATTAGATACTTATACAGACTGAATCTATTGTAAAAATAAAATCAGATAAAAAGTTAGGGGTTAGTCAAATCACATTTATGTGTCTTACACTTTGCTAACTTGTTAATAAAAAAAAGAATCAATATAACAGCAGTAAAAACTTGAGACTATCACAAACTCAGACTACTAAACCCCTTTGGAGTTGGCTCAGAGCTGGAGTTTGATAAACCTGTGGAAATGGCAGGTGTTGTATAAAACAAAAATAAAATAAGAGGAGAAAGTAAAATAAATGCAGTTAGACTTATATGGTTCGGTGTGGTCTGGGCATTACTTGTACACAGCCGGGGACTCGACATGGAGCATTTTGATAGTTTAAACAGTTTTAAACACTTACAGTGGTAACCGGATTTGAAGCCTTGTGGGGTTAAGAACTTGATGAAATCCTCTGCGCCCACCGGGACTATAGAGGTGAGCACTCACATACAAATTGCCAATGATACAGAGAGAAAGGGAAGCCCCACCATCGTACACCTTAAACCCAATCCCTTTCAAACTGGTTTAGAGAAAAAAGAAACTATACTACAGTGCAATGCAGCTGGCACCATCTGAGACCTGGTGGGAGATGAGATTGACATTACCAATGGCACAAAAATATTTTTGCTTTGTAACTGCGTGGGGCCATTTATTTTTGGTTGGGGATCACCCAACCACAATTTATGCAATCAATACTGTGTGACATGTGGGCAAATTTCAGGTTTGTTGAACTCCTAACCTGCTAAGTGTTGACCTTTGAGAGTGCAGTCTCAAAGTAAGGGCTGCTGCTCTAAGGTGCAATCAATAATGGATGACAAACTACATACATGCCTCTTCGTCTGAACTACTAGAAATGCACTTTGATTAAAAGTGTCATACAGCAGCTGCAAGAACATGCATCTGCATGACGAAATGCCACGCTGCCATAAAGCGAATGATCAGGGTGACATCAGGAAAAGTAATTAGGACTAATTATAAACCATGAAGCAAGTATGAATGATTATCCTAAAAAGATATTTGAAAACAGAGAAAAAAGGCAGCATTTTGTCCGAAATACAGGCATGTTACGGGGAGCATGATTGGAAATCAGATGGTAAAAAGCAGTTTTTACAGCTTAAGTATGTTTTGTTTGAGTAGTGTCCCACAACAGCCTAACCAGGATAGAGTTACAAAAAAATTGGCTTATCATATACATATATATGTCTTTGTATATAAAAACAGAAGTAAAATGTAAGGAGTAGCCTTCTGCAATCATTCTTATGGATCCATCTTCTCTACATTTACCCTAATCCTAACCTTACCTATTTTCATTACATCTGCCCACCACAGTCAAACTTCAAATGGTTTCAAACTGTGAGCTCCATTATTTTACAAAAGCAGAAGTTAATACTCATACAAATGGCCTGCCTGTGAGGCAAGACCTGTGAGGCTTTATGCTCATATCTTTGTTTCTGGATTTATTCAACCACTGTGGGAGGAGTTACACACAAACTGGCAAAGCAAATAAAGGTACACTGCATTTGATGGTATTCAGAAAAACTTTGGCTATGCTAAGTGGTGAGTGAAAACTCCTACCTCCCTTCATGATGTATATTTTTATTTTTCTAAGTTTTTTCTTTTAGCTATTACTGTTAGTGCAGCACATTGAGTCTATATTAATCTAATGATAAGATATGGGGGCATGCAAGTAGTTGAATTATCTAGTGTGCAAGATTTACTGACACCTAGCCGTGAGGTTGCAGATTGCAACCGACTAAAACTCAGCCAGTGTTTGTTTTTTCTGTTCGAGGCTACTATAGAAACATGGCGGACTTAGTGGAAGAGGACCCACTCCATCTGCAGATATAAAAAAACTCATTTTTAAGTTAAGAAAACACAACAATGGCTATATTCAAGTGGTTATACTCAGATGAAATCATGATTGTGAATGTCATATTGATTTGTAATAATATAATGGATCACCCTGAATCCTACACACTAGACTTAAAAGGGTTTAAGATCCGAACATATAAACACAATGTCTATTCTGTTTCCAGTTATTGGTTCTCTCTCATTGTTTCCTCTATTATAGCTGTCAAATTAAGGCCAAAATTTCAGGAAAAAAAATCATTAAACTTAGCCAAAGTAAGCTATTCCATGAGATGTGAAAATAAAATAAACTATTGGCAGACAAATAATAACATTTAAACAACTTTCCAATGTCACTTGTATAAATTTGATTAAATTAACTGTATTTATAAATTATGTCATTAAAAAGAACCTTCCATCCATAATCTTTTAGTCATTTTTAATAATTATTTCCCTTAAAAAATGTATTTTAAAAAAATTCTGAAACAAACAAATTACACATTTTTAATAAACAACTTTATAGAAACTCAATAATAGTGCAGACAAACCTGCAGTCTAGAGAACTGAGTAAAAACCAGCCACAAATGTCGAGAATCAATATGAGTTTACACCATTTAAAACAGCCTTGTTTTGTATTGTAGATCGTATTATAGACTTGTTTTTCAGACAGTTTTATATTCCCTACTGGTTGTTGACTGGGTTACGTGGACCTTAGGGTCATGAAACACATTCAGCACATAGATGAACACAAACTTTGAAGTCAAGAAAAAATCTTTCAAACACACACAAGACACAGCAAACTCAGAGTTCAACGAGCACAGACTCCAAATGAATGGGTATAAAGCCACTGGGTCTTTTGATAAACAGTAGGACATCATTCACTTTTTAAAATAACTACTGTCTCCTCTGCTAAGACTGTTTCCATATTTACTATGATTTCCAATGTCTATTCTCTCTCTATTTAATATTATATCTGTCTCTTCCCATTACACAGACCTCTTGGACTGGTGCATTTCTACTGAAGTTATTTATATGTCTATGCAACACACACACTCACATAGAAAAGCATACTCACACACACACAGACACACACAAAAATTCAATCTCTCATTCTTTCTATCTGTATTTCCTTCTCCCACTCTCTCTTGTACAGAAACAAACAAATGTACACACACACACACACACACACACACACACACACACAGAGTGCCTGTCTGCCCCGGCCCCCGTTGGCCCTCTCGCCTGTGTGTGCGTGTCAAATCGAATCTCCACCTCAGTGCGTAGTACACCTGCTGTGCCGGCGTATAATGTGCTGCATACAGTGAGTGCACGATGACGGATTACTGAATTAGACCAATAATGACAAGTGACACTTCTGTTACCGCTCCCTGAGCCACTGCAGAGAGAAGGGAAGAGGTGTAAATAAAGAACAGACACAGCGACACGGAGAGAGAGCGAGAGAGAGAAAGGAAAGAAGGTGGAGGAAGTCATGGAGATGGATTGGGAATTTTCAGCTTGCTCTGGAAAAAATAAATAAGTTCTGTTTCATTCGAGTGTAACTTCTCTATGGTTCATCTTGTTATTTTTTTTTCTTTTGCTCTCACTCAGTTGTCATGGACACATGATGGCAGCTCAAAGTAGATTTAAATTACAATCAGTGGTGAGAACTTTTTTATATATCGTTTTCTATCATTTTTTCTCTCTTAATACAAATTTCAAGATGAGGTCTCACCTGGACTCAACTGGGCTTAAAAGTAGCATGTTGTCAATACATCAGCTAACCTCAAAACTAGGCAGAAAATACAGACAACACTGCAACAACCTAACATATCTGGCAAGACCAAACTGTTCTGAGAACTTTTGCCGTGCTTAATAAATAAACATGAAATGTAGAGCAGGTTAATTTGTGAGTGTCCACCAGTTGTAGACCGGGGACGTGTATCTGCAGGATGTCTGGCCCCCCTATGGACCTGGGTCTCCGCAGGCCTGTGCTCAGGATACTAAACCATGCCAAATGAGGAAGAGGAGGTGCAATCCTCCCTGGGACCACATGAATAAATCAGCCTACCACCCGGTGCTTCTGTACCAGGGCAAAGACTGACTGGAGGAGTATGCATACAGAGAGATTACATGCATTCATTCATACATGCACACATGCAGCAGAGAAAGTAAAAAAAAAACCCAAAAAAACTCGAGTGTATGTGATAGGTGTGAAACACCAGTGTGTGTTTTCAGGGGTTGGAGACAAATACATAAGATGAACATCAATGTGAACATTTGTGTTGGCGCTCTGTCAATGATGTCAACTATGCTGCAAGGCTTATCATCCTGCCTGTATTGTATCATAATGGGGAATCATCAGGGAATACAAGCCTGCCAAGTCCTCCAGTCATTGTGCCCCAGTCATGTTTGGCTTGTGAGCCAACGCTTTAAGTCACAAGCAACTTCCAAAACTTATACCTTCTGTATATCTGCACCCACTTGGAGGACAAATGGGAACAAAGATGACCAATGTGGCTGTGAAGAAGTGAGCACTTAACTGGGACAGACACACACGTCGAGAGGGAGTGGAGGCACAATACGAGTCGGAGAAAGAGAGCGAGGAGAGCAATAGGGGGAGCACAGAGGAAGGAAGACAGAAAGAAATATTGACAAAGCCTAGATATACACATAAGTCACCCGACACGACCCGCCTGCTCCCTGTATTTTATAGAGCTGCTCTGCGCTGGCGGAACAGCATGACAGGCCAGTTCCTTCAACGGAAAATATGGTCCCTCTCTACCCTCCTGCCTCTCGCTCCGCTATCACTCCTGTTTTCTGTCTATCCCACCTGATATCATTCTGTCACCTCTGCGCCAGGCTCTTTTTTCCATCATCCCCCTATTTCTTTCCGCCCCGTTCTTGCGTTTTTATTGGTGCTCTACATTTCACCCGTCATGTTTCACTCCTCCATTTCTATCCATCTTCATGTCGCTCTCTTAATCCCCTCTCATTTGCTCTCCTCGGCCCTCATCCCTCCCGTTTCTCTTCCTGCTCTCCTGAAACTGTTTCTGCGTGCTGTCCCATTTCCACCTACTCCTCTCTGTTTCCCTCATTCTTCCTTATTCATTTCCTCTCTGCTATCCGTTCAATTCATCCCTCTCCCTCCCATTTGCGCTAGGAATATCACCATCTCTCTCCATTCAGGCTCTCCCATCTCCATCTTTCACATTTCCAGCTGTATTTCCTCTGACCTCCATGGTTTTCCTCCATGGTTTTTAGTTCATCTGTCACTTTCTCTCTACCACACTGGTAAACTTTATCCATCCACCTAATTAAACTGGATAGTCAAGCTTGGCCTTTTTACTTATGCTTTTCTTCATACAGCTCATTTCTTCTTTCTAATAGATGTCTTTTATTTCCTTTCCTTAAAATAAGCATATGCATTCATCCCATTTTCCAAGGTTATAATGTTTACACTGTTTTCTTCCCCTCCACTTCCTTTTCCCTCCTTTCCTCTCTCTTTTCTTCTTTTCTTTTGTCTTTTATTTCTTTTTCTTTCTTTCTCCTTTCTCTCACTGCATTTCAGCCGGGCCCTCTCTCTCTCATCCGCAGCCTGAGCACAGAGCCCCATGTGTCGGAATCAATTAGGGCTGAGAGCCGTCGCGGCCGCTCTTTCACGGAGGTAAATATTAAACTGCACCAAGCACCGAGGAGGAAGAGAGGGAGAGAGAGGAGGGGAGAGAGGGAGCCCTCCGTCCCTAATCCACCGCATCGATCAGGCGGGGATGAGGGTAATATATTATTTTGACAAGATACGATTCTCCGACGCGCACCGCTATCCTCGGCGATCGATTTCTTTTTTCTCTCCTTTTTTCTTTCCTTTTCTCCCCCTCAGCGAGTGGGACAGAGTTTGTGTGTTACTGTGTGTGTGCGTGTCTGAGATAGGGCGTGTGCGTGAATTTGTGTGTTGTTGCGTCTTGGCGTGTGCATGTGCACTGGAGTGTGGATGGGTGACAATAGGAACAGCATTAGGAAATGTGGGGAAGAGATGAGGATGGCGCTGCTAGTAGGTCTGCGCTTTTACAAACAAGCTCCTGTCTAAACAGCTAAATCACACGCTCGCCCAAAGATGGATCGTAGAGAGGAGAATCTGAGAATCCTATTTGGTGTTTATTTTCTGGGTTATATGCACGGTGCAGCGCACAAGGCAGGATGTCAGCGTTACAGTTAGTCAAATAGGCAGAGCTGACCTATTGTAAAGTTAAGTGTCCTCCCCCGCACGGTCCCCCCTGCTCCTGTGCCTCCCCTCTATATTGCTTTGTAAACTGTGTCTAAATGCTAAATTCCCGGATCAATTTTTTTTATTCAACCTCTCCCCCCATCAACGCGGTGCCTCTGCCCCCTGCCTCTGTCCTCCTCAAACAGCCTCACATCTTGCTGTCCTCTAGTGATGAAGGGTGTCCTACCAGCCTCATGTATGTCTGTGTGCAACTTATTCTCACAGCAGGTCATAGTTATTCTACCAAAAGTGGTTATTGCATCAAATTCTAAGAAAAAATAACCATAGTTTTTGCAGTGCTAAATTTTGTGAGGTTTTTTAATTTTTTTTTTTTTTAGGAAATTATAAAACTGACTTGATAGCCTTTAGGGGTATTTTTTTATTCCAACATTAGCTCAAATAAATTTGTAGTGACAAACCCACTAAAGATTAGCCAACTCTAAGGCTTTGTGCAGCTTATAGCTGCTTTTATCTCATTCTTATGTTTCACTGACTTTGTCAATCCCACTGCATGCTTGAGTCTCACAGCTCTCATCAACCCCTGAACAAAATCTTAAGCGGCAGTATTATATCTAATACAGTATGTAAGGTGAGTGTATGCTGGCAAGTTAGCATTAAATGGAAAGAAATCAATGAGTTAATGGAGACCAAAATATAGCAAAAAGGCCTGTAAGAATTGGGCTGAAATTCATTGGGTTGCCAGAAATGTAATTTGACTGTGACACTCACGGTCTTCTGCGTATGCTAAATGTGTGAGCAGGAAAATGTTTGCTAACAGGTAAGCTATCACTACTTGATAAGCTGTAGGTATATCCAACTCCATCTCCTGACAGCATCAATATTGGATAATTATGCAATACCTACCTTTTACATTCAGTAACAGTATTTTTTAACATTCGCTACCAATGTTTGTATGATGATTGATTTGCCTCTACAAATTTCTGCATTTAAAACTACAGGAAAACTCATCTTGGTTTGTAGTTGTAATCAACCAAAACTCCTAGATTGTAGTTGTGGTGGACAAAAAAAGTGAACTTTTACAGCACAGGAGGTGAGAACTTGCCTCAATCCACCATCCTCACTCTTCCACACTGTCTACAAAACCTTTTCACTTAAAGCTGCACATTAGCAGAGCAGCAGCAGAAGTTTTAGTGCTACACACGGTGTACAGCGTTTACTGTGTCAGTCATCTGCATTTTGGCAGAGCTAAGAGACATATGCATGATTATTTTATTTAAGTGCATAATCAACATGGAAAAAAATAGAATTGCAATGTTAAAAATCTGTTGTTATGCCAGCATAATGTGAGGATAATGCGGCCTAGTGGGTTGGTTGATAGCTATGTGATTATAATTGGCTGCTCTACTATTCTGTAGGCTTGCTTTGGTTGATTTTCCTCCCCCTAGTGGTCAGAAATCACTTGATGCAGCTTTAAATTGGGCTTTCCCTTGTTAGGATAATCAAGATCAAGGTTAAGTTAAAGCTGACAGTCTATACAGCCCATGTTTTTATTTAAAAAATACATCATAATAATAAAACAGAAATGCAAAGCGGC
Source organism: Acanthurus lineatus (assembly GCA_029814665.1). Lineage (NCBI taxonomy): Eukaryota > Metazoa > Chordata > Actinopteri > Acanthuriformes > Acanthuridae > Acanthurus > Acanthurus lineatus. The sequence goes on from JAPZDV010000025.1 coordinate 8,387,651, forward strand.
TTCCACAAATGTCCCATTATATCTGGCCTGTGCATGAATGTGTGTGTGAGCATCTCTTTACAGACACGATGACCCGGCATACAGCAGAAATACAACCCAACGGAAAATGTGTGCTGCAAAACAGAGCTCTTATTTCCAAGGTTACACAGTCTCTGTGAGTGTATGAAGAGTATGCACAATTTAACGAAAATATCTATGTGTCCGAACTTTGCATGCATCTAAATATGCATGTATAACGTCATATTTAAATCCCAACCTGTTCTGAGAGTTTTGCTGATCTAACACACACCTCGTATGTCTTTGCATGCATGCCACCCGGCACCCAACAAGCTTCCTCTCCCAGAAAGTTGTGTCCGAATAAGCACAACAACACCCGCTGGTGTCTCCTCCAGCTCACTCCGCTCTCTCTTTCTCCTCATCTCCCCACGTTCTCTGTTTCTGCCTGCCGCGACTTAGTTTTCCTTTTTCTTTCTGTCCGCTCTTGCTTTTATTGTGCCATTTTCTGCCACTTTGGTCCAAGAAAGGGAGGCCGTAATGCAATCTCTCCCCCTCTCTGTCCCCTGCTGTGAGGGAGAGTAGCTTGGCCTGTGTGCTGGGCCGGGGAGAAGGGGGAGAGACGGGGTCAAGGTGAGCTCTAATACACTATTGATCCGCCCCAATTGAAAACCTGATGGAAATTTTACCCCCCTCCCCTCCTTTCCTCCTCATCCTTCCCCTGCACCCCTCTCTCACTCTCTTTTTCCCTCTGCCCCCTCTTCCTCTAACCCCCCTCCTTGCTAACTCACACTCTTCTCTTCCCTTATGTCTTTTTTCCTTTCCTGTGTGTATCCTCCCTGGTGTCTGGAGTCTTCCCCTTTTTCAGTGTCTATTCCCGTTCACTCCAATCTGTTTTCTCTCCCAGCTGAATGTCTCTTTCAACCACTGACCACTTTCTCTCCCTTGCTATCTATCTTTGTGCCGGGTAGCGCTCTGCCTCCATGTCTTTTAAACTGCGCCTTTAATCATTTCCTCTCTTCTCTTCTCCTTCTTTTTGGTCTCGCCTTCCCCCTTTTCAAGTCCGTTCCTCTCTTTTTCTTATAAATCCCTTGCTAACCCACCCCTCCCTGCTGTTTCTGTCTCTGTCACTCTTTTTCCCCTCATCCCCCTCTCTGAGTGTGCATCAGATGGTCCATTTCTCTCTAACTCAGTGCATATTGATCCCTATGGCAGTAGCATGCCGGGTGAGGGCTACGAAGACCACTGCTACAGTGTATTAAACGCCACAAACGCTTTGGACGTGAGACCCGAGACACGCCTCCCCGGCAGGACCTTGTCAATAGCAGCTCCCTCCTGTCAACAGCAGCCAAATGGCCTCTCAATCTGGGACTTGTGATGGGCTGCAGATTGGTACACAGAAACGGCGAAATGGATGTGCCACAGAAAAATAGACAGAATCTCAATGGGAGAAAAGCCATGATTAAAAAAAATGAAATTAAATAAGGAGATGTGTGAGTAATTTTCCGTATAATGGTGAGCTGTTTTCGAAAAACAGCTTTCAGCATTGATGTAAGTCAGAGAAATCATGTAAAACCATTTCCATTCACATGCCTAAAATGTTGCACAACAAAATCTATGACCTCTGCTTTCAATTTGCTCCATTCTTTGCCTTAACAGGCTTCCTAATAACAAACTGTTGTCCTGAAGTTATGTATAACAGCAATTATGGACGCAGTCGAGTGTGCTATATACTGTTCAAGCACATCAAACAAAAGAGGCACAAACACTGGAAAAGCCTAAACAAAGGAGATGGCAGCAACAGAAGTAAACCTTTTACAACTACCCATTACTTTCCCACTTAACAAGACAGACCACAACCTCTCCCTCTCTCTCTCTCCGACTCTATGCAGAGTTAGCTGCTATCACTGCACTGCTTGAGTGGGAGATAAATGGAGTAAGTGCGTGTATGTGTGCATTTGATTTATGTACTGTTGTGTACGTGTCAGGCGGCCACACTATCAGGACCACCATCTCCCAATAGACATAGAAATGCTACAGCAGTGGAGGGACCCCTCTGTCGACCCTGAGACCCCTGATACACATCTGGAACAACACAGCACACCGAGCAGGATTGGAGGGGTTTGTTAGAGTAGAGGGAGGAGGAGGAAGAGGAGGGGAGAAGCTACGTTCATTACCTCTGAGCTTTTTTTTAAATTTTCATTTAAAGAAGATTCGTCCACTCAGTCTCTTAGCTTTTCTCTTTTTTTCTCCTCTCTGACAATTTACTTTTACCTTGAGCCTAACTTTGCAACTTGTGTCCACTCTTAGAGGAACAGCCTCACAGGTAGCAGTAGAGCTCTAACATCAAGGTGATTGTTTTCACATAAAGCTTTTGTCAAAAGTGTCTGAACTTATGTGATCCTGATCTTAATTTGACCCTGATTTCACGGGAAATCCACAATTATTCATAGGATACTAGTTTGTAAGAAAATCCACAATTAAAACTTTATGAAGCACCATTAAGAAAGATACATTTCATCTCTCAGCCTATTCTCTGTTGACCTTCAACAGTTTTTCCCACCTCACATGTAGGTTGATCTAATTTGAGGTCATAGTTAGTGTTTGTGGTAATATATTAGAAAGCTGTAAAATAATTACATCTCACAGTTTGCAATATTTTACCATATTTTCTGTTTCCACAGTGACCACTAACTGGCATTCAGAGTTCAGATGCCTGTCTTATTTTCCCACTTTTCTCTTTCAATCACTCTTTTCTTCTCTCCCTTGCTGTCTCTCCCCACCCTCCATCTATTTCTTTCTCTCTAGGAAGGAATCAGTCTCACCTTAATTGCTCTTAAATCGGATTAATGACTGACCGGGGACAACTTGACTTAATCTCTCTTCTAGTAAATCTCTTCCTCTCCCCTCTTCTCGTACATCACTCTTAAACATTTTATCCTCTCTTGCTCCCTTTATCTCTTGTCCTCTCTTTTCTTTCTTTAGTTCTTTCTCCCTGGTAACTCCATCGCTCTCCTTCCTTCTCCTCCTTCTCTCGGCATCTTTTTTTTTTATGCTGGTCTCTGTCACCTCCTGTACCTCCTTTCTCCATTTCTTCTCCCTCCTTTCTTCTCTCTCTTCATTACTCTCCCTGTGAGTCAATCTTTCTTTCATCTTTTTGGACGCACTCTGTCATGCTCCAGCTCTGCTTGTTATCCAGGACCCTTCATCATTTTTCTCCTCTTTTTTTCACACTCTTTCGACAACTTTCTATCATCCTTTAACTTTGTCATCCTGAGATTTTGCCAAAACCTCTTTGACTGAGCTGTCACTCTCTCTCTCTCTCTCTCTCTCTCTCTCTCTCTCTCTCTGCTTTTCTCTCTCTACAAGGTTGGCCAGTCGCAGGGTGCTGTGTATGTATGTGTTAGCACACGTCGATGGAGTTCTGTCATTGCCTCCTAAGTGCTTTGGCAATACTAGGGATCTGCTGTCATGCCAGTGCAACTAATCTCAATTGAATTACATTGAACTTGTATTGAGATGGAGATAAAGGACATGAGCGTCTGTCTGTGTGATTGCTCAAGCAGCTCTCTGGCACCTCATGTGAGAAAGCTGACGGAAAGTGTGTGTGCGTATTCAAGAAATCAGCTTTGGTGATGATGACATCATTTTGATCATTAACCTAAATGAGATTCACGCCTATAAAACTGCAACAAGAGGAGAAAGTGCATTATAGTTCAATATAAAACAACTGCCACCATGTTAAACTGGGGCGATGCTTGTTAAGGGTATGAGGGCAAAAAGATTGTGCCACCTTCCAAACCCCTGCAGTTCAAAAAACTGAGAGAAAAAAGAGGCCAGCCTGGTGGACAAAAGCTCATTTTCCTCATGGTTGCACACTGCTGCAGCAGGCTAACATGCCACAGGAGAATTCAACCACTCATACACCTTTGTTTTCCTCAGGTTTTTCTCAACTTTACACACAGTAGCAGAGCCGTAACCGCGAGTGAACCAGGATTTATATGTCAGCCCAGAACGAATGAGCATGGCCTGTCCAGCCTGAGGCAAATTTGGTGATCTTATACTCACAAAGTCTCTGAATTTTTTATTAATTTTTTGATTGTGGCACAGCAAATGAGAATCAGAATTTCCAAATGCAGGGACATTTGTTCACTTTCCAGTTTTGCTTGGAGTTGCTTCCACATCTACTTCTTTCCTCCTTTTCTCTCTTCTCTCCACTCACTTGCCAACTCTTTCAAAGCCACCCCCCCCCCAACACCAACCTCCAACCTTTACATGTCCATCTGCTTCACGGCGCTCCTGTATCTGTCCTCTCTAACTCTTTCTCTCTCCCTCACAGTGCGGTCAGGATTAAGCATTTATCTCGGTGGTCCTCCTCTCGGTCCTAAACGCCCGTGAGGATGATAAGAGTCGCTGGGATTTGTCAAATTGTGCGCCATTGATTAACTGACCTTTCACGCCTGCAAGTCTCTCAGCCACTCCACTAACTGCCGACAGGCTAGATAGAGAGATAGATGGATACATCTGGCTGTTATTATTGTGTACAAGTTTGTAGTTACCAGGTGTGGCAGCGAGAGACATCGGGGGTATGAGGGCCATGGGAGGGGGGAGAAGGACAGAGGCTTGGAGATGGTGGGGAAAGATACAGCGGAGTCCTTCAATTGCCCTATAGGCTTGGAGTGTAACAGGCAGAAGTGTGTCTACAACCAACCGTAATGTGTGTTGAATAATGAATAATGAAACACAAATTTTAAGGTGCGCCAAGGGGCTAATATCAGACAGGAAGAATTAGGAGGGAGCAGAGGAGCTGGAGGAAGCGTTCAGACATTGGCTGGCTGGAGGAGAATGTTGCATGTGATCGGTAATGGCTGAGGGCTATTTCATGGTGCATTGGACACCTTTGATTATTCACAGACAGGTCTTTGTTGCTCCACTGCTGATATGTTTTCAAAAGCAAGAATGAGGAGTTCTAAAAAATGCACAAATAATAGAAAAACCCCGGAGTCCAAAGCTTATCAAAGTTAAATAAGAAAAGGTTGAAATGTTCAAATTTAAAGCTACACATTATATCACAATCACAATGTCTCTGTTGATAATTTGCTATGTGAGTTTCAGACTAAGAGTCTCTAAGAAGGTCTCACAGATTTCATATTACCAATGATTATTTGCTCATAAAATCACTTTTCCAACAGCAATGTCACATGTTTCTCCACTTGTGATCTTCAATTTTTAAATCAACAACACATGACTCCACCTGTGGAAAAACATGTTGACCTTAAGTGACTTCAGGTCCACATAATAGAAAAATCTGGTGTATTTTTGTGCAATCGATGAGCGTGGTTTTAAAAGTCAAATGAAGGTCAAGTGGAAAAGAGAAGCAACAAGGAAGGCAAAGGGGAGACATCAGGGAGAAGTTCACTCACCTGGACTTCCGCGTCGCCCCGCCTCAGAGATACACCTGAGGCCGAAGCCCGATCACCGTCTCTTGGACTGGACTGGGGTTTGTTCGCCGCTGCGCTTGTTCCGACCCGGGAGGGAGGAAACGAGAAGGGAAAGTGCCGCTGTCGCACTGCACGAAGGCGTCACTAAAAAGCATCAAATAATAAAAAATATTAAAATGTCAGCTGCTTACCTTACGAGTTGGTATGGACATTATTTTTTTTACATCAGAGATCAAAGCAAATTAAAAAGCAACATTTTGGTTAAAAAAACTGCGGAAGTGGTGACGCTCAAGTCCAGCTGAGTGTAGTCGATCCTGGGGCTTGTGCTGTGCTGTTTCCCCGAAGGACCACTACTGCCCCATAGTCAACAGATCAATCACCTTATTTACTCTTTACTGTCATACAGTAACAGAGACAGCTAAAGGAAGGAAGACATGCCATTATGAGAAAAATGATAATAATATTCCAATAATGACTATTTGCGCCTTTTGCACACTTAGTTTATTGATGACATTATCGCATTTGATAGCCCTGTATTTATTCGTCTGCTCGAGTTGAAGTCTCTACAATATTCCAACAAAATCCCGGGAGTGATTTATATTTTTTTCCTTTATTAAAGCCTTCTGAAATGTATGAGGTTATAGCTCTTTACGCACGGGATGTATCCGGGTTTATCGGCACACAGAGCGGACACAGAGGCCCTGAATGCAGCACGGCGAGAGGCTCTGCTGTCTTGTTATCGATATATGAGAAGCTTGCTGGAAAGGATATTGACCGCACTAACTAGCCGCACTTTGATCATACGAAATTGCTTTCCAGATGACAACACATAAGGATGAGAGCATTTTTAAAAAAATCAAACCCGCCTCTCGCACCTGTCAGAAGTTTCTTTTCCGAATGAGATGGAGATGAGGAGAGGTGAGAGCCCCCATAGGTCGGTTGCCTTAATGAATAAAAGAAAGCCAATAGTCAATTTTCTAAAAGAGGAAAGAAAAAAATGGAAAAAGAAAGAAGGGAAAAAAATTGAAAGGAGGGTAATAACCAAAATCTTAATTCCTCACCAAAGAATAATGATCATGACCCGAAGAGTAAATCTCTTTCTAAAAAATATATTGGAAATAGAAAACTCGGTTAACTTTTAAGAATGTGTAATTTAAGATAGAAATTTTAACAACTCCCTACAAATAAAGCAAAAGAACAGCTACACAGATATAAAGAAACAATAGTTTTTTAATTGCGAAAGTGACAGCGAGCGAATAGACGTTAAATGCGCATTAAATTGCGTATCATTTTTGATTTTTAAAAGTTAAAAATAATATTTCATTTTGATCAAATACAATTAAAAGCAATTATTAGAATTTCATAATAAGTTGATCGAAAATGAAGGGGCAAAGATTAAGTTTCGAATTCAAACCAATATGCTTTTGGGAATAAACTCTCGAGAGCTGATTATTCGTTCGATATAAATATGTTATTATTACAATAGGACAATTTGTTTGAACAAATTAAATCCTGTTTATGAAAGCAAGTCTACATAACCCAGTCAACTAGATAATTTTATTGTTTTTCTTTTGTTATTATTATTATTATTATTATTATTATTATTATTATTATTATTATTATTATTGTCGCTGTACATAAACAGAGTAGAGAATACAGTGACTGCAGAAATTTTTATATTATCTGC
>JAPZDV010000025.1:8395210-8408371 GCA_029814665.1 Acanthurus lineatus
ATTCAAAATCAGTTAATCTGATTATTATTATTATTATTATTATTATTATTATTATTATTATTATTATTATTATTATTATTATATTGCTGTTTTGACAAATTAAATTGCTGTTGACGGAAAATTACACAAATTAATCTAGAGCTTCCTCACTTACAAATCCTCCGTTTTTCTTTTACAGACACATACACACACTCTCTCTATCGCACACACACACTATGATACATATACACACACTATAAAACTTTGTTGAGGCAGGCTGCTGTGTGTTAAGTTAGATGTGAATAATTGAATGCAGAAAAACAACATTGGTTGGGGTTAGGGTGGATCCATTGCTCGATTTCTTAATCTGCAATAGTTACATGCATGTATTGATTTACAAACACTGTTTATCTGGAAATATACTGGCACAAATAATTGATGGAGTACACCCACGGCGCGCATAAATATGCATCAAAGTTGTAAGGGGGTAAACACCTAAAAAGAGCAAAAACAATCCGAGGAGAAACCAGCGAATTCACAGAAAAAATTATTCCAAATATTTTTTTATCCAAGTTTGGCTCCGCACTGTATTGATGCGCCCACTTCTGAAACAAACTCCCATGCGAGTCTGAACACACACACACACACACACACACACACACACACACACACACACACACACACACACGCAAGCACAAACGCGCGCGCACACACACACACACACACACACATACACACAAATCACCGGCTTCAGTCCAGATTGAGTGAAGACGTCGGTATTTTCCTTTGCTGAACACATTGACGGATGGTCGCGCACAGTCCGCGAGTTGCGGCTGCTTGGCTGAATATTTGGGGAGAAATATGAACTTGAAAAATAAAGAAAGAAACTGGCATATAAGGCCAGGAAATTCTTGTAAAACTCGTGATTTTTCATCGCAGGTGCGTAAACTTAAAAATGACTCCAACTTTAAGCCAACTAAAACTAAAAAAAAACTAAAACAAACAACTGATATTTAAAAAAAAATCAATCAATGCAAAAACTGAAAAATAACCAAAATATTATCACGTATTTACATCTCAAAGCTGAGGATAGAGCACAAGCAGCATGACACACTCACACATACTTCTTAACATATTTATAAAGGTAAATTAAACGGGGTCACACACACAGATGAAGACAGGAAAGAGAGTGAGAGGGAGAGAGGGAGAGAGAGAGAGAGATGCACCGGCTGAGGTCTCGTGCAGCTCGCCGTGTGTGAGTGGCTGTTTAATTGACTGATTGATAGGGCGGTGTGGAGGTGAGAGCTGGACGCTTTAACAAATAGAGACACTTAGAGGCTAATCCGGGCCAACGCCGGCAGCTGAACACATCAAAGTGCTCCCGTGTAGCCGAGACTTTCACGCTGTGTGTGTGTGTTTTCTTGCAAACGATTTAAACATCCAGAACGTGTTCGAGATAAAATACAGAGCAGCCGAAAAATAAAATCCACGCCACCAAATAACAGATGCAAAAAGAGGGTGCGCAAGTTACGTACGGTTCAACTTTTTGTTGCCAGGTTTAATCTTCAAACTGGTTATAAAACAGGCAAAAATCATCATTCCAGCAATAACAAAATAATTAAAAACAATGAGCAATAATACTGCAAGCACAAATCTATTACGACATATTTCAAATATACACAACACGCACAACAACCACAACTTTTGTCCTGAAGAAAACAAAAATATCCCAAATTTTAAAATAATAGATAACGATTATATTGAATAAAACGTCCAACGAGGACAACATACCTCCAGTTTCGATTTTTAGGGAAGTGGTGTTAAAGCTCTGAAGTGCGACCAGTCTATCCACACGCATTCACTCTGACGGCGAAGCGAGCCAGCGACCGGAGAGGCAGCACTACTACCAACCTGAACCCGGGGAGGAGAGCAGAGGGAGGGAGAGGGGAGGAGGAGAAGAGGTGTGCATCTCTCTCTCTCGGTCTTTCTCTCTCTCTCCCTGTGTGTGTCTGTGTGTGTGTGTGTGTGTGTGCGTGCGTGTGTAAGTAGTTAATTAGTAAATCCCCATTCGCTGTGCCTCGGGTCGGTTTGTTTTCCCCGGTCGACAAGCCGAGAGGAAAGAGAATTTGAAGTAGGATTCGACCCGTTTCCGCTCCTGTGTCTCATATATGAGGTTTGTGTGTGTGTGTGTGTAGGAGAGTGTGTGGTGTGATGGTGTGATGGTGTGTGTGTGTGTGTGTGTTTTCTCTTTCAGGGCTCTCTGTGCCATCACAAGAGGAGCCTCTCCATCCCCCTCTGTCTCACCTCTTGGTCACCAAGGAGTCAACCGTGTTCATCAACATGTTGACCCTGAAAGTTGCTCAACTTGAATCACCGAGCAATTCCCACAAACAAACAATGAAAGTGGTCACTTGAAGGGGCTGCAACTGGGATTCATTGTGCCTAACAGTGTTTTCTCTGCCAGAAAACATCCACCTAAAACCCAAGGCATGGATTCGAGTCTGAAACTAGAAGAATCACTGTGATTCCCTGTCTTTACATGGAGTGTAATGCTACCTGTTCTCGACAATATATTCTTGTTCTTTCATGAATATAAAGGAAACCTAAAACGCCACTCACTAAAGGTCAAGCTCGACCTGTCTGCCTTGCTTCGGTAGACAGTGAAGAAGAAATTCACTGTTTTTATCAGCAATATCCCTGCAGCAAAAAATCCACATTACGAAGAAACACATTATCTTCAACTCATTAGCATCACTTCTAATAACCACCTGCATACATAAAATCTGCCTCTCTTACACACACACACACACACACATAGACAGAGCCGAGCATGCTCTCGCTCCTGTGCCAGTAAATCGACTCTGCCCTTAACAAACTTTAATTATTTAATTGATCCCCAATCAGCAACTTAATAATCAATTAGGTAAACCTATGGAACTTACTTGAGCTCAGAGAGCCAGTCTATGACAACGGAGTCAAGAGAGGAGAGAAGAGGAGAGGAGGAGAGGAGATGAGAGGATGATGAGGTGAGGAGATTGAAGGATGGGAGAAAGACAACTGAAGCTGGGGGGAAGAGCAGGATGCTGTGTACTCTGCTGGGTCTCTAGCTGAAGTAACTTTATAATGTCTCTGACGGTGGAATAAGGTCAAATTCTTGTGCTGCTAACATCATATGCCCCCTCTTCTGAGGAGGGTAAGAGGTCGAAATAGCAGTGACCAGATGTTGGAGGCAAAGATTAGCTGTGGGAAGGTGGATTTTTTTTCCAGTGTCTTGTTTTGGTGTTGAGTATTTTTATTGGTGTGATTGGTTTGACTGGAGCTAGGGTTTATATTATTAGTCAACCAATTGACTGGTCAGAAAAGTTGACTTTTATTGAATTGAAACATAAACACCAAACATTCACTGATCAGAGGCATATCAAATGTAAGGATTTGCTGTTTTGTCTGTTTTTATTAACTTCACATTAATGTCTTTAGGTTTGGGACTGTTTGTTTGACAAAAACAGGCACCCTGAGGAGGTAATATCTATTAAATATTATTAAATATTATTAAAATATAATTAACTTATTGTAAAAACATTAGCAGATTAATGAGTTATGAAAATGGTTTTTGTCAGTCTTAAACTGAATTTAAAAAAGGCTTGGCTTTTCCTTTTTTTAAATGTTTCAGTATATAAATAAGTCTCCTTTTTTTAAAATGAGGCATCCAAAACTGTGTGAACTAAAAATGTTGAATGTATGGTGCAATGTTTGTTCAACATCCACATGGTCACAGCCACAGTCATACACACGCATCATAACACACTCAGATGCATCTCTTTATCGCCCTCTAGTGTTGACTGCTGATTTCAGTCTTCTGTGTGTGCTTGTGTAAACCTGCAGTTGACACTTTCTCAAGTCTTTGACCTAAGTTTTCGGCTCATATCTGCACAAAGCCACAACCAGAAATTATTTTTTGTGTTTTTTGTGTGTTTTTTTTTTTTTTTTTTAAGTTATTTATGTCATGCTTGCATGTGTGTGTGAGACTGTGCGTGTGTGTAGGTAGCTGGGAGTATCAGACACTCACACACTCAGCAGATGAAAGCTTTGCCAATACTGCGAATCCCCTGGGGGTCATGGCAATATTGATGTGACCACTGGTCTGTGTGTGTGTGTGAGTGTGTCTGCGCGTGTATGCTGCTGGTGCGTGTTAGAATCTGTACATGTATGCAGTGTCTCTTATATTTGTGCATGTCACCTCCAAAACCTGAAAGGGGCAAAATGCAGAGGCAGACACACTGAAACAAGCCAGTAACCTCTAACCACTAATCTCAAAACCAGCACTTTCTAACATCTACCACCGGGTGTTTTTTGCCCCAGCTGATCCCTGCTCAGCAGCTGTAGCCTCTGACACCTGGGAGGTATATGTGACAGAGTGGAGAGGCGCTGGAAGAGGATGAATAACTGACCTATCACATCCACATTGACTGAGTTAATTAATATAAGTAGAGCAGGGGATTCTTAGCTCACTTTTCACTGTATGGATTTACTGTCTCCTTACATTTGGTATGTTTTATGTCTATTCAATGCAAATCCAATGTGCTCAGTCCCATGGCCCGATCATGACAGCTAATTTTGGTATGTGAGCTGTTCTGATAGGGTGGATTTTAATTGTGGCACAACACGGGGCCTCTGTGTGACTGATTGATATAAAATCTCATGTGAATGGATGTCAAATTGCAGCAGAGTGAACTGTTAAAAGGCTCACATTGTGTGCATTATATTTCTGCTTGGAGCTTCTATATTCATGTTGTCAGTTTCTCTGCATCTTTTAGATATGATAAAGTTGTATTTAGTAAAGTGTGTTTTAGTGATAATGCTTTAAAAGAACAGAGGGGGTTAGCTGTCAGCACAGAAATTAGGAGAGGGAAGCAGTGAAAACGAGAGAGAGGGGGACAGGGAGGAAGGACAAGGAAATCCTCATAGACTCTTGGACTCTCTTATACATGCAAACACTCTTTCCTCTTTCTTCTTCTTTGTGAGTGCGAAAGACAAGAGAGAGGGTGAGAGGAGCACAAGGGGGGGGGAGATGACATAAGCAGGACAGACAGGAAGACAGGCAGAAGAAGGTGGGAAATGGAGAGAAAAGGAGGGGAAAGAGAGCAAGAAAGAGCTCCACTGCCTAGTCTTAATCTGAGCTGTTCTGATCAATAGCCCATTTCCCATTGTTGCCAGAGCTGTTCGATCGCTACACCACGGAATTAACACACCCACTTTAATCTAGGGGGAGAGGAGCGAGGGGAGGGAAGGGAGAGGAGGGGTGAAGGGAAAAAGGGGAAGAAGGGGGTTAAGGGGGTGAGTGGGGAGCAGCTGTGGAGGCATTCTCAAATGAAATCAAATCTAATTGTTATCACTGTAGCCGCTGCACTTATTACTACGACTGTTACAATTATCCACCCACCATATAGCTCTTTTTTTTCCTCCTCCCTCTCATACCTTGCGTCTTGTGGTGTAAACTGGACGTAAATAATCCGAATTAGTGTTTATTTGTTTCATTTTGCTGGCTGCAGATTGGATTGGGTTGGGAGGTCGAAGGGGGGGAGGCAGCGTGGAAGGCTCAGCTCATTCCTTGGTGACAGGGAATGGGGTTTGTGGTCAGGTATATTGTGCCGGATACACTCAACATCTGGGTGTCTCAATTCAGCTCAGCTGCTGGGAGACTGTTTCAGCAGGGTTTAATGAGATAATGTTGTTATGTTACAAGAATGTGTTCGTGATTGAAGTGTAACCTCATTAAATGTAGAAAGATTTGCTCTGGTGGCACCAATCAGCCATTTTCTTTCTGCCAGTTATCTCACATCATGTGCTTCCCCATGTAGCAACCTAATAACACGACATGGAAGTTGACTCACATATCATACAAAAAATATGTTTTTTTAAGCTACATATGTAGATTTTTGCTTTATGTTGCCACAGTTTGAAATAACTGTCACTATGATTTCTGTTTCCACTCCAAAACGATGGAGATGAATGGAATTTCAACTCTGGTGCCAACAGCAATAAAAAAGTGGGAGCCATAAAATTCAACATCAACGATGACCTCTTTCCAAAAATAAGTTTGGGACATTGATTAAACTGAATGTAAATTAAACCAAAAGGCATAAGCCACATGACTCTGATAAGTCTTTGACTTTTTGTTGAGCACCAACGAGAGGTTTACATTTGTGTTTTTGTCTTCACCATCTCAACACCTATGAGATGGATTATCCATTCAAGATGAATCGTACATCCCCATTAACACTTAAAAATTTCAGTTCAGTGTTGATTACTAAACACTTGAAAAAATAATTACATTTTATCAACATCAGTTGTACATTGTGTTTCATGCTACACAGCATTTTAGGGTTCTTGTGTAAATTGTAAATTTGTGCTACTAGAAGTCTCTGTCTCAGAACTATGAAAATGAAAGACGTAGTCTGATGATGTGAAGTAGCATGGAATCGTGGGATTTGCATTTTTCATTGTAAAACAGATAGATGGTAGACGGTAGATGAAAATCTATTTGACTGAGGAGGTAATGTATTAAAGTTTTATTCATGTTGCGTTTAATCCCATTTGCAAACTTTCGTCCTTGAGTAAAATTACAGATTTATCTAAATTTAATTGTAGATTGAAAATTTCTGAATAATCTCAGTAATCAGTACACAAATATATCACAAAGACATCGTCTTTTACAGGTATTTAACATGGAGATGTTACGTATTCTAAGTTTAATTTACCCTCACAGACACTAGCGAGGCTGTGGACCTTCAGTACGGTTATGTATGTATGTGAAAAAAAACTTGTGTATGTATTCCATCTTAGTGAATTAACCCTTACAATTTTTAGATTGCACAACATCTGTAAAACAGAAAGTCTGCACTAAATTTATCCAAATTGTTGTGATTTTTTTTAACTATCACTTGAGCAGGAGACTCATCTTTGGTGCAACTTTGTTTCTGCTTTGTCATAAATATATCAGCAGCATGTGTGACTTGTCTTTGAAAAGACTGCCTGTAAAGACCATGGCATGTCCAGTCATTACAGTATGCTGCTTTCAATACACAGAATCATAACTATTAATAGAAAGAACAGCCATAATTTCATATCATACAGAGAGCAAGAATCAATTTCAAATTCATTGGTCACACCAGCTACAGTGACTGCCATTATTTCTGTGTAGTCATGAGAAATAATGCAGCATATATTTCTTTAAATGAGACACAAGGAATGACACAACATATTACAAGCTGCTGCAATTAAAGAGACCAGACCAAAGTGGCGATCAAAGGAGTTTCCTCTTTCACAACAAAGCTTTTAAACATTAACTCCTCCATTACTAAAGCGAATACTTGTGCTTTCTCAGTACCAACACTTGAGTTTAGCTGTTGAATATTATAATCTACAGCTTCAGGTGTCGCCAGTGGAGTCTTTGCTTACTGCCTCCCACTGAGACAGCTTGAGGGAAAAACTCAGCACAGAAGCTCTACCCCATCACCCGAGGCCATACCCAACTTTTCCTCCAATCCATTCTACTTACTTTAGTCCTTTTGAAGTAATTTCATAACAGAGCAATTTTCTCGTTAGCGTTTGGCTTTAATTGTGGGTAATTAAGCGTGCTCCAGCAGTAGAGAGAGCGCTGTTCGGAGGACTGGGGGGAAATTAGCTGTAGTTCAGCTGTGAAATATGGGGTTAAGTGGGAGACGATAGGGAGAAGAGAGAGCCGAGGGGGGTCAGCGACTCCAAAACAGGGGGCACGTCGTCTTAAAGGAAAGCTGCTTTGGGTGTAACAGAAGATGAAAAGGTAGCAGAAAGAAAGTGGGGAACACAAATAGGTAGTTTTAGCAAGAGACACAATTTAAAGAGAAGCCCAACGGGGCTGAGGGAGGCACTATGGGGAGTGCAAGAGAATAATGATGTTTTGAAAGAGGAAGACAAGAGAAATGAATGGACACAAACTTGGAAGCTTAAATTTGTGCCAATACACTGAAATCAGAAATACAGGTGCAAGTAAGATAAATGCAGGAAGAAGAAACTACATTGTGGCACTACTCACACGTCATCCTTCTGTTCTCTGAGCGTTTCTTAAAGTACCCTACTGACAACATTTCGTCACTATTGCACAAACACACAGTATTTGTAACATTAAGTAAGTCTGTCTTTTTCTAATATTGACCTAAATGTTTAATTGCCTTGAGCTAGCCACAGACAAGAATCAAACCCTGAATTCACGTGACAGTCCTGCATGTTGCAGCCTGCAATCTACCACAACCTCCTAAATATACTACATCATTCAGTGATGCACGAAATACAGTCATGTTGAGTTTTACAAAAAATATAATTTTGTGTCCGTTTACACAAACCTTATAAATTTTGTCACTAATTAATAAATTGGCTTGAGACTTTGTTAAAGTACTTTATTCATGATATAGTTCAATAGCACAAGTTAATGTTAATTGCAGAATTGCTGAAAGTTTGACTGTTAATATGCAAAAGATGGTCTAAAAAAAATCCAGCATACTGAAAAGATCAGAGAGCTCTTGGTTCAGCATGAGAAAAGATTTGTATTTGTAAGTGTGTTATTATTTTAAAGATAGTGTATTATAAGTTTCAACATTACTAAGGATGTTTCAATACCATTTGATCCTTTTCGGAGTACATACCTGAACTTTGAGTATCTGCTAATATGAGTACCAATCTAGTACCAGTGGATAAGGAAATATATGTTTAACAATTATCTTCCAACAGTTGTGTCCTGGATGCTGTGGTATTGCACTTACTTGTGTAGTAAAAAATCTGTTGAGCTGCATGCACATGTACAGGACACTTCTGTGAAGTTGCAGGGTCCCGTTTCTAATAAACAACTGATGAGGTATTGAATTGCTGCATAAACCCGTTTACTTGCCATACAGATCCAGTATTTTAGGTGGTATCAGAGGCATATTCACATACTGGTATTGGAACAACCCTAAATAATACGACAAGCATCTTACTGAAAGGTGCATCAGGTTAAAAATTTCTGACGAAATTGCTTTTTGTCTATAGATTTACATGATGGGCATCGTGGAACCAAAACATTATTTATAAATTGAGTAAAATTGATCGAGTGTGTGTTCACTTTGTTTTCTTCACATTTCTGTGAATAAATCGAGTGCTTTTCAACCATCACCTCCCTTGAAGCAACAGTGTGTTTACACAAGCAAAACCCTCGGGTGGCACTAACTGTCAGCAAGTGGATTATGGACTTTACACAGAGTGACCTTTGATTAAATGCAGCACCCTGCTGAATAGAGCCCCTGCCCTTCACATCCATTAATGCCTTCATTTTAACCCCATAACAGCCATAAACGTCGCTGTGTGCCATAAAGCAGATGAGGAATGATTGGAGCCATTGACTGTACTGTCAAATGCTCTATGGACGGGGCCGCACTCCGTTGGGCCCTTTATGTGTGCTCCAACCATCCCCACTGACTATAATGAACCTGTTAAAGCCTCTATAAATATTGGCTCCCATGCTTAGCAATCGTTTGAATACCTCCGAAATAGAGCAACGTTTGCGAACAAGTGGCTGGGCGTTGGAGGTGGTGAAGCTAATACCTAATCAATGGAGGGACGCTCCCTTGCAGTGGACCCTCACAGAGGCTTGATTCATACGGAGGTTGTGGATATAATGTGGTTTAGAATAAGCACAAAACAACCGCATTGATTAACACATTATCAGTGTCAATGGGAAAAGTTCTTTCAAGAGGAAGTGAAAACTGCTGGGGTACTGGCATTGGCCAAGTAGAAAAAAAAACATATTAAGACTGCAGTGGGAACTGAAAATCTTCCTGCCAGCTCCAATAAGGAATTTAGAGTTAAGAAGTCTCAGGCAGGGTCACTCTCCCTATGATGAGTGCTGGTGTTAAAAACTAGATGTGAGTCCAGGTTGTTCGACTTCAGGAAATCCAAACACTCCCCAATCGACGAAAGGAAGACTCTGACCATGATGAAGGGAGATATTTAGGTTTACAAGGTCTTAAGTGAGGCTACTCTGCTACATTTCAATTACTTAACGGAGAGTAACAACATTTCAGGCTTTAACTAAGCTATTTGAAAATCCAGACCTATCTTAACCAGAACAATCTGCACCATCATGACATGTTTCCACGGATAAGCTTTCAGCAACAAATATCATTTTTTTGACTTGAACTGAAAAAAGGATTTTTCATACTTTCTGCTATCTAATATAAGCACATTTTTTAACAGGATACTCATCAGTTGTATTTTGTACAAAATATTTATGAAATGCAATAATTCAGGAATGAGGTCAAAAAATAAAAACCTGCTCCTCTACTGGTATCTGTCAAATTACCGCAGCTTTAAAAAGGTATAAGCTTCAGGTTATTTAGTCAGGGGGTAAAAAAATGAACAAATGAGTGTGACTCCATTCTGTACTCCATTAATGTAAGGATCAGTTTTACTGGAGATGCTATAGTTCATATTTTATCTGCAGATATGACAAAAATAACAAGACATGTACTGCTACTTGCTTTGTCATATCTCACTGGTGAAAACCACTTATCACTTCGTATGTATTGATCAGATATTTTACATGTTGTACCCTTAGTATTTTGCAAATCATTTGTTCAGATCATTTATTTTATTGTATCAAAGCTTTATTAACCAATAGACAATGCACTGTCACCAACTGACATTTTTCATCATTTACTTTTGTATAACTGCACAGCTATCACACACACAGATGACATCCCTCATTTCCCCGCACAGTTAGAGTATAATTTCATGCCACACATTGGTTGTGATCATAAATGAGAAACACAGCCGGAGTCATCTCAGCTTTACAAGTGATGTTTTTGACCTTGGTTGACATAAACTTTAAATCAATGAACAGGTCAAACTGACAGTATAGAGGTGGGCTTTATTATGGCTATGTTTCAGAAGTTTGGTTATAATGATAAAATGTCAACTCAAATGCAAAAATATGTCGTAGTCATCCTGGAAAATCTTAATAAAACTGTAAATATTGAGACGCATGATGGTGCAAAATAATAGCAATTTTTAAGTATCTTATACTGTGTGGTGAAAGATTCTTTTTGAGCTTGACCTCTCAGGCACATTTGTTACTTTTGAAACTGAAATCATAAAGAAAACATAAAGCTTGCAAATATGTATAAACTCAGTCAAACATGATTTCATAAAGTCAGTCTACCATCTGTAATAAAGCCAAGAGCTCCAGATTGCAGACATGAACATCAAAGATTGGAGCTTCTCTTCCCTGCTCTCTGTACTAGGAGAGGAGTTCTTCATCATCAAAACTGAGTGGAACTCATTGGTGGGAACTTAAACTGAGGGAAACTCTCTTTTACAGTAGGATCTCCAAGTTAAATTTGACCATATTAGTTAGCGGTGCTATTTACGGCTAATAATTAAGTCATTGGAAACATTATACATGTATAACTTAGTATTTGAGACCGTAGCTGCATGGTTCCGATCACTACACTATAATTATCAACCGTACTATAACATGAATAACCTAAAGCCTCAATCATCTAATATAGAAACCTGACCACGCACACGTGTATGCACGGACGTCCCTTAGGGTTATGATCCCTTAATGTGGTTTTGACTTGGAGAACTTTATGAAAGTGAGCATCCTTGTGTCTCAATTTTGTCTTCCACTTCCTCAACTGCCCTTGTACTTTGCATCCCTCATTCACGTCTCGGTCCCTGAAGTCACAGAAGGACATAAATCACAAAAGTAACGCGCAAACACGTTTTCACTTTGAAGCAGAAACCTTTCGGAAACTGTAGCACATCTACTTGGAGGGAGACGTATTGCGTACTGTGCGCTCTTCGACAACTCACCGGCGCACAAGCGTACACAGCTTTCGTCAATCAATTTCTGCAGGAGGTGCGCATGTTTCCCGTTCGTAAAAGTGCATTTTATTCCTCGAGAATCTTATTTCTGCGTTTCTCAAATATTAATGCTACCTGTCCCAAACAGAATAGAGAAGTAGAATGCTTACCTTCACCAATGCACCTTCATTGACTTGCCACAGCTTCCACTTGGCTTGGTGAGAATCCTGTCGACGAGCACAGGAGACTTAACAGATCGGACTGTGCATCCTTCCTCCTGCATTTAACTACATTGGTGAAGAGTTACAATGGCATAATCTATGACTCGCGATGTAAGTAAATAACGTCCGCAGGGGGACAGAAAAAAAATCAAGACGAGTGAGATGAGCGCGCAGGACTGCAGCGAGAGAAAAGTTGTCCTCAGAGCAACAAAAAGTTGACGGGAAAAAAAGGACTCCACCGCGACCGGCTACTGTCCGAAATAGGTGGGATGTAGTTTACACGAGCGGTGTAATCAAAAAAAGGGGAGCAGGGAGAAAAAAGGCAGGTGTTAGGGAAGAAAGCGCGAAGGGGAGAGATCCGGGCGCAGGGAGGGATGAAAGGATGAGAGCGCAGAGAGAAGGGGGGAGGAAAAAGAAGGGGTGTTGAGCCTGAACCTCCACCTCACATCAGCCCGACTGCATTTAAGTTTCTAACAGCTGCAGACTGTGTTCTGCACGTGTTCCTGTGGACTTGAGACAGAAAATTGACCTGCACAGTGAAGAGACCGCACAAGGAAAATATATGTAGACGGGTGGTGGCCAGAGAGCGGATCGATCGGGTTATAATTTTGTCCAAAGTCGGGGGAAAATAAAGTTCATGGAGGAATGAAATTTGAAAACAGATGGCGAATCCCGTCGCCCCTAAATAAGATTCGATCTTTGGGAATGGAGTGTAGATAATATTTGGTTGGACGTTTGATGAAAATGACGGATTTTTCATTTTGGACAGGTGGGGGTAGATGGAGTGAGGGGAGATAGAGAAGGGTGGGGTGGGGGGCGTGGAGGTGATGGAGGGTGGATATGATGTGTCTAGGGACAGAAACTAAACTTGGGAGAAGAGGACGCACTGTTTTTCCCCCCTTCAGATTTCATCCAAGGATCTCATCCCCATCCAAAGATCTCATCCCCTTTCTTCATTTGCCCCCAGTGCGCACACAAGAACCCCCCATCCCGTGCCCGCACCCACCCACCCACACACACACACACACCCCCCCCCCCCCACCCACCCCCACCCACACACACCCACCCCAAAACACACACACCC
>JAPZDV010000025.1:8408471-8437319 GCA_029814665.1 Acanthurus lineatus
CCCCCCCACACCCACACACACACACCCACACCCACCCACCCACACACACACACACACACCCACCCCTACACACACACACGCACACCTCCCCTCACTTTCCACCGCCTCACCCCGCAAAGAAGGGCGACGGGTGGAAGGAGGAAAAGGAGAGAAAACAAGAATACCAAATAAATGAGAAATTTTCGTACAGGCCCCGCTTCCGTGCGTTCCATGCTAGCAATAACAATTAAATATCGACCGCTTTCCCGGCCGGAGAGAACCTGAGATACCCAGAGACTGCCAAGTACCGAGACCCCCCTCCCCTCCATTTCTCCCAATCTTCCACATATGCACTCACTCACTCCCTCACTCTCCTCCTTTTCTCGTCATCCCCTCCCTATACACCTCTCTCCTTCTAATCCAAGTCCATCAGGCCAATCTCTTCTAATTTGGTGTATCTCATTTCTCTTGATTCCATCCCACAACCCATTTCAGCTCCACTTTTATCATTGCTGATTTGGGGGTGGCCTCTCGGACACACTCCCATTTTCTCTCAATGCAAGAGGACTTCCTCACACCATGCATGTTAGTTTATCAAAATCAATTATAGGATTATGATTCACATTACTTTCCCTCTGATGTTGAAGCACGGGCTCATTGGAGCTACCGGCACACTGCTACAGCTTCACTCTGACAATTGATGTGTCATTTTCAGCACATCTGAGTGTCTGGTTTTCAACACAACATGCCTACAAAGACACTTATTGACCCAGCATTGTATTGTTAAAATATGCTGTGTTTAAAAGGGGACCAAACGCAAGACACATGCATTCAAAACTAGCAAAAATCTTGCTCAGGAATGTAAAAACCAACAGAAAAAAAGACATAAGGACGACAGACTGTAGTTAAATGAACGGGTTGCTGTAAGATCCAGTGATTCTTTGGGGATCTCATGCTGGATTTTTCTTTGTTTAGGACACAGTTTTCTTTAATCAAGGGTGTGCTTATGTTTGGCATTAAACCAGTGAAAAGGGACCTTGTAGAATATGGCAAGCTATAAATTTGGACCAAAGGATAAAAGTACACTTATAAATGTTGCAGAGGCTGGTCAAAACCAGTGAAGTACAAAAACATGACTAATAACATGTTTTTTTGTTATTTCTGTTAGATCCACTGACTCTTTCCTCTTACTGGACTGTATTTCTTTCATGGCATTTTATGAAAGAAGAATGAAATCTTGTCAATTGTGAAACCTTGGAGGATTGGATTGGCTCATGGGACAACAGATGCTTTGAAAGAAAAATGTGCACACACAAAGACTATGTTGATTATTTTTTACTTCTGGCAGGATTTGTCTGTAAGGTGAGTGAATGCACCTTTTTTGGAATTTGCTTCAAAACTCCTTGTGCAATATGATGACCTATTATCTGGTGCTCTATATCCAACGGGGGAACAATGGGGTCTGGGGGTTTCAGACTTTAGACCCAAAGACAAACAAGTAGACTCCATTCCTTTGCAACAACCTCCTTTTGTTGATTGACAGGGCCCCTGGATTTGTGCAACTCGTGACAAGACTGCCAGAGGAGCGGCATTATGTTGGACTTATAAGTCCTGAGCACCAATGCCAACTTTCCAAACGAATTGCACAACTATCAAAAGTTTCTCCATCATTGTCGTTGTGTCTTCTCTCACTCCTCTTTATATTTTTTTCCGCCTCAGAACTTCTCTCTGCTCGCACCCAAGCCATTCAATTTCTATTTATTTCGCCCCCCCCCCTCCCACACCCACCCTCCACTCCTCGAGCTCTTACACCCCCGTCACCCAACACCTCCTCTCGGTCTCCCTAAACCTCCTTCTCATCGCTCCCTTTTTCACACCTCTCCGCATCTCCTCGCTCGCTATTAAAACCTATTCTTCCCCTGTTGTCGCCCTAATTCTCCTCCCTTCATCCCGTCGTCTTTTCCCTTTTCCTTATATACTTCATCCAACTCGTTATCTCCCCCGTTTGACTTTAATTAGTTAATGCATTAATTATCTACGCCCCAATACCTGCACCATTAACATACCCTGTCCTCCCCGTGGCTCTCTCTTCGCCTCACCCCGAGGCCTCTGGGCTAGTGATGTTGTATGGACACACGGTTAAGCGCGCACACGCACAGACACACAAAACAGTTCTCTTTTTTTCCCTCCCGTTTTACCCCATGCCTCTTTTTCACTCTATTTCTCACTCTTCCACTCTTTGCCCCCTACCTATTTCCCCCCAAGTCATCTCTCTCCCCCCGTCTATCTTTCCTCTGCCCCCCTATACTCTCCTCTTTTTCTCTCTGTGCCTTGCAGTCGCCTCTGCCGGCTGGTCTCTCTCCCCGGCGACGGAATTATGAAAAATGCGCCCATCGACAGAGCGCCTCAGCTTCGATTAGCCGAGATGGGACATGACAGGCCGCGATCAATACTTATACCGTCCTATAACGTGTCAACTAATGAATCAATCTCGGCTAAATTTTCCATTTTTCAAAAGCCGACGCGAGAGACTGGAATATCCTCTTTTGTAAAGATATTATTATCGATTTCGTCGGCAATTTGACATCGGGGGTAGTTAATTCCACTCTAGAATAAAATTGAAAACACTTGAGATTGAAGTGAGAGAGGGAGAGAGAGAGAGAGAGAGAGGAGAGGAGAGGAGGGAGGCAAGGGCAGGCAGGAGGGGAGGGGGAGACGGCTGTTGACTTGATAAAAGAGAATGGGAAGATGGAAGGAAGGGGAAAGGGGGTATAGGAAGAAGAGATACTACTGGTGGTGTTGCAGCAACAGCAGTCTATCTATCTATCTATCTATCTATCTATCTATCTATCTATCTATCTATCTATCTATCTATCTATCTATCTCAAAGTAAGAACAGACCCTTATGAGGTTGGACAAAATAACATAAACACCTGCACAATACAATCTTATATGGTCTTGCAATAAAACCCTTATATGTTTGTGAAGCTTATACTGCCCTTTTTTGTTGCAGCTGTCTCATAGAAGTGTTGGGTTAAGTCATTTTGGAGGCTGTAGTTCCTGTTTATGGCCATATTGTCGACCAACTTGACACTGAATTAAATGCTGCTTTTGTTGTGTATTTCAAAACATAGGTCTATGATAAACTCCATGTTGGGTTTGTGTCATTTATATAGAGTGGTGGCCTGTGATATATGATATCCTTTAAATATCCTCATTAAAACAAAAGTTTCATTGCAGTGTACTTTTAAGATAAGTCTAAAATAAATTAACTAAAGGCAGAGTTAAGTAGTCAGAGCTTGAAATAATGTCAATAGCACTTTAAACATGACAGTTTACATCCTATTAACAAACCATAAGTTATGATAACACCACCGTCTGAGTGTTTCTGAGCATGTATGGGTACATGCATGAATGTGTGTGTGTGTGTGTGTGTGTCAGACGAGACAGAGAGAGAGGCAGAGAGTCAGCATGTGTGTCAGAGTGAAATATAGATGGAGGAGGCCGGTGTGTGTGAGGGTCAGCGAGGTGCAGTGTAACTGTCGACAATCACAGCCTTATTTACCTGTCAAAAACACTATCATCCCACACAGCCCCAGCCAAGCAATTTCTCCTGTCTCTTCCTCCCTCGCTCTCTTTCTCTCCCTCTCTCTCTCTCTACCTCCAATTACAACCTAGAGGGCTATTTCTCTCCAGGACAAAAACACTCCCCACAAGCCCTCCCTCTTCTTTCCGATAGCCCCTTCTCTCTCCCCATCGCTTCTACCCTTCCCTCTCTTTTTTCCCACTCTCACCCGTTCTTTTCCTCTGCTGAGAGTTGGAGAGTGGAAATGAACAAGCTGTAAACACACACCACTTATCACAGTGTATGCTGTTGTGTATTCTTTGGCTAAGGCTGGCGAGGTGAAGCCTGTGGTATATGAGGCCAGAGGTGCGGGCTACTGTACCAGACGGAGAGGCGTGAAATAAAGATGCACCACAGGTTGAAAGGCAGTTTGATCGGTGCACTGTTGGTCGCTAACTATACCCTTCTGCTTAAAAAACTGCAACTACTGAAATGTGTACAGTTACAAAGTAAGAGCATGAAGGATCAATCTTGTGTTGTCTGACCTCTTGTTCTGTTTGTTAGGCCTTGCTGTCCAAAAAGCATACAGCTGACAATTTTCTATATTTCTATCATTCAATATATCCCAAAAAAAAGATCAAAACTATCAGTGATCCTCTTAGCAAGAATTGTGAATATAGTCAAGGCTTACAGCTTATTCATCTGTGCCTGAAAAATCTAAGACTCTGTTCTGAGAATAATGTCTTAACTGTTCTGCTGCATTGAAGGTACCTCATTCAAAACAGAGAAAAGAGGAATTTTTGCAATGGCTAACTCTTTCATATAAGACAGTGGAGCATGGTGCTGTCCATGGTGCTGGTGCTGAAGTGTCAAAAGAGAGCGATGTTCCATGTTGTGTGGTGTCCCTGATGTCCTGTGCACAAAGATAATATTGTATGCTAATGGAATAATAACACACTGAAATTGTGCATTTAAGTTCAAGCATATAGCAATGCATGTGTGTATTTGTTAATTACATTATGGCACCTGGACGTTGTGATGTAAAGTTTAATTTATATGTTGGGTTTTTTTAGTGAATTGTTTTAGGATTTTACCAGTTCTTATCTATCTCCAAAATAACATATCAGAGAGATTATTGAGCATAATTGCAGGCTGCATGAGAGACAGACTGAGTGGAACACCTGCTCTGCTGCCTGACTTGAAAGCCACTCAGAGGAATTTTGCTGATACATGGCTGTGGCGGATACTTGGGTGGCCTTTTATTTCCTGAACAGAGTCTTGATGCCTGTGACTGAAACATACACATGTACACACACACACAGACACACACTCAGACTGATAGCAGTCCCCTGTCTGTCTTCGTGACTGGCTCTGTGAAAAGGCCATCTGACAAAGCCATTAACAGGGCGGTGTAATACCTGTGTCTGTAGCGAGCTGAGTGACACAAAAAGACATTTATGGGCACTGCCATGACAGGAGAAGCACTGTGACATCAGGCTGACTGACTGACTGGATGGGGAGCTTGGTTGACAGATAAAGGCAAGCAGAGACACCAACACCATTGAGACAGTGATGGAGACAAGAGACAGGACACAAATCATGTCAGAGAGTGAGAGGACTCACATGTTCTACAAGGCTGTCTGAAAGCTACACACGGGAATATGCCTGCATAATTTCACCCATTGTATTGACTTGTCAGTGCCAAAGGTTTTCAAATGGATCATAAAAAGGACAAGATTTTACACAGCGACGGTCACGTTTGAGCACATAAGGTGTAAAGTCGATGATCACTGAATTTAGTATCTTAAAGTTTTGCCAAAATATTACTTTATACTTAAAGTGAGTGTAGCACTCTGACCTAAATAATGAGGAACAGAGGTGTAATTTTAGGGTTTAGCCAGAGAATAGACACACAACTATAAAGACTGAAAGAGAGGAGGCGCTAGAGAGAGTTACAGACAGTGAGACAAAAAGAAAGTCAGAAATGTAAAGTGGGAGACAGAGACAAAGCATGAGACCAAGAGAGAAAGAGAAAGAGAAGACTGATGTTGAATTGAGTGTGTATGTGTGTATTATAGTGTGTGCAGCCAGGGCAGCAGGCAGAGGCAGCTAAGCAGAACCAGCCAGCCCTCACAAACCAATCAGGCCTTCATTAGGCTGGGCGGGAGGGATCGATGGCCAGCCCGCATCAATTAAACAGCACCCGCACCACACTATATATACACACACTCACACCTATTTCACACTGCCATCATAGAGATACCCAATTCACACACACACTTATCATGTTACACCAACACTAGACACATACATATACTCAAATAGAGCATAAACACATATAGAAAGTTTAAAAAATATGCAAAAGTCAAGACTGAACTACAGAGAACTGTTGCACGATGTTTATAATCAAATTGCAAACAACATGCTAAAAATATCTGTGCTCTTCTAAATACACTAAACTCTACTCTGCTAATATAAGCAATAACTAAAACATAAACAAGTTTTCTTTCCCTCAGTGAATCTGTTTCTCTTGTTTTAATTCTGTTTTTTAACCCCTTTGTTAATGCTAAGCTCTCATGCAAAACAAACACAAAGGTTACTGGTGTTAAAGAGGGCTCTCTTAAATCCTGCACCTTGATAATTAACTCAAATCAAAATTAAAATTGATTTAAAATTATTAAATAGAATTTCTGCCTTTAAAATACAAAAGATAAATAAAAATGTGTTTATTTTCAGAGGCATTCTTCAAACTGCAATCACACTGTAACCTGTCCACTCGCTCTTTCAACCCCGACATACACTCACAACATCGATAACACCCAATTACACACAAGCTCACACATGGTGGGTCCTGAAAACACACAATTACATGCGCTCCGGACACACTTTTTATTAACACTCAATTACACACGTGCATAAATCACTGACGAGCCATGTGCCCACGAGAGCGTAACTCGGGACTACTGTGTAAGGGAAGGATCATTTTCTTTTGCATTTGCTTTCACGAAAGGCTAAAAATAATTCAGAGGTAAAGACAGAACAGAGTAAGCTGCAGGTCTTTACAGTGAATAGATACTATGCAATATAAGTGATTTAAGCACTGATATGTAGTTTTCTTCATAGCTTAGTCCAAATTTATTCTGGAAGCAAATAAAGGACCACTGACATATAACAAGCGAGGGTGGGTCTCAAATACTATGCAAGTTAGACAGATGTGCTTTTATGGTTGTCCCAATGCCAAAGTTCAGTGTGCTGGAAGTCCATCCTCCAGGAATATTTAAAAAATGCAGTGTTACCTCACAAAAAGACAGAGTTAGGCTTGTTTGCTCTCCCCATGTTGCATGTGTTTTCTTTGTGGAGTCCCATTTTCCTACAAAAATTCAAAGGTCATGCGACAGGGGAGAAAAGATTGTCCATACTGACCCACTTTGACTCACTACCAATAGTCTTGTTTTTGCTGATATTGATCATAAGATTTAGTAACATACCTCATGTAATATTGTACATGACACATAAAGTAAGTAGTGTGTATATCCAGTACAGCATGCAGTAATACACAGGATAGATGTGATGTATTGTATATTTCACATGATACTGAATGTGAAGCAGAGACATGTACCAACAAACTTGACTTCACTGTTTACTACAGTATGAAAGATCTGGTCTAAAATCAAATTTGGACAAAGGTACAACATCATCATCAAAATTCCCATTCACACATCGCAAAGAATAGACATATATGTTTAAGATATGTATATAAGCTTCATATATGTGTATGTCTGCATTTGTATTGTCCTGTATATGTCTTCTGTAAAGTCTGTACTGAAAGCTTCTAAAAACTGAAGTCAAATTCCTTGTATGTGTCAACATATGCAGCCAGTTAAGTTGTTTTTGTTTTTTTGATCCTATATTAAATTTTATTTGATTAAAAACTCTTCAAATAACACATATAAACCCCCAAATCTAAGCTGACAAATTTTCTCTGTAATGTTGGTGGCTTGCTTTAATGTTGCATGTTACGACAGGAAATAGAGCCCATTCATTCAAGTATGAGCAAATGAAAATAGGTGTGTAGTTAGTTATAAGTGTAGTTTTAAGTATAAGTGAAACCTTTCCAATCTAGTCAAAATACCAATTGGGCTTTTAAGGCTCTGAAACATGAGTTGTAAAAGGGACATTTACAAACATCACTTAAGATAAACAAAAGATGTTAAAGCAGAATGTAGTAGTTGCAAAGCTAAACTGCTCAATCAAGAAAGTGACTGAACTCAGTTTCAGTACAGACTAGTCAATGCAAACCCTATTATGGATTATTATTGAGATCTAAATGGCTAATACTATTTTGCATATTTTAAACAATATCTACAACATCCTGCTTCAAAATACTTATTTGTCATTGTTCAGATTTTGTATAAATCACAATTGATTCCAGCTCATTTATGAAACACAACATTCTCATGTAAAGAGCATCACCTTTAAGTGTGGGTATTGCTGACATCAGCATTAAACACGTAAATCGCTAAATTTAGCTTATGTTGAAACTTAAACCGCTCAAGAGAAAAAAAGCACGATTTGTTTAAAGTGGTGCGGAGTTTCCAAGTTAACACCGCCCGAGCTTAAATAAGGCGTGCCTCTTCCCTGACCGACGGACTGACACAAGTTCCCCCTAAATACCGCCTGTGCTGCTGCCAAAGCAGCGTGGTGAAAATATTCAACTCCAAAATAAATGTGTCTGTATTGGACGATTACCGGGCCACGCTTCCTGAGCCCTGCGCGTCACCTGCTCGCCGTGGCATTGACACGTCAGTCTCCCGCGGCTAACGCAATGTGACAGTGTTGAGATTATAATATCTGGCCCGTATTACCGGGCATTAACGCCATTACCGCGGGCCCGCCCGCTCAGGTGCGCCACTCCGGGACTGAGAGAGAGAGGAGAGATTAGGAAATTGAGGGACTGCAGTGTGGAAAAGGAGGGAAGAGGACAATGAGCCAGATGAATGAATTTGAGAAAATGGGAGAAGCAGTTTAGCTCCAGTAAAGGGCCTGTACAGTTGTGGGAAGAAGGTATAAACATCTGACAATCAAATGGGAGAGATGTCTGATTTTATGGCATTTCAGGAGGATGTGTTCAAGAAGGAACTGAGGTTTATTGTGGAGTGGCAAGTACATCATTCAATGAACAATGATGAAACCTGCTATCCACATCACCACAGTAAGAGTGTGTGTGTGTGTGTAAGTGTGCTTCTTATGACAGAGGAGGGGCTGCTGTGTGATATGATAACAAAGAAAAGGGGTGAGAGGGGGCAGCTCAATTGGATAAAGCTATTTTAATAATGAACAGCTGAACAAGCACCATCACTTCACATGATTTAATGTTTACACCGTGCCACGCCTGGTTTCATATCGCTTTTCCAGGGCCTTCATTTATTTCCCCCAAAAGAAAACACTTCTATTCCACAGCCTTGTTGTTTTAATTAGGGAAATTAATAAATAAGAATAAATTAATGTGGCCTCCTTGCCTCCTCCTGTACCACTCAGGATGGTGGCAGGCACCATCGCCTGCCTCCCTGCTTGCTCGCTTCCATGGGATGTATTTGCGTGCCATAATTAACGCTTAATAAGTAAGTGATTCATTATGATTAGCGTGCGGATTCGCCGTAATGGCCCCTCTCTGTGCTAGCAATCAACCTCACTCTGTTTATCCACACATAAGCCTCCCTGATCCATCTCTGTCTGTGCTCCCCCAGTCTACATATCCACCACCGTACTCCACTCCTTTGGTGCTGATGCAGGGCCATTTGTTGGGCTGCTGATGGATAACTCTCTATCAATCTGAGTGTCATTAGGGAAGCTGAGAAGGAGGAAGGGGCCTCATTGTCATCAAAAAGGGTTGTCATGAGATGTGAGGATCGCTCATTTTGGAAAAGGAATTAATAGGTTTGCCAAGTACAAAGACCAGTTAGTGCAAAGAATGCTCCATGTGTCCAAAGATCAGTCATTATCACTCATCAAATGAAGTATGTTGATGGGTGCTTAGAACAGACCCTAAGAGTGAAATAGATCAATTTATAATTGTTGTAATTTTTGGGATTGGGCGGGGGAATGTGAAAGTACTGGGACTCTTGTGATGTGAAAGAAAGTCATTTAGTTAAAGTCTCTTGGGGGCATTTTGTCTATTGTTTTGCATTCACTTAAACCCCCATGAGGATGGTGTTGAATGCTCAAATGGTAGAGTAATCCAAAAAGCCATGCTTGTGGTGATATCAGAGGCCTTTCTGACAGAGCAGTGAAAGCTTTTGTATGTAGAAAATCATTTGGTTCTGTAGATGTACAAGTAAAAATCACTGATTTAGTCCAATCCCCTCCTAAAGAGAAATGTTTATAGCTGTTCCAAACAACTACATTATAAAGCTATTGCTGAACTGTCGGTTCAGGAAGAATGGAGTGGAAGAACTCTCAGTTTTAAGAATGGAAAGATGTTGATGCAATGGGAGGCAAAAAGAAATAGAGGACAAAATCTGTAGTCTCTTTCTGTGTAAAAATGCAGCCCAAAGTTATGCTGAAGCTAATGTGAGACTTTAGCATCTGTGTTTGTCAATCAAGTTGTGAACTCCAAATTGTAGGTATTCTTTATCTTTTCTTCTTTGTGCATCAAAAGAAAATGTTTCCTGGCTGTGCTTTAGGAGAATAGTGACACTGTTAATATTGTCTCTTACCTAAAAACTGAATATGCACTAGGCCTGAATGACATGAGATCCTTAATTAAATGACCAGATTTATGATTTGCCTTTTCAGTTGAACAACAGCATCAGTTGTTTCAGCTGATTCCTAAATGACAGACCTCCACAAGAACTATGACTGTTTGTCTTCTAAAAAAACAGTGTGTCATTGTTAAGCCTAACAAAAGGTTGCTTCTTTACACAGGATGCTGCTACTCCCTTTCTGTTTCCCCTGTCAACACTTGTTTCTTTACTTTTTATTCCCTCTTGCATAATCAAACCTTAACTATTCTGGTGTCTGATGCTTTTACATTTGTAGCAGTAACTTGTGACACTTCTGGAAAACACTGACATAAAGTTTCCACCCTGCCGATCAGGGTGTCGGATAAGAATAAGCTTCCATACGTTTTTTGTATGGAGCAGTTAAAAATAACATATTTCTACATTAAATTTGGAGTTGCTGGAATTTGGATATCCTGTCCTTTAATTTTCAAAATCTCATTGTGCATACATACATGCAAACAGACATGTAGGAATGTACTTACACACTTGCATGCGCACACATACATGCACCTTTGGCCAGCTCAGTGGGGGATCTACCTGAAGATCAACTCAATGAGCTTTCTCACCAACAACTCCACTTGACAGCAGCTCGCTTGAGCCATTTTGTACCATGTGAGAAAGGTTTGCACTTTCTCTCAGCCCCCCCTTCCCGTACCTCCTAGAATGTTCATTGCCCAGAAAATAATTTCTCTAGTCATTTCAGCGCCTTTGTGAGCGGCAATCAATTTCTCTTCTCTTCATGATGGTCCCGCGTGTGGGCACAGAAGTTTGACCTTCTCTAAAAGATCTATCAATTTATCCGTCCATCCTGCAACCTATCCATTAATGTTTTCATCTTCCCGTGTTGTCTTTTTTTCTTCTCTCTGGCTGCTGACTGTTGGGTGGTAAAGTGGCTTTAAGCTTATGGGCTCTTCAAGACCTAGTGGGTGTCTGTTTGTGCAATTATACCTCAGTCTAAGAGCTGCACCAAAATCAGCCAGTGGAGAAAATGATGGTAATTTAAACTGAGTAGAATATGCACTTGAGACAAAGGGAAGGGAAGCCCATTTTAAGCATGGTGACGATTGTGAACCCTGGGAGGGGACAGGGTCGGGCTAAGGCTAAATGACATATCACATTACCAGCTAGGGGTCACCCAATTTCTCCCCATCAACTACCAGCATTTCTGTGGCAACAGCTCTGTTAAAATCCAACCTACCATTTATCTGTCTCTCTGTCCGTGTCTTGCTCTTCTTTAAAATTTCATTTTTTTCTGCACCAATAATGCCATCTTTGTGTTTTCCAGGGGGCACAAATTTTTGGTAGTAAATTGAAATGATAATATTGGTAATTGAAGTAGATCAATATCTGTGTGGACAGGCACAAAGTACCAGGAATATTTATTGCTGTGAGTCTTGACAGTTTGGTTATTTTCCCTCACCACAACTCAACCAATGAAAGACTCTTAATGTTACTTAGACCCCTGTAATAGCAACTGAGTAGATGTGAATTAAGCATAAACAAAAACAAACAAAGCCAACCTAGTAGGAGTAAGTGTTAACATTAGGGAGCTAGGCTAATTAGCGAATACTTTCTGAGTGGATTAACAGGGCAAAGAGTACTTACAAATGTTGAGAGAGATGTGCTTCTCAACATTAAGCTGTCAGCAAAAAGCCTAAGTCACTTATTGTTGACAGCCTACACGATATGTGTTTGCTGAAAAACAGAAAAAGAGATCTGATCCAGAAAATCCAAAAAATTTCAACAATGAATAGTCATTGAAGAGGAACTTTTGCAGAAGGGTTTGGAATTAATTAAAAATAAGAGAACTTAGTGTAACTGTGTCTCATATGCTCACATACATTGTGAGTACATGCATTTCAATTTCATCTATGAGCACATAATGCTCAAGTCTAAAAGGCTGCACCTTGCTTTCTGTGTCAGTCCCACTGGGAGAGAGCTGACAACATAAGGAGGTTCCAGGCTATGTGAGAGGGGTCATGACTCCAGGAAGTAAAACCAGGTTGGAAAATAGTGACAACTGCCTCCTCTCTTCCTGCCTGAAACATAAAGCCAGACAACAAGGCTTTCTGGACAGATAAATGATTTAGAGCTGCATAAAAGAAGTTTATTTTAGGCTGAATCTCTGTGAGGTTTAAAAGAGACAAAACTGTGTTAATTGTTAAAGTGTTCGTCTCTTTGTTATATCAACATAATCCTTTAAAACTGATGCTGTTTTATCTTTGCTTTTTGTCTCAGTTGGACTGTCAGCTAAAGAGAACTTTGGCTCTGCAGAGTGTCTCTCTATGGGCCTATTCGCCTGTATTCTCTGCATCTCACTGATCCCTTTCTCTCTTTTCCTCTCTCACCCGCTAACCCTTTTCTACTCACGCCCCCCCCACCCCCACCTACCCAGAGCCTTTCCATTCTCATCTCTCTCCCTCACTCGTTTTCTTTTTCCCTCATTCACACTCCTCTCTCTGTCCCTTCCAATCTCTCTCCTTCTCTCGCTCCCCCTCTCTCTAGCTCACAGGACAGTATTATATATTCCAGTCTCATGCTTTGCATGATTTGGGCAATAGATGAAGCCATATCCCTCTCTCCTCTTAGGGCTCTCCCCTCCCTCTCTCTCTCGCCTTGTTGTTTAATGTTTCAATTTGGAGGAAGCAAACATTCAATCAGACAGATTAACTGTTTAATGCATGTCATCAGTCAAACTGTCTACGAGAGGGGGGCCCCTCGGCCTGGCGCTGCCTCTCTCCCCCAACTGCCGCTACGTCCTTCTCACTCCCCTGCTCTCCACGCGCACACTGTCTACTCTCATATAGACAGGCCCATCCAGGCTCGAGCCTAGACGCAGAGGCGTCTGTGCACACCCACACTTACACGGGTATGAAAACACATACGTATATTCACACACGCACAAAATCATAGACATACACTTAAAATGTACACTGGCAAGCACACTTGCATGCATGGACGCACAGTTATGTGCACGATCATATACTTAGACAACCAAATAAGTATGCATGAAAATCCTTCTGCTGATATCCATATAAATATAGTTTAAACAAAGCAGAGAATGCACCGGGTCACCTGCAACTAAAACACAAAACGTGTGTGTTTCGAGGATACGTGGATTACATGAGACATTCCATGTAATTCCAATGCCACATATACTGATGTGCTAAAGGACACATCCACTGATTCACTTACAACCATTGTGAAACTGCTTTACACAATTAAGTCATGCTCTCTTAACAGACAACACACATGCGCACACACATTCTTTTTCTTCCCCTCTATCTCGCGAACACACATACATTCACACACATCCCACAGGCCAGTGGATAGGGAAATCAAAGTGACACGGAGGTAGAGCAAGGGGGAGTGAGAGATTAGAGGAAATGAAAAGAGTAAAGAGGAAAGAGGGAAAGAGGGAATGGGAGGCTGAGCGTGCTGCAGATGGAGTGGACTGTAAAATAGGGACTGACGTTCACATTGAGTTTATATAAGATACTGTATGAATGATAAATTCTTATGAAGACAGTATAACACATGACTGGGGTTATCACGTCTACTTGTTTTTGCATTTTACACTGTGATCGTTCAATATACGTATCTCTATCAATAATCACAACATTATCACCTCTTGTGCACACCTGAGACATAGTCAACCACTAATGTCAACCGTCACACAAATCCCTAATGCTCCACAGAATATTCTGCTGGAACATAAACTTGCCCAGTTGCTTATGATTAAGAAGTACTTTGAGATGTAAAGCTAATCAAGGGCTCTGAAAGGACAATCAAACATAAGTCATATATATTTATTCTGTGAATCTTTCCTCATGTAAGTTTAGAGACTGAAAGCAACCTAAATGTAAACCTTAGAAATTTAGACCAGACCACTTAAAGATCATTTAAATGATAAACAGACACAGTATAGTTCTATGATGGACAGTGCCAGACATAATACCTGATTTGCTTATATTACTGTCAGATTTATATGTGTGACTTTCAATTTTAACGGGTTATTTTATTGGTTTTAAGAATATCTCTGTAAATAAAATAGTTAAAATAATTAAAAAGGACAAATATAGTGCATAAAAGGAAACATAAGATCCACTAAGTTAACTCTTACCGTGTGACACTAGGAATGTATCTTTTGGTGAAAAGTTTTAAAAAGTTTTGTGTAATTTGTGCAGCACAAAAAGTGCCTACATTTTTACATTCTCATCAGCTATATCTTTGAATAATGAGATGCAATTTAAAAACTTGTCTCAACTTGGCCTTATTTTCTCAAAGTTTAATCAAGTAAAACAAGAGGTAGATATACATTTTGCTTGAAATAAAGAATTGTATGTGATGGCTGGAGATATCTAGGGCACATGACAGGGATTTTATACTGTTCATGAACTCATACACTGTAAAGCTTCGCATTGCCAAAAACCAGGAAGGCTCCTTACAAGGCTACTGGCCAGCTGCTTCACACAGACTGCCTCCCTCCATCATTTTCTTCTCCATTCCTCTTTGTTTTACTCTCCCTCTCATTCATTTTTATTTTATCTCCCGGTGCTGTGGAGCATCTCGTGTATCTCCCTCTCTCCCCCACTCTCTGACCACAGCATAGAGGGTGGCCAAACCTGGTAAGTATTGACAGGGAGCTCCAGTGACACGGAGAGAGTCAGTCAATGCCCAGACACCCAGGGCAAGGGTCAATGACAAAAAGGTAGGCCGCCTGGAAAGAAGGAGCTCTGAAAGGAGGGAGAGAGAAGAGGAAAGAGCAGGAGAAGGCAGTTGATAGATGGTGAGGCACAAGAGATATGCAGCAAGATAGTATAACTTTGAGACAAGATAAATACAAGGTGAAAGTAGCACAGAGGGGCATGCAAGACGGAGGAACAAAGACAGATGAAGATGAGCGAAAGAATGAAGAAAAAGTGGTTTATATATTTCATAGATGGCAAACAACATTCAGCTGACGATAATGTAAAAGAGATCAGAGCCATGGATCAAGCTAATCTGAGCAGTGGTTGAAAACTGTTAAAACACAGTAACTGTAGACAGTCAGTTCAATTGAAACGAGTGCAACTGGAAACTGGAGAAGGCAAAATGGTAGTTCGAGATGCAGGAATGAGCAATATTTACATGAAAATACCTCTGAGACTGCATATGGGACAAGTGATACAGGATGGTAGACTAGGATTAACAGACCTGTACCAGCCCACACACACACACATAAAGCACACAGCACGTTTGTGTATTGACACAGGGAGAGTGTCAGTATGTATTGAACGGCGGGCGGTAAGTGAGCCCTCCTCTCCCACCCATTCCCTCCTCCATCTCTCCTTCTCTCTATCGGATATCAGTCCCTTTTCCTCTAATCATTTCCTTCCTTTTGGCCCTCTCCTCTTTCTAATGCAATTATCCCTCATTCCCCCTTTTCCTTCCTCTTTCCCTCTCCATCCCTCTGTTTATACTACCTCTATCCTCCTCTTCCTATCAGTACCTTTCCGTTTTGCTTTGTGAAGTATTTTGTTCCTTTTCTTTCATTTTTGCTATCATGCTCTGGCTAACAACACTGTGTCTACCATTGTGCTTATTGTTCCTCCTTGTTTGCTCTTACCTGGCTCCCTCCTTTGTTTTGATCTTTAGTGATCAGTCTACCGTAGCCTCAGTGTGTGACAAAAAGGGTCTCATTAATCAATATCACTCTCCAAATGTGATAACATTCCTCTCCGAGCCTCTGCAATATGGCAAAGAGGAACATACATAATACTTGTAAACAAATACAGGGGTAAGAAAAAATAACCACCACTTAAGCAGCAAAGAATTTGCTGTAAATAGGTAAGTTATATTAGGTTCCCTGGCCATAAGTAGTATTTGTCAAATAAGTACACAAAGCGTATTTGTCCATCACTCATTAAATTTGATTTTGTGGCTACCTGTATTATTTGTCTGTTAGGTCTGCATTTTGCCATACTTTTTTCAGATTTTCCTCTGGAGCCATTAAATTGTTTTGTTATCTAATGTGCTTTTCCTATTTTTTCAAAAATAATTTGCCTCTGTTTGAGCTCTGTTAGATGCCACATGTTACTTTGAAAACTCACAGATCAAAGCTCTAATTGCCAAACTTGTTTATAGCAAGATGAGGATTTCTGCTAATTGGCATAACATGACACGATGTTCAAGCAGTGTTTGTAATTATGATTAAGTTATTTAAAGGTCATATTCTTCTCTGTAATAAGTTTATACTATTTTGTATATACTCAATAGTTTTGAGTTTAAAGTGTCAAACATGCTGTAAATTGATAACTGTGAGGCAGAATCCTTTATTCTTAAACTGCAGCTGAATTTGTAAAACCAGTTTTTATTATTTTCTCATTTTGTTGTACCAGATATTTTTCTGGAAAAACTTTTCTGGACCCTCAAGCAAACTACCAATGTGCATTTTACCAACACAATTTACAAGGCTTGTCTCTACAGCCATTACACATTGGAATTAATATGATAAAAAAGCAGTAAATACAAAAGGAAATACCATATAAACAAGTGTTAAAGATGAGCTCTTGTCATGAATAAAGACCTCTTTCCTTGATCTCAGGATCTGGTGCTGTTAACACTCTGCAATCACTGTGAAGTGTCTGCAGGTTCCCTCAGTCTTGGGTGGGACACCAAAAGGTCCCATCACCTGATCTTTACAGGTGCATAAAAATGGCATGCCCCCTACAATGGGAGAAAGTAAAGAACTCATATTTATCATACTTCTGGGTTTGCACTAAATCCACCAGTGATATCACAGTGATAAAAAAAATTTACACTTTAAAAAATACTTTATTTTTTTTTAAGAAAGGAACTGGCCACTAAGCAGAAATGATCTGATCTAAATTAGACTAGCTTTGTTATAGTAAAAAAAAATTGGGAAGATCATATCCTCTGCACGGTCTTTGCTGCAAATGCCCAGGGCACTTCTCATGGAAAAGGTGGAGATTGGTTTGTCTCTCTGCCAGTAGTTGACACTTCACCAACCCCCAACACACACCCTCTCTCTCTCTTCCTCTCTCTCTCACACACGCAGTTGCCTGCTTGAACACCTGTTGTCTACCTGCCCTAAGTGCCTAAGTGCCATTAATAGTGAACTGGTGGTGTAAACAGGTAACCCTAACGTGAACTGCATCACAACCTGTTTCCCAGTCCCTTCATCGGTGTTATATCTCTACAAAATAGACTGATCTGACGCTCTGTCCTCGTGCAGAGTTATTAGGTTGGTGTTCCAATCTGTTCCTCAACACTTCATTTCTCCTGTTGGGTGTACGACACCACACATAGGAATTCAAGCAGAGGGGGGTGGGCAATATTTCACAACAAGCGCGTTGGCAGACAACCACCTTTCCTAGCAAATTTGTGAGCCTCGCTTCCTGCATGCCCCGCGAACGGTGCTCTGCCGGAAACAGATGGTTCCCGGAATGTCCTCGAGCAGAGTTTTGAAAAGCTGCTAGTAGCCCGAGAGGCGCGTGAAGGGGGGAGGGGCGCGCGATGTCTCTCCGACAAACTTCTGCCTCTTTATAGCACTCTGTCTTCCTGCTTGGTTAGGATATTTAATAGTATTCCAATTTAATTATAATGTACAGCAGTAGAGCTCTTCCGCTCCACAAGTAACAATTTCACTGTTATTTTAGGAAACTCTGTCAACTTCACCATAGCGGAAAAAGTACTACACCGAAGCCAAAATGTGCCGATTTAGATGACGTTTTTTGAGTGAAAGCATAAACCAGTTATATAATAGTCATTAAAGCATTTTTTGTAACAAACTCCTTTGAGATTGGATGACAAATTTGTCAATTCTGAATGTGCATTTCTGAGGGGTCATTCTTATGACCAAGGGTTATGGTTAAACGACAGTGACCTCGTCTGGATGAAATGTGATTCTCGGTTGGCTCAGATTTCGCTTAAAGTTTACAGTGTATTTCAATAACTTAGACGGTTTAGAATTGGTGAAAATAATACCATACACGGTAAACATGGCCTCATGATACATTCAAAGGGACTAAAGGCAGCCTGGTGCCTGTTCTGACTAGAGGTGCCGAACGGGGCAATTTCAGAACCCTGGACAGCGAACTCATGAGCACTGAGGCCCCGGTACTGTGACCGCGGCGCCCCGCTCATTCAGCACCACGGACAGCGAAGCGAAAGGATCACTGTTCTGGCATGGCCACGCTTAATTAAAGTAGCCTACTAAAACTGTGTCACCTAAGGGACACAGTGCAAGCCATATCCAAGCTTGTAATGATATTGTGTATGTGTGTGTTAGGCAGATACAACCGATGGCTATGATAATAATAAGGGAAACACAAAGTTGGACGCAACAGTGCTAGTACAAGCCTAATACAGTCTAATATATAATTACTTCTATTGAGACTGCGTCAGAATTTTTTTTACCTTCAGTGGAAGTAGAAAGTGCATTTCCTTAAATGACCTAAGAACATTTTTGTATATATTTTTTAAGGATGACAAAATGCTACGG
Organism: Acanthurus lineatus; assembly: GCA_029814665.1. Classification (NCBI taxonomy): domain Eukaryota; kingdom Metazoa; phylum Chordata; class Actinopteri; order Acanthuriformes; family Acanthuridae; genus Acanthurus; species Acanthurus lineatus. The sequence goes on from JAPZDV010000025.1 coordinate 8,427,304, forward strand.
ATTAATCTACAACCATATTTGAAGTTAATTAGTTCCAACGTGACCTGTTAAAACATTAAAATGATTCTAATAATTTCATCAGTAATAATAATCCACTTTAGTATACATGTAATACTCTGACCATATGAGTAGGCATCTCCTACTTTTAACACTTAAAGTACATTTTGCTGATAATACTCAAGTTTTTTTTTTTTTAAATACAATTCTGCATGCAATATTTAGAGTATTTAGGACGTAGTACTGCCACTTTACTTAAGCATCACAAAGTAACCTCTGGAGAAAGATACTTGATCGTTGAGTGTGTGTACTAGCTTTCTCCAAAACCAAAAGTTACATATTTTTGCACATTAAACTACATTAAATTTAAAACCCTGATCAATAACTACCAAGAAACCCTGACCTATATTTTGGTTCCCATTAATGGACTGAAAAGCATTCTTTCCAATTAGCCCGCTGTAATCCACAGCTCATCCCCACGCCCCACTTGTCCTACACCCGATACTTTGATCCAGACTCGGCGGCACCTGACGATCCGGCCCTTTGTTAGAGAGCACGCCGGGGCTAATCTCACTGACCCGGCGCAACCTTGACCACCCACTCCCTCGGCCTTGGGCTTGGTTCATCGCCGCCGCGGACACACAACACTTCCCGGGAGAGAGAGAAAAAGAGCCCTCTTGATCGTTTCATCAAACGCGTGCCCGCTGTGAGAGCATGTGCGCGCCGCCGACCGCTCACTCGTCCCAGCAGCGGGGATAAAAGGGAAGTCGATGCAACAGCGCCAACGCAGTCAATGACCAATAAATAGGTGCCAATAAGCGAGTGGGTAATGAGGGACTTTATTTGAACTTTATGTAAACAGTAAGAAGCAATGCTTGCCTTCCTGAGGAACGGGGCACATCTGAAGGCTGTATCCTGGATGGATGGACAGATAAAGCACGAAATTAATGCATTTGTCTGCTTTAGGCTACTTTGTGAGAGGTATATTGTTTCCTAATTTTCTTAGGAATGCAAAAGCTAAAATAGGCATCTCGGTTCAAGACAGGTGTTTTTGAGTCGGAGTCCAAAGCAATGGGCAATAAAATACACACACAGAGACACTCAAACTCAAACAGAGAGAGAAAGAGAAGAGAGAGAAGCACCTTTCAAAGCCCCCCCTTCCCCCTCTATCTCTCGTTTTCACCCCCCACCCCCAAAACACCCCCTCCCACCTCTCTCTCTCTCTCCCTTCTCGCTCTTTCTCTCTGGAAAAAACGGCAAGGAGGCGCGACTCGCAGGGCCGCACATAGCTGATCAATATTCGATTTAGTTGCTAATTTAGGGCCTTTCTATAGCTGTCATCCCGTGATGTATGAGTCCTAACCCGAGGTCGCCGTGGAAAAGAAGAAGAAGAAAAAAAAAGAGAAAAAAAATCAAACACCAGTCAACTTTTCACTTAACAATAGAGCGACTTGAATATTATTTATGGGCGAAAGACCCACTTTATGGGTGAATTGCTCCTATCGCTGGTGGGATGATGAAGCGCCTTGTAAGTACATGCCACACAGGCTCTGACATTGGCGTAAACAGACATGCAGACAGTGGAGAAACATGTAAACACACCGGGAATCATGCCGCTTTTAAAATAGGCGCAAAGCCGTGCAAAGAAGGGAAATATTCATATCAACAGACGTCAATATCTCGGTCTCTTGGAGTTCACAATGCAATTTGAAGGCACATATTTGATTAATGGCGTTTGTTTGATAAAGAGACCCACCCCTCCACCCCTCACTTACCCACGCGCACGCGCACGAGTCACGGATTCGCAGGCGCACACGGGCAAGTTTGGGATGACATAGAAGATATCCTATTTGTCATGCGGACTAATATTATGTATTATGGACCTAATTGTTTTTGCACATTGCTTTGCGCGCACACACACAGGCACCCATCAAATCCGAACGCGGCTGCTTTATTTTGCCACTTAATGTCTTCCCGATCGATCACTGTTCTAAGGATGTTATCAATAATTTGAAAGCTTGATTAACTTCAACGTTTCCATAACAATTCTACCACGTTCATCCTCTCTCGAATTTTTAATTAACGCGTGCTTAATTAGTTCGAGATCGTTTGGGAGAGAGATACTTTATTTTAGGGGGAGGAGGGGAGGAAATTAACATAAAAATCTCTGCTGATAAATTGATATATTATCAGGAAAGAAATGTTGTAGGAATTTCTAAGCGGAACGAGTCATAAACAGACATCCATCAAAATAGGACAGCTTGTGACAATGTATAATTCTTTGGCAGTATTGTTTAATTATTTAATGACTACACTATTCTAATTTCTCCAAATAATGAGGGTGTAAATTCTCTCTGTCGGTATCATTCATAGACAAAGAGATCGATTTATAACATGCAGCATAAACAGGAAACCAATTTCCTCAGGTGACAAAGTATTTTAAGGAGCAGTCAGCCTGGTAGTTGCATATACTACATATATTTTAGGTCTTGAACTTGCTCAAACTGGTATCATGGTGCTTAATGAAAGTATGAGTTGTTGGAACTTCCTGAAAATGATACATTTGAACAAATGCAGATCTTTGCCAAAAAGAGCAGGTTGAAAATGAAATTGTTGATAGAAATTTCTGTATATTTGTGTAGCAATTGATCCTTAAATGCATGTAGTGGGTAGCCAAAGCATTGGATGAATAAAAGGCATTTTAATTAGAGTGATTAGGAATCAATGAGCTGGCACTAGCAGAGCTCACAAGGCGACCTGAGATCAGCTAATGGAGCAGTGGAACACTGAAGTATGCTTTCACACCTCTGTTTTGATTACAATTCCATCTAATGTTGGCTGGTTCCTTCAAATGTTATCTTCAAATTCTAGAAGCTAGAAAAAAAACATTCCAGTGCTCTACAAAACAAGTAATAATTACAATCAATAACTGATGAAAGCTTGTATTGTTTTTAGTTTGTATTCTATAACATATTTGTCTAACAGATCATGCAGCATTTTATGCGAAAAGAGTTATAGATGTGTGATTCTGACTAAATTTGGGATATTTTTGCAGGCCATAAATCACAGATCACAGTGTGTTAAGGAGTCTCTTTGCATATAAACTAGGATATGGGAAGTGGGAGTGTGTGTATTGGCTGCTGCCAGCTGCCATGCAGCCTCCAGGTTGTTTGGTAAAAGTGAGAGTGTGATTTCCCCAGACCCTGCTCTCCAGGGACGCCAGGCTCCCCCTGCCATCTCCCCAGAACCCCAACGGTTAAACGGACAGGTCATTGATGTACGCACGCACACACACACACACACACACACACACACACACACACACACACACACACACACACTCACTGTCACACACTCAAACAAATACACACAACCTCCCTACTTGCTTTTCAATCTCCTCTACCTAGATGGGCCCCCACTGCGATATAAAAGCCACATTTCCCTGGTCATTACCGGCAAGTCACAGAGAATCTCTCACCTCACTGTATGCACAAAAATCAGATTAAACCTGGAATTATCATCATTAGAAATGTTGCAGGAGGTGAATCATAAGGAAACGATCTTGTGAATAATAGCCTACACTGCCAATGAGAGTTGTAATTGTAAATCTGATTCTACCCCTCAACCTCATGCTGTAATGAGCACCCAGCATTGTTTAAATGACTCAAATGAAATTGATGCCGATTCACCAAGCATGAATGACAGCTCATATGAATATGTTTGCCTGCAATGAGATATGATGGGTGTGTGTATGTGTGCGCATATTTTGGTTGCGTGTGTCTGCTTGTGTGGATGGTGGTGGCCCTTGAATGGGATGTTTAACAGTGGTATTAATAATCTCTATGATCTATGAGCTCGTCTAGTGTCACTCAGCCATTAGAGAAGCAGTCTCTCTGTGTTCTCCACACTTCGTTTCCTCCCCCTAGCCCGTGTTAGGCCCCCAAAATAATTGTGTGTTAATGGGTGAGGAGGAGGGGTAGGAGTAGTGCGTATGAGGGGGATTACAGCCCGAAGAGGGAGGATAGAAGGATTATCGGGGAGATGGGTCACTGTTAACAGAGGAGATGATTAGGTGTGATGACTGGCCCTTCCAAGTCACACAGACTGTGCAGGAGATATGCTGCCATGATGAAAGGACAAACAGAGTGCAAGAATGGGAAGAAATGATACAAAATAAACAAAAGCAGGAGGGGAGAGACCTCTTGGACAAGATAAATGTGCGTGTGTGATAACGAGAGAGTAGAAGGTAATAGTTCGCCTGTATCCCTGTGAGAAGGGGAGATGCAAAGCCAGGTGAGGATACCCTAAAGCCATTTACAGGTCCTAATCTAGGTGGAATGAGCCGTGAGAGGAAGAAGGAACTAAAGTACACCGACTAACAGGTCTCCCTTGACCCCTCTCCAACTCCCTCTCTCCCACCTCTACTTTCCCTCTCCCTCGTTTCCTCTCTCCTTCCAGCACCGCTTTCCACCACTTCCATCTACAAAACAAAGTTGTCTGGCATTGACGGGACCCTAGAGGCTGTCACCGAGGAAAGGTGGGAGTCACCCTCAGCCAACAGAGAGGAGTAAGAAAGTGAATGAGAGAGAGAGAAGAGAGAGAGAGGGAGAGAGAGAGAGAGAGAGAGAGAGAGAGAGAGAAAGAAAGGGGGGTTGAGGAGATTGAAGCGTTTCTAATTTAAATAAACCCTTTGGCAGACTGAAACTGGCAGCGAGCGTCCCCCTTGCTTTCAAGGAAAAGAGGAAGAAGAAAGGAAAAGGGGAAAGGAGAGAGGGCAAAAGGAAAGGAGAGATAGACGGATGGATATAGAGATGTCTCCATGCTGGTTTGCTTATTCGCATGGGAGAGTAAGAGGCCAGAGGATGGGGAGTGGGGGAATATAGAGACTGAAGTGGAATAAGATAGGGAGCTAGATGCAGAAGAAAGAGAGGGGACACAAATAATGGGGAAAACACTGACATACAGAGGTAAAGGGAAGAGAGAAGAGGAAAAAGCTGTGAAAGTTAGGTAATAGAGAATTGTGAGTGTGGAGAGATAGAGGTGTGATCCATCTTTTGGGAAGAGTTCATCCATCCTCCCTATGTGTAAGAAACACACACACACACACTCACAAACACACACACAGAAACAAAGTAAAACAGGGTCTCTCAGCAGTGGGTCCGATCAGTCTCATCTCATCAAAACTTGGCTGAAGTTTTTTGGATGGATCCCAGCACCAATCTACTTGAGCCGCCACTCTCTTCTCCGTCACACTGTCTCCCTCTGTCTGTCCCTTTGGCTCGTCACAGCAGTGGCCTGCTCACTGGGCTATACACTCCTAATAGGCTGCCATGGAGAGAGGAGCTGCAGCAAAACAGGCTGTAATCTAAAGTCTCACTACTGAACGCCAGAGGATGCCCATTTTGTTTGTCTGCTGGTTGTTATGTTGGATGGCTAAGAGGTGACAACAGGCAAACCATACAGCTTGGAAATACAGAGATGAGAAGTTGCTACTAAAATACTGAAAAACTACAAAACAACAACAAATCAGAACACAAAAGAGGGTTGTGTGGAGGGCACATCACTTTGATATTGAGGGGAGTCGACTGACAATTTAAATCAATGGAGTAAAATGATGAATATGTAATTGTGTATGGTAAAATACAGGGTAAAAGTGGTTTATGTGTTTTAACTACATGGCTTTGTGTTTATGGTTTGTCTTATGTCATCTGAAGGTCATCTATAGCCTTATTTATTTCCCACAACACTGCATCACATAATGTTTGATTAAGTACATGCTCATATGCATATAGACTAGCTATTACAGGTATATTACCAAGTCAACAAAAGAATCAGGGCTTGACTCGCCTGTTGACAAAAATGACAAGATGCGATTACACAGCCTCTGGATTAAAGGTACGTGTGTGTGCGTGAAGGCGCGACACGCATGTTGTGTATCGGCCTACAGGTAGGGGCAAAGTCTATAGGATGGATGAAGAGAGGGGAGGGGGGGACTCTCCCGACCCCCTCCTTCAAACATACACACCGAGAACTGGCTCCGGCTCCGGCTTCGCTGGAGTGGAGAACCATAAATCTTCATATAGCGGCTGTTTTGATTAATGCAGCCGAGTCGAGCTAGGGGGCTGGACCTATCCCATTACGGCCTAATGGAAGATGGAGCGGCGCTGTCTCCACCACTAGGCCCCTGTCATTTGTTCCACTTTGCAGTCCATTTGGCCGAGAGACTACAAGCCACTCCATCAAAAATATTTTCAGAGTTAATTTCCGCCCGCTTAATTCGCCTTGATTCGGATTGCGTATCGAATGGCAGGATCGATTTTCGCCTGGCGTCTAAATTAAATAAAAGAGAGGGGGGTATACTTTAAGTCTGCGTTTTCTTTCTTTTCTCTTTTCTATTCCTTTCTTCCACCTCTTTTCCAGACATCCTTTACCGTGGGCCAGCTCATTCTTTCTTTAAGATGCATCTCATTTCCTCTTTTTTCTCAGATTTTGATAGACCCATGTTTGCAGAGGAGGAGGAGGAGGAGGCACAAATCTGATTGTAGTTACAGATGAAGGGAAACCTATTGAAAGAGGAGCTCAGGTGGATGGATTTATAGATTTGTCATAAATTAAAAACTGACACATAGAGACTTGGACATGAAGGAAACACCTTTTATGACAGGTAGGTTAGCTAAAGAGAAAGAAAGAATGAAAGAAAGACGCTATATCATCACATTGACGGCTCCACAATGCGTAGATCCTGAAAAATAAATTTCGAAAACATGGAGTGAAGAAGAATTGGACAGGCCTACACGTGAAAAGTGGGGTAAATTAGGGGCATCGGGGTATTAAGGGGGTAAAAAAAATAACGGGGGGAAAAATACTAAAAAAGAAATGAAAAGAGGCAAAAAGCACAGTGACAAATTGGTCGAATGTGTCGCGAATTCCCTTTTAGATTTAAAGCCGCGTGTAGCCTATCGTCATATCTTTCCAGAGTAATTTATTTTCTCATTTCTCTCTCTCCCCTCACTACCCCTCTCTCTCTTTCTCTCTCTACCTCCCTCTCTCTCTCCGTGTGTGAATTTATCTGGTAGTCACGTGAGAAGGGAAGGGGAGGAAAGTCAATAAAAGTCTCTGGCGACAACTGTTTCCCCCGTCGGTCTCTTGTCTCCTTCTTGCATTATCTCTCCTGCTTTGCTTTCTATTTGTTTATGCGCTGAAGCTTCTTTGCTCCTCCCATTTCCTCCTCCATCGGCTGTGTTTCCTGTTTCGGTCCACTCTCATATCATAGGACTACAAGCTATACCTACTCCTCTCCAGAGACGCCTATTGATTTTATTCTCCCACAGCAAGCTCCTGCGCTTTGAAATTACAAAATCAGGAAGCTGTAGGATCCATCTCTTGGATCCAGCGCTCAGAAATGTTACAAAAAGCGTCAGAAAGTTCTCAGAGGCTTACAAGTCGGAGATGAAGACCTGTGCTCTTTGGCCTACAGACATGAAACCACTTGTAGACTGCTCAAATCAACAAAGAGCTGAATTGGGTGTCGGTTGGTGGTATTACTTTAGAGAGTGATATTAGCATTCTGTTCCTGTCTGAACTATCTGATAGCAGGGTAAAACAGGTAATATGTTCTAAATTTAGCCTACACTTAAATTGACATTTTTTTTGGTAGGATTTTTATTAGGTAACTAAAATATGCTGTTGTTGCTTTCCCCATCCAATGAAGTTCATTGTTTAGCTTCCTACATTGGTAGTCCATCCATTTCTTTAAACTGGGGGTGTGCCAACTACCATCAACTGTATATAATACAATGATTATAGACATATTCCTCATTCAATCTTACTTTGAAACCCATGAACTAATCCCCTAGAGTATTAAAAAGTAAAAATGTACAGCTCCTGTTAGTGCTTCTCTTTTTACCTAATTAAACATTATTACTGATAGAGATGAACTAATTGGTTCGCTGTACATGGGTACCAACAAAATAATTGACACTGATAACACTTCTAGCATTTGCACTAATTTGTGGAGTAAAATAGAGGTTTTACAACAAGAAACAGATGTTTAGAGTCTCCAAAATAAACCAATATTGCTTAACATGTGTGCAAAAGTACAACCACACAACCAAGCTTTAGAAGAACATTTTTTGAAAGTAACCCATCCCTTCTCAGGACTTTGCATGTTTTAGGTGACATCCCAGGTTCACAGTTATTGCAAAAAGGTTCCACATTATCAGCTAAATTCTATTACCAGAACATTAAAAATAACAGATTTATCATCTCATATTCTTAGTAAAATTATCAGCCGGATATTTAGAGCATCCCTAATTGGTGACACATTTAAGTAGCTTTTAATGTTGTTGAGTGAAGTTAGTCTCAGCTAGATCATTAGTAGTAATAGTCACAACACCAAATAGGTTTTTAAAGTCTTAAAATGCAAAATGCTTTGTGACTACATCTGCTAAATAAATGGAAAAAACATTTCATACTTGCTTGAAATGTACTAAATTAGTATCTTAGAGTAGAAAATTACAATGAAAGTACGTGAGAGTATCCTTGACTTGTGGTGGTAAAACTAAAACATACCACACCAGTATAGCATACAGATATATGAGGCAACAACATTGACACTATACAGTAGCTTACGGCTCATGCTACTGTTGAGCTGAAGGGGTTGATAAAATTGAAGGGTCTCTGTGCTCTGGGTATCCTTGGGGGGTTCACACTTTCACAGCAAAGAGGACTGATGGCTGACCCACCCGGCAATATGACTTGCTCACTCAGCCCCTCCAATATCAGTGTCTCTATTTCAGTCACCACATCTGTTATTGTCTGATTCTTAAGAAAAAAGTGGCTGAGCAGAGGATAATGAAATCAAAGCCCAACACACACAATCAAGAAGCCCCTGGTAAGAAACACACTGTGTCAATATTAATCTCTCTGACAGAAAGTCGAAATATGGCATCTGTCACACATCATCTTCCCTCTCTCCTGTCTTTCCGCAGAGTGGAAAAAGATGGAGAGGTGGTGGTTTTGGTGGGAGTGAAGAGGGGGAAGTTGTTGGAAATTGAGGACATGGATCGGAAAGGGCATAGGACTTTAGGATTTTCCTGAAATGTTGTTATTTTTGTCCTCTTGCCTTTGAAGGGGCATGCATATGGAACTTTCAAACCTTGAGTAAAATAAAAGCAAATTTTAAAGGCAGCTGTAAGTGATGGCATGAAAACAAAATTTATAGTACTTTAAAAGTACTTGACAGAGCAAATCTTGGCTCAAGTGGAGATCAGTGTTTCAGCATATATCTAAGAGCTAGACTGGCCCTATTTTAAGTATATTATATGTAATAACTCAAAGAAAATAAATAGTTTAATTTGAACAATCTCTATGAATGAGACCAGGAAAAGCTGAATTGATTTACTTGCCACTTGGAGTGAGCAAATAATCAATACAGAGTAACTACTGTATGCTTCTCAGTAATCAGATACATCTTGTACAGTGTTGTTGGCTGCAGCATCAGTTTAAAAACCAGCAATGGAAGATGCCAAATTAAGAAGTTTTCAGGTCCTACGAATACACTTAGAACCGACCTGCTACAATTTCTTTCCTATTAACCATTTTTGCCAGTGTGGCCAAAGCCTGGTATGGTTTGTTCCTCTGTGCCATAGAGCTCCATTTTACTCTTGGTATAAAACTATAAATATATATTATAAATATTTTATATATTAATATATATATTAACCTACAATGATTGAGTCCAACCAAATTACACTGAGTTGGTGCTGTAAAATTCTCACTAGAGCAGCTAATTCTCAACTGAAAATAGTCCCCATCAAATACCCTGTTTACTTTTGTTTTTGGTTTTTTTCAGTTTGAAAGTGTTAGGACCGTGTAACATTTTATTAGTTTTAGTATTTGTGGGATTAGTTGCATAAATTTGCCAGCCAAGTGAACACCTGCAGTAACAGACCCCTTAATGATAATTTAAGTTTAGAAATATTACTTGTACATTTTCTTTCCTCGTGTTTAACAAGCAT
>JAPZDV010000025.1:8437419-8479559 GCA_029814665.1 Acanthurus lineatus
TCAACTCTTATATGCAAAATGTTTGTTTGCAATAATGCAACATGATCTCCAGACCCAAGCACATACCCTATAAAGTGCATATTAAAGGTCAAAGTGTGAAAAGCAACAAGTCTGTCAGACATGAGCTTCCAGACTGTAGGGCAGCAAAACTAATATAGACTTTCATAATAAGATGCTTGCAGGCAGCCATCACAACCCAAGATCCATTGGTGATGAGATATAAAATGTCCTCTGATATTTCATCAGCTTTCCCATGCTTGAGGTTTCTCTTCCCCATGCACATCTGCAATGCTTTATCTATCCTTCAATCATCCAAGACTCTCTCCCCCTTTTCAGCCTGTTATCTTTTTCTCCCACTCCTTTCACCCAGAACACTTTCCTTTCTTTCATCCTCTTTCCATCTCGCTTCCTTTTCCTCCTACCTCTTTTCTTCTTCCCTCCCTCTCTCTGTCTTTTGGACATTTCTCTTAGTCCTTTCTATATCCCTCCACACTACCTCTCCACCCCCTTTCCCCCCTCTTTCCCCTGTGATGAATGAGTCTGTCTGCTGGGTGCAGTTCATATTTACTGAGCAGGGGAGCGCACACTGTCAGTCTCTCTCGCCCTCCACATCTCTATCCCTCCACTAAAGAGACAGAGAGAGCAAGAGGTTACAGTGGGATGAGAGGAGGAGGGAGACCGTGGTCAAGAGATCCACTCCAGAAGTCACAACGATAGCAGCTGGCTTGGTGGAGAAAACATTAGTCTTGACCAGCATAGTTTCTTAGTGCTAGCATTAGAGGTGGTTGAGGGAGAGAGAAATCTTCCTTACCTCTTGACCAACCTGTCAATGTGGTGATACTAATAGGGAATAAACACCGTCTTTCCATCCCTTTGTGTGTAACTCGGCAGCCCACTCTCAGCACTCAATGCAACACAATTTAATGGTGTTTTCTCTCTCCTTCCTTTGTGTGAGCCATGCTTTTAGGCACATTTGGACTTGAGAGGGAGAGAATGTAAGAGCCGCTACCAGCTGCAGCTTACCAAAGGCCCACAAAATACCCGGTTTCATCTACACCCACACACACCAGTGTGTTGTGGGGAGTCAAACGGTGTGTTTTGACCCGTGTGTTGACCCCTTCATGAATAAGAGGAGTGGATGTGGGCCTGCCGGAGCCCAAAGGGACAGGCCAAGAGCCGCTGCAAAGCCCTGCAGAGCCACCATCTCTTCCCACACACTGACCTCCGAGGCCAGTCAACACCAAAACCACCGTAGCGTGACGACATCAGTGACACCAAGCGCCAACGCACACAATGTGTTCCTCTGCCAAATTGACAAAATATAGACAGTAAATACAAGGAAAATTGGATAGCTCAAATTACATCACAAAAAGAAAATCCCCTCAACTGGACTTTTATAAGATTCAATATGGGGTAATTTAATTCTCAGGCTGCAACCTAAAACATAACCAAGTGTCTGTCAAAGGGGGCAGATTGAAAATGTTTTTGCCATTTGGTTTTGGGACAGGCAAGAGTAAATAAATGTAGGGTTTCATGTTTTATTTGAGGATGATTTGCTGCCGACTCTCAGCCAAAGGGATGAATCTATATCTGCGTTGATTAAACATAATGTCACTGTAAACATTTATATCATGTAGCTGTATGTCAGAATCTAAGAAGGAGAATAAAAGAGAATCAGGGGAAAATAGCTGTGGAGAGGAAAACAGTGGAATGCTGAAAAGAAGAGAGGAAAGCATCATGCCATAATCATCTGAATATTAGAGAAAATTGGACACAGGAAAGGTGAAAATTGGATATGGGAAAGGAGCAGGAGCAGAAAAGCCTGTGAATGCATCAAATGTGGAAACAATGACCAGTATCAAAACGGATGAAACAAATGTAGGCTCCTCTGGATAAATCACTGCTGTAAAATGTCCTTTAGGAGGTTCTAAAAGCCATCGTCAGCAGACAAATGACAGGGTCAGAGGTCTTAGACAGGGAGCACTATCATCTGGAATAACACTGTTTACGATGGAGGAGGAGGTATGATGTTGCTTTACAATGGGTCATGAAAAATGTTTTCTATATGCAATAGGCTACTGACCACAGGCTTATTCCACATCATAGTTCTAACAAATTGCCTGAACTTCTGAGGGAGAGACATTTCCTGAGCTCGTCTATTCCCTGAAGCATCCTTTCCACAGCTATCCATTTCCCCCTGGTGCCTCAAGAGAGGAACTACTGCTGTTTCACCGCGGCCTTACACGGAGAATTCGCTGGCTGACTCATTTGCTCTAAAGCTGATGTAGGCCTCAAACTGTGATGCATCCGGCCATCGCCCGTCAGACGATGAGATACTCACACACACACACACACACATTCAATGGAAAGGATAAACAACAACACCTTTATTTGTCAGGATGCATTCTCTGCCACCCTGTGTTTGTATGCTGCAGCATCCCCCCTCCATCCTCCTCATCCTCGGATCATATTTGTCCATCTGCCTGCCACACCGATAGAACATTCCAAAATCGGCTGCTGTGCAATCTATCTCAATTTTCCAAATCTATTAACTTTCTTTGTGTGGCCTGCCTCTCCTCCAGCTCGATCTTTAAAAACCGTGGTTGTTCAACAATTATGATAACTGCAACAGGGGGAATTAGAGAATCCACCCATTCATCTCTCTGCCCCTCCTCCGCACAGACATGACGCGGCTAAATGAAAAATGGACACGCTTTAAGAAGTATTGATTCCAGCTTTAAACAAAGGTACAGTCAATATTATTTACTACTAAATATATCTTTGTTATCTGGGCTGGAGTCGTAGTTACTGCTCTGTCCTCGTAATTGCGGACATAAAAATAATAGACCAATTCCCACTGAATTGACCGAGACAGGTTTGGTTGTGGACCTTGTCCTAGTGATGCATATCCTGGGTGTAAGTAAATGTGTGAGCAAGGTATTCCTCTGATGACTGCCTAACTAGAGGTATATATATATTCTGATCTAAACAGGAAAAAAGAGAGAAGAGAAGCAAAAAAAGAGAGGCAAGAGATACAGGGAGATCAAGCAAGACAATTCATTTCAAAAGCACTCTGAAACACTAAAAGCGGAATTTATCTTCTTTATCAATTTATCATCTTGTTTTTTTAAATGAATGTTATGTCAGAAATTGTGTTTTCTTCCTCATGGAGTTCTGCCACAGGGATTCTATATTTAAGTTTATTTAGGAAGGTGTTTCTTTTGAGATATTTCCTGAGGCACCCTGGGGATCCTTTTTTTTTTGAAAAAGACTTTTTTTTTTTTACACTGTCTTTTTTTTGCGCAACTCAACAACACCGAATGTCTCCCTGGCAAAAACATGGATGTGAGTTTATTATAATTGAAAAATTTAAAGATAACAATTCTGCAAAGCTAAAACATAATAGATGACTATGTAGCTTCTACTAAACCTTTAGCTGCAATTACAGCTTTTTCTTCATATGTAATAGATGTTACCTGTCAAAAAGTGTTTCATTAAGTTTTCAACATCACAGTTTTCATATATGCTATATCCTGACAAAACATGATTCTCAGTATTTGTAATGTATAACGCTGTGTAAAACAGTAAGCACTTAAAAAAAAATGCTTGAGAAATATCAATGTCATTTCTTTCTGTTGTTCATGTACCTCCAGTACCTGAAAGCTGGCCATGTGTGGCCCACCTTTATTCCAACCTGACTGAAAAAACCTTTGTTAAAAGTAGATTAAAAAACGAATGCAATTATTTACAAATTCTATTGCACTATATTCAATTAATAAAAAAAACAATAAACTCAGAAAGTACAAACAAAAACAAGATTTTTGATGTTTAAATTGATCAGCTTCATGTTATTTGAAAATCCGCGCTTATTCTGACTTAAATGCCAGCAACACATTTAAAAAAATTGTGACAGTGCAGACTGGGAAAGTTGTAAAATGCTCATATGCTCAGAAAAACACCTGTTTAGATTATTCCAAAGGTAAACAGGTTAATTTGTAACAGGTGATAGTATAATTATTATGTATGAATGGGGGACCCTTGAAAGGCTCAGTTCTCAAGCAAAACTTGGGTGATGTTTCCCTCTTTGAAAAACTGCATGGAAAAATAATCTCAATGTACATTTGCAGGGAACAGAGATATCTCTGCATGTAGGGTGCAAGGCCAAAAAAAAAGCCATGAATGCCTGTAATCTTTTTTTTCTCAAGGAGCACTGCATTTCAAACAGGCTTGAGGTTGAAAAGGATATCACCACAAGGACTCAGGGACAGGGACAGTTCATCACTGCTTCTTCAAATGTAAGTCTCTATAATGCAAAGCATAAACCATATCAACAACGTACAGAAATGCTGATTTAAGATAAAACTCAACTGAGATGGACTGACACAGAGTAGAATTTAAGGTGGGAGGCTTACTTGTGTTGCTTTCCACTGCCTCAGCTTGTGGTAACTCCTCATAATGTACAGTAAAGCAAGGCTCTAGCTTTCCCTATCAAATGCCTCCAGGCCCTCAAACTCCCAATTCCCAAACTTTGTTACATGGCAGATTTCATGTGTCTCAAGGTCTGCTGGCTCCTCTTTGACTTGTTTACAGTTAACATCATTCCAGCTTGTGCTCTTCTGATAATTTTTCCACTCTTCTCTATTTTGTGCAGCACAATTTTTAGGGCATCCTTGTACTTTTTACAAATTTAAAACATACTCATAAGAGAATGTCCCTCACTGGCTGTAAGGTGTTGCTTTTAGGGTTGTTCTTTTTAAACAATTTGTTTTATTTTTCAGCATGCATCTTCAAAGGTAATGCTTAAGTCTGAGGTCACCCTTGTCTCTTTTTGGTAGTTTGACCTGTAGGATGGTCATCTACAATTTGGTTTGTGGGTTGTCCAGATAACTTTAAAGACCAGAACTTTCCACTGGCAAAAGATAGTTGTTCCTTATTCCGGGATATGGTACTTAGTCTTTTTGGGGTGACCTAAACCTCCATTCAATAAGTGGATTTTTCTCTTACCTATCACAGGAGTTCTCTCCTCTGTGTGTGCAGTCATTTTAGGATGCCAAAGTCTTGTCTTGGCTGACTGGGTCATCTTGCCTGCTGCCTTCCTCCTCAATGTGGAGAAAATTTTCTATAGAGAGAAAATGAGGAGGCTGATACAAAGCTGTCAAAACACTAAGAACTATTAAAAATGTGGTAGTTTGTATTTTTTTTTTAATATGCATTTTAATTTTAATATACATTTAAACCTTTCATTTTAAAACATCAGTTTGGCACTGAGTCTCACAACATATTATTTGACACTGTAATGAGTAAAATTTTACGGTGCTGACAATGTTTTACTTTAATTATGTGCAAACACATGGAGGTTGTGTAGATGATCATCATCATCTTATGAGCAATTGAAACAAGTTTAAATCTAAATGTTGTGGTGGAATAAAATCAGTCTCTTAAATTGGACTGCTACATCACGAAATAATCCTCTTCTTGATGGGTCCTGTAGACCACTAGAGTGCTCTGTTACATTTGCTGAGATCATTTTAATGTTTCTACAGGAAGTTATCATGCATGCAGTTACAAAGACAATTCTTCCCTTTACTAAATGTACACCTATGTAGTCTTATTGGCTACTTTCCCTGTTTTCATTTAAAGTGAAGAGAGAAGGTTATTGATTATATGACAAACTGAAGCGACCAACTCACGGAAAATATGTGATGCGTATTTCTGTGAAGGGTATCTCAGCTGAACCTTATACTTGTTTGTCAATAAAGACTGTGAATTATATATTAGGCTATTATTATATTTCTGAAACCCTTTTGTGTGGAACTGTGTGTCAAATCGAGAGAAACTTAAAACTGGAGTTAAATTCCTTGCTTGTGTACTACAAGTACTTGTACTTGGTAAATAACACTGATTTTAATGTGCATAGATATTTATGTCTGCTGAACTTAGCTATGTAAAATGTACTAATGTTTTGAGAATGATAAGCCAGTTTGTGAGCAAATCAAGTTTGTTTTGTACAGATGCTCAAAAGCTAGGTACTGTTACTTTTACATGTTGGCCTCTTTAAGCCATTTAACGTTGACAGTAAACCGTGAAGTTTTCGAAAAAAAATTAATTCCCTGAAACAACTTATCTGAAATTGAGGGATATGAGAAAACGTTACTTACTTGCGAAATATGTATTTTAGCGTTCCTTAAATTGAGAACGTTAACTAACGGCGGGACTTAGTGAATCAAAGCTTCCAGCGTACCTTCAATTTAAAAGTATGTTAACCAAAACTTTTCTTCAACACTCCAACGGCTAATGACACTGACATTACGTTAGTGCTAGCTTGTTTTCGCACTGCATTTCCCTCAGCTGCAGTATGCTAAGTATGTTCAGACCCGTTTGTCTGTCAGTGTAACTTCGTGTTTGCCAGGTTATATATTCTAAAAATGTGCTTGAATTCAAACTCAATCGTTTTGTCTTACAAAAGCATCAGAATATGACGAAAAGTTGACGGTTTCACTGTTTTTTTTGCCAACACAGACAAACTATCGACACAGTGACAACTGACGTTCGCGCTCAGGAAAAAAATAAACACAAACAAACGCGTTTTAGTAACGCGCCTGCCCACCCCATAAAATGGGCGGAGCTTTAACGTAACCATCACCTAAAACAGGAAATAGTCGGTATATTCGTACATTCAGTTTCTCTGGTATCACTTAAGCTAAAGCTATGACCCGCCCCGCCGGAATATATCCTTATCATCAACTCTCTGTTACCAACAATGTATGAAGAAGAGTGCAAACTTAATGAGTTTCTTTCCATTTCTGGCAGTTTTGAGACCCAAGCAGTTGTACTGTTTGGATTTAGGGAATAAGGGACCTCTTGATAGAGTAATACAATTTATATCTCAAAAGTATACTCTCAAGTTGAGAAACTAGTATACACTAAATGGAAACTAATGTAATGTACAATTACTTTCTAGTACACTTAGCCAGCTCAGTATATGAAAGATACACAACCCATTGAATGTACAATTAGAACTCTAACAGGTAAATTCATAGCCATAAAACCAACGAGGTTACATTTGTTTATTGAAAAAAGAAAAAAAAATCATAATCCAACATAATCCAAGCTCCTACAAACTACCCCTGGTCTGACTGTAAAAAAAAAATAAAAAAAAAAAAATATATATATATATATGCCAATATTTCTTGTGAATCTGATATTTCTAAGATTTGGGTATAAGCTAATTCTCCAGCTTCCAGTTTTCAATAAAATACATTCAACCTGATTGCGGGCATATTTCATTTATTCATAAAGGTTTCAATGATTTGACCTCTCTCAGTGACTCAAAAGGCAAAAACACCACACATAGTGTTCATGCATTCATCAAATAATTTATTACATTTTTACAAATAATACAACATTGATCTGTGGCAAAAAATCTGTTTTCCAAACGTCCCACTGCCACATACCAAATTCTTGAGCCTCACTTATAATAGTGTCTTGCAAAACCGTTTTGGATACCCTGAAAAAAAAACAATCATACGAGGCTTGAAATAGTGCTGTAAAAAAGTTCCATGCAGTGTAAATCAGGTTCAGTTAATTTTTTCTAATAATTTAAAACAGTCATCTTAGTCAAGAGGGTTACAGAAAAGTCATATAAATAATTTTATACATTTATGAGTTTTACTTGAACACATCCATTACAAAATCTAGTATACAACTTATAGCTCCCATGACTACCGCTCTAGATCAGTCTAGCTTTTTAAAGTCCTCTCAAACAGCCTAGCGACATTTAGCCACATGCCCTGAAAGATGGTGTGAGCGGGCAAACCTGCGGAGGCAGTTAGGGCAGGAATATGGCTTCTCCCCTGTGTGAGTTAACATATGTGTTTTTAAATGGCCTGACAAGCGAAAGCTTTTTCCACACTCCTGACATTTGTAGGGACGCAGGTTAGTGTGACTCCTCCTGTGCTTACCCAGATCACCAGAAGTGGTGTAACAGCGGTGGCAGTCGGGACATTCAAAGGGCTTTTCTCCAGAGTGTATCCTCTTATGTTTAACTAAGTCACCAGACTGAGTGAAACTCTTGTCACATTCATTGCATTTGTAGGGCCTCTCACCAGTGTGGGTGCGTTGGTGGTTGCGCAGATGTGAGAGGCGAATGAACCTGTTGCCGCAGACTGTGCAGTGGTAAGGCCTTTCTCCAGTGTGTGTTCGCAGGTGTATTTTCAAAGCCCCAAGATCTCCGATTTTCAGCCCGCAGTCCCCGCACTGGTGAGCTTTCTCATTGCTGTGGACTTTGGTGTGAACCCTCAAATTTCTCCGGGTGTTGAAGTTCTTTCCACACACATTGCAGTGGAAGGGTCTGTCATTGGAATGCGTCCTCAGGTGAAGATCCAGACTTGACTTGAATCCGAACTCCTTTCCACATTCTGAGCAGGAATATTCCTTCTTTCCAGAGTGTGTGGTTAAGTGGCTCTTGAGGTGGTGTGCTCTTATAAAGGCCTTCCCACACACCTGACATTTGTGGGGCTTCTCTCCTGTGTGTATTTTCATGTGTTGCCGCCAACCGCTGCGCTCCACAAACCTCCTGCCACAGTCCTTGCAGACAAATGGACGATCACCTGTGTGGGTGCGCATGTGATCCTCCAGGCTTTGAGGTGTGCATAGCTTCTTGCCACATTCTGGACACTGCACACCAGTGTCCAGACAGATAGGCTTATCCTCAGGTTCTGGGTTATCCGGTTCATGACACAAATGAGGCCCTTGACCCCAGGTAGCTTTGAAATTCTTGCCACAGTCCGCACAGCTTAGATGCCCTCCTCTTGTGACTACAGACATGTTGTGCCATCGCTGACAGTGATTCTTCAAATTTTTCAGGTACTGAAAGCTGCGTGCACAGGTTGGACAGGGGTGGAGTCTGCGGGGAGGGGCAGAGGGGTGGGCTTCACGTACATGGACTCTAAGGTGAACTTTGGACTTAAAAGTGCTACTGCAGACAGTACAGGTGTGTTTGGGGATGAGGTTTAGAGTGCGGCTTGAGAGACATTTTTTCAGCTTGGCAAGATACTGTTTCTGATGGACCCACTTGACATGCTTCTCCAAGAAGTCCAAGTCAGTGAAGGAAACTGTACAATGTGGACATGGAAAGAACTCAGAGGATGAATCTAAGTAGGAGAAGAAAACAAAGAAAAAATCATAGTTATGCATCATAGTTATGCTGATTGGGTCTAAATTGTGCGAAATTTAGGTTATGAAAAACAAAGTAAGACTATTTGTAGATTAGGCTATCCAAAGTATATCCAAAGTATGCCTATAATATGATATGGTCCGAAATGACATGCAAAGAGAAAATAGTGAATACAAATGCAGGAGCAAAAAAAAAAACTATGTGTTTTGAACATGTACTTTTAAGATAAAACATAGCAGTTTGAAAAAAAAAAAAAGTAGTTGAGTTGGACAACTAAGTTTGATACTTAAAAAAACTAAGTTACAAAAAAAGCAGTAACACTGTTGATGGTAAAATACTGCCTGTACAATACTAGTGCAACTGATAGGAGTTCAACTTACAATACTGTGGAATGGTACATATAGTAGGGTAACAAAAAATACTAGCAACAAAAAGCACATAAGACCCAAAGAATGTGTTGTTTCCAAACTAATGCCCCCTACCTCTACAGACCCCCTCTCTCTCCTCTGCCTCGTCTTCACTGTCTTTCTCCTCTTTAATCCATGTTTCTGACTCCTCCTTGACAGCAGCTTCAGTGAAATCATACTCTGGCAGATGGTCAGAGTCACACTCTTCTTTTATGTGCCCCTGCTGATGCTGATGGTGAAAATCTGGCCTGGATGTCTCAGTGTCAGCCTTAGTGTCTGAGCAGCTCGATGGGTCTCCGTTGTGCTCCACACTGATCTCCTGTGAATGTGGTTCCTCCTTGATTTGGATGTTAAGACCATCTCCATTAATGTAAACCTCATGAAAGCCTTCCTCCTCCTCCTCTAATTCAGATTCAGTTTTAACTTTGACCACATCTTCTTGTTGTTTCTCTCCTTTCTTTGGTTTATTTTTCAATGACTTCTTAGTGGATTTCACCTTCATGTTGTCACCATTAGGATTTTGTCTCCTCTGTGTGCTGTGGACTCAAGGAACACATTATTGAGGTGAGTATCTTAGAGGTATGGAGACCAAGAGAGCTAATCACACTTAGAAGAAAACAAACAAACAAAAAAACCCCAAACATTAATAAATGGGTAAAGGCAAATATTAGACCAGCTAGAACAATCTGGTAACCTCCAAAAGTTTCTCTATTTTACAGCGATGTGGCCTTTTAAAATGAGGAAAAGACAATTCTTATGCATTATCGCAGTATGAGTCTGATACAACATTTTTGTTTTACACTATTTTTATTTGTACAACTGCAGCATCATTATTTGACAAATATATTATGCAATATCACCAAGTTGTTATCTATCTATCTATCTATCTATCTATCTATCTATCTATCTATCTATCTATCTATCTATCTATCTTTCCAACTCATTAATATATTATGGGATGATTGTTGTAATGTTTGAATTATTGACTTAGATAAGTGGTGATTCAAGGATGGCTGTAGCAAAAGTGTCACATCAAGATGATTTTATAGTACATGGTTTTATAAAAGTAATATTACAGGTGTTTAGATTACAAATGATTGTGAAATGGTAAAGAATGTAACAATTATAAAGGGCACTGTGATATATATTTATAATTATTTTATTTATTTGATGCTTTGATCAAAAGAGGACACAGGAAAAAAAGGGGAGAGATCAAACGAAGGTCACTGATTCATTCTATCTCGTGCGCACAGGATAGTTACTGTGCGCACGATGTGTTTATTTTTATAATTATTTAAATTTTCACAAGATAAATAGCTTGTTAAATACATGGTGATCAGTGAGGTTGACAACACAGGCAAACATACACATCGTAACCAAATAACGTTACACAAACGCGCTATAAACTGAGGAATCACAGGAACTTTGGGGGCTCCGTCCAAAATTATGGAGATGTTTTCCATAATTTACCTGTGTTTTGTCTTACTGCATGTATATGTTTAAGTTGTAGTGCATTGAGGCTACTGTATAAAATGCAAAGACAGCAGCATACGAGTCACTGTGAACAGCATGAAAAAGAAAAACAGGAGGTAATCCCATCCATTTTGGTCATCTCTGTCACCTAACATTAGCATCATTGCTAGGCTTTCCCAACGGCAGCATTAGCCTAGCTGCAATGCTAGCATTCTGGCTGAATTACAGCAGTTTCCTCGTAGCTGTGCAGCTGCCAATGTCCTGCTGCTTTTATCTATTATGTTATAAAAGACTTACCGTTGTAATTTACGCGATTCAGCCAAAGCTGCTTTAAATATTTAAGCATAAGTTTCCTCACTGGCTACATTAATGCAGTGATTATGGATGTATTAAGGACAGTGGTAACAACACAGGAAAGAGAGCACCCCACTTCCTTTAGTTCTGGCCAACCACTTCAGATCCCTGATGTCCAGGTTACGTCCCACCGTATAATTAAAGTGACAGCAACAACTGGTCAGTATCTTCAAGAAACGTGCATTTGACCTTAGTGAGGTGATCTTTAATACTAATTTGTTGGAGCTGAAGGAGATATTAAATGTCTTTTTTAGTTTACACCACTGTTAAAAATATTAAAGAAAATATTTTTTAAAATTTTATTTGGCCAGTCTTAACTGAGATTTAATTGATTGGATATAGTTCAAAGGTGAAGGAACTCCTGTTACAAGGTAAACCTCAAACCATATAAAAACATATCTACTTCAATAGATAATTGGCAGGAAAAATCCAAATCCAGAGCATCTATAAAGTTGCAAACTGAGACACTTACTGTTCAAAAACAGGTTCATGCCATAGCCTTCCTTTGGACAAGTTCTAGACAATGTAGGTAAGAGAAATCGTTGGGACAAATTTGTGTGCAATAACATCAAGGTTAAAACAGGCTTCACTCATTGGGCAGCATGCCCTCAAATATTTCATATTGGTTTTATTGGATTCCCTTATTGGTTCTCATGCATCTCATTCTCAGAAAAATATTTTATAAAACAGTAATCAAATGTACTGAATTGCATTACTTAGTAAAATAATTAGAATGGCAACATTAGCCTTACTTATTTTATTATCAACAGGGTGGGTAACTAGTAATTTGTAACCCATTATAATCGTAAAGGAATCTTATTAACAATGGATGCAGCACTAACTTAAAGGCTAATAGACACCCTGCTCCAAAAAGAGTAGATCTAGATTTGTATCAATATTGTCCAATTTTTGTTTGCTTCTATTAACACTGCACCACTTCTAAAAAAAAAAAACATTTTTAAGGTTCACGGCCTCACTGTGATTTTTTTGTTTCTGTAACAAAATGTAAAGGTCAACTTTCTCTTTTGTTCTGAGTGCTGGACAGCTACAAAAAATTAGAAGAGAAAAATGGGTAACTTTTTGCACAAAATCTGTAATATCTACTCTAGGTTATGACTGCTCAGTCCTGAGGACGCTGAATGAAAGGATACCCAGAGTTCCCTACATCATCTGGTGAAGGACAGTGATGAAAGAAATGGAGGAGTATTGTAGTAGTATTATTTGCAGAATAACCACACTTACACACATATTCCACAGACTTTATTTCAGCTGACTCAGGATAGAGAATCATGACGCAAACTTCTGTTCAACACTGTTCCCTTCTTTGAAAGCAAGAGAAAAAAGGTTATGTACAAAAATAAAGTATGTTAAAAAAACATACAAAAAAATACAAGACAAACAAAAAAAACATTAATGCTCATTTGTGGAGGGCTGTTATAAATAGAGATAGTATTTCTTTGCGCTTTAGTGTACTTTAACTGCTGTGAGAATTCAGTTCATGACAAAACCTTTCACGATTTTGTTCATTCGATTAGAAGCCAGTAGCACCATTCTGAGTTCATCCATGACACTGTGTGCCTTCTGAGGCCGGACAACATCCTCTCTTAGTGTTTCACATGAATAATGGGGCTCATTGCCTCCATGCAGTGCAAAAGGAAAACAAAGAAAAAACAAAAAAAATACTAACGTTAACACCAACCAGTGAACAAGTTATTCAGTCTCATTGCAAATAAAATATGCTGTCAAGTCTTTTCAAAACCTCTCACCAGGAGAACTTTCAAATGTAACTATTTCATTGTAATTTCATTTGAGTAACACTTTTCCTACTGTTTACTTTCCACATCGAATTTTTTTTTATCAAATTGCAGCTATGATTGGCTAATACAATCATCTAGGCAGGCAAGTTGCCTGAAAAAGCAGTCCAGCAAGACTAGCAAAACACCAAAATACATTTCATGTCAACAAAATGTAATCAAATGTTTTTAAAAGGATACATAACTTCATTTTTATGGACGAGTTCTATCATGTGTAACATTATCATAGCATCAAGAATTGAAGACTAATATTGACATTATTATCCTTCATTTTTTTACAAAAACAATTTATGAAACAAAATGTAACATATGTTATTGTTATTATGTCCTCCAGGAGCTGCACCACACATTTTCATTGACACAAGTATTAAGTGTAAGCCAAATGACTCACAGACAAGGCAAGAAGTGAAGGCAGATGAGCAGAAAAACAATATCTTGTAACAGAGCAGGTGAATGAATATGCAAAAAAACATACTCAGGAGTCTGTTTAACACAAACATGTAGCTTAGAAGCCTGACGAGTTATAATTATAAATCACTATATCAACTATGATATAAAAACCATCTCACCAGCAACTTTGACTTTTTTTTCCTGCACTGAGCTGACAATCAAAATCTTGCACACAATGCTGAATCATTTTTAGTCTTGCGTTCTAAACAGCAATTTTGATTGTCACTATTTGGGGTGTAAAGCACATGTTGGTTCCAAAGAGAGCAGATGTTTTGTTTTTTAAACACCTCTGTTGGTCAATGCGAAAAATTTAGAGTCCAGCAGTCTAGGTATGAGACTGACTTGTCAAGTGTGCTCATACCTCTTTAGTGATCACAAACAGGATGCAACATTGTTTTGTTGATACGTATAGCAATTGTAGTGCATTCTAGAGACAGCTGGCTTGGTCATGTGAAGCACTGAAATACAGTATAGCAATACATAATACAATAAAGACACTTAATAATCCATTATACAGTGTATGTACAACTCTGTTCAAAATGCTCACCTTAACCGACTCAGCCATAACTCTATCTTTTAGACTTTGTCTTTGCCTTGTGGCTGTTTCTTTCAAAAAATTAATTTATTATATAACATACACTTTACAGATTTATCCCATCTTTTTCATTTAAATGTGTTCTATTTAATTTATATCTGCTTTCCTACATAGCCATAGTGGTCAGGTGCTGATGCCCTAGCAGCCCCTTCCGCCCTGCTCCTGCCCCTGGGTGTCCGCCACCGTTGCCATGGCCACAGTATTCTTGCAGGTTCTGACGCAAAGTAACCAATGCAGAGCCCAGACAGGCACGATTTGGAGCCAAAACTCCTCCAGGCAGTTGGAAGAGGACAGTGGCCACCCCTGCCATGCCATCATCTGTGGGCTCTAGGGTGATGGGCCCCACTTTAAATGTTGAATAGGAAAAGCCCATGAGCTGAGAGAGGAAGGGGTCGGAGCGGCAAAAGTGCTGGTAGCCGCTGTATGTGGATGGGTGGTGATGGTGTGAGGCTGGCGTGCCAGCTGTGGTGCTGGCATAGTGGTGGGTGTTCAAGTAGTGCAGCGGCAGGTGCTGGCCACCGTTGCCACCTCCACCCAGGGTGAGGTGATGGTGGTGGTGAGTAGTGGGTCCAGAGCCTGGGTCATGTTTGTAGGAGACGGCTCCTGCCCTGCCCCTCTGGCCAACCACCACTCCTCCTAACTTGCTTGTGCGGGCATGAGCAAGTGACACAGTGCTGCCCCCCACCCCTCCACCAGCCGAAGGGAGGTAAATTAACTGAGGCTCCTCTGGCTCAAGGTATATGGTGAGTTTAGCAAAGGGCCTTGATGCCATCTTGGTCATCTCCTGGATGTGACGGCGCTGCTCCCGACGGAAGTCCAGGAACTGCTTAACCTTCCACAGGAGGACACAGACGGACAGAAAAAGGAAAAAGCAGGAGAAGAAAACAGAGAAGAAAACAAAAAGATCAATGTGGGCTTGGTCCTGTCGCAGGAACAGCAGGCCCTGGGACTCTCCCTGTCTCTCGCCAGTTCCCACACCTCTCAGAGCAATGTAGAAGCGGCTGGATTTCAGGGAGTGCACCTCATGGGGAAAAGTGATGACCACACGATCTCGAACCCCACGGACAATGAGCACTGTCTGTGGTTTCCACACAGTGATGTAGGAGATGAGTCCTTCAGCCCGCTCCTCTCTAATTTCCCTCTCTGCCCCTGGCGGTTTTGCTTGCAGCTGCAGAGGATTGTGGGAAAGCACAGGACCCCCTAGACTAGATGAGGCATTGGCAAACACCTTTATAGGGGATGGGTTTGTATCCTTGTCTGCACCAGTTGTTGCGCCTCGAGTCGCTGATTCCTCCTCGATCTTGATGGTGTGAATCCCAGTAAACCGGTCCACATCAACAATGAAGGTGTCATGAGAATTGGACACATAAACCTCCACCTCACCAAAGGTTACATCAATGGTGACCCGAATGTCCACATTGGTGAACTTGGGCTGTGCAGCAAAAAACACAGTGCGCCCCTTTGGCAGGTTTCGAATGGTGGGATCATGGAAACAGTTGGTCTGGGATGTGGGGTCAAAGCAGCACTCGGTGTCCACGTTGAACTGACGGTAGCACTGACGCCCATTCACCGGTGTGCCATTGAAGGAATCTTTGCACTTGGCACACTAAACAGAAGAGCACAACAAAAGCAACCTGAGCAATACCCAGCAATGAATAGAACCAATCGCAGACTTGTTTCTCAATTCTAAATGTGCATACCTGTTGCCTGTAGCAGTCTTTTCTGTCACTCTGTGGGCTACTAAGACAGGAGGAGGTTTCTGTGTTGTTTTGGCAGGGGCAGCCTGTACCATCATGTTCGTTACATGTGTCTGCATGGCCATTACACTGACACCTGCGATGAAGGAGAAAAGGTTGAAACACTAAAGAGGAGAAAATCCAAGTCATACTAATTATGTTGCCTCTGGAATTTTCTTCTGATTGTCTTTTTGTAATGTTTGCACATCCAATGTATCTTAGGCATGGAAAGATTTCCATCTCCCTACTACTTTTTACCTGTAAAAGTACCAAATTGCCTTTGAAGACATGCTAAGCTAGTAGCAGATTCATTGTTTAGCAGTGCAACATGCAGTCATAATTTGCAAATTATGCCTAATAGGCCTGGCATTCCAAAATGATGGTGATCATGGCCATCGCCAAAATAATGCCTTTGAAAAATTTTAATGTACTATTGAATGTAACATATGAAGGCTTTGTAATATTGGTCAAGGCGAAGGAATCAATTGACTACTGAGCAGCAAACATCACTCACTTTTCACACTTCCCCTGCAGCAGGAAGTAGCCACTGAGGCAGCTTTCACACTTATCCCCCACGCTGTTGTTCTGGCAATTCACACATACAGCATTCTCTTCTGTGGGCCCCTCAGACACCCAATTCTGAATCTAATACAGGACAAAGAGAGCTAGTAACCTGAAACTTCACAAAGAGTTAGAACAGAGTCCAAAGAAGAGCACACTTCTGATCTATGTACATTTCACACATAATCAGAAGAAAGCCACAAAGATGGCAGACACTTACGCTCATGGGGTCCAGAGAGAAGTGCTGTGGGTTCTCAAGAGCCTTCTTATGTTCATCTCGAGATAAACACACAGCACTGTTTCCTCTGCAAAACTCACGACACGGACGACAAGTGCCGCCTCCCTTAGCAGAGCCCACGAACAGAGGCTTACACTTCTCACAGTGCTTTCCCTGAAAATGGATGAGAGAAAATTTATCACCAGTGGTCATAGAAAAACTGTGTTTACAGTGTTTGCATGTGATTTACTTTGACCACTTACTATGGTGTTATTATGGCACTCAAGGCAAACGTCTGGTTTGTTCACACCAGCGCAGTTGCTGTGTTTGTTGCAGCTACACTGAGATGAACAGTTATCCCCCACAAAACCAAAGTGACACTGGCACACTCCTGGGGACATGCATGTCCCATTTACACAGCCTTGTGCACACACTGGTTCACACTGACCAGAGACACTGCACAGGAGAAAAACAAGAAGAGTTGATTTGGACAATTCTGTCAAGTTACTATGAAAAGCAATACAGAATTTTTTCAGCCATTCTCTGTTTTTTTTAGTGCTTGAGGCATACATGCCGGCTCCTGATCTTACCTGCTGAGTATGTAACCCTGTTTGCAGGTGCAGTGGTATCCCTGGGGTAGGTCGTGGCAGTCCTGGGTGCTGTTGCAGTGGTGATGGCCATTGGCACACTCATCCTCTTCTGGACAGTGGAGGAAAGACCAGCTGCTGTTTCTCAGGGGGCAAACACCTTCACTCACACCTGGGAAACAAGAATGGAATGGAAAAGCACAAATTCAGATCAATTTAATGAAAACAGACAAAGTAAACTGATAATGTCCTATAATGCTTAGCCTTTCAAACACATCATGTGAAGATTTTTCCCACCATCAAGTCCACCTTGTAGGCAACGTCCAGCCCCATTTCCCCCCCTGGCAGCACACCAGCCACACTGAGGCCTAGCAATGCACTGGGAGCACTGGGTAAGCTGGGAGCACTGAGGAGAACATGAGTCCCCCCCTGAGAGCAGGCGACCACACTGTCCCGCCTCACATCGCAGGGGCACAAAAGATGGGCTCATGCACTAGAGGAAGGATATAACATATCAAATACATATTATTGCATTTTTAAAAACACACACAAAATACTCTGTAAAGCTCGAGCAGGGCAGTCCTACCTGCTGCAGAGCTAAGCTCCACACACAGTGCTGCCAACCCCCGTCAGAGCCTCTGGAGCCCAGACAGAGGCTGCAGTTATGTAGAGTGTGGCAGGGTGGAGGGCACGGCATAGGGGGAGAAGACTCCACCTGCATTGGTGAGACGTTGAGCAGGGCATAGCTGAAACATGTCCAGTCATAAGTTGGGTTCACACTCAGGATGCGTCTTGTCTCCCCTGGAAAAATAAAAGTAAAATTACATTTTATTTATACAGCAAAATTATGTCCAAAATAATTATTTATGTTAATGCTACCAGATGTGGTGATAATGATTCACAGTTTCTTTTATATGAAACTCTTAATTTTTAAGCCACAGACTAACAAATTTAAAAAGAAACAATTTCTACAGTGCCCTTGAGGCTCTTATTTGTCATTGCCCATACCTGTGCGCTTAAACTGGCGAGTCCACATGCATTTTCCAGAAGCAGTGCACTTGGGGCAGTCAGAAGCCTCACAGCTGGTCTCAGTGCAGTTGCTAGACAGGAAGATTTCTCTTTGGTTGATCCGGCAGTCATGTTCAGACGTACAGCTCACAGAGCTGCTGATGCAAGCACCTTCAGGACAGTTTGTGCACCACTTACACTGTAGAGCAGGCTGAGAAAATCATAACAAATTTGAGTTTACAGACATGACTTGTTTCTCTTTGATTAAGTGATGCTATAGAAGAGTTGTACCGTATTTTTCGGACTATAAGCCGCACCTGTATAGAAGTCTCACCCACTAAATTTAACAACTAAAACCACCAAAGCTGTCTTCTTCAGTGTCAGAATTTAACAGCCTCAGAATTACTTCGGCACACACTTTCTTGTTTATATTCATCCATAAATTAGCTGCATCATAGTTTAAGCCGCAGGGTTCAAAGCGTCGGAAAAACTAGCGACTTATAGTCCAGAAATTATGGTATCTCACCTGTGATGGACTGGAGAATGTTTTTGGGTGTCGGGCGAGGCATTCACTGCAGGTCTTCAGTCTACGACACTGGTCTGGCTGACGAGGGGTTGGGGAACAGGGAGACTGCCCAGCGAAGCAGCCCATTCTGATAGAGCGGGAAAAATTCTTTTTATTTTGTAGCTGCAAAACAACTTTTATCTCTAGCGCATGGTGCTATTCATTTAGAGCTGTTTTCAGAAAATGTGCTACCTCTCAGCAGTATCAGAAGAAGCACATGTTCCCCTGCACCATACGCAGCTGCCTGTGGTGGTGTTGCAGGCCTCTGGGGTGGGCAGCAGGGCACAGGGGTCAGAGGGCACAGACAGGGTTAGGAGTCTGCCCAGTGTGACACCATTAAAGCCTCCTGACAGGAAGAGACGGCCACCCCAGCTTGTCATGGCAAGGGACACTGAGCGATTAACTGGATCTCCTACAGCAGAGACTAAAGGAAAGAGATGAAGAGTGGTTAGGTTATGGCATGGTAAGTAATGATTTGATCATAATAGTCCTGCAGAAAGACGTCAGGACAGCCACCTGGTTGTATCCAGGTGTTGCAGTTGATCTGGTATAGAGACACTGAGTTACTGTAGTCCTCTGCCTCTGTCCTTCCCCCAACAATAACCATGGTGTCTTTGATCAGGGCTGCAGCGTGGAAGAACCGGGACAGGGGCTGCATTGTACAGAAATGTAACCAACAAGAGTAGATAGGTTATCTTGATGCATTGGACTGAAGGGAGACACATGCTTGGCTAATCAAGAGATTAGATGGAGCAGACTTCTTACCTTATTACCCTGTGAAGGGACCAGCAGAGACCAGGTGAGGTTGGGGTAGTACAAACTGTAGAGCTCGCCTGAAGGCTCCACGGTTTCAACATGAAAGCGATAGCCTCCAAAGACATAGATGGCATCAGTCTGCTCATGGTAGACCGCTGAGTGGCCATATAAACCTGATTGAAGAACACCCCAGGCAAAGCAGGTTTAAGTGCAAAGGAAAAAAGGTTGTTGGGTTAGTCAACACATTTTCAAAATTAAAAAGGAATTTCTCTGCTGGGTGTGCTGATGAATTAACTATTTCTGTACTTATATAAATGGTGTGTCAGGCATCATGTTAAAACACATAAAAAACAAAAGGCTTCAAAAACCTGTAGGAGGTGTGCCAGTGTGGGGGGCAATGGTCCAGTTTCCAGAGTGAGGGCTGAACTCCAGCAGATGGTGGTTGAAGCCATTCTCCGGTGAGTAACCGCCAATCAACAGCACAGAGGTGTCACGGCGTACAGTTAAAGTGTGGCCAGCCACCGGGGGCAGCACTGAGCTCTGTCAGAAATTAAGGATAATTGAATTTGTTAGAGGTAAAACACACTTCACTGTACATTTTTTAAACATTAAACATTCTCAGGATAAATCCACTCCTAACCGTGTGTTCTCTCCAGACTAAACTGCTAAGATTGAGACTCCAGGTGTCCATGGCCACACCATTTTTTGTGACACCGCCCACAACCAACATGAAGTTGTGACTGACTCCACTGTTTCCAGAGCCAGGCTCATGACTGGTCAGTAGGGAAGAGGCATGGTGGTAGCGAGGGCTGGGAGTTGAACCCTCCTCCACAGAACTTGTCAACATTTGGGTCCAACGGCGCTCTGAAACAGAATATCTAAACAAACAGAGGCAAATTTGTTATTATGCATACAGACATACATATGCTACTTGCTTACAGTATATGAGCATCCAAAGAATGTTTCAGTGTCAAGCCTCTTTTAAACAAAAAACCTGCAATTTTGTTTTGAAAATCACCCATATTTATATCAGCTTTGCCTCTACAATAACCCAGACCATTCCAGCATTGTCTGGTCCACACTAGTGTATGATTTTAGATAGCATGCTGGTGTCCTCAACATTTTACTCAAAACAGTGAGGCAAAGTAACAGTGCAACATTCCTGCCAGACAATACAAAAGTGGCTTTAGTTTACATGTCCCTACCTGTAGACATTTCCCAGAATGCCCTCTGACAGAGAGAGCCCTCCATACATCCAGAGGTTGCCCTGTGGTCCAGACACCAGAGAGTGGCCCATCCTGTGCAAGAACCTGTGGGCCTGGTTCTGTGGGGTAACAGTGCATATGAATGTGTGTTTTTGTGAGATGGGCTGTAAAATTCAGTGAAGGATTGAAACATTTCTATGTTTGTCTGTATGTTACCACTGTCAGCTGTGTGTCCAGCAATGTTTCCCAGACCAGGCTGTTGGAGTCCCGAGGAACAGAGCAGTCTGAGCCAGCCCAGCTGTCTGAGCACACACACACTCCCAGAGACTGAGACAAACAAAGTAAGTTAGTTAGTAATTTAGGAAAAGATGTTCTCTCATTTTGAAGAGTTTTTGACTGAATTTTTTAAATGAACTCCTGGAAGATTATTGTGAACATATCACATCAAATCAAATAACAGACCAAGGAACAAGATTTTTGTGCTCAAAAGGCAACTTGGAAACAAAAGCAAATGTAAACTTCTTAATTTAAATTATTAGTTCTTACTATATTACAAGTTCCTCGTCCTTCTGTTACTCCACATTCCTGAGGGCACATGGGTCGGTCACAGTGGGGTCCACCATACCCCTGAGGGCACTGACAGAGCCCCCCTTGGCACTGGGCTCCACCTGGACACACTGGTGACCCCTCCTCTCCCTCATCGGAACTCTGGTGACAGCGTCTCACCCAAAAAGATGCGTTGAAGCCTTGAGGTTTGTTTGAGGAGACATTTGCCTCAAAGTAAACGGATATTACACCTGTAAAAGTGACATGGTGACTCAAGATTGTGTGTTGACATACCCACTATTACTCAATTATTTTACTGAAGGAATTCATAAATTAATACCTGACGTGGCCTCCACGGTGATGGGCTGGGTCCTTGTGGTGCCACAAAATGCTCCAATTAGGTTGTGATCTGAATGGACCACTTCATTGCTCAGGAAACGAGGAAGGCCATCAAACACATAGACAAAGGAGCTCTGCATCACAAAATATAGGGAATGTAAGGCTATAGTTACACAGAGAGAAACAGTAACATTTATTTATGCTACAGCACAGCTAGCATGTTTATTTTGCATGTGCCCTAACCGGTATGATCAGGTCAAGTTTGCACTCACTTTACAGTGCGTATGAGAGTCTGGGTGTAGAGTGAGGGCTACAGGGGGGCATAGCTGTCTGGGCAGACAAGGAGCCAGGTTCTCAGTCACTGACAGGACCCACAGGCAATGAGAAAGTCCTCCTTTCCCCTCTGTGCCACTCCGCCACCCCAAAGAGGAGGAGAGAGGCATGGCAGAGGAGGAGGTGGAGGAGAGAAGCACAGAGCGGCCCTGGCACTGGCGATAACATGTTCCATTGTTCCTATTGGATAAAATTAACATGACAGGACAACAAGGTATGATGAAAGGATCTGGAAATACAATGCACTATGCGCCACAAACAAAATGGGAAAGTTAATTTTTTGCATTTCATTGTAATTAAAAGAAATATAAAAATAAATGAAGTGTTTAACCATACTAAAGGTATTTATATTCAAGATCTCTTTACCTGGGGTCTCCATAGTAACCAGGCAGGCAGGACTCACAGTGTGGTCCCTGAGTGTTGTGGGTGCAGTAACACTGGCCTGTTTGGTTGTGACAGTATCCTCGGAGAGGGTCACCATGGCCGTTACACTCACACGGCACACAGCCGCCGCCACCAGCCAGGGCTGAACCAAAGCTTCCTGGACGGCAGTGTTCACAGTGTGGCCCTGTGGTCCAATCTGAATGACCGAGGAAGAACATCAGCTCAGCAACTTTCATACCATGTCTTGGTTCAGAATGAGTTAAACACAACAGATGACTGAAGAAAGCTTTTGAAATAAGTCATGTACTGTAATGAGGTCTCACCCTGGCATTCGTCACAGATCCCTGGTGCAGTTATGCAGGTTGAATGGAAGTTGCAGCCACAGTCCACATCGCATTCAACGCCACTAAGAACCAAAGTAGCGGGGTCTGACGTCCATCCAAGGGAACATTCACACTCAAATCTTGGGCTGCCACTACACTGGCCCTCACGACATTCATTGTAGCACCTGTGTAAAGGAGGGAAATTTCAGAAGGGTACAAAATGCATCTTTTCCCCCTGATTTACAAAAGAAATTCTGAGGACTACATGGTTCAGAAGAAAAGGCTTTTTAGTTTGATAAGGCTGAGAGAATGAATAAATCAACAGAAAAACATATTCTTAGTTGAAGGCTCTTACGTCTGGTTGCAGTGCAGTGTGCCATCTCCTGTGTATCCTCTCTCACAGTGGCACTCGTAAGAGGTGGGAGTGTTGATGCAGGTAGCAAAGAGATGACAGCTGTGGAGACCCAGTCTGCATTCCTCAACGTCTGGGCAAGTGGGATAGGACCAGATCGCATCTTGCTCTTCTTCATCAAAGTGCTCCAGCTCCATCTCCATTTCCAGGGGTCGAGGCGGAGCCAAGGTCTGGGGCTCAGGGCTGAACGAGCAGGACAAGGAGATGTGACGAGGAACAGGCAGACTATATTCATTTGTTCAATTATCTGTTGTATTCTGGCTCTATGAATTTTTTATAGTTTGCAACACAAAGTTGATGGACATTCAAAGTTATCTGGAGGTTTCAGTTCACAATATCAGTTCTTCCTCTAAAAGGGGCATCGAAAATGAGGAACTTGTTAATATCTACAAGTTATTGTTTCACACTGAATTTTCAGTGAGTTTTGTCTGTTTTAACTTGGAATAATTGCATTTTCAGAACATGTACGGACTCTTTTTGCAAGGAATGACCATCACAAATAACCCTGCAATCTATAAGAGGCGCATCAAGATATGCAAATTTAATGAGACATATCTTACTTTGCAGCGCGTGCTTCAGCCACCGCCACACTGCAGTTATAGACCAAGGGGTCATCCATTCCAGCCCAGTCTCCCCTCAAACATCTGAAAAGAAGGATGGAAAATGAGGTAAATACAAGAAAATCAAAAATAAAAGAATGACTGTTTACATATCCGCACTTTTATTATAAAACTGATTTATCAATAGTCTTTTAAATGTACTTTCTTTGTACTGGGCACTTTATTATTCTGTGTTCACCATACTTACTTTCCAATTGTGGGATTGTTGTAGTCACCACACCAGCCACACTGAAATGTCCGCAAGCAATCTGTGCATGTGTTTAAAGCTGAACACTGCTTACACTGGGGAACCGAATGGACACTGACAAGGAGAACAAAGAATCAAAATACAACATTATTAACTGAAGATTCATTTAACTGCCAAAATACAACTAATTTAATCAGTTTGTTGTTTTATTTTGGTCAAAGTTATGCAAGTTTGCCACTGCATGTGTTTAAGATAAAATCCCCCAAACATGTTACTGTATGTACAACTGCACAAAGTTTCCATGTGTATGAACTCTAAAACACAAGAAGACTATAAAATGTCCTCATTTTACCTGTCATACCAGTCCCTGCACTCTCCATAGGGGTACTTTGTGAGGTAGGCCGCAAAATAGAAGCAGGCCTGGGCTGACTCACACCATGCACACTGGCTGGAGTTGGAGAGGCACTCACCACACGTCCTTCTCCTTTGTAAAGCAAAATGATGACCAGTGAAGTTTTGTTGAAACGTTGATGATTTCTTATTATTAGGGTTAAAAATACAGTTTTTCAAACTCACTGGTTGCAGACTTTAGGACAACCCCTCGGATCACGTATTGACCCATCCATTCTTCCCCGTCGACTACACTGGTAGTCACCTTTCTTGCTTGAGTTTATCTGCCACTCACAGTAAGGGTCCTGATGGTAAAAGTTAGCTTTGAATAAGTCGGGAACACAGTGCTTTCAATTAAGCTTTATATAAATGAAACTGTTCTAAAATGTTAAATGCTATAACATTTTGTTATATGTGACCCACCTGAGTACAAGCTGAGCAGTCTCTGTACTCTTCACACAAGGTGCAGTGCTGGGGTGCCAGCAGCAGATGGCGCTGACCTTCTCCCTTGCCTTCCCCCATCTCTCCCTCAGGGCAGGGTTCCAAGTCTGGGCTGTCCCGCAGCAGGCAGCGGGACAAAGAGGGGCACCAGCCACAGGACTGGTCTGACAGACAGGCTAGACAGGACATATATCCTGAGCAGGAACCTGAACGATAAGGCTCCAAGAACAGGAAGGAGATCTCCTAAAAGGAAATTATAGGACAAGATGGTACGTGGTAAGTTATTTTGTTTCTACTGAGGGAGAATTATTACTTTAAAAAATTACAGATATGAAAATTGCTTCATCAGGTCAAACCTCCCTCTCTTTGTAGAGAAGCACAGTTCTAAGGGTGTCAGTACTCACACTCCCTCCAGGCAGTGTCCTGTTCCAGATCAGGGCCATCTCACTGGTTTGTCCAGAGCCCGAGTTGTTAAGGTAGCCCTCAGCCTGAACAAGGTAATGGTTACCCCTTGTCAGGTTAGAGAACAGTCTACTTCCATCTGCACGAACCAACAGCTTCAACTCCTTCTCCTGCTGGGCTGCCCATCGACCCACCACCTCCTGCTCCAACGATGAAGATGCAGAGAATTAGAGTCAGAGGAAAAGCAGAGAACAGTTTAGTGTGAATAACAACTAATCCTGTCAATACTTTCAAATCTAAGATGAGTATTTTGTCTTAAAATCATTGACTGAATTTAAAAAACCAAAAACAATCTGAAGTGTTGACATGCACTTTTTCTCTCACCAGTTGGCTGGAGTTGGGCCCAGATGCCATTCGAGCCTCAAAGTGAAGCCTCTGGATGCGAGCCCACATGGAGACAGTCTCAGTGGGAGCGGGTGCAGGTGGAGGGGCCCCCCACAATGGGTGGATGAAACCCCTGAACTGTAGGGCTACGTCCATTTCTGTGGTAGGGCTAAGGATGATGGTGGTGCTGCGGAGGATGGACACCTGGCAAAAGGGTGATGAGGATGGAGGACAGAGGAGGATGGATGGAAGTGGAAACACATCAACAGAAGCACTATTCTCTACAAACTGCTCCACAAGTTTGACAAACTACTCGAAGAAGGAATCTTCTCTATGATCAATTGCAAAACAGACAGCAAAAAGGAACGAAAAAGAAGAGAAGTGAGCATCAGAGTCAAGAGGTTAAAAAGCAAAGAGCACATGGCAGAAATGAACAGTAAAGAGAAACAATCATAATGTTCAGGTTGGAAAACTGCAGTGGAGTTACAGCAATGTTGGAGGAAGGAAGGAGGGATAAGCATAAGCAGAGAGGGAAGTAGTTACAACCACAACTAGTACAATTAGCACTTAAGATTTGGACTCCATACCTTGTCAGGCTGGGAGTCGTTGCGGGGGTGCTGGAAGGTGAGCAGGTGCAGTCCCGGGACATAGTTCTCGGTGCGACAGGAGTGGAGGGAGGTTAGGAAAAGGGTACGCTCCCCCCACCAGCCGTACGCCCCTGAGATCTGGTCCACACGGCACGCACTTCGCTCTGTGAGACCGAGAGGGAGAGGTCAGCACACAAAAAACACATCTGACCTCTTAAAATCTCAAGATACAGCAGTTTCCTACTGAAACAAGTCTGATCTGGGACTTTTGTGTGACGTGTGTTCAAAAAGAGCAAAGCCACATGACCTCACTGCACCAGAGGAAGATTGCGATTGGACAGGTGATTCAAAACATGGTCTGAGTTGCCTGTCCAAACTCAGACGGGTGCAGTTGGGTCACTGTGCTCCACCTCTAAACCACGCACAACTAGAGTCTAGTCCCTCCCATGTCAACTCCCAACATTTTTATTCAGTCTGAGGCTTAGCCTCTCTTCTGCCCTCCTTCCTCCCTCCCTGGGTCTCACCTGATACTGGTAGGCAGGACTCATTCTGAACACACCAGCCGAATTCCCCTGGGGCGCGGGCCAGAGAAGCTGGAGTACCACTGAACACCAGACAGGACTGGCAGTCAGACAGGAAGCGAGCCAGGCCAAGGCAACCAGTACTGCCACACTGTGGACACCATAGAGGGGTTAAATGTTGCAAAAGGAATCCTGACAGAAATCCATACAGATGTGTCAAAATGAGACAACTGTTTTGGCTGTCTCACACTTTAAGAATATATAAAATAACCACAAGGCAGTGCAAAGGGAAGTGTTAGTTACCGGGTTAGTGGGCTGGTACTCTCGACAGCGACCTTCACACCAGCTGCACTCTGGGTTTTTAAGGCACATACTTTCGTCTAGTGCCTCAGCACAGACAGCATCCTGCATACCAAACAGACACACACACACACACACACACACACACACACATATATGCATATTCCTTAACAATGTAGTTATCCCTACTTGCCTTTCTTCAGCAAATTTTCTCATCCTTTCTCCCATCAGTCTTTACACATTTTATTTATTAGTATTCCCCATGATATGACTTCCTGTTTCTCTTGTCTTATTACAGTTTCACTCACCCTGTCACCCTGATCACTACTGACAAATAGTGGAACTTTGTAAGCCACCAAGTCTCCACGGGCAACACCGCTGTAACCCCCAGCAACCAGCAGGACTCGTCCCTCCATCACAGCGGCAACATGTGAGTAACGTCCTCTCACAGCATCCCCACCTTAGACAAAAATAAAAGTTTTCTAAGCCTTGTGGAGGAGGATTGGCTACACAAGCAAAAATCATCAAAGAACTAGCTGTAGATGAAAAACTAGAAAGAAACTATCTATAGGAACTCACTGAGTGACCATCTTTCCCCAGCCGACACCCACTGGTGACAGCCCAGGTGGTAAAAGAAAATCTCCTCATCATAGCACTTCTCCTCTTGGTAGTGAATATGTACATTCCCCCCTAGAGGAGAAAGGCAGGGACAGAATAAATGAATCTTTGTTGGACTGGTTCAAAACTGGTTAAAAAGTTTTATGTCTGACAATTTTCTCTGTGCTCACCATAGACCACC
The DNA here is from genome assembly GCA_029814665.1 of Acanthurus lineatus. Classification (NCBI taxonomy): domain Eukaryota; kingdom Metazoa; phylum Chordata; class Actinopteri; order Acanthuriformes; family Acanthuridae; genus Acanthurus; species Acanthurus lineatus. The sequence continues at coordinate 8,465,291 of JAPZDV010000025.1, forward strand.
ATGTAGTTGCCAATGACAGTAGCTGAGTGGAAGGCTCTTTCTCTGGGGCCTGTTGCTGGGTAACGGGAACGGAAGGACGTCCAAAACCGCCTGTCCACGTGGAACACGTCGGTGTTGTTCACCCGCACACTAAACCTTTCGAAAAATAAACAGCAAGTGTGCTTTAAGTAGTTCTACAAGATGCTGCTTTGCCATTTATTGGTTAAATTATTCTAAAACTGTTCTTTGGATTAGCACTTGTTTCATTTGCCAGATTGATTTTACATTTTTTCATACAGAAATGGGGTTTTATCTGATCTAATGTGACAAACAGCTTTCAATTTGCTCTGTGTGAGCAGGAAAATACAGAAATAACACATCTGCAGCCCCTAAACACAGAAAAACATTACAAAACCACATAGTAAACAGTTCCCTTTTCTCATTAACTACCACAAAGACAACACTGTTGGCACACACATCACAGTTAATTTTTTGTCTTGCATATTACTGTATTGAGTGTGCTTATGCACATGAGAGCGTGTACCTGGCAGTGGTAGGCCTGTGGCCCCCGTAGACCAGCAGTGTCCTGGATGGGCTGTGGAACACCATTGAGTGGCCTGCAGTGGCCGGGGGCTTTCCACCAGTGGGCTGAACAGTCTCCCATCGTCCAGAGCCATGCAGGCCAAAGCGATACAGTGAAGAGGAAAACATATCCTCCTCAGTCCGACCTGGAAAATTTGGAGAGAGATGAGAAAGATGCTGCTTGAATATGATTTATTTTTTAATGGATAAATGTACGTCAATCCAAACATACACTGCAAGGTGACAATATAACGTCATACCCACCTCCAAATACATAGAGATAACTGTCTACTACAGCTGCAGCATGATTGGCTAGTTTAGGAGCTCCGTGTGAACTTGAAAAGCCAAGCTGTTGCCAGTCATCATGGAGTGGTCGGTACATCCAGACATCACTGGCCAGGGAGCCGTTGGCCAGCTCTCCTCCAAATATAACCATGTTACCAGCCCACTCTACTGCTGTGTGGGAATGACGAGCCACCTAACAACATTGGAGAGCCAAACAGTGTGAGAGGGAGTTGAATGAAAAAGGAAGAGAAAAAAAATTGATGGGTGCTCTTCTATTAAAATTGACACACAAAGATTGTAATTGGGAGAAATAAAAAAAGGAGAACTAATTTATATGTACTACAATAAGCTGACTCCTATAAAAGCCAAAGCTACGGTACATTTAAACACTCCAGGCATTTTTTTAAGTGTATTTGTCATATGATGCTGCTGATGCCGAGGGGACTCTTTCACTGTGACTGAAAACACAGAGGACATGGTCTCTGATGAAAACAATGTGCATTTGTAAGTGAATTTTACAAATGATTTACTGTTTAGCCATGGATGCCAACTTTGTGAGACTTGTACATTTTAGCCTCATTTTTCTTGCTACACATAATGGCTACAACTTTATATGTCATCTTCATTTCTTTCTTAAACTTGGCTTATTGTTTAGATGACATCTAAGGGTCAAGTTACTGCAGAAGGCTGACAACAACATCTGATTTAAAGCATCTCATGTGCTGCATGTGTTTCTGTGCATCCATAAACTACTTACAGGAGAGTGACCATAAGACCTGCTTTCCCATTGGTTGGATGTGAAGTTATATTTTATCAAGTCACCAAGAGCTCTGTTCAGGTCAAACCCTGGGGGAGAGGAAGTGATAACCAAACATACACTAGTCATTTCTCAGTAAAAACACTATCAGATACTAAGGAAGTTAAAAACTCAAAAAAGGCTAAATGTTAATCAGCAACTTAAAATTTTCAATGGTACGTTCTCTGAAGAGATAAACAATGCTACAAGTTAGAATTTAATAAATGTATCCAACAATGAGTGGATTTGTTTCAAAAATATTACTACAACATCAGTGGAAAATCAAATATATGTTACTCTCACCTCCAAACAAGTACATTGCACCAGTGGAGGACAGGTACACGCCAGCAGAGCCTGTCCTTGGAGGAGTGTATGGGTTTTCCTCACTCACACGCCACCACTGCCCTGCTCCACTGTCATCATGGAGACCAAGTTGGCAGCTATGCCCCATGAAGCCTGGGTTACACAGACAGCGCTCCCCTTTCTAAGACAAAACATGAAAAATACAAATAGCTTAAGATCAGTATTGTATTAAGAACAATATTCTTAAAACCTACAAAACTAGCTTCATTAAAGTGTATTCAGGTATGGATGAGTCGACTTTTGGCTGAGGAGTGTACACTTTGTGTGTTTGACATGCATTCCCCCTTGCTAATCTTACCTTGTCACACTGGCCATTTACAGCACAAGACTGGGAGCACAGAGGAGTTGTACAAGCTGCTCCACCCCAACCCTGATGGCAGTGGCACTTATATGTAGAGGGATCACAGCGGCCATGACCACCACAAGCTCCGGGGCACAAAGAGAAGGTGTAGGTTGCATTGAAGCCCAGAAGGTTGTAATTAGCATCACTGAAGAGATGAAGCAGCATCTGGAAATAAAAATGAAATTTTAATCATAAACACAACATGAAAATTTGCCATGGAATGTTTCAGAGTTGCATTCATCGTGTCTTAATTATTTACCTTGCCAGATTTGGCTTCAATGGGTTGAGGCAGGGTGTTGCCACTCAGACTAGCTAGGAGAGGGCTTTGGTAGGAGTCTCCATCATACACAAACAGGTAATCATAGGTACACTCTGTGTCCATGAAGGTGAAATTGAGGACAATGCGGTGACTGTTGCTGGGAGCTGGGAGACATTAAAAGGTACAAAATATTAATGCACTAATCTGACAGTGTTATATCTACATTGTTGTGGCAATTTTCCTGAGGAAAAATCACAATATCTTAGCTCATACCTTTGATGAGCCATTCGCAGTTCCCATTGACGGAGTAGTTTCCAGGCCCATCTGTGACATAGCCTGGCGGTCCCCTCAACACCTGCCTGTGGCCCTTGCAGTCCCCTGCCTGGCACACAGGGACCTCAGCCAACAGCAGAACCACCAGGATGAAGGAGACAGGGAGGGGGGAGGCCATCACTGGCACCACCTGAATGATGGGAGGCAATTGGGGAAGGACAATCATTGGGTGTGTGTTGTAATTAAACCATTACTACCAAAATATGTATCAATACTTGCAGCAAATTAAGAATAAACTCCCTGAATATCAGCTGGTTTTAACTTAATTTACTACACAAGTCAAATAAACTACGCAGGTAGAATATAGAGGGTCGTTTCGACAAAAATTCAATAGTCCAACAATGTGGCCCTACAGTCTACTGTCTGTTTACACAAATCTCTTGCTGACGGATCTTGCTACAATACTCCAGTTTCAGTATGCGTCAGCTTTTTGTAATCTGCATTGTCATTTAAGATGTAAATTTGAATATACCTACAGGCTGCTTCCGTTCAATATTTTTGTCGCATCTTGAAACCGAGGCAGCCACCGTGAAAAAACAGTATTTCTGATTGAGCTAACAATTGCTAGTCTTACGTACAACAACGTAGGCTCAGTGCACAAACCCACTAACATATCAGTAACTAATGCTGCACGATACATGTAGGATTTTACACAAATATAGCTGTATATCGACAGAGTTTAGTATAACGTTATATGCGTTTCTTGCATTAACTAGCTAATGGATACACCGACTAACGCTAGAATTAGCAACAAGAGGCTCTCCGCAGGCTAACGTTATCACAACATAGCTAACGTAAATAGTTGCTAGGCTAGCAAACCGAATCCCGTTAACAGTCAGAGGCCGTTAGCAGGCTAACATTTAATGTTAGTTTGCAAATTTGCGTAGCCGTACTCACCAGTTCCCGTCTCTTTGACTTCATGGTAACTTACATTTTCGATGACCCTTTAACGCAAGTAACCACATGAGCTAACTGGCAGCTTGCTTAAACAGCAAGTAGCTACTGTTTAGGAATCCAAGTAGAGGACACCCCTCACAGCAACACGGTGGTCTACTAGCTTGCTGGCTAGCTAGCAGTAGCGGCTCAGCCAAATCCAGATGCGCAATCGTCAGTGACCGCAAAATCTACCTGGATAAATTATTCTTGAGAGTAATCAATTATTATGTAATAACAGAATAATGCTCTCTTAAAACTCGACCATTACACTTGAAGGAAATGCTGCCAGCTATCAACAAAACCTTTAGGCACTATAGACCCTGATCCCTGCGGTTCATTTTAAAGATGCCCGTTGTTTTGGTGTTGCGGCTGGCGAGCAGTAAACCATGGTAGTCAACACAAAAGACAGCGCCGCGAGTGACCTGTCCTACTACTGCCATCTAGTGGACATGAGGCGCAACACTCAAACATCTGGATAACTACGCAGACAAAAACGTAACAAAGGCAAAAGGTAAAGAATTACAGTTTTAATAAACGCTCAAAATAAAGAAAGAGAGATGAACTTTTACAACTTTTTTTCTATATTTGTCTATCAGGCATATTTTTCCTTTTCCTACTAAATGTAATTCACATGTAATCCTTAATCAAATACGTTCCTCTGTCAGCCTTGTAGTCAGCTGAGTATAGCTCTATTTGGTTCTTATTAGTAAAACAAGTTTGATTTTTATGTAGTTTATTGAACATTTGTTCACATGAAGGAAGCACATGTATGTGCATGCAGTCATTCAGAGTAGCATTAGTATTATATTCGATTTTAAAGTACTGAATTGCATTTCAATACAATCATCCTAACAACAACAAACCAACACAGTGAACATTTTAGATCAAAATATTCCAGCATAATCAGCAATATCATATCTTAATAGCAAAAAAAGATCAAAGCTCATTTTTTGATAAAAAAAATTAAAAATCTAAATGCATCCAATGATAACAAGTAAGTGTTATGATGAAATTAGATTGAACCCTTTTTTTAAACTCCTCAAACTTATCAGTACTGTCCACAGGCATCTGCTATGCTCCAATTTCTTTCAGTGTACAATGATTTTATTTATATGTTTATCATGAAGTGACAAAAGACTTAACAATCTATTTTCTTCTAAAATAAACAAAGGCACATTAAAAGGGAGTTGATCTAAATTTTCCTCTGCAGACTCATTCCCATGACATTATTTTGACACATTAAAGCACATGCCAAAACTTCTGATGATATCAGCCTTATTGCTACCTTTTTTTTGGTAAAGTTTTCAATTAATATACTGTTTTAGATGTTTATCTATACTCTTGTCTTCCAAATGTCATAACATTCACCCTTTTCAGAGATCAACATTAATGTGTTTTTGCCATTATGTTTTTTTTTTTTGTTTTTTTTTTAAATAAAATTAATTATTCTCCTTGTTATTTTACATTATAACAAGTAATCCTTTTGCATTATGCTGTTCCATCATGAAGTATGAACAGCCACTTTTCCTGGAGCTAGAATCATTGGTGTTGCATGGAGCCCAGGACCAAAAATGGGAAACATCTTCTCATCAAACTCATGAGTAAATGTGATAAGATGCTTTGCTAAACCCCCATCCCAGAATGACACCTCTCCCTTTTCCATATTCAGCTTGATGCGAATCCTTTCGGGACGCTGCTCTACCTGTACTTCTTGTCGCTCAGATGTGAAGGCAGTGTACACCCCTTTGCTCAGTCCTATGGCCCACACACCACGGTGTGTAGAGACTGTGAACTTCTTTTTACGGAGCACTGACTCTCTGCACACACCCACAATCCACTTGGGGTTGTCACCAACAATGATATCCCATCTGTGTTTCCCAGAGGTGTAACCTTCGGCGCCCAAGACAAAGACGCAGGGATCAAAGCGGTCTGAGTTGTCAGGAGTGGTCAGCCGCTCTGGGCTTTCCTTTACGCTGGTCAGATCAGGGCTCAAGCACAGCCACGGGGACGCCGTGTTTGGGTTCAGCACCACTGGATCTGCACAAGAGGAGGGACAAGACACAAAATTGTTATATCTCTAACACTGGTTAAATATACTGACAAAGAATTTAAAGGCACACAATGTTTATGGACGAGAGACTAAAAAATCACCTACTATTTTAATAAATGCTTGATTTCTGCAAAAATGGCAGAAAATGCTGTTATCAGCCTCTCTAATATCTTTTTTATTTCTTTTTATTTAAGATTTATTTAATCAAGAAAAAGTTGTTGAGATTAAGAATCTCTTTTGTGAGAGCATCCTAATATGGTGACTTCCTGCTTTACTCTGTTTAATATCATAGCAAACTGAATATCTTTGGGTTTTAAAATGAAAAACAAGCCAGAAATGCATTTAGTAAACTGCTGGTGTATAGCACTGACTGTGTAAAACATTTTCTGTGTCAAGTTGAGTCAGTTAAGGGGTTTCTGTATGATTAATGTGTAATGAAAATAATCATGACTTGCAGACAGCACTACATGAGTAAAAACTTCTCCTTGAAACCAGGGACCATCCAGAACCCCTAGAGAGTAAATTACTCACTATAGCTGACATGGGCCTGCATCTTCTTCCAGATCTTGAAGCTCAGAGAGCCAACATGGTTGCCCATATTCAAAAGGGAGTCGTCAGACAGGCAGGGGGCTTCACGAGGCCACTGGGCTCTAGAGCAAAGATAGCAACACAGAAAGTGGAAAAGAGATATTTGTAGATCAGCAAAAAACCTGGATAACACAGTTCTTCATCAGAGCTGAATGACAAAAATGTTGAGTTCTGCTTTATAGAAATATGAAATCTCCAAACAATGATGTAATTATAGGGTAAATACATGGTGTCACATGATTACAGTCTATATACACTAGACCTACACAATTAGAGGTTTTAGAACTGAAAATATGTGTGATTGATACAGTGAGTTTTGCAGTTACTTACTTTATTTTTAAATTCTTGAAATTCTAAAACATAAAAGAGATTAATTGAGATTAGTTTAATGCAACCATTTGAAAAGCTTCTACAGTCTTTATCAGAAACAAAAAATAAAGCCCATTCTAGGGGGAGGAGCTGCCCTTTCTTACCTGCACGAGGGGCAGATCCTCATTACCCATTTCTCTTTTCAGAGTATCAACAAGCTTCTTTAGAGCGACGATGTCATTCTTAGTTTTGTCAATCAGCTCCTGAATGGCAGCAATCTTCTGCTCCTCCTCAGCAGCCAAGGCTGTTAGACACAAAGCTTCTTCTGCGTTCAGCACATTGCGGAGCCTCTCAAACTCAGATTTAATCTGCTGCTCTGCCTGGCCAGCTTGAAGCTGCATTGAGCAGGAGGATTGAGCTTACTTGCAGTTCATTGAAATAAAAATATAAGGTGTTGTGTGTTGTGCTGTCCTTTTACAAAGAATCAATATTTCCTGCCGCTCTGTGGCAGTAACCTTACCTTAATGTGTTCCACAGCGTTGTTGAGTTTGTGTGTCATTGTCTTGTATGAATCCACTTTCTTTTCAAAAATCTTGACTTTGAAGCTGAGCTCTTGCTGCAGGGGGAGAGAGGGAATATGAGGTAACCGAAGTGAAACAGCATCATCAAAAGATACTTTAAGATTGTGATTCATATAATCCAGACTGGGGATGTGCTGTGCTATGACGTAGTAATGGAAGGAGCAAAGAGCCATTGTTAATTTCACGATAAAGCAACTGTGATTTTCCTGCTGCAAAGTTAAAAATGTCTGCAGTAAGAAAAGAAATGAGAAAGAAATATAAGAAAACAAATAAGAGGGGTCTGAGGAGAAACTGGATGAGAGGCAAAGCTGGCAACAGGAATATTTTAAGGTTATTTAAAAAAAATTAAAATTTAGTTTAACATAGACAAAGTGAATTTTTAGTATTAGCATTGGTAGTAAGGTGTTAAATTTGGTGAACACTCGTGTCCGGATCTGCAGGTAGGTGGAGAGGTGGTATGGACTGCAAGATACCTATTATGATTAAAATCCAGGGAAAACTACATCTTGAATTTCAATACAGTGTAACTTTTTGACTGGAAGTTAAATGGAGTATTAAAAAAATGAAATATACACATCTGACAGTACAATTTAAATAATCCAGGGGCTCTTATAGCATTTCTGTTCCTTTCCTTTTTTTTGTCCTTGTACATGACGGTAATACACATAAATGCTGTTTTCCACCCAGTTAAACTGAAAAAGTGTAATTGTTCCCTTTGTATGGTTTTGAACAGTTATGAAAACAAGATCTCTTCACCTTCCTCCACTTGCATTTTATAGTGTATTAAATCTGCAGAAAAACTTAAAAAATATACAGATGAATTTGACGGACAGTATTTTTTTTATATCTCACAATAATACTGTTTTCGGGAACTGATCTGATTTCGTGTACTCAGTCAACAAAAGTTGTAATCAACTTGTTTTTTCCTTCTAGGTGTTTCACTGAGGTCACTGAGGCCTCAAGAACTCAAATTCTTAAGGAAATAAACATGTTGGCGCCACGCCCAGAGGAGAGCAAGTCAGAGCACTTTACCTTACACACCGCTGCTCCCTCTGTCAGTGGGTACAGCCTGTGTGTGCTGTGCTGACTGACACACTCCACACACACGGGCTCCTCGTCTTTCTCGCAGTAGAGCTGCAGCGGCTTCAGGTGCAGCTTGCAGGTGTCCTCGCCGATGGTACGTTTCTGGATCGGCCGCCTGTCTGAGTGTTTGAGGTAGGTCTCACAGGTGCTGCGGAGCGCACGGTTAGCGATGACCTGGCCTTCATCAAACTCCTTCCTGCACATTGGACACCCCCTGCTGTACTTCAAATTTGTCTCCAGACACTCCCGACAGAAGGTGTGGGTACAAGGCAGCAAAACGGGGTCCTTGAAGATGGCCTGACACACAGGGCAGGTCAGGTCCTGCTGAAGAAACAATGGCTCTTCCGTCATGTCTTCATCCATACTGTCGGCCATGGCTTCACAGGCCCTCTTCAGTTTGCTTTCGTTTTGATAAAACAAAAACGACGAATAAAGACAGGCCTCGCACCTCTCCGGCTCCGTTTGAAAAGTCAAGGCTTCACCTGGTTACTTGCTTTCACTAAAAACACAAACCGTGACCAGAGATAGGTCATGAGAGAAGAAACTAAACTATGTGATCACAGCAACTTCGTCCCTACGCAATACAGTACTACTTTCCGTGTTTTCGTGTGACAGGCAGAGAAAACTGGTCAGGGTTTATAAAACAACGCCCTCTAGTGGTTCTGGAGGCTGCAACAGACATTAGTACTATCAGTTTGTGTAGTAGAGACGTGCACATGCGCACCTATCTGCACATCTGTCAGACAGAGAAACACTGTTAAACTCTTTTTAAAACAGAAATAAAGGTTACAAAAGCCTCCCCGAATAAAGAAACAATTTTACTTTCCTCTGCACATCCGTATTATCCTGTTAACCGTGAAAGCACTCAAACACATTAGGGCAAACAATTACTAATGAGTTATTAGGCATTGACATTGACATTGACTTCACAGGGTTTCTTTTATGCACAGTGCACTTTAATTTACCAAAATTAGATGTTTTATTTAGCATTTTTTTGATGACACCTTATTTTAAATATGTATAAATAATATATATATGTGTGTGTGTGTGTGTGTGTGTGTGTGTGTGTGAGAGAGAGAGAGAGAGAGAGAGAGAGAGAGAGAGTGTACTTAAAGATGCAGACTCACTCAGTTCTTGTACTTAAATAAAAGCAGCAATACCACAGTGTAGAAAATATGAGGAAACGTTACGCATTTTAACTTTTACTTGACTAAAAGTACCAAATATAAGCATAAAATTATGCTTAAAATATCTAAGTTAAAAGTACACATAATCCAGAATGATTTACCTCAGAATAATGTGCTTTATTGTTGGATTATTATCATGGAAGCATCATTGTGTCCATCGCTTCAATGTTGATGTGCTGAAGGTGATTTAACTTCTCTGTGAAATTTCTATTGGAAAGCTTGCGAACTTTCCCTCAGGGATCATTAAATTTTTTAACTTAATCCATAATAGCACATCATGATTTCCTTGTAATCATGTTTTCTACTTTTAAACTAAATCTAAAAAGCAACTATTAAGTTGTCAATGTTTGTGTTGTGGTGGAATAAAGTGGTATAAAGGAGCACTAAATGGAGATATATGGTCCCTCAAAATTGTACCCAAGTACATCTACAGTGATTGACTACATGTACCCAGTTACTTTTCACCACTGTGTGTAGCCTGGTCTTGGAGAGACAATGCATCAGTTAGCTGTAGTATGAATAAAATTACCCTAAACTCAGCAGTTTAGCTTTTGCCTGCATTGGGAAGATTGTGCCAGTTTGTACCCCTGCTGATCTCAGATAACTAAGCTGCTGCATCTTTATCCTGAATGAGAGCATGAAGACAAACTCTGTCTCACCCTCTCAGCAGAGCTCTAAGGGGACTTCTTAAACTTTAAGAAGATCATTTGTCCTACAAATAAAGTATGTCTTAATTTAGCAGTTGTTTCTTCTTTTTTGTGTGTTACTGCATCTGTTGGCAAATAACTTTTAAAATCTTTATGCATTATTCAGCACAAGAAAAATTAAAGACACAATATTTTGCCACATTATGAGTGATGATTCTTCTTCTTCTTCTTCTTCTTCGTCTTCTTCATCTTCTTCGGCTTCGTATTATTATTATTATTATTATTATTATTATTATTATTATTACTTTATACAGCTGTATATCTTTAAAAGGCCAAATTCCCAATCATCTAATTGACTGGTGCACACACCCCCAGTAAAGTTCAAGCATTCTGGAGGCTCATGGTGCAAGTACACCAGCAGATGGCGCCACAATGCCATTATTTGATTTTGGACAGGACTGCTGAATTCAAATGTGACAGACACAGAGGACTGGAAGAAAGCTGATGTGTCTCACTCAGGGCTGATTGATTTTTAATGATCAGAAACAGAAAAATTCATTGAAATGATCAACCTCAAACTTTCGGCACAACCATTCAAAGAGCTGGACAGCAGTTGAGTGAGTGCGGACTGACTACGTAATGTACTTTGAGCTGTGTAAATCACCCTCTTCTATGTTAGGACACATTTTGTCAATAACAGTTGGTTGGGAGGAATTTTGTCAGGTCTTCAAAACAGTTCATCACATCCAGACTGTAAGGAAAGACAGCTGTTTAAATGTTGCATCATATGGGCTGCTCTGCCCCTCTCTAACCTGCAGAAGTATACAGAGACCCTGCATGGTACTCATGTGACATGTCTGTAGTCATTGTAGGATAGGGCTTTTTGATGGTGCAGCTCCAACATGTGGCAATAACACAAAAATATAACAATTCTGAAAAAATCATGCATTTATTCCTGTCACAAATTAAATTCTGCACACCATCTGCACAAAACATATGAAAGAAACTACATCTTTGCTGTATGGAGCAAAAATATAGCTATAAGGCAAAAACTGTCAGTGTTTTTGCTAAACACTTTCTGAGAAACTAGGATACTGTGCTGATAAAATATTAAGGGTAACAAATGGCAGTCACAGCAACAAATTTCACACAGGAAGTGGAGAGATATAAATCATCTGTTCACTTAGAAGTCTAGCCCTCTCTTGGGGTTTTACAGCAGAAGATGGTTTGTGATCTTAACTCGGGGGTTGTGAAACCTAAAAGCAAAAGGTGTCAATTTGCATTTGCCTCATTTGCTTCACATTTAATGTTAATGGTTAGGCTTTCCTCTTGATCTTGGTTCACTTCACTTCACTTCCCTCCTTTGTTTTATTTTTCCTGCCTGATTTCTACATCATCTTTGTTTGATAAGTTCATTAATTTCTTGTGTATGTGGTCCTGGTATTTTTCCTCTCTAAGTTGCCAGCTTTTTTTTGGACCTCCTTGTGTATCTGGTGCCCTCGCTATTTTCTCATGTGCCTAATTAGTCCAGAGATTTTTTGGGGTCTTTGTTTCCATTGCCTGTCTCCAAGTCCTGTAAGGCTGGTACCTGGTGGGTTTTGTTTTTTTTTTTTTTTGTATATCAGTTCATTAAAAAGGCTTCAGTTCTTCCTCTTTGGCCTGCATCTTGGTTCATTTCCTAAAACTCTTTGTTCCTTTGCATGCCCAAATAAAACACTATCAAATGGCACCATAAATAAACCAAAAGAACACTGAAATATATATACAATATTTAAAGTAACCATTCCTTTAATATCTCATGGTTCTTTAAACAATTACAAGGAATGTTGAAAATAAAAAGACTTGACTTTCCGAAAATGTATCCTGATTATCAGAGCTGCAATATAAAATTAGCTGTTACTCACATAAGGCTGGATTCGCTTGGTTTGCAACAAAAAAAGTTTGCTGCAGCTTGGCATCCAGTGTTTGGATGGATGCATGATGGGTGAGAGTTGGAGAATGACTCAAATAAAGGAGTTGTGACAAAGAGTGTAAACATATCCCTAGAGTGGGATTGAAGAAGCATTTTCTGAAAAGTGTGCAAAATGAAAGTGTAAAGGGGAAGCACATGACTCACAATTACTGCCAGGTGGATTTTGTGTTCCTAAAGTCTTCATCTGTGCTGAGGATTAATGTCCACAAGATGCATATGTACTCTACTTTGTAGCCTATATAAATAATTAAAAAATAAATAATATTATATAGCCTGCGCTAACTGACCTGCGACTAACCAAGCCCCAGTTACACAGTTTTACTAAGCAGCATTGGGGATTATTTATTTAAAGGTGCGGTAGACAACTATTTTGACTTGACATAGTCATCATGATGTATGATCTGATTCAACAGTGTAATAGTGGTTGAGAAATGACATCATTTGCTGCTAAATTGGTCTCCAATAAGCCATGTTTTTACCATGATATTTTCTTTGACATGGAGATGAGGATTTTGCAGAAACCAGCACTATGTCACCCATCGTGCAGTCAAAGCATTGGCAGACACTGTAGTTTACATGTTGAATCATGAAAGATTTTGACCTGACATAAACCAACCACAAAGGGCATTTGTTTTAATAACCATTTGAGAAATACATTTGTAGCGGGCTAACATTTACACCTATGAGGTCTGTTGTGTGATAATGTGGTAATATGTTTACGTGTAGCTCATGAGGGCACATGTTTTCCTGTGCGGTGAGGTTTTCTTTGTGTTCATCATGATATCTGATAATTTTGGAATACTAGAAAATGTGATGACGCATGATGACACACAGTAATTATTTCTGTACATTATATTTGCAGAGGTATGCGGTTTGTTTTTCTCAACATATGAACAATTGCATGTCTGTTGGCTTTGAATAACATCTTTATTGTGAAGTAAATGAATGAACAATATTACTTTTTCTCCTAAATTTCATTGTAAATTTACTGCCCCCCCACACACCACCTACAACCACTAGGGGGATAAAAGCTTTCTAACGCACCTTCAATGTAGAAAAAAATTTGTGTTTATGTACACAAATCCAACTGATTCATTTAATAAATTTTTTACAGACAGCCTCCTCCTCAGTATGACTTTGGTATAATTTATAAAAAATTCTGTTTCAAGTGTGTGTTGCAGACATGAAAGACAGCCACACCAAGGGTCATGAAAAATATATAGGCCTTATTTAATTCTAAGCACTTAAAACTTATTGATTAAATCATGCCACTATTTATCAGTTGTGACCACCAGATTTTATGTGTCTGATTACTTTCCGTGCACTACTGTAATCTCCAGATAAGGTTTTCAGTGAATCTAGGCTCTGGCAGCGGCACACTATCCAACAATGTGGTGACAACAACCACTCTTTGGCACACCAGAAGTAAAAGGGTGGGTATATGGGTGTGATGGCAGTTTTCACAACTAAACCAAAGTGACACTTATGAAGACACGTTGCACAATAAAATATCCAGGAAGAGGAAGTGTTTTTTTTTTAAGTGGAGGGTTTGGCCCATGTGGGCCTCTTGGAGACCATGTCCAGGTGAGTTGGCCTGTATTGTTTGTTTGAATTGTTTTAAATTGGTTTGAATTGGTTTGTGTCTTTGACTGTTTAGGTGAGTTTGTTTGTTTTAGGTGAGTTGTATTGTGAGTTATATTGTCTTGAATTGGCTTGTTTTGTGATTATATGACTGTTTAGTTGTTCACTCTTCTTGCTTGCTTTCTGGGTAAAAAAAACATCTAGTCCTATTGTTTAGGTGAGTTTTTGTTTGCTGAATCCACAAGTGTGATTTGTCCTAGTTGATGATAGTGTTGTTTGTGATAGGCAAGATAAAGGAGAAAATTGTTTTGGTGTGAGGAGCAGTGATGGCTGGCATTAGGGGAGTGACTCTGGGATGCCAGTGATCACTGTCTAGCTTCCTGGAGGTGTCGTGG
>JAPZDV010000025.1:8483849-8508869 GCA_029814665.1 Acanthurus lineatus
TAGATAGATAGATAGATAGATAGATAGATAGATAGATAGATAGATAGATAGATAGATAGATAGATAGATAGATTTGTTCAAAGCTACACAGCACCACCATGTGGCTGACAGAGTAAACAGGTGAAATGCTCTAACCAAAGTAATGAACAGTAAACATTTTCTCTTTTCCTTTTTTTTGTGCAGAGTTTCCTGATGGACAGTACATTTACAATGGGTGGAGATGAACTTGATGCCATCTTTGAATCGTATTACATTGATTATAATGGCAGCAGTTCTACAGACTTCTACGGACTTCAACAGGACGAGGAATTATGCAACCTGACTGAGGGCACGCAGTTTGAAGCAGTGTTCATCCCAGTTCTGTTCTCAGTTGCATTTTTTGTGGGTGTCCTGGGCAATGGAGTGCTGCTGGGAGTTCTGGCTCGGAGCAGGAAAACGTGGAGTGTGACAGACACCTTCATCCTTCATCTTGGTGTGGCAGATGTCTTGCTGCTGGTGACGTTGCCCTTTACGATCGCACAGGCCACTCAGGTTAATGGATGGACCTTTGGTACCCCCTTCTGCAAGATTAATGGAGCTGTTTTTACGGTAAGAGGTGTGCAAGGTCAAAGACTGTCTGCACCAAAGTGTGTGATTGTACATATGCAGTGTTTGTAAAAAGACTTATTTTTGACTGAATTCTTTGTATTCTTAGGTCAACTTCTACTGTGGGATCTTCCTCCTGGCCTGCATCAGCCTGGACCGCTACCTGTCCATTGTCCATGCTACCCAGATGTACTCCCGTAGGAAGCCCTGGGTGGTTCAGATCAGCTGCTTGGTAGTGTGGCTCTTCTCCCTGCTACTTTCTATCCCCGACTGGATCTTTCTGGAAGCTCAGGTCGATGCAAGACGAGAAAGAGTAGAGTGTGTTAACAACTACGCTGCTTTTGACTCCAGTGAATACAACATCACTCTGATTTCTACCCCTGAGGCACTTCTTGTCGCAAAGAAGTGGCGACTGGCATCACGGGTGGTCTACCACACTGTGGGTTTCCTGCTGCCATCCACCATCATGATCTTCTGCTACTCTCGCATCCTATGGCGGATCCGGTGCGGCTCCCAGGGCCTCCAAAAGCAGAAAGCTTTCAGGGTCATCGTGGCTGTGGTTGTGGTTTTCTTTATCTGCTGGACGCCATTCAATATCACACTGATGGTTGACACGCTTAAGTCAGACAACAGCACCAACGGCTGTGGAATCAGAACATCTCTGGCGATGGCCAAAACAGTCACCACCTCCATTGGTTACCTTCACTGCAGCCTCAATCCCATCCTGTATGCTTTTGTGGGTGTGAAGTTCAGGCGTCAGCTCATAGAAATCCTGAGGTCTCTGGGTTGCAAGATGAAGACGAGTGCCAAATTCCAATCAGTTGTCAGCAGCAGGCGGAGCTCCATTTGGTCTGAGTCTGCAGACACCTCCAACTCAATTGCAATATGATGGGGAAATATAAAATTGTACAAACTTACAGACTGTCTTAAACTAACATAAAGACAGAGACAAATAGAGTGCAAACAGTGTTGCTATGAAAATTCCCTGCATTATATAACCTGTAGCAGGCTATTTTTCTCTGTTTTCTGCAGTTTATAGTGCATTTGTAGCTGAGCATGAACATAACCACTGGAATTTGCATTCCTCTTGGACTTTTGGTCAGCAGATCTGTTTCTCTTGTATGGCAGATATAATATTTCTTTTTGACAGCGGCAGCATTGTCGTAAAAATACTGACAGATGATATTCTTTCTCTATTTCACATGTAAACTTAAATGACATATATATTTTATATTTTTACTGCATATTACATTGTTTTTGGATTTTTTGAATACAAAATAAAATTTTATTTTTGGAACCTCAGATCAGTGTCTTTTTTTAATGTAACAGTGCAACAAGCAGCCCAACAGGACCTTTGAAAGCTCCAGTGAATGAAATTTAGGGGGAGTTATTGGCAGAATATGTTTTGAAGAATCTATTCACTTATAGCCTAATCACTTGAAAAAAGGACCGCTCTGTTTTCATTACTGTAAAATGGGCTGTTTTTATCTACAGAGGGGGTGTATCCTCCTCTACAATATCTGTACAGTGGCCCAGAAGGGACAAATCAAACACTGGCTCTAGCTCAGGCCTTTTATATGAGAAAAACTACAGGATTTTCTACATGCTTGGAAAAGGAGGCTGAGCAAAGGGATATTCAGTTAGTTCCAATCTACAACCTCACTGCAAGATGACACTAAATCCTCACACAGATACTCTTTAGGCAAATTTTCATAATTTTTCCACCAAATGTCTTTATTATTTGTCTTCCTACTGTTTTAAGGTAGAACAAAACAAATTTGGGAGTGTAAGAGAAGCTATGAAACAACAATCATAACACAGTGTTTATCAATGGAACACAAACAGATGAGTTAATAAAGTTTAAAAATGTTGCATTCTTTTAAATGAAAAACTAAACATTCTCCAGATTTTGGCTTGCAGTTAGCCAGAAAGTGAGTGGAAAGGTGGTAGCCTATTATGGATTTGTTATGAGGTCTTTCATGTTCACAAGGGCCTTTTTTCTTCTTATTGCAGCCTCACCAGCTCCAGTTCTAATGGCTGTAAAATGGAAACTGGGGTAATTTACTTGTTAGGGATGTGCTTTAAAGTTGAGCACACCTGCTTTATTTATAGGGTCTTGTGGGCTTAAATAATTTATGTTTTAAATAAAGATTTTTCTTTAGGTTTTTCAGAATTCTAATCTTTACTGATGAGTAAAATATCCTTGCACATCTTTCCTATTAAGCTAGGCTGTAGGCTGTGTTGCAACAGATAGGAGATAAATAAGTTGGTTGCAAGACACCTCATGATTTAAATTTCAGAGTATATATTGTGCAACATTTCTTTCTATTCTCTCTCTTCTCTCTGTGTGCTTCATGCAACTGAGATATTTTAACCCTTTCACATCCACAGGATCACTGATTTCCACTGAAGCTATTGACTAAGCACAACTTATCAAGATCTAAATGTTTAAATTTTTCTGCCTTTTTTTGAACAATTTGTTTCAATTTGTTCAGTTCTACAAACAAATTCATTGATACATATATGTTGTTTTGGCTGAAAAAGTTTTCTGTAAAAAGCTTGTCCATTTAGGTATTTCAAATAGGCATAAAAAGGTGGATGTTTAAAGGTTCACTCTAATGTTATGTACGTAGCACATCTAAAAAAAAAATATTTTTGTCTATGATATACTAAGCACAGGTGATGACACACATGTAAAGAACAGAAACCTAAACCAGAGGCCTACATGTAGCAAATTCAGTGGAAACTCTTTTACACCCTTTAAACAGGAAACCGAAGCAAAGAGAAAAAAATGCTGTCGCACATCCTCACTCAAGTGGTATTTAGCAGAAAAGATACAAAAGATCAGGAAAAATGCAAAGTTGTGGGAGACTTTTATAGTCAACCAATATGCAAAAGACTAACCGCAGTTCCTGCCACTTCCACCATCACCTGCAACATGTCATTTAATGTATATACATGTCTATATTGTTTGTCATAAAAAGCTTGCATGAGCTTGAGTGCAGCAACAACCAGGGTGTCGTCCAGTTGCAGCAGCTCTACTGGTTTAGTCATGGTGGCCAAGACAGCTTCAGAAAATCTCAGGGTTTGGCCTTGAGCCCAAACATATGAAGCCTTGTGGTAAGTGGTTTGTATGCGTAGGTTTTGTTTTTAATCATGCCTGGGCGTAGTCATGACACTTCATGTTTTGCACTTACATGAAACAGCGTGACCAGAGAAGAGTTTGTTTGAAGTGATAACAGGTTTGTTACTCAACAACTGAAAGTCCTGATCAGCAGCTTGTCTCCATTTTAGTGAGCAGATACAAGCTTGAGCTTTTGCAGGATGTAACCTTTCAATTTGACACAGTGTTCAGCACTAATTATAACCAGTGATGCTATAAACTTGACATGTTGCTGCTGTTATGGTCCATCAGTGTTTCCCATATTACACCACATTTCAATTTTTAACTTGTAATGAACTTTAACATCCCTCTCGTCAAAGCGGAAAGAGGAAGAAAAAGGGGGTAAAAGTTTCTTCTCTCGTGGGAAATTACTGTACAACCATTTTTAAAGAACACATTATTTTGGTCTTGTTTGTATGTGTTAATTTAGAGAACTCATGTATCTCACACAGGCCATAACTTGTAGCTTGAGGGTGAAAACACAGATCTTTTGTCTGGCACAACATGAGTAGTGCTCATCAAAATAAAATCTTATTTTTTCTAACTCCTCTTCTATCCTCTGTTTGTCGGCCTCATTCCTTTTTCAACTCAACTGCTTTCACACAAAGCATGCCACTGTTCTCTCCTCCACAGAAAAGACTTCAGATAAGAATAAACAGAGAGCTATGAAAAGGCCTCAGCACCCACAGAGAGCTTAATTTCCTCTTCTCGTCTTCCTCCGGTTCGCTATCTGTCACCTGACTGATGACGTCACCACCTGTTTGTGTCATCCTGTGGAAGCTCCCACCCTGTGGTTAACACACACTCACTGTGCAATCCTGGTATTCACAGTGTTTATTGTCAGAAAATAACATAAAGAATGAAAACTAAAACTGTTTGTGATATGTGATCTGCCATAAATGTACAAACGGCAATGGACTGTTTAATGCAAGATTAGAAATAACACTGACAAAGATAACAGCTTCTGTTTCCTCCTGTTTCAAACATTATGGTATGAGCTTAACAATGATTGTGCAACAGCTAAAAACGTCTACTGACAAAAGAGTATTTTCACTAGGTATAAAATATAAGGAACGGGATGATTTCTATAATAATAATAACAATAAAAAAATACACAAAAATATATTCATTTAAGATTTCATTTTAAAAAATCCCTCATGATTTACAGTGAGAAACTATTTGTGCAACAGTGATTACAAAATAAAAAGTACAATCCACATGTATCACCATGACATGACTCTGAAACCTTCACATTAAAGAGTAACAGGAGGAAGTCATGATTATCTGTAGTCATCATGAGACCGAGGATAGTCCTCTGCTCCTTTATGTGGTCAACATAAACACATGAACACATGGACACATGACATGGCTTCCCCTCAGCATTACCACATTTTACTCAGGTCACTCCTGAGTCACAGTCAGGCATTTTGGTCCATCTATCAGCACTTGCTTGACTGCTCCTGATGATCAGCGCTTGCCATCTGTTCTGTCTCTTCCCCCTCTCTAACCTGGTCAGGTACGGCCTCCTCACCCACTCCAAACTCCCACAGTGAGGTCGTAAATTCAACTGCATGACCCTTCAACACGGCCAGACTCCCCTTTCTGAAGTATCTACACAGGACAAGGTAGAGCAGAGGCCGAAGGCAGGCATGAGCGCAGCCCAGAGCAGACGTGGTCCTCAGGGCTGCCTCCAGGGACCCTTTAGAGTTTCCAGATGCATCTTTTTTACCACCCATAGAGCTGACTCTGATGGTGTTAAGAAAGAATGTGATGTTGTATGGCATCCAGCACAGTAAAAAGATCACCACCAGGGGCAGGATGACCAGGATGAATCTCTGCTTCTGGATGCCTTTAAAGCTGCAATGTATCAAGATGCGAGAGCAGTAGAAGATCAGGGCGGCTCCAGGTGCCAGGAAGCCCAGTAAGTGGTGGATCAAGCCCAACACTAGCTGCCACTTGGACGTTGTCTCTGAGTATTTGTGAACACAGGAAGCTATGTCTACTTCTCCATTTTTTGTAGCTATCAAAAAAATCCAGTCAGGGACGGTCAGAATCAGGGAGCTGATCCAGACCACCAGGCAGGTGATGTGAGCAAACCACGGCCTCTTCTGGAAGTAAAGCCGGGTGTCATGGACGATGGACAGGTATCGATCCCGACTGATGCAAACCAGCAGGAAGATCCCACAGTAGAAGTTCATCTGGGAAAAAAAAGGGGAAAGTTCATCAGTGATTTACTGTAAGACGAGAATATTCAAGCCACCTTTATGAATTCACTTTCACTTTTCTCCAATTCTGACCCCCTCCCCTTGCATTTTCCCAGAAATGCTGGGACGCCTGAAGATATGCAGAGGTCATGGGAGTATACTTGCTCAACAGTATCAAGCATAATGACTGTGGTCTGCCAGAAGTCTTAATCTAACAGGAACTAATGGCCTTGAACCAAAAACAACTTTCTCATTCCTTTACTGAAAAGACCACCCTTCCGCTCTCAGTCCCTGCCTGTTCCCCACACAGATCCATACTTACATTAAAAATAGCTCCACTGATCTTGCAGAAAAATCCGTGGAAACACCACCCACAGCTCCCAGCGGCTCGTGCAGCCCAGAAGGGCAGCATCGCCAGCAGTAGGATGTCTGCAATACTCAGGTGAAAGACAAAGATATCTGATATGCTCATGGATTGCTTCTTCTTGGCCAGAACGGCCATGAGCAGCGCGTTTCCCAACAGTCCTATGACCAGCTCCACTGAGTACAAAAGTGGGATCAACCACACTTTTTTGTCTTTTGGATTAGAATCTTCAGCATTCTCGTAGTCAGTGTAGTCATATGTGTCGTTGTAGCTAAATATTCCACCGAGATCCACGTCCATGTTCAACTAAAGTGGAGAAAAACAAGTAAAACACAGGGTGAAAACAAAAACTCTGCAGTGGCTCTGAGGTCAGAAAGCTGTTACTCTTGTCAGTCTTGTCAGAGTTGAAGTGTTAAAAATTTACCTCGGAATGTCAGCTGAGGCTTTCTAAACAGACACAAGCTCACTCATAACTCACATGGGGCAATACGTAAAATGTCACTGCATGAAGCAACAGAAAAACGGAAAGTACAGTTTCCCCTTGTCACGCACATTCAAACACAGGCACTCATACTTTCTTTTTAAAAAAATCATGATCCATTTTTACTGTTGGTAAAGTAAATATGCAAAAACGAAACCAGACATGCCGGTAGTTGCACAGGCAAATTTTTGAGAAGAGTGCGCAGATAAATTAAATGAGAGCAACGATCTGTTTTTAGCTGGCACGACGAGAAAAAAAGAAAGAGAAAGACTTTATTATCAACAGGCTCACTGTAACAATGGCTTCAAGTCATATTACGTATCAAGTCTATTCTTAGAAAATGATACCATATATGAAGCCTATGATAGTTACAGACTAACAGCCAATATACCGTATAAGGTAGCCTATTATAAGACAAAAATGAAACCACAGAGGTTTGTTTCTATGCCACTTCACTTACCAACAAACAGCTTCGGGCTACAGATTTAGAGAATAATAAACTCTCTGTGCGTCGTGGACTCAAGACACCTCACAAAAACAAACAAAAAATCTGGAGGAAGCCGACTACATTCGTGTCAGCAGCTCTGGACGGTGGACGTGTGCGATCTCCGGCAGCTGCCCAGCGCGCACACAAAACGCTCACCAAGTGTGTCCGTGTTTGCGCGCTTAGTTTCGGTATCACTAATCCATGTATTTACAAGGGTAGACGCATGTTTGAATGAGCTGGAGGTCAGTTTACAACAAAACCACCGGGCAGCTAAGGGGAAAAAAAAACAGACGATGAGAAAAGCTGCGCTTCACCAGCTGAAGTTTTGAGACACATGCGCTTTTTCCGCAAACACCGCCGCCTCGTTGCCTATTTTGTGTAGGAGATGGTTTAACGTGCACTTTATTTACTTTCATACTGCATTGTTTCGATTGATCGAAAGTCACCCTTCACGCGTATTTTCCACTTCTGGCAAAACAGCCGACTTGCACGGAACCGACTCAACCGCGTTGACGTAGTTTTTCAAAATAAAACGTTGAAATTGTGTTATTGAAATTTACTGCAACGTCTGCGATCTAAAAACGAGAGAAAGAGTTCGACAAATAGACAAAACTCTTCGTTTGTAGTGAGAAGAGCATTGTATGTTAAAAATTCAGACATTACGATGGCTTAAACAATTACTTTGGAAATCTTTTTTTTATTATTTTGAAAAACATAATTCAGGATGCCCATTTTCTTTTATGACTTGACAACGCAAAACACCACGTGTGACTGTACACTAGATGACTGTACACCAGATGACGCCGTTGCCCTTGTTTTTCCAAACAATAAGACACAATCAGACCCGTTTAAGACCTGTTTTACAAGGTCATCAAGGTAATTAAGCAATGTAAAAATAGGTATTTTACAACCTGTTTGTGTGTTTTAAGGTATTTGGGTATGCTTTCACTCATTTTTTTTTAACTGAATCAAAAACACCCCCAAGAAAGAAAGAAAGAAAGGAAGAAAGAAATGCTACAGAGACAGATGCATTGAAACTAAACATGGTAACATGTTAAGGTTATGCTTTCAACCAAGTAATGTTGTGAGTTACAATACATCTACTCAGACAGACTTACTGTTTTTATATAGCCTTAATTCACTGACCAGCTAGGGTTAGTCTTCTATCTATATAGGCAATTAATTATTTTATGTTATTATTATTCATTTATTTGTTAACAAAAACATGTCATGTTAAAGGTTAAACAGCTCAGCAGTATTTAAACAGTAATATTAACCACATGATGCTAGTTAAAAGCCGCTGACTTTTACTAAAGTAACAAATAACAAGAAGTAACAAAAAACTAAAACAAAAAATAACAAATGAACAACAAAATGTATATTTTTTAGAATTTAAAGCCCATTTTAAAAAGTCAGAATTTGTGCTTGTGATGCTCAAAGTACATTTTGCTTATATTTTACAGTTAGAAGTTGTTTATTTGCAAAGATTTCTGCTGCAGAGGTGTTTTCACCTTTTTCTACTAAAATTTCAGCTTTTAAATGTGACTCTGGCAGTCTACATTTGATAATTAACTGACTCAAAAGCCAACTGTAGCCCCCCCCCCCCCAACAACATAAACAAATGTTGCTAAGTGGTGTGAATGCTGAGTCAGCACTCACAGATCACGTTTTTCTGCAGCAGCCATTTTCTTTATGATGATGATGATGATTATTATTATTATTGGTGTGAATGCCGAGTCAGCACTCAATATGGTTTATACATTTAGATAATATTTAGCTTTTAAAGCTGGCATTTCAGTGTAGCATCAGCTTTTCAATTTTTACCTTTAATCATTCATAAGATTCTGCTTTTTTAGACAGCATGAGCAGTCTGGTGTCAGCTTATCAACAGACATTCAAATATTTCACATCTTTAACACATATTTGACATTATTCAGCATTTTTATTCACCACTGACACTGTTCAGCTTTTCAACTCAGCATTTCAGCCTATTGTCAGCTACCGAACACTCAGCATTTACACCACAGTTTTTTTCAGAAACTGCATTCTCGAGTTACTCTTACTATTCTGATATGTCAGCTAATCTCACTAAGGGAGAAAGAATAAATGAGTCTTCAGTCTCTTGTCAAAGCCTTTTCTTACTTTTTATGCAGGAAGAGTTCCATGTTAAAGTAATTATTAATCATAGCTGGGTATTTTTAATACTTGTTTGAAACTTGTCTGCAGTGGAACTTTACACAGGCTAAAATCTGATCTAATTCTCTCACACAGACTGGTTTTTGAATTCCTTCAAACATGAGCATCTTAGATTAAACTTCATGTGCTGCCTTTCCAAAATATTTTTTTTTAAAACACAGTGACTTAGAGACAGATGCGTAATCCCCTTTGAGGTTCTCTGTCCCATTATCACTAACAGACTATTTGAAACTCCAGACTATTAGTCATTGCTGTTTGTATTAACCGCAAGATCAGTCAGTGTACTTGGCAAATACATTAGTCTGGATTATAGCAGCAGCAAAGGAGCCTGAAATTTGGACAAATAAATATATAAAACATTTTATTTTTATTTAAAAATATTTATAAGAAAATCAGTGCATAACAGGTTCAAAGTTACAAATTTTCAAAATTCAACAAGGAATCAAACTGTATTCACTTCCTCTTTTTTGCATTGAGGACAATAAGAAAATCTGTATATAGATCATGAAAAAAAGGAAGGCAGGATGTTTAAAAAATTCATCATGTACAACTATTTAAAATATACGACCTTTTTCATTGATTTATAAAGTTAGCTTGTTTTTTGTTGTAAATTCTGTGAGTATGGAATATGAAGAAAAAAACTTCTGCTGGGAATAAGTGTGTGTGAGGCCACAGGGCTACATGTTAACTGCTGAACAAGCTTTTCTTGGAGTATGAAGAAATCCAGATGTTTCACAAGATTTGACAAATCAACACAAAAATCAACATGTTTTCATTGAAAAGTTACATGAAGTCATCAGCATGTGGATGTGGCATTTTGGTTTACTTAATTTTACCTCCTCACTAAATGAATTTACCACAATATTCTTCAAAAAACAACAACAAAACAACATGTGAGAAGCTGCATCATACTGACAGCCAAATAGCAAAGCACCGCACATCTCAGGCAGCTCGTTTTTTTTCACTGAGAATTTTTTTTTAAGTCTTAATTCTTTTTTTACTCTCTCATCTCCAACTTCTGTCACACCCACACATCTAGTCACACAACGACACCCCTTATCTTTACCTTTCACACTAGTCTCACATCATGACAGAGTACGATGTGTTTTCGCTCTCTGCAGAACTGTTTCTTTTGTATCTCCTATCCCTCCAACTCTCCATCTTCAGTAAGCCTCTCTGTTCCAGCAGCCCCTTACACATTCTGACCAGCTCCCTCCTGAACTTCACCCCAACAAAGCCGTACAGCAGAGGGTTCAGGGCGCAGTGCGACAGCCCCACACTTTCGGTGATCAGAGTCCCAATGTCCACCACATGGCCAAACTGGCATCCTCCGGCCACTGCGCCCAGCCTCTGCAGACTATCTGCAAACTGGAAGCAGTTGTATGGTGCCCAGCAGAGGACAAATACAGAAACCAAGGAGATGATGAGGCGGAGAGATTTGCGCTTTTGGCGGCGGCTGGCGTTGCAGAGAGACCTGAAGATGCGTATGTAGCAGTAGAGCATGATCAGCAAGGGGAGCCCAAAACCAAGAATCACACTGACCATCTGCAGCCCCACCACCCACTGTGTGGAGTTCTCAGTGAACCACACCTGGCACAGCTTGACCCCAGGATGGCCTATAAGGTCCACTTCCACTACCTGTTTGAAGGTTATGTCCACCCCACTCAGGCCCAGGCATACCACCCAGATGAGGGCACACGCAATCTGGGCATGGCAGGTGTTGCGCTTCCAGCCAGAGCTGACAGCATGAACGATGGCCAGGTAGCGGTCAAAGCTAATGCAGGCCAGGAAAAGGATGCCACTGTAGCGGTTCAGTGAGAGAAGGGCACCGGAGATCTTGCAAACAGCCAGTCCAAACACCCACTCGTGTGCCCACTGCACTGCAAACAGAGGCAGGGTGAAGGCCAGCAGGAGGTCAGAAATGGCCAGGTGGAGGAGGAAGGTATCTGTCAGGGAGAAGGAGCACACTCCTCCACTCTGAGAGTTTCTGTAGCGTCGGATCACGCACAGTACCAGCACATTTCCCACAACAGCCAGGAGGAACACCAGACTGTATACAACAGGGGAGTACCTCTGTGCAAAACTGTAGATGTCATCCTGTGGGCATGGGACTGCATGGCTCCTGCTGAGGTCAGGGGGCAAGGTGTAATTTTCATAGTCATCAAAAATCTGTTGACAGGGGAGAAGAAAGGGTTTCTGTCAAATTCTTGAAAAAGATGAGTTTTTCAGGAAAATAGGTTTAGTAGCATTTCACAGACTTTATAATGAGATATCAATTGCTTCCTATTTTCTTATAACTTAATTCAGCATCACAAAGGGCGTTTTTTTTATGTGAAGTTAATAAGACACCCTGAAATGAAATCTGGTTTGGCATTTCATTAAATCCAAAAGGACAAAGTAAAAAAAAATGGTTGGTTCACAATGCAACCAACTAACTCTAAAAATGTGTTGGAGGGATGTGTTCTTTATTATAGCTGAAACTTTCCTATGTTTAAAAAAATGAGAAGCACACAGAGAAAATTAAAGGAAAGTTGAGACAATTTCACTTTTTTGCCAAACTGTGAGAAATACAAAAATTTAAAAGAAGTTTTACTAAAATATATTTAAAGAGAGACTGTTATTTTTATGTGCACAAAGTTCATCAATCTTTCACATCCTCAGAAACTGCTATTTCTACGTGGGGAGAAACATCATTGTGCAACATTAGCTGCAAAACATGCTGATTGTTGTGTTTGAGCAAGAGAAACAAGCTTTACATCAAATATCTCTAACTGATTACATCTGTAAAATAGAATGCATATTAAAATTATATGTTATCTCTAGTTTACTTATTTTTTGTAAAAAAATGGCTTTTTATCAATAAGTAATTTAGCTCTGGAAATAATTTGACTTTAGAAATGTTAACATCCATGCAAATGAAACTTATTTGAATTTAAATTTGAAGTCTAATTTAAAATTGTAAACATATCCACTTACCCAGTAATCTTCTGTGGTTGGTGTCATTTGCTCCATATTTGCTGCAAACAAGGAGGCAGAATAATACCTGAAAGTTCTGCAACAGTCAGGCAGCACACTCAAAAACACCTCAGCTGAAAAGCCTTTTTTCACGTACTATCTAGACACACTTGACCAGATGAGGAAGCACTAGAAAGAAGAAGTCTTGATTTCAGGAACTGAGTGCTTGTAGATTTTTACACAGATGCAAACACAGCTGTAGTAGGAATAGATGACTTTAAGGGAAATTATGACAATTTTTTTTAAATAGCCAGAGGCAGCCCTAAAGCTCTGCTAGACAGACGGTGCATGACTGGAGTCATCTCTGTGGAAAAATGTTCTATTTTTTTTGTCTGGTTCATCCACCATATAAAATGTTTACCATGTCAAAATAACAAAAGTAAAGAAAGCATCTGGGTATTAAGTTTGAAGAAGCAGAAACTGTTTTTTTTGTTTTAAACAAGCCCCCACAAACGGAGGAGAAGTGAAAGTGCTTGGTTGGCATGATTTCATGGACTCCACTATCTTGTTCTGGGTATTCTTGTTTTAGATTTTAAGCATTACACACGTTACACACAGACTTTATTGTAGTAACTTGGAGAACTTGGGCACTTTTATGAGGTTTTTTTTGACTGTCACCAATTTTAAAATTCTCAGAAAGTAAAAATGTAAAATCGTTCCAGAAAAAATACTTAAAGCTAGTTTTTGGTTTTGATTTCAGGGATTTTTATTTCAACCACTTATGTAAAGCTTTGAACAAGTAAAAAGTTGAGCTTCAATCATCTTTATTTATCTGCTGTTGGGTAGAAGATGAATTAATTGAAAGAATAAGTTCATCATAATTATCAAATCTCAATGAAAATTAAAAGGGTACAACTAACCTTAAGTGCCTCATGTATGGCTCATAAATGTGATATGTGATAGGATGAGCCACAAAAAAATGGCAATTGATGCAAAAATATCAAAAACTGATACCAAAATGCAAGGCTCTGCAAGGATGCACTATGCAATAGAACCAAAATTAAATTTATCTGATGACACAGATCATGGATTGACACGTTAATGGCAGTAGAGTCAAAGACCATTGAAACCAATAATCTGTTTTTCACCTCAATAGTTTGGAGGGTTAATTTCGTTGGTTGTTGGTCATAACAAGAAAACACATGCAGACTCAGCTCAGGAACATTCAAATGCTGGTAAAGATTTAAGTGCATTGTTGAGTCAATGAGCCTTCTTTTTCACTTCCACAGATGAGACCAGAGAGAGACGGGATGCACAAAATGAAATGTGCAAAAGTCCCCCTTCAGTATCATTATATGTCTCTTTTGAAAACAATGTGTCAAGTTTGAGGGACTCTTGCAGTTACTTCTGTCTGAACTGTCCTCTGGAAATTTTTTTGTTATGCAACATCACTGATGTTTTGCTTCTTTTTGTTGAATTTAACTTGTTTGTATGAGAAATGGTGAAATAAGCTCAGAGAGGCATATTTCAGGTTAATTATATATATATATATATATATAGAGCGTGTCTGTATGTAATCATGTGCACACATGGGGGAGCAGAAGAAGGACTGTACTTGCTCTTCTGACTTAACCAAAGTACTTATTTAAGGAAAAAAAGTTGTGTCTTATGCTTAAATAGCATCCTGCCATGCTTCATTTAAACTCTGTACACTTGAAAGCCTCTTGGCTCTCTTATGTGACATGGCAGTGAACAGAAACTTTACTCTGCAAGCTGTTTCACTTTTTATTTGCCTTTGCTCCAGAGAAAGTGATATATAAGATATATATGATAGATATGATATATATATATAAGAAATTTGTTTTCCTTAAAACAAAAACAGACAACACATTGCAATAATCCTGATACAGATTCCCTTTTATTGTTATTAACGAATGTTTAGACAAGATACTTACAAAGCAATGTAAAAATTAAGTACTCAGTGCCCTCTGGTGGATTAACTATGCAACTGTAACACTGTTTTCTCCCAGAGAAGCCATTTGTACTGTTTGAGATTCTGTTTTAGTCATCTGAGAAAATCTGATTTGATTCGGAATTTATTGAGCTGTTTCTTAAAATGGAAAATGTCTGTTATATCTTTTTTTGGTTGAAAGTTTTGCAGATTCAAAACTGATTAAAAACTTAATCTCTGAAAAATAAAAGTCAAAAGCATTAGAATAATACACTGTAGCCTACATTTTTAAGGTTAATTACAGCCTAAGTAACATGAAACTTCATGCATGCAGTGAATGAGTCACAGCAGATCATAAAAAAATGCTGTAATCTCTTCTGTCTTGTCTTGGTAGGTGTCTTTGTTATCCAAGTTTACCATTTGTTTACAATGCAGTTTATAATAAGAAAAGATCATAATTAAAGAGCCCCTCAATAACATACTTGAGGTGGATTTTTGATCTGAAACAAAAATTTATGGTTCATAAAATGGCTAGAAATCTGTGCTTGTCTTAGTTTCTTTATGTTAGTTGTGAGAAAATATAAAGCATGCATGGTATGATAAAATAGTCACTTGGTATGAAATTTCTATCATCAGTGTATCACCATCATGCCCACTCTCATGAAAAAAAACCAAAAAACAAAAACCCCAAAGTGGTTAGAAAAGAGGCGCCTATAACATCTCTCTTCTGCTTTGTATTTTGACATCTGTTTTACTTCCTCCTTTTTCGCAGTCTGAAAGACTCCCCTGCCATTTTTGTAAAAATGAATCAAGTTGTAATACCAACACTTATTTTCCGGGAGCCCTCTTCTTTTCCTTAAACATTATTAAAACACTAATATGTAGAAGAGTAGGGTATACTTTTTTTTTTTAAATATCTGAGCTTGTAAATTGAAAGGTGACGAATACAAAAAAAAGGTCATAATGCCTTACACCAAATAAGCAAATTTTTCATGTTTATAAACTAAAAAAAATTATATTAGGTTCGTTGTTTCCGCTGCTAAAGGGGAACCGGTGTGTCCAGAATCCCGACAGAACTTTACAGAAGCTTTAACAGCAGGACATTTTAACAATTGATTAATGCACAACTAGAACTGGAATATTTACAGAAGGGTTCCTTTGCATGAGCTATCTTTTCAAAACCAAAAACCTCAATCAGTGGGCTAATAATAAGTGAAATGAGCAGATAAATATCACGATGGTCGTTAACATTTTTTCTTTGTCGATCAAAAGTTTTCTACATCAGGTTTTGTTGGAGCTCTTATGAAACGAGGCGTTTGGGTCTTTCTCCGCAGTAAATGAACAAATCCCGCCTAGCACGGTTATAATGGAGGGCTATGATTAATTTAAAAACAAAAAGCCTACTGCAAATAGTAATTTAGTTACTTAATTTACTTAACCACTCCGTGCTTTGAGAGCCTCTCATGTTTCAAACGTGACTGCAGATTGTAGAGCTTCTAAAATTAAACTTTGAGACAGCGTGTGTATATTTATTTTTTATCTATGTATAAAAAGGCAAGACTTTTATTTTGCACTGCTTCAGATGGTTAGTGGGAGGAAACCTGCGGCTCAGTCGGTTTGCAATATATGTCGCAATTCCTGATCTAAAACTCTTTTTCCTTGTTGTTGGTTAAATTTGCGGAGAGATTACTGAGGACGTTTATAATGTTAACATTACACTAGGCTTAGCCAGATTGAAAAAAACTGTCTCTTTGAGAAATTCAAAACACTTAAAACGCAACAATCACCCTCTAATCTTCCTTCGCAGCAGAGTACAGGTAGAGTAAAAAAAAAAAACAGTCATAATGTGGGACATTCATTGAAAAAAAGTCCTTTAATTCCAGTCTTAAATGGTCCAGTTATTTATTGTATTTTTTATTGCATTAAGACATTCAACATGACTTGGTTAAAAAACTAAGTGACACAATGAAACTTTTTCAGTTTATTTATTAAATTTGTTTTATCTTTATTTAGATTTGTATTGCAAATATTCTGAAAAGTCATGTTTAAATATACGAATAATGCATAATCTGATAAAAACACATCAATGTGCAAATTTGAATTTCCAGGACAGAAATCTGAACTTAAATGAACTAACATGTACTTCTGATGTTTTCTTTCCACTAGTCTGAAAAAAGGATAAACAGCCCCAAATCTTAAAACTAAGAAATGCATAAAGCAGGTTTTCACCTGTAGTGTCTGACCTTAGTTATGTTGATCAGTTTATTTGACGTAAATTGCATCAGATATTGGTCTTTTTCATCCTGACATAATCCCAGCATGCCTTTTTTAGAGCTGTTTACTAGGGTAAACCATGTCTATCTTGACATACCATTCAATTATGTACCAGTACATCACAAGAGTACAAGCCCATTCATAGTATCAGCTCGGGTCTGTACTCGAGGGAACAGCTCATTTTTCCAACTTATTTTCCTATTCATGGAGTTGGACCCACAGTTTGTACACACACCACACCTGCTTTTAAGGCAAACCTGCAGCTGAAATACAAATATGCAGTAAACGCATACTTTGTCATTCTGTTACTGTATGCTGATAAAGACCTCGTAATGTTAGGTGCACCCTTTTGAAAAAGGGTGATACGCCTCAAAACCAAACACATGGGTTTTGTGTTTACAAGGTGCTACACCTGCCCAAATGGCCAATGTTTGCCATGCTATATTGGCATAGAAACTGTACGTCAGATATCACACTCGGTATAAAGGCGTTGGCTATGTCTTTAAACTCCTGTTTGTGGAACTAACCTGCAACTGTCTTCAACATCAGACCACCTTTTCAGGAGCCACAGACGAACCTCAGGAGGTGAGATTAGAAACAAGGTTTCCTCTAAACTAAGGTTGTCTAGTATTACAGGGAGGATTTACGTATTCTTTCAGGTTAATAACAACAACTGATTACGCTTATTTATTGCCTCCCATGCTGGTTTCTGATGTATCATTACTGCAGTTAGCTAAAACTATCTTTGGTTGGAATGAAAACCTGTAGAGACATTGATGGTACTGGACTTTTCTGCAAATAGGGCTGGAAAGTGTTTCCAAATATCAAGAGAACTGTGATCTTTTATTTTTAACAATATGGTAACTAAGTACAACTACCTTATTATCATGATAAACAATGCAAATTACCTGTGTTATTATATTTTAGATTTCTCATCTTCCTCATATTTCTTTTCCTCTGATTGCAGCAATGGCGTTTCAAACAAATGTGATCACCTCACAGCCTCAGATGACACAGTACAGCGTCACCTCTTCAGATTGGAGTTCGAATGTGTGTGACTGCTGTGAGGACTGCGGCATCTGTAAGTATTTACATGTGTTTGTGGAAACAAGCAGAAAATTGCCAACAAGCAAAAGAGAATTTCAGTATGACAATAGTCTTTCCCCTTCAGGTCTTTGTGCAACGTTCGTCCCATGTATCCTGGCCTGTAAGGTGGCTCAGGACAATGGGGACAGCTGCTGCGTGCCCTTCCTTCCCGGTGCGATGATCGCTCTGAGGACAAGTATACGCAGCAGATACCGCATTGATGTAAGTGTGCTACAGCTGTTTTTACACAGATTTGAGCTAAAAGCCAGAGTTGATTTTGCACTGGAAATGAGATGATATTTCGATATAACTGTAAAATGCGGAGACCCAGTGTTTGACCAAGGGTCTGCAAAAAAGATACTGTGTATCACCAGACACAATCTTCTGACATGCATGTGATAATAATCACCATTTTACTGTGCCTGTGCTTCTTCCCAGGGCTCGGTGTGTGATGACTGGGTGATCATGGCCTGCCTGCCTCTGTGTGGACTGTGCCAGATGGCACGAGAGCAGAAGATGAGAGGATAGAAAGAAGCAACATGGAATCTTATTTTAAAATGATGAGGAAAAAAAAGAGATTGTGTGGAAGTTCTGCTTGCTCTGGACACAATGTCTGTCTCAATGCCAGTAAATTTCATTCTAAATTTTAAGTTTATTGGCATTGACATTTGTTATAACTAGGTGTGGTTTTGCCAAAGTACGTAGAGCGAGGTTTATAATATATGAGTGACTGCCTGATAAACAGACTGAATTGCCATTTTGTTTCACTTAATTATTCTATTCTGCAATAGTATATTACATTATATATATGATGTGGAAAGCAGTATATATGTAGAAAGTGGTTTTAAGACTTAAAACCAGGCTAATTAAGGCAGACAAAAGAAAGAACAACATCAGAAACACATTCCAAATATGAACAACCATGAACTTTTGCGCTGACTTAATATTTAACTCATGAGTTAATATTTAACTTAGTTATGGTAAATATTGACTGACTAAGGAAATTATCTCATGCAAATAAAAAAACAGCCACAGAATTAAAAAAAAAGGAAATGCTGAGATTTATAGCAACAACTTTCCTACTTAAAGTTACATAACTTAATTGTGGTCAATATACAGACATTATTTATTTTCCGGCACACATTATACATATCACTTATTCATCTAATATCTCATATAGGAATGTTTTATTTTTGCTGAAATTAACTGCCATGTATGAATTAAAACAATGGTATTTCAATAAAAACCTCTTTCAAATATCATGTTGTAGTTTAGGCTTTTTCATGTTACATTAGATGCATCAGAAAGTGGAAGGAAAAGATCAGTTTGCACCCACCTTCCTCTTTTTGATTTAGTGAATGTCCCAGAAACCCACAGTACAAGAAGCTCTCTGGACATGCGGGTTGAAGGAAGCACATTCGTTCGAGAAGGTAAGGCTGTCAGGCATAATAATATTTTTAAATTTAGTTTAAAATATAGCTCCTTATTTAGCAGTTACTCAATACTTAGCGGTTATTGGCAAGTGTGATTTACATTAGAAAAGAGTGTGAAATAATGTGTTAAAGATTATATGGGAACGATATTTGCAAGTGATATTTTTTTTCAACAGCCAGTTTTTGATTAAAAATAACCTCTAAAAAATGATTAATGTGAAAGGCAGGACAAGTAATGTTTGAGACAAAAATGGAAAAGCATCGTTCATCGAGCAAGAGGTCTCCTCATCTATGCTAATGCTATCAATATCTACATGAAGATTGTGACAAATTGATGCAATACTTCAGTTGTCTATAACACAGTTCTAGTGTAGTAAAACTTATTGCAAGCCAAACTGTGTAGCTAAAAATGCACAAAAGGTTTCAGATTTTGACTTTATTAAAATTGAACAAATGTCAGGAGAAGCAGAAGGGGGAACAGGAGGACAGAGTGAATAGGGATATGAAAATATCACAAGAGGAACCCATTTTCCTACTATGACGTTTGAGTTCCTTGGCAAGTACAAGTAAACATCAAGTGAGGATTACAGGATGCTTTTAACTAAAACCTAATGGGAACAAAATGAAACTGGAGTTTGTTTGATTAATTCAGTAATACTAACATAAAAATATTACTTCTATTATTATTTTGGTGTTCTATTTTTAAGTACGTCATATGGCAGACTCTTATTCGGAAAACACAGCTGTGTCCTGTCAATCACTGCGTATGTAACGGCTCTTATATATGTAATAATATAGATTCTTCCCACAAGGTCGTCAAGGAACATTCAACTTTTGGAGTGCTTAACAATTAAAACATCCAACTATGAAAACTACTTTTATATATATTTTATATGTCTATATGTCCTGTAACAGAACTGATTTGCACAGTATAAATAGTTACATATGTGTATGGAATATTGTGATTGAGGTTTCAGTTCTGCATCAAAACTGTTCAGCTGAGTAGGAAACCGGATTTGAAAATTTTGAGTCAAACATGTGATATGTGTTAAGTCATGCCTTCTGTTCTCAGATTCCTGCATCAGGTTCAACTGATGAAAAACTCAAAGGCCTTGCTAACAGACATTTGCAAGATTATATTCAAATCTATCAAACCATCAAAGACACAGGTGACAGTAATTTAAAGTACTGTTTCTCTGGTCTACAGCAAGACAAAAATGGCAAGTCTAATTCATCAGCTGCTGCCGGTTACAATTGCTCTTGCTGCTGCTCAACTCATCAGTGGTTACAGCTTCAACAACTGCATTGAGGAGCCATTCTCAAAGGGAAAAGATTTCAAATGCATCAACCGAGAGGACCATAACATCTCAGCTATTGTAGGGGACCTGCCACCATCTGTAATCAATCTCAACATCTCCAATAATTTTTTGTATAACATACCTGACAGGAGCTTTGTTCATCTACCAAACCTTCAAGACCTCAGACTAGATCAGAATCACCTGAGAGTCATTGATCAGTTTGCTCTCAAAAACTTGCATCAGCTCAAGTCTTTAAATATATCCTCTAACAACATTACATGGCTCAACCCTTCGCTGTTTGAGGACCTGCCCAACCTTACTTTTCTCTCACTGGCAAACAATCGTCTACAGCAGCTTCCAGAGGGCATTTTCTCTACTGTTTTAATGCTGGACACTTTAATCATGAGGCAAAACCATCTGACAAACTTCTCAGGGATTGCTGAGTCTGTGTCACATCTAACACATCTGAGGACACTGGATCTTTGCTTTAACAAACTGACCACTCTCAGCCACTCAAATGTGTCACTACCCAAAAACCTCACAAAATTATATTTATGTAGAAATAATCTGTCAACATTAGGATGTAATCACTCCTTTCTTGGGTTCATTAAGGTGCTAGATTTGTCATATAATTTTAGACTCCCAACGACAGCTTTTCGAGGAGTGAATTTAAGTAGTATAACCTATCTGCGTTTGTGTGAAACAAGTGTCAAGATAGTGGAGTTTATAAACATTAGCAACATCAATGCAAGTTGCATTGATTTCTCTGGCACAGGTCTGGAAAATGACTCTCAGCTCATCAAACTGTGCAGATTGTTACATAAAAAGCTAAAAAACATTACGAATTTGAAACTGAGTATAAATAGGATCAGGAATCTAACAAACACAGCACTGTACGACTGTCCCGGAATCACAGGGGCTGTGGATCTCTCCCTAAACCGACTGAAAAGCATAGGTTGTCTGAACTTTCTAGAGAGACATCCATATATAAAAGGCTTCAGTGCAGAACATAACCTTCTCACCTTGCTTAAATCCTGTAAAAAACAAAATTTTTTCCCAAACCTGGAAGAGCTAAGCGTTCGTTACAACCGCATCCTTACAGTCGAACCCAATGCTTTTTATCATACACCAAATATCTCGACTTTAAAACTCAACATCAACTCTATTGCTTATCTTGACCGTGAAGCTCTCAAAGGGCTAGGAAGGCTTGTGACACTCCGCTTGGACAATAACCTCTTAACTGATTTGTTCGACACCACATTTGAAGATCTTTTAAACCTGCAAATCCTCAACCTCCGCAACAATCGTATATCTGTCATTTTTAATGGGACCTTCCTCAGTCTCAGCAATTTGACTAAACTCGACCTAGGAGGTAATAAGATTACTCACTTTCAGCCTTCTGGCTTTGATGGTCTAAAAAGTCTGTCCAAATTGTATCTAGATGGAAACAATCTCAAAAAGATTGACACGTCCTTCTATCATGTATTTCAAGACACACTAACAACATTAGATTTGCAAAGTAATCAGATTCGCTTCATGAGAGATACACCCTTTTCACCATTCATGAATCTCAGCAAACTCACTGATCTCAAACTGGATGAGCAGCGACCTCATGGCCTCACTGTCTTACCTCACAATCTCTTCCGTGGACTCCACTCACTGACATCACTTTATCTCACCAACAATAAGATTTATAATCTTCATCCTGATACCTTTAATGATTTGACAAGCCTTAAGTTTTTAACATTGAGTGATTGCTGTGTGGGGGTAACACAACTCATACCAGGAGTCTTTAAAAATCTAAGAAATTTGACTACATTATTGGTAGAAAATATGGGCATTCAGAACTTCTCAAAGGAAGTTTTTGGTAATCTTACACAGCTGCATAGACTTCAGCTCAACCGCAATGTGATGCAGAGCATAGATGTAGATGCACTTGAAAGTTTACCTAAACTCGACTACCTTGACATACGTAACACTCCTCTTAGCTGCACCTGTGAGAACAGCATGCTGAAAAACTGGACAGTGAATGACAAAAATGTCCAGGTGGTCTATCTCTACAAACTCCCATGCCCTCATGATGCAAAACACAGATTCCATAACTTTGATACCAAAGTTTGTTACATAGATCTAGGACAGTATCTGTTCCTTAGCACAGCACTGGTGATCTTTCTGTTCACCGTCATTCCTATACTTTATGTCAAACTCTATTGGAAAATGAAGTACAGTTACTATGTATTCCGCTCCTGGTTTGGCGAGCAGTGGCGCAGAATCAGAGAAGAGGAGGAAAACTGCAAATATGATGCATTCATTTCCTATAATTCCTCTGATGAACTGTGGGTCATGGACCAGCTGCTGCCCAATCTGGAGGGAAATGGATCATCTTTTAAACTTTGCTTACATCACAGGGACTTTGAGCTGGGCCGTGATATTGTGGATAACATCGTCTCTGCTGTATACAGCAGCCGTAAAACTATTTGTGTGGTGAGCAGGAATTTCCTAAGAAGTGAGTGGTGTTCATTGGAAATCCAACTGGCCAGCTATCGACTGTTTGATGAGCATCTTGATGTTCTCCTTCTCGTGTTTTTGGAGCCAATCTCTGAGAGGCAGCTGTCGTCATATCACCGCATGAGGAAAGTGATGTTAAAAAAGACTTATCTGCAGTGGCCTGACTCAGACTGCACTAACCCAGCTCAGGCCCAAGAACTGTTTTGGAATCAGCTACGTAGGGGAATAAGAGCAGGGAGCAAACTTGAAACAGAGGAAAATTTTATCAGTGAAGGTTGTGGAAGTGAATGTAGTGAAACTGAACATTTTGAGACTAACACATCCGATGAAAACCATCACTTGCTACCTTGAAAAAAATGACAATTTTTGATTGTCTCCTTTAATTTTAGATTGTAATGACAGACATCCCAATGCGTTAAATGAGTAATTAAAAGGGTCATGAGAGGGTCATGAAAATATGGTGTAAATGGAGTGTAACACATTGTAAGACTAATGACAACCTCATTTATACAAGCATGAATCAGACATGTAACATCTTGTGCTCAGTTTATTTGTATGATTAGCACTGCTTCATTTTGCATGTCTCTGTTACACAATTATACAAAGGTGTTTTTAATGCTTTTAAATGTAGCCCAGACACACAAGTTACCAAATAGCTTTCAAGACAGCACTTTTTTGGCTTAAGTTCTTGGTGTATAAAGAAGTTCCCATTATAGCACCTGTGTTAAGGAAGATTTGTTTTAATACACAGTTCTGCATATTAAAAAAACATGCTTTAAAGATGCAAACAATACATAATTGTGTGTTTCTTTATCTCAGCATAAATGGGACAGAAGCATAACATAACTAACTCTTGGGATGGCAGCTGTAGCTCTTTGACACTGTGTTTTTAATAAAATATAGGCACACAACACATATCTTTGCTGACTGTGAACAAAAAGCCTTGATGGTCTGAAATAAGAAAATCCTTTTTTAGCAAAAAAAGAAGAAGTTATATATTCACATCTCTATGTAGAGTTTCATCTCACATTAGTACAGTCTCATAGGAGGGAAGGACCAGTGTTGAGGGCTTAGTAAAGAAGAGGCAGGTGGTGCTGAGTCTCTTTCAAGCATGTGAGATGGGGGGTAATGCATCATGTCAGTGTGGTGGGACATGAGGTAAGAGCAAGTTGGAGGGTGACTGAATTGGCTGAAAGGCTGGAAGGTGCTGTTGTGCACACCTGGATAATGCATTTGGGCAGGGAAAGAGGAGGCAAAAGAGTATCTGTCATTGTCAAATCGACCTTGCCCCTGTGGAATAAGCATTGGCTCTGTTGAATGTTCATGTGGCAGCTGAGCTTGATAGGAACATATAGGATGGATGTTGCTGTCACTGAACTGAGACCCACTGCTCCTCTCTGTAACTGCTCTGGTACAGTTCATAAAGCTGTTTTTAAAGGAACCAAACACAACAGCCTCTTTGCTTTTTGGCCTGTTGAATCTGTCTTCCCAATGCTGAGATGCTGAAGCCTTTTCTTCCCAGCATGAGATGGGAGAGGGAGCAAACAAATGATTATTGGCTGACACTCCAGAGGGCTCCAAGTCCATGCAGTACTGAGGAGAGCAAGCAGGTCTGAGGATATCATCCAAAAAGCTGACAGGTGTCTCCACAGGGCTTGTCAACCATTCAGCAGTCTTTGAACGAAAAGCAGAGAGCATAATATTTCAGAGTAATGGAATCTGAAAATATCTAAACTTTTCAAAAGGAAGGACGCCTGCTGACCACATACAAAATTAAAGTAAGTTATAGAATAGGAATCGAAACATAAGGTCTCACCTGTTTCAGGCTGTGGTGTATCAGTGGACTAGACTTCCAGTTAAAATATCCACTTCTCTTCACTTTGAAAGATGTGGTTTTCTGGTTCTCAAAACTTGACTGAAAGGCAGTGCTGGTTTGAAACACTTGGAATCATCAAAAAAGAAGACACTCAACTGAGAATCCACCCACAAACAATGAAGTGTTTAGTGCTTACTACCGTTTTTTAAAACAAAGAAT
>JAPZDV010000025.1:8508969-8522325 GCA_029814665.1 Acanthurus lineatus
ATAATCACCTTAAACTCATAATTGTTGTCTTTTATTTGGCTTTGGATGAGCCCCTCATAACTGCAGAGAGAGTCAGTCCTCTCCTACAGAGTCTGTAATGATACACGCTTTTTCTACATTGACCCAAAAAATGGACACATGCGCTAGAAAAGGTCTTTCATGTTTTCATGTTGAAGTTAAGGCTAAGAATAAGTAAGGGGGAATTCAGTTGGTTGCAATCTGCCACCTCACTGCGAGAGGCCAATAAATCCTACACAATGGTCCTGCAGAAACAACATTCATGTTTAAAAAAGCAAATTATTTTAATTTCATGAAGTGAATTCCAGAGCTGTTATTATTACAAAATTCAGTCCCTACCTGTAGGCAGAATCTCATCTACATCTTCCATGGTTGGCACTTGATCCTGTACCTCATTTCTGGGATCAGGCCCAAAGCTGAGGCATTGCTGCACCTTGAGAAGGTTTTCCTGAAACTGGTTTCCATGCCTCTCCTGCAGAGCTTTCAACAGCACCCCCCTGCTCTCTGCCACCAGGCTTCTCCTTTTCAGAAGCGGGAACAGCAGACAGTCACACAAACCTGCTGCCACTGCACTGACAGACACTGATACACAGTCGGGATCTTGTCCTCTGTGCTGTATGTCAAAGCTGTGAGCAGTGTGTGAGCTGGAGAGCTGAACAGGGCTTGGACTGAGACCATGAACTTGTGTTCGGAGAACAGGTGAATCCTGGATCTTTGGGGTTTTCTCCATAGAAATCATATGTCCCTTTACCTTCTTGTGCAATGTCTTCGTTTCATCTTTTATGCCCACAGTGGGAGTCAGCTGTGCCTCTCTGTCCTCGTCAGACTTGGTCTTTGTGCTCTTGATGATCACTACATCTGGAGAGCTGTGTTTAGATGATGAGATACTCTCCAAACTCCCAGAAGAAAGATCATGTTGTTGCTGTGGTCTCTGCCCTGGTATAAGATCTGACCCCTGACTGATTTTCTTCTGTTTCTCTTGGCAATCATCATGGGCCTTTGTAGCAAAGCCTGCATCATTTTGACATTGAATAACCTCATCAGTATCAGCACCCAACAAATCAATAGTGGTAAATGGAGAAGGAATGCCAGATGTTGAGGATGGCTGTGAAGTAGTACTGCTCTTTCCTTGTGCTTGCTGTCCACTTCTCTTTAGTTTCTTCTGCTCACTTAACAAACGTTCAATGTCAATAGATTTCACCTCACGATTGAACAGGCCTTGATGTCCTGTCAGACGACTCTCTGTGATGATACTGGGCTCCTGTGAAGCAGGGACAACTTTTGGA
Source organism: Acanthurus lineatus (assembly GCA_029814665.1). Lineage (NCBI taxonomy): Eukaryota > Metazoa > Chordata > Actinopteri > Acanthuriformes > Acanthuridae > Acanthurus > Acanthurus lineatus. The sequence continues at coordinate 8,510,274 of JAPZDV010000025.1, forward strand.
AACAGCGCGTCTCTTCTTGAAGGACAGAGATAGCCACTATGACAGCAGTTATGGTAATGTGCTGTGTCCTTCCTGGTTTGGCAATGGCAGTGACTGTGATGTGATACAAATTTTGAGGCATCTCTCCCACCACCTCTCATCTGAACCCTCTCCTTGCGGCTCTTCAGTCGCTTCTTTTTATGCTGCCTATCTGTTTTACATTTGTAGTCTGCAGTGACTTTGCTGACTGAGCAACAGTTTTTACCTGTTGTTTTTAACTGCTTGCTGAAAACATTTAAGATCTTTTCTCTATCTGTTAATGCCTTGCCAGACACAGGGCTCATGTCGCATTGGATTCTGTGAAAACATAAATACATGTAGTCATTTATACACTACAGAAATACTGTACAGATGAGAAAGCTTGCTAACCTCTGCCAAATGCTTTTGCACCTCAGGAAAGTCAATGCTAATGTTTTAATGACTGTGGCTAAATCCAAAGGTCAGGGATCACAACTTGTGGAATGTGACCTTCATTAATGCCTCTTATTACTTACTAAAGGTGCACGCCAAATGTTTTTTTCTTTTTACTAATTAATGACTAAATTAGGAATTAATGCAAAATAGGTCAGATCACTGTTGGCATGTGGAATTTACAGTACCTTATTTGCTCCAAAGTTGATTTTTTTCCTGCATTTACCTACAATAAGACAAATTCAACCAAACAGAGTTAGCAATGCAACACTTAGCAATTACTACAAGCAGGCATATTGATCCACTTGTAGTTTACAATTCACAGCAGCTGGTGCTCTGCAATAAAGTCCATAAAACACATTATAACATTGGCATGTCACACCCACTTAAGAGTGATCTCATAAATAAATGATTATGCTGTGGTTCAGGAAGGTGCACAGCTGCTGGCAATGGTGCACATGTAGCCTTCAGTTGGTGATTGAATTTGCTTAACTATTTACATGGTTAAAAAGTGGGAGCTGTTGATTTACCACAACCACAGACTGTGCTGATTTTATGACTATAAACTAGATTCATCTAAATAAGCAACTGCCACAGAGCCTTCTGTCTGTGGCTCTGACTTTGAATCCAATTAACTTTCAATGCTCATAACTTTAAAGCAAATATTTCCAGTGAAATCGTCTGCATTTTAGTGTAATTTAATTCCATCACCTTTATGTCAGAAAGCCTACAGATGCTTTGCATGTTATACATTTTTGTGTAAACACAAATTATTTTTTTAAGGCCTCCACAACTGTAGGTATGCAGAATTAGATCTCACAACATCAATAAACTTAGACTTAAACTTAAAAATCATTAACATCTTAAAAAATATAAGGTAGGCTACAAAGAGACCATAAAACATAATCTTTTACACATACCAAGCTTACAATGTCTGAGACGGTCTATCAGAAAATGTGACCCTTCAGTGCAAAAAATAAATAAATAAATAATATTAATAATAAAATATGAACAACACAAAGAGTATTACTTTGCAAAAAGGGTTAATACTTAAATACTTATTTTTTCCTTTTGCCTTTTTAATATTGCATAACACTAACAAAAATCTGTGATGGGTCAGAAGCAAAGCAGAAACTAGGCCACCTTTTCTGATACAGTCCCTTTGAGAATGTGCCACAGCTGTTCCTGAAAATTACACACAAAAAACTAAACACCGTCAGGTCTTTTTTCTCACTATTTTTAAGGAAATAGTCAAACAGTATTCACAATATTAAATAATCAACCATATAAGAGTGTGACAACGTCCGTGCCACTGCGCTCCTGGCGGTTAAACTGAAATCTGAATCCCGCTAATCCATGTAGTCTTACTGCTAGCTAGCTCGTTAGGTGTTAGCCAACAGGTGACAATACCGTCAACCAGGTGCACAACTTGAAGCACGCGTGTTTAAATTCGCACAATGAGCATTGACTGCTGTAAAACATGGTTACTCAACATAACTTCAGACGTACGTTATGTGATACAATCGGCAAATGTGTCCAAAAAAACCATTTTTTTATGTGAACCTATAATCGCTTGCCGAATTAACAATTTATCTTACCGAAATTTGCAGTCGTTGAAATACCACACGCAAATCTGATGTTGCTAAGCAACATTGTCGCAGCTGCGTTTCTTAGAGCAGCACCAACTCCCTCGAACACCACAGAGCAGGACGAATCCACTTACATGGCCGAGGAGGTAAAATTGTTTTATCTTTCATATTCCTCTTTCCTTTAACAATGGCTTATACATATTTTTTTCAAATCGCATGTTCTGAATTTCACCAGTGAGTACCTAGAACTAATGAAGTGTTGGATATTCTAAAGATACACGAAAAGTAAATTTTGTTGTCATGGAGAATAATGGTACTTGCAAAGATAGTGAAATTTTACTTCCTGAAACTGAATTGGGAGATGACGATTTTTTGGTAGCCAACGTTCAGTAATATTTGTAAATTTAGACGCTAACTAAAGCTCTGTCTGTCCCAGGATTGCATAAAACAGGACTGCATAGCTTATCGTTTGTAACAATCTGTGTTACAAGTGTGTGGCCTCTGTTTCTGTTAACTGCATTTATCTTGTGCTTCAGCAAGTAAGCTAGCTTCTGTGGCTAATTTTGGATTTAGCTAGCAATTGTAGCTAAAGCCTATTGATTTATCGGGTTGTAGTCGTTGTAAAAAGTACCCAAAAGTACCAAAAAGCTTAAGTGACTGCTCTCCATACACAGATAGAGCCAAATCATGAGTGCAGAAGATCTGAACCCAGCCGCCACACCCACTCCCTGTGAAGACATCCAGGGAGATGGACGATGGATGTCTCTGGTGTGTGAAATAACATCGCTATTATGAGTTTTCTAATGCTTATTCCGTTGATCTTACATATTTACAGCACCCATTCCTTCTCAAGTTTTTTTACTCTGCGCTCTTGCTTATGGTTAATTTTGTGTATTAAAGGTAAACACTATATAAGTGCATATAGTAATAAATAAGTCAGTTAACATTGATTATGATGACATGTCACTGTACTCATGTAGTCATAATACTGCAAGATCCACATGTAAACTAACATATGTCAGTTCTTCATAAGAGTGACATGGGAATATGGACTAATATTTTAACTCTCTGATTAAGTCTCTTATCTAGTATTCATGCTGGTATTTCACAATTTCCATATTAAAACAAAGTGTAAAAACGCTGTTTTTTTTATATGTGTCTGTTTTTTTTCATGTAAAATTCAACTGATGTGACTTATATTCAAGAGTAGCCTTTGGTTCTGGATCTAGTGAGATACTTAATCAAAATTTGTCTTTTCCTCCTTCATTTCATAGCACAACCGCTTTGTGTCTGACAGCAAAGACAAAGAGCCTGATGTCCTGTTTGTAGGAGATTCTCTTGTTCAGCTCATGCACCAATTTGGGGTAAAGCATTAATCACTTTTCTGTGTTTGTGTTTTAAATCGTCAATGCCACCTTAAAATTCTGTGAACTTAGGATCTAACACAGGGCTGCATTGTTGTCGTGATTTCCCTGCAGGTATGGCGGGAGCTGTTCTCTCCTCTCCATGCCCTCAATTTTGGGATTGGTGGTGATGCAACACAACATGTGCTGTGGAGACTGAGTAACGGAGAACTGGATAACATTAGCCCAAAGGTCCTAAATCACCCCTAAAGATAGAGAATATGATCTTGCCTTGTATTCACACAATGGAGTGATTGTGCTTAACTTTGTGATAAAATTTAATTTCCGAGTGCAGCATACTGACCCCAAATTATGCCCCTGTGGCACATGACATGTGCTCAGTAATGAATCAATTTTTTTGTTGTTGTTGTAGGTTGTAGTGCTTTGGGTAGGCACAAACAATCATGGTCACACTGCTGAACAGGTCTCTGGAGGAATAATGGCTATCGTCCAAGTCATCAAAAACAAGCTCCCTCATGCCCGGACACTTGTACTTGTAAGTTTTTTTCTGATGCATTCCTTAATGGAAGTGTTAGTCTCCTCACCTGCATTTCAATTGAAATTGATAAATGAAGTTCAAACCACCTTTAAACTGCAGAGTGCTGTCAAATTTTTTAGTTCGGTCCATTTGTGAGATTAGGTTAACAACAGACTTTTGCACTCAGTGCGGTATGTAGTTCAATAAAAAGGTGTGTGAACTGTTGGCAGTGTGCTACTTTTTAAATTATAATTGATGGGCTTTACTTGTTTTGGAGAAAACAAAGATAACAGTACCATTCATCAATCTATTTTCCAGGGTATACTGCCAAGAGGTAAATCACCCAACCCACTGCGAGAAAAAAATGCCAAGGTGAACAAGCTGGTCCAGGAGGCCTTATTGTCTCTCCCCCACGCCACTTTCCTCAATGTGGACCCAGGCTTCGTCCACTCCAATGGTAGCATCTCTCATCAAGACATGTACGATTACCTTCACCTGACCCCTCAGGGCTACCAGGCTGTGTGTGAACCTCTACATGCCCAACTCAAGTCCATGCTAGAAAAGCCTGCTGAAAACTGAGAAGTCAGGGCACAACCTTACACTACCGCAGTGGTTCTCACCCCTGGAGAGCATCATGCTCGTCTTATTAACACCTTGATGGTGGATTGAAGTAGTTATTAATGGCTAAGAGCTGCACACATTGTTTGTCTGAGTCCTCTTCATGGCCAGGGTTGGTGACCACTTTTACAGTTAATGGGACCATGAAGTCTTTTGTGTTTACGATGCAGTCAGAAATTTAATGTGCGTTGCTGTAGAGAGACAAAGTCTTGCCTCATTTCCTGGTGAGAATCTGTTCCATTACCTTCTGGCTCTAAAAGTGAATAATTTCTTTTCTCTGCCACATGATACAGATGATAATCTGATAAGGGGAACTCCCTGTTAGTCATCCACGGAGGTCAGCCAGTGGCTCAACAGTCACAATCACAATGAAATGACATGTGATCGGATGATGCTGGAAGACACAGTTATAGATAAATTAATCCACTGATTCTGGATAAAGCTTTAAAAAGATGCAGCAACTTTTTACTTTAACTAAGATATGCCATAGATGCTGCCCACTATTGAAAACTTTATATATAACCGTGTCTTCCAGTTGTCTTCCCCTCAACTGCAGATCTTATGTGACCAACAGGCCTAATTTACCTACGAGTATTGAAAGATCATTCATTCAGAAAACACCTACGAAAAAATGGCTGCCTGAGGTTGTGGGAACAAGAACTGGCTGGAAAAGGGGATTTGACTTTGGCTCTTTAGGCACAAGGATAATATGTCTGGTAAAAAATATGAGACACAAGAACTGCCCTCACCAATAATTGTTGTAATTTATGATTATATTTTTTCAGTTTCACAAAGTACCATTAGTTACAACAGCGATAGCTTTATTTACTCTGTTGCTATGTCTGATGTCTTTTGTAAATGTTAATTTGAATGACAATTGCGGTCTAATTTCTTTTTATTATGTCTCTTTATTGTCCCTGTACCTTTTTGCTTTACCTACTGTTACAGCAGCAGATTTTACTGGACAGTCTGTGTTTAATGCAAACATGGATGTATTTGAGTAGGTTGTGGAGTTGTTCAGATATATTCAAGGTTGCTTGAGCTTCACATTTAATTTCAACTTTAACATGATGGCCTATCAGACCTTCTAAAGAGCTTTACTTCACACTAAAATGCTTCTGAGCCTCTTGTATAAGGATGGTGCAGCAGAACTTGTGCTAAGATTCAGGTTGGCTGATTGTGTAAGTGATGAAAGAATGCATTAAATATAATAATAAAGTTGTTTCAGTGTCCCTTGATTTATTGATCAAATCTGTGTGCTAATACTGAGTCAAAGATATCAATCATTGATTTTATGCAATGCAGACTGAGGACTCACTGGCAGGTCTACTAAGAGTACACACAGACAGATTAGATCTTCTAAAAAAATATACTGGTATTGGTTTACAGGCTATGATCCGGTCTTAGTCACGGCTGTGAGAAAAATTCTGCATTTCTGAAACTTGAGGAAGGTGAACAAGTCTGACTTTGCTCTTTGCTTGCATCCAGCCTTGTAAGTATCAGTGTGAAACTTAGACTTCCTCCAACTGCTGTCACTTATAAGACAATACCACATACTTGGCTGTTCTGGCTGTTACCTTGATGGAAGTGAATATAATCTTAGACGTGACAGTTAGTGTGGTATCAGTTGCAGTGGTGTTGAAAGTTAATAACTAGCATCTGTTGTGACTGATTGTAAGCCTATCTGTACAATATGTCATGAATGCCCCTGTCAGGAAAGAATGTCTATAACTCACTGTGTTGTAAACCAGACAAAATCAATGAGTTACACAAGCATAATTATCTTTTCTTTTCATGTAGTTTTAAAGAGCATGACAGTATGTTGAAACAAAGTTGATCTTAGCTTGGAACAGTAACAAAAAAGCACATTGCGACATGAGTATATGGAACTGTTTTTCAAAGTTAGATCATGTACTGAGAAGCTCACAAGACCCTGTGAGAAAAGTTTCACCTGAGACTTGAAAATGTGGGTATTGAAATGCAGCAGTGCATGTCATGTGGATTTCCTTTTATTCACAGCCATCCACTGGAAAGGTGATAGCTGAACAAGATATGCAATATCTAACAGGAAGTAAATGAATGTTTCACGATTAACACCAGCCTTTAAGAGGAGCCACAACGACAACCATTTCATTCTCTCACTGGGACTGAAGTCAGTGTGCATTTCTCTGCAATTACTCTTTTTTACTGGCACTACTACAACATGGGATTAAGGATGTTTTTGCTGTTGGGTCTTGTAATGATTGTATTTACTGTTCACAGCCAAGGTATTGTACACTGTTTCATGTTGAGACAATGTAATGAGTTAAAGAAGGAAGTTTTTCATCATGGGGATTTTGTTCTGTTTTTTAAGGTGTTCCTGATACACATGAACGATCCTTGATCATCACTGATGGTATGTGAGATTGCATATGATACATTTTCTTATGAGAGGTTTATTTATATAGATTAAGCTTTTGTTTTGTATTGTGCCATTAATTTTTGCACAATTTGTGTTCAAGTACTATTATTATTATAGTCAATTTTTTGTGTGTTTAAAATTTTAATTGTGTTCTAGCCTCTGATGTCGGAGAGCCACAGATAACTGCAGAGATAAAGAGGACCCCAAAACCGCACGCTGGACTGAGTCGCAGAAAAGGTGAAAGCACCATTATAGAGAGTTTGGAGTAAACAAAATACACTTTAAGTTAGAATTTCAATAGTTTATATGTAGCAGAGGCTAAGTTTTAGTGAAGTTCATTATCTGAACCTATTCTGTGCTTTGTCTTTGTACTTTTGTTTCATCAAGAAAAGGAAAGCAAGATCATGAGGAGACTCTGCCCCTGTCAGCAGCCTACCAGTCGCAGGTGCAGAAAAAGTGAGTTAGGTGTTTTTATGATACATAAAATATTGAGAATAAACAGGCAGTAAAGTGAAATCATTGATAAGACAATGCTTTTCAAAAGTGCCAAGTACAGATTGTCAAATGTTTTGGACAGCAAACTTAACCTGTTTTCTTTTTTTTTGTTCTACTTCTTTTTATTTTCTGTGTCCATACATTAACAAGTGAGAGCACTGTGCCAGGGGAAAGAAAATGAAAACCGGAGGATTTGCAGATTGTTTTCCAAGAGGCAGAAGAGATGCAACAAACAGTCATTTGGTCCCAGTGTTCCCATATGAACAACATGAAGAGGCACTCCATATTTACTTGTGATGTTCATTATCATACATATTTCATCTGTATACAAGCTACATTTCTGAAAACAGCAAAGTGTGAAAATGTTTTTCCACCAGTCTTTTGCATGACTGTAACTTTCTGAATCAGCATAGATACTGTAACCCACTCAATAAAATGCCACAAAGTTGTTTTGATTTTTTTTATTGATTAACAAATAAACACCATAAATCAAAGTATGTTGCCTTTGCTTTGTTTTACTCACAGTTTAGATATTATAACTCACACATTAAGGAAAAAGCTGCAGCTGTTCCAGCTGATGATTATGGAGTAAATTTCAAGAAACACCCTTAAATATTTTCTTCTTGTTAGACTGTGCAAGTGTACTGAATTAATTTCACTGAGGGCAGAAATTATAACCATCACAAGAACACAACTTGGTAATAATGAGAACATTTGACATAAAAATAGGCAATGCAATCATTATAATAGTAATTTTAATATTTGCCTTTTCATTTCCTGCGTAAATGGTGGATTGTACTTTATTAAAAATAAATCAAATAAATAAAAGGAAATATTCAATTTGAATCAAAGTCCATCACACTTTCATGTTCTTCTTTGGCTTTCCAGCAAAACACACACAAAGTCATGCGACAATTTACTATGGCATACCTTTCCATTTATTTACAAAGAGTGTGTTAACTGTAGAGGGAGCAAGAAGTCTGTTGGACAGATTGGATTTTCTCAGTGTAGAAGGACTCAATTGAACAGCACAGTGACGGACAGAGTAAACAGACCCAGCAACATCAGAGCACCATGGGAGGGCAAGTGGAGGGTGGAGGCATGATCTAAGAGGGAGAACAGGACAGACATAAAGACAAATTAAGAGAAATGTATGTCATTCTGAAGTGAGAGAAAAGTTATGTTAAGAACAACATGAGATATATATTGATCAAGATGTATCTAATCACCTTTCTTTATCAGTATTTCACTCTCTGAAGCCAAAAACTCACTCAAATCAAATCAGATAGAAAACAATCATATTGTGCTAAAGCCATTTACTCATTTGTTTGATTATTCATTTATTTTGTTGCAATAGATGTTTTTACTGCGGGTGGCACTGGCAGCTTCTGGTTGAAGTGCATTTATACCACCAGGTTAATGAAGTCAGGTGTGCATGATTTGAGGCAGTTTTTTGACCGTTCTGCTGAGGCGCGGCTGAGGTGACTGCTAATGGGAGCAGTATATAACAATAAGCTACCTAATTGCCATACCTTTGTGCTTATTCGTGGAAGAAATAAATGGAGTAAAAGCAACTGGAAATGTGTGGACATCGTTTGTGCGAGCCAAGCCTGGCGCGCGTCAAATAATTGCAAGGGCATGCACCGGCAGTAAGTGACAGTGGAAAGCCACTTACATATTGAAATGATCCTATCAATGTAATGGATACATTCATATTTTGCTTGTGAGCAGATCAGATATCACAAACTTTCACCAAACTTTTTGGTCAAGTTTTTGCTCTGGCCCCCTAAGCAGTGGTCCCCTAACTTTTTTTGAGTCAAGGATCCCTAAACTGACACAAATTTAACCACAAATCCACAATAGATGAGATTTTGTCTCTAAGGTTTCCCATCTGGTTAGATCTTTGCTTTTAGAGGTTTTATTAAAGCACATGAAACCCACGTTCAAAATAGTCACACATTCTTTTATTCAAAAGGACAAATTATTATAAATATGAGTGACCATTCTATGATTCGATCACACCAGCTGTGACACCCATCAATGCAGAGACATTCTGGCCAGTAAGCACTTCATAGTCATTGCTACATTATAATGTGAGCGCCCATGGGTCAGACCACACACATATTTGTACTTAGCCTTCATTTCAAACTCAGCTACACATCGGCACAGTTTTGGGGATGAATTTTGGACAATTTTGAAGCTGTTGCATTGAAAAATCTTTCCATTTACATGTAAAAAATTGGCAAAATACACAAAAGCCCTTCTGTGGTAATTCTTAGAACAGTTGGTGTGTCAAAAAGCACATTTTTCCATGATGTCACATACTCACAAACACACACACGTGCACACACTCACAAACACACACACACTCACAAACACACACACAAACACAAACAGGCACACACGCACACCCACATACCCACACAAACACAGACAAACACAAAGACTTCAGACTGTTATAATGGCTGGCAATAAATTCTCCTTTTTTCTGAAAACTTCCTGGAATTTATTGAGGTTAGCACCTTTCCCACCTACACAGAACTGGCAAAAATAAATTGGATCAAAACTTATAAAGTGGAACCAAAAATAGCAGGTTTTCCTTTGAAATTGATATGGGGTTTTTTTTCTACAGGTCATTGTGTATTGTGTGAAACCCTCAATTGATGACGTTTCTCTGACTACAACGGTTACACACAGAACTGATGGAAATGGAGGCTGGTTTTCTAGTTGGCACCAAGGTTGCAAGAAAACTGAATGAAATCATTTCAATCCTGAAACCTAATATGATGGAAAAACACCCTGGGTTTCCCAGAGCCCACTTTAAAAACCACAGCATGAAAGAACTTGAAAGAACCCTTGCAAATTCTAACAACGTGAGAAGTAAGGAGAGAGAGGAAAAACAGCGCTTACTCACCAACAGTGAAGGCTTTTGTCTGGTACAATGTGATGTTGGTCACAGGGTTCCTGGCCTCACATTTATAATCCCCTTCACTTTCTTTTGTGGCAGAGAAAGTGACAACAGGGCCATTCTTGAGCACTGATGACTGGTTGTTAAAGAACCAGTAAAAGTCACAATCAGGCCAAGATTCAGCAGTGCACCTCAGCGACACACTGAGGCCAACTCTCGCTGAATCTGGACCCAGAATCGTCACACTCAGGGGGCCAACTGCAAACACAGAGAGTCAGTCAGAGTTATGTTCAGTAAAATGATCAGTATTTTGATGCTTTGACAAGAAATGCTCAATTTTCATCAAAAAGGTCTAGATTTACGTTTGGGGGGAGCAGCATTGGAAAGATTTCCAGAACTCATTCAGGTATTTCCGGTCAAACTCAAACCATATCATGGATTACATTTCATTTAGTCATATCCCTGTTTGATTTTGTATTTTTCCTCTTTATAGGCCGTGCTTTGTTCCTCCCCTGTATTTTTTTGTTTTTTTTGCCTTTTTTGATAAATGATTAGTTTTACCTGACACCCGTTATGGTCCTGTGTATTCAGTCCATGTGTGTTTGTCTGAGTCTGTTTCCCAGTTCTGCATCTGCTCCTTGAAGCACATTATATCCAAGACTGTGTTCCTTGTGTTACCACGGTTTGTCGTTTAGTTGAATTTTTAAATTTTCTCCTTCGCTGTTGGCATTCCCTTTACATCCTCCCTCAGCTTTTGTACTCACATCAGTTTTTATTTTCTCATCTCTAATATTTTGGCCTCTGGGTCCTTCTTTGATTTTAAACTCGACAAACCAAATGTATATTAACACTATTATTCTTGTTGTCTTTTTTACATTTCTACATTTCAATCAACCAGCATAGTGCATTTGATGAATTTTACTCCTGCTGAGGCTGCTTGTTTGCTTGTTCCAGGTACTGTGTTGACTTCCTTCCTGCCCTGCTGTATCCTTAGAGAGACCTTGAGGTGGTCCTCCTGCCCCTTTTACCACTGCTGCTTTGCCCTTTCGCTTTACTTTGTTTTGCGTGCTTTGCGCTTTCGCTTTACTTGGTTTTGTCTGCTTTGCCCTTTCGCTTTACTTTGTTTTGCGTGCTTTGCTCTTTTGCTTTACTTTGTTTTGCGTGCTTTGCTCTTTTGCTTTACTTTGTTTTGCGTGCTTTGCTCTTTTGCTCTACTTTGTTTTGCCTGCTTTGCCCTTTCATTTTACTTTGTTTTGCCTGCTTTTCCCTTTGGCTTTACTTTATTTTGCCTGCTTTTCCCTTTGGCTTTTTTTTTGCCCTTTACCTGTTTTGCCCTCAATCATTAATTTGTTCCTCAGTTACTTATTATTTTAATAAATATGCTATTGATTTGTGATTAGTTTTTTTTTCCAGTTTTGCCTTTTTTGTTATATTATCTCTTTTTAAGTTCCCATAGCTGAGTTTTGAGTTATTTCACATTTGTTCAGCCAACTGGGATACATGCATTTTTGTTTGTTTGATTATTTTTCTGTGAGTTTCTTTATTTCAGGAGCGGAGAGTCATATTGGTGCGAGGCTAGGCACCTGTGGTGAGGTCCCTTCATGTTTGTGTGTGAGTAGTTACACTGGGACACCATAGACTGCACCATTTTTGTTTAAGGATTGCTGTGTTTGCTGTGCCCACTTGTGGTGAGTAGTGGTAGCACCCCTA
>JAPZDV010000025.1:8527046-8657300 GCA_029814665.1 Acanthurus lineatus
TTTACCCAGTAGTGAGCTGTCAAGACATTTACCAAAACCATAAATACCAACCTCATGGTGACATTAGAGAAAATTCATATCAAACAGTATTTTATATAACTTATCATTCTGATTGTGCCTTATTGTCAAAAACCTGAGGATTCTGAGCCACATAACAGGAATTAAATGCTATCAATTTTCATGTTTTCACCCCATGTTTAATCACGTCAGACTTCATTTGCCATTTTTATCTGGATTTTAAAAAATATGACTCCTTCCTATGTTTAATCTTTAATCGTCCCGTTAAAGATTGCTCTGTGGGTGGATTTTTAATAACCAGTCAGGGTCCTTGTTGATTATGTAATCGGTTTGTTTCAGAGTTTTTTGAACATGGGAAAATCCCCATGGTACAACACTTCCTTGTTCAACCTTGTCATGTTTGAATCAGCATTCCTTTTTGGAGAAATTAGAAAAAGGTACGGAAAGGAGCATAACCATAATCCTATCTGACAAAACTGCAGAAAAAATGGAAAAAGCTTTGATACACTTCATCATTCTGGGGGTCTTCTCAGGTGAGCTCACATCTCTTGATACAGAGGATGAAATCGTTTATTAAATTATTTCTCAAAATGCATTAATTGATTAGCATTGTCTAACAGTATCAGGTAAGAAACCCCCTCCCTATTTGAACTTGGAAGATAAAATGAGATTGCAAATATTTTTTTTTTAATTATACATAAAAATAAGATCAAATATGAACTTCTTACTGATCGTGATATCAGCGACATGTTGGTTCAGTCCTCAGATTCTGTTAATTATTTCTGCTCCTTTTGAAAATTACCAAAATAAGTAACTTAGCAAAACTCCTAAATAAAGACTTGCAAAAAGTCATTCACAATACACTTAAATTTAAAGACTTGGTTAAATGCAATAAAATTCCATTTTATATATGAATCCAAAAATGGACAATTACCACAAAGTATCCAGAAGCTGATAAAATGAGTGACAGTAAATAGAATTTGAGGGGATCATTCTAATTTGAAAAACCAAAGATATGAACTTATGTTAAAAATCACTCTGACAGTCTGGGGGGTGAACCTGTGAAACAGCTGTACTGAAAATATTACAACATGCTGCACATTAGTCAAGCTGAAAAAACTTTTTAAAAGTAATGTATTATTGCAGTACATTAAGAATAAACTTAAGTTAACTTAAGTATGTTAATATGTATTAACAACACAAGTGACAATATTTATATTCATCTGTGCTGTTCTGATTCTTGCCTATGTTGTTCCTGCCATTAACTGTTTTTGTAAAGATTACATTTTAGTGATGTAAGAGAGGTTAGTGTATATAAGCTGAAGCTTTAGCCTACACCTTTTAGGTTTACTTTGAAATTTAGAAGTCTTGTTAGTTTTTGTTTATTTTTGTTTGTTTTTCTTGGTAAATTACCAAAAAAAAGAGGAAATTATTGTGTGCTTTGTATGCACAGATATGATGAGATAGTTTCTGTTTATGTACTGTTTCTGAGCAAATATTTGACTTGTATTTTTTATAAATAAAATGAGATTATGCATAGCAGTTGAGAAATGTATAATTATTGTTTCTCTTAAAATAATTTTGTCTACTGTTAAATAAAACATTCACATGTTACATCTTCTTGAGTAATTAATAGAGAAGATTAATCTTAATATTTGAGCAATAAATATATACTGTTGGTTTGCAAATAATTTTAACTTCAGAGGCTCTCAGTGACAGTGGAGAGTACGAAGTTAGCATTACAGGTAGGAACTTTTGAATAGACAAGAATAAATGAATACAATAATCTCTCAGATTAGTGAATTCCTCCAAGTGAATTCTTACCGAATTTACTTGAGAACATTAATAAAACTGGCTGCTATAACCAATATATATATACCAATTATATGTTTGCAAAAACTGACAGATGAAACTTTAATGTAACAGCAATGGCCAACCAAACAGACTTGGTTGAGTTCATCAGCTCTGTCCGTCTGTCCTGCTTCTCCTCTGGATCTTCTCCCTTTTCTTTCCTCTGGCTGAACGGCAGCTCTGAGGTTACAGAAAGTGACAAAGTTCATCTCACTAATGGAAACTCCACCCTCACAATATTCAGCGTCACCCGCTATGACAAGGGACCATTCAGCTGTCATGTGTCCAATCCTATCAGTAATAACATCAGTGATCCAGTAAATATCTCCATCAGCTGTGAGTAACTAAATTACTTGTTCAGCACTTTTTCTGACAACATCTATGAAAAAACACCAGAAGGAGTTTCAAATATTGTAACAACTAAGAAAGAATGACTTTGCCTTGTTTTTTGGTGTTTGGCAATTTGACTTTTGTTTCCTGTACTTTGCACTTTTGTGCATGCATCTAACATTACATAATGATGTTTTTTTTTTTTTGCTTTGTGTCTCCCTTTCATTTCTTTGTTTGTTTGTCTTCTTTTCTACATTCAGTTGGTCCAGAAAATGTACATTTGGAGCGCTCACCAGCACAAGAGTATTATGAAGAGGGTTCAGACATCATCCTGACCTGCTCAGCTGACTCCAGACCTCCTGCCTTGATTCACTGGATTCTAAATGGATACCTATTATCTGATACTGGATCAGAGCTCAGACTGATGAACATTCAGATGAATCAAAGTGGCATCTACAGATGTCTTGCCTATAACCAGAGGACTGGTGGTTATGGAGCATCTCAGCCTTTAGCTGTCTTTGTACTTAGTAAGTTACCATTGAAGTTATTTTGTTCTGTTTATATGACTTTCTAGAGTTCACCTTAAGGATTTTTTCCACACATGCAGCAAACAGGCAACAAATGGACTGTCATCTTGGGTTTTGTCTGCACAATCTCAACAATTTGAAGTAACGTGGAAGTCCAAATAGAACCTTCCAGTTCACCTTCTACTGACAAAATTTACTCTACCTGGACTCTGACTGACCCTCCTGCACTTGCAGACAAGAAAGTTATTATTTAGGTTTAATTTTACATTCTGAGAATTTTTCATTTTCAAATTTGACATCACTTGAGGAGACACATCCTTACACAGCTCACTCTGTAATTACAACAGGTTTTATAAACCCTCTTTCATATAAGCAGCAGCTCTTCCCAAGACCTGTGAATAGCTATGAAATGTAAAATCTGATGAGTTGATGTGAATGATAATGCTGGAAGATTCTTTTTTCCCCTCACAGCAGAAAAAAGGTGTATTATATCCCAATATCTATTTTGGTTTCACCAAATAGTTTCCCTTAAGCTAAAGTCTATATCATGTTCAGTAAAACTGTAAACTGTATCAACATTGAACTACTCTTAACATAAAACAAAAGGCCAGTGGAATCACAAAAAAGAGGAAATTATTGTGTGCTTTGTATGCACAGATATGATAAGACAGTTTCTGTTTATGTACTGTATGTACTGTTAAAAAATCATGGTCTTATCCCTTTTTTTAAGACTTTCAAGACTTCACACACCCCACTTCAAGCTGTTCAGGTGGTTGCATCGCTGGAGCCGTGCTTGCATCTTTGGTTGTCCTTGGAGCAGCTGTTGGTGGAGTATGTTACATTTATGATAAAAGGTAAATAGAAAATAATTTTCAGAAAAAATCGGTGACATTTTTGTGATGAAGAATCTGTTACAATTACGTTAAATGTAACAACTGTGTATCACTAGATGTCGACCAAAAAAACATGACTGAGAGCACAAGCAGGTTAAATTAAAAGTTTACTTTTAGTTATTAGTCATTTTAGTTGAGGTTCAGTTGACAATTTCACACTAATGTTCATAAATTTGCCTTGAAAAATATATTTTTTATTAAATATCAAACAATATTGCCCAAACACAACACAGATCATGTTTAAATTTTCAGTAGTATCTGATGCATCAATACTTTTTAATAATGTTTCTTTTTGGTATTTAGAAATGCCAACAGTGCTCCACCACCTTCAGGTAACACAGGTTAGTATTTATCTGATCATGTTTGTGACCAGAACAACAAAATAAAAAATAAATTACAGTATGTAAAACTTTGCAAATTGTGGATGAAATGAATCAGATGTAACAAAACCTTTTTTTTCTCACCTAGAACAAAAAGAACATGAATATCAGAATGATTCAGAGATATATGAGAACAGTTCAGTGGTATATGAGAACACATAAAGCCATCATCATTTCCTCATGAGGTAAGTTTTGAACTCATTACTCTGACTCAAAGAGAAGAAACATATATACAAGTTTTTTTCCATAGAAATTTTTAAAAATTAGCTTAAATAACCATAACTTTTAATTCTAGTATAGGCCAACAAATACTAACCTCCTAGTTTAGCATATAGTTAATCAAAACATTAACTTGTTTCTGTTTTAATTTGTTTTTTACCTTTTGTCCAACAGATGATCAGAAAATAGCGACACTTGTAAAATTTTCAACTGTACGAAGGAAAGAGGAGACACTGAGACATTTTTTGACTAGATACATCAAAGTTCAATATTGTACACAAAGTAATTATGGTTTCAGTTCTAACAGCTGGTTTTAACAGTAACTGAATAAAACTGATATTTCTTTTTTAAATATATATTCATTGCATGCTGACTGAAAATAGAATAGTGGAATTGAGATTCGAACTCTGATTTATTTAAACAAAACTGTATATACAGGAATTTTATACTATTATTGGTTGAATTACTTTTCTCTCATTTTCTTTCTACAAAAAAATAAATAAAACAATAAAATTTTCACAAATTTAATTGGTGCCTGCAAAAATTTACTCTTCAAAGTTGACTAAATTTCCAGAACAAGTAATAACTAGTTATCAGACCTCAACAGTCATCCTTATGGAAGCTGTAATTATCTGACTCTTGTCCAAATCAGTACTGAGAAATAATCTTGATGCTGCTTGTAACATGCCTAAGTAATTAGATACATAACTGCAGAGAACCTTGATGTTAAAAGCTGCAGTATGCTGCCCTCTTGTGGTGGAACTGTAGTTATTCTGTCCATGGATAAAAGACACTGATCAAAGCAGTATTGTCGTAATTTACTGAGCAGGATATTGTGCAGTATTTCTAAATTTCTTTGGAGATAATACTGGGATTGAGCTACAGTTCAAAACATAATTGTATTGACACAGTTATATTGTTGGTGGTCCACTTTTGAAGTCAAATTTAAATGGTTATCTCCTGCTTTTATGGCTTAAGAGCAGAATTAAAATAACAGTTTTGTCAGGACTAAGCTATGAAACTATTAAGAAAAAAACAGCTTTGCATCTAGTAAAAGATAATTTCTCAAAATCCTCTACAACCTCCACCCTTCAAAGAGGCATTGAAAACATACAGTAGGTGCTGGTTGCCACCTATTAAAGCACTTAGCAACAGTAAGTCATTCACTCCCACCTTAATTTTCAGTTCAGAGACAGCTGCTGGCTGAAATGTTTGATGTCTCATGGTTTTGTGGTTAAAGGTCTGACAGCTGTAGTTCCCACTGGCTCATCTGAATGTTTATCAGTCAGACAGCAGGTTCAATTCAGAAAACAGTAAAATAAGGCAGTAAATCAGATGATGGAGTTATCAGATTGATATTTTCTGATCCATGATAAAAAGTGTCCCTTGTTGTCATACTTTAAAATGAGGACTGTTGCAACTGAAGAAAAACAGTATAAGAAAATGGATTATTGCATTTTTTGTCACACAAATAACTGAGTGACAATCTGTGATTTGAAGGAAATAAGAAATCAGTTAAACCTTAAATATAGTTGTAAATATGCGTTATTCACTGGGTACTGAACTGGAAAACAAATGTTTTCAAACAAAAAGGGGTAAAGGTTGTTGACAACACTGATATTTAGTGAAACCTGTAAAGTAATTAGGCACAGTTATAGTATGAAAAAGAAAGATTAAGATTATGGGGTAGAATAATAAGGGTTTATTTCCCAGCGATTTGTTTCCCTGAATGTACAAAACAAATAATAAAAAGAGTATAATTTTCCTTTTAAAAGACCAACTGTGACTCCTCTGTTCTTCATAGTCTTGTTTTCTCGTTCTTTACTTTCACTGAAGGTGTAGGAATTGGTATCTTTTTGTTATCTATTTTGCATAATACAATAAAACTGTAAATAACTGGAGTGTTTTTTAAAGACTTACCTACTTTAGACTGTATTTTTGTGAGTCTGAAATAATTTCTTAGAGACTATTTAGTTGTGTTGTTTGTACATAGAGTTAGTACAGAATTCAGTGGCTTTGCTGAAAGAAGTGCACTGTTTTTATTGCTTTTCTTGTTACAGAAACAGGGAAAAGAAATCAGATTAAAAGATTTGCGCGATTGTTTTTTTTTTCACCATGACTCTTATTATTTTTGTGTTTTTTCCATCCATACTGCACATCTCCTATGGTGTAATAAGCTTCAACACCACAGACCTGTCAGAGTTCAAAAGCTCCGTCAGTCTGCCCTGCTTCGTCTCTGGATTTCTTTCCTCTGGCTGAACGGCGGCTCAGAGGTTACAGCCAGCAAGAGAGTTCAGCTCACTGATGGAGGCTCCACTCTTTCTATAATTAATGTGACAAGCTATGACCAGGGGCCATTAATGTGTCATGTGTTCAATAATTTCAGTAATTACACCAGTGAAACTCTTCATCAGCTGTGAGTTACAGTGCTTACCTGCATAATCAGTCTTTGATGTTCTGCATGCAAATGTTGGATAGACCTTTTAATTTGCAGCTTGATTCATGATTATTGCAAGCACCATGTCAGCAGTGGTTTGGTCTAAATTACTTTTTCTGTGCTCCTTGCTGTTTGATTGTTGCAGTGTTTGGCTGGTACTGAGTAAATGATTGCTGTATTTAGTTTAATGATGCAGTTTGAATGACACACTTAACAGTAATGACCCTTCACACTGAGCCGAGCTAAATGCAACATGCAGCTTTTCTCAAGTTACTATTCTTTTTTAGCTGCCATACTGTTGTATGCCTTTTTTCCAGTTGGCACACAAACATATTCATCTGAGCACTATAAGGAAGGATCAAACATTAACCTGATGCGCTCAGCTGATTTCAGACCTGCTGCTCAGTTTTTTTTTACTGGTTTCTGAATGGAGATCTGCTGTCTGACTGGACCAGAGCTCAGACTGATTAACATTTAGATAAGTCAGAGTGGAAACCACAGCTGCCAAGCCTTTAAGAACAGAACTCTGAGATCTATGACACATTTGAGCCAGGAGCCATTTTTTAACTGGGTATGTTAGAAGAGGTGCAGTCAAGTGAGAACAATATAACAGCTTTAGGTTTAACGTTTGAGCTGTGTACTTGTTACTAACCTCTTTTTTGCCTTTTGACACACAGGAGTATCCAAAGTCTCTTCCTCATGTTGATCCTCTCTTTCTTTTCTTTCACTTAACAGCAGCTTTGAGGTCAAAAACAGGGTTTAGTTCACTGATGGAGGCTCAACTCTCACGACAATTTCTGTGACCTGGGGCCGTTTAGGTACAATGTGTTGAACAGTGTCTGTGGTGGAATAAGCCTTCTTTTTATCCAGGGTGAGTCCATGAAAACAGGACTTGTGCTCAAAACCTAAAAATGGCTGTCAGACTCCGTTTAAGTTTTAGTTGTTTCAGTTCAATTAGCAGATGCAAAACACAACTATGGGATGTGCGCTCATAACCCATGTCCCCCTTAAACCCTATGATTTAAAAAAAATACCATCCATATGATCAGCATAAGTACAAGTGTGCCCAAGGTTGCAAGATCTCTAAATGCCTCTTGCCTTACAACAAGCACTTGAAATGAGCTTGCCATGACACAGATATTTATGTTGCTTTGAGGGTTATATTTTACATGAAATATAGTGCTTACTCCTGCCAGCTCTTAAAATTGATAAAATTACATTTAATCACAATTATTCTGGACACAGCCTGTTGTTTTTAACGTAGTTTTCAGTGATTGCTATGGGTTGTGGATCACTGCCTCAAGAAAAGCACCAGAAACTCCACATTTTAAAAATAAGACAGCTTTTAGTTTAAAAACTTCCCATAAGAGTTTCAGAAATTTGTTAAGGTTGACACCGAACCTGTTCTAACTCTTTCTTTTAATATCTTTATGTCTTCTCATTTGGTTCATGTTGTTCAGGGGATGTGATCAAGTAAACCTAAATACTGAGGATTTCACCAAAAGAAAAACAGTAGTTTTCTGAGCTGTAAAATATTAACTCATTTAACAACTAACAGATAAGACTTTGTAGACTATAGAGGTCAAGGGTCAACCTAGTTAAAAAAAAAAACTAAAAAGAGACTTTTTAAATGCCTTTTACCTGAATCAATCAATAATGCAGCTCATGTTGTCTCTAAATGTTCATTTTCATGTTGTAGAATCTCTGGATTGGTTTTTTTTTACACCAAAGACATAAAATGTGTCAGGTCCCATTTAATAAAGAAAAAGTCTTTTGTGCCACTTAGATCACTGCAGCTGGATGCAGGATGCTGTTAGTCTGTTTCTAGGACATTAAGGTTTGGTATAAAAATGTAAAATGTGAGAGTTTTAAAACTGGAATGATTTATTGCTTAATCAGTTTACAGACAAACAAGTGTTTTGACAATTAAGGAATGGCTTTCACCTTTTTTTAAGCAACAAAGAGGTTTTAAAGAAAGCTGAACATACTCTAGTTTTATCTTCCCAAAACAAGACAATCTTCTGCTTTTCTTTTACTTAAATTATAAGACAGAGAGCTAGGTGTCGTTTGGTTTTCAAGCTTTGACAGACAGAATAAAACATCTGGGAGCTTCACGTTTGATCGAGATAAGTTTTGATGACTACCTACAAATACAAGATATTTCATAGTGTAAACAAATAATTGATTAATTACAAAAATAACAATAAAGGAGAAAAAAGGAGATTCATTAATGAAAAAAAGGTAATTTCTGTATTTTTCAACTAAATGCATCCAACGATCACATGACAGACCTGTTTCAAAGCTGTCAGCTGCTGCATTTAATGTTGGATCAGTTAAAAAAATTCTTGTCTCCATCAGTCACTAATAATCTTAGGCGTAGGTCTTTGTAAGCAGTACATGTTTTACATGTACGTGTGTTTACAGTACATGTTTTCAGCAGAACTACACTGCCTTAAAACAAAACAAAGACAATTACAACACGGTTATTGTACTGGAAAAAGGGGTTTGGTTCTATATGTAAACTGTGTCTGTCTGTTAAATTGTGGTCTTCCATTTACATTACAGCGAATACAAACAGTGACATACAGTATTTACAGACTCTTTGAGAAAAGACAAGGAATCCATTCAGAACTCTTAAAACTTTACAGAGATGTAGCATGACTTCATATGGCAAGAATTCAGTTTGTATCACTGAAACTTTGGTTTCTGTAATAAATCACAGCTGTGAAATTTTTCTCTTGTAGGAGGGAAATTGAAACTTGATTCAGTATAGACAGTTGGAAGGAACTGGCACTAAAGAAAAGCATCAGAAACAATTGCCTCCCATAGAAAAATTACTTTTGTTTATTTTTCTGATATTTTAGTTACAGAACAGCCACTCTTTATCTGGTAAAAACTTTATTTCTTGGCTGTCACACACAAAATTTGAGACACTGTAAACACATAATATGCATTAAAATGTCTAAAAACAACTAGATTTGTGCTATGTATTTTTTGATTTGTGTACCCTTCCACTTGTTTTAACTTTCAGGGAAACACTAAATGACAATTAAGAGAGTGAAGAGGAAAGTCAACGAACCAGCCAGTTACACTCTTTTTTTTACTGATGTTCATTTTGCTCACTTGTATTGAAGCACAATAATGTTTTTCCACTGGTATTGGTTGTTTAACTCCCATGATCCCTCGTTACTCCACAACATTGGTAGAAATGACATACTGTGCATTAGATAGTTGGCAAATATTGTCCAGTCAAAAATCTTCATTTTTGCTGGATTATCCTGTGTTGTTTCGTGCCTCTTGTATACCATATGATGATAATTATGATGATGATGATGAAGATGA
Organism: Acanthurus lineatus; assembly: GCA_029814665.1. NCBI lineage: Eukaryota > Metazoa > Chordata > Actinopteri > Acanthuriformes > Acanthuridae > Acanthurus > Acanthurus lineatus. The sequence goes on from JAPZDV010000025.1 coordinate 8,537,044, forward strand.
TAGGTGACATAATCCGTCCTGAGTGTTGCTGAGTGCACAACCTGCAATAAAAAACAAACCAATGTCCTAAATTACTGATGATATTTTTTCAAAGCACCAGCTCTCACCCCTAAATTAATGGTGGAATATCTATATGAGGTATTTGATTAAAAATATTAAAATACTTGATTTTCTCCATGTTGCCCAGCTCTTGGTATTTTACACACATTGTGAACACTTCATTTTTTTTTAGAAAATTTGATTTGGATGGATTGATTTATTCTGGAAAATAGTTTGATAAAATAAGAAGAATAAACCCAAACATATTAAAGAGACACTATTTGACACATCACCACCTTTTTGCAATTTAAAACTCAGTCAAACTGTGAAGATTGAAGCCAGAGGCCTGTTTGTAAAGCTGTCTGAAGGAGGTTGAGTGTCTCCTGGACGTCTTTGATCCTCCTCCTTTAGGAATGCCACGGCTCACTGCTGCTCCTCAAACACGATCCCGCAAGAGACCCAAAACCACTCACTGAAGAGCTCATAAAACTAATGCACATCCTCCCTCCACATGCGAGACTCAGACTCCATAGCTTAATGCATTTATATTCATGACCAGTCTGTTGTTCCATTGAGTTTATCTATTGATGTTTGATTGTCGGTGATTTAATGGTCACAGCATGCTCATGTTACTTAAATTCAGCTATTGTCTTGAAGCTGATGTCTTTTTCCTGGAAGACCTTGACAGTATTGGTCTTTGTGCTGTCGTCTCTTTCTGCCACATTTGAATTCAGCACCCACCTCTTCACCGTGCTGTAAGACAGTGCACCCTCCCAAAGTGATGCCACATGTCCTTGTGGACCTCCTTGGGTGAGTCCTTGAGACGGAGGTAGCAGACGAAGGCTGATGTTGTCTGTTTTCTCAGACAGTGCTGACTTGCAATTTTCATTTACCTGAAACAGAAATATGACAAAAGTTATTAACTTCAAACTTTCTGCATAAACACCTGCACAGCTGAACTGCACAGGCTTATAACTTATATCCCTCTACCTTTGCACACAAAATTATCAATCACCCCATGTGGTTTTTTTAAGGAGCACCAAGCTGATTAAATACTCTTGTCGATTAAATTTGAGAAGATGTTAATTATAATCAATTCATATGAGTCAACATTTATAAATTGATGGTTGATTAAATGTTAAGTACTTACTTGACCTTACGTATGTGACAATTATGCATTGATTTTTGAATAACATCTTTCTTTTTCTTCTTAAGTGTGTCTGCATTTTCTTTTTCTTTCTTTCTTTCTTTTTTTTTTGATTAAGTGGGACAAAATCTCAGCATCAACTTGAAATATGAAAATTGTTTAATATATGACACCTCCGGCAGCATTAGATCTTCAACAGAATCATTTAATATTAGTAGCTTTCAAGCTCATCCCTATAAAGATTATTGTCTGTCATACTTAAGGACCAAACCTATCAAAAGCTACATGATTATGTCATGTCAAATCATAACTTGTCGAGTTGAGATGTGATGAGCTGTTAGATGGCTGCTGATTCTTCTTTTAACTTCATCTTCTTCTGTCACAGATTTAAAGCAAAATTAGACCAAAGGTTGTTCTCCTGAGCTGTTAACCACTATTTTGTCTGATCAAAAGACATTTCTGCAGCAGATTAGTCCCACAGAGTGCATCCACCTCCGTCTAACCTCCCGACTGAACATACACCCACAGGCATTTTGGTGTATGTACACAGGGGCATTGTAAACAGTGTTTGAGTAGGGGGCTGGAGTTGTGAGATGTTAAAAGAGCAGCACCCATGACTCTCTGTATTTTTGATTTCAGAGAAGACTGCCAGACAACATCACACAAGCATGAATAACAACATGCTCTGGACTGCAGCTTGTCTGGTGCTTCTTTTATCAGGTGGTTTAAAATTTTACTAATATATAATATATTTATTTTTATTGGTTTAAATGTAAAAATCAATTAGCTGCAATGTACATGTTGCTGTTTATGTAACTATGATTTTTAATTTTGCTTAATAATGTTGCTCTTAATCTTCTCTTTAAATAGGAATGTGTGTAGGTGATGGTGTCTTACCTGCGGGACCCCTGAGCGGAGCTGTGGCAGGTATGGTGAAGTTCACCACCACCCTCAGACCTCCGGACAAACCTTTCCTCTCAGTCAGCTGGAGCTTTGAAAATGTAAACTTCATCACCTCCACCAGCAAGAACGTCACAATACCTGGATATGCTGACAGGATCACACTGGACAGAGCCACGGGGACCCTGGAGCTCAGGAACCTGTTGCTGGGAGACAGCGGGGAATATGCAGTCACCATCATTACAGACGGTGGGCCGCAGAAAGACGGGAGGACCACACTGAATGTGTATGGTGGGTTCAATGTTCTAGTGATGTTTAAAATGTCTGATAAAAGGTCATTTCTTCTAACATAAGTGCTGTCTTTAAAGAGCTTTGCACTGAAATAAACTCAGAGGATTTAATTACATTTGCAAAAATTCCCATTCCTGCTTGCGATTTATTTCAGTATAATGTGATATGTGATTAATCCAATACAATAATCGTGTAGCAAATACTAATACTTTCCAAACTAACATTGCATTGCATTTTTTAATTTTTTAATCTTTTAGGTTGTAGTTTACAGTTGTGTCGAGATGTTGCTGTTGTATTTTGATGTTACATTGTACTTAATTAATTAGATGTTGTTTGCTCTGTGTGCATGAAAGTTCCTGCTAGGATTTAAGGATTCATGCTGTAAGTTTTATTTGTCCACCTCAGTGCTTTAACACCTTCTCTTTGTTTTTCCTCCTGTATTTCTCTTTCTCTTTATTGGACTGACACTGTTTAAATCCTGCCAGCGCCGGTAACTGGAGCCACCATCCGCAGCCCTGCAGCCGTCCTGATAGAGGATAAAAGCTCCACCAACCTCAGCTGTGAGGCCTCTGGCTCCATCAGCACCAGGGTGTGGATGAAGGATGGCCAGCCGCTCCATCCGAGCAGCAGAGTCAGTTTTTCCATAGACAACAGGACTGTTTTCATACAACCTGTTCACAGCTCCAACCACGGCACCTATCAGTGTCGAGTCAGCAACCCAGTGAGCACCGTGACTGTGGCCCATAATCTCACTGTCAACTGTGAGTAAAAGCACTGCAGCCTGTGAACCACTGTCGCTCACTTTACGATGAAAACCACATTTATTTACTGAAAAATGAATTGAATTTAGTTCTTAACTCTTTGCAGATACTTGAGGCATTTAGGTTGAGGTTTAATACAATATGTTTTCTTTTCTCTCTACAGTTGGACCACATAACATTTCAATTACAGGACAGTCAGCAGCTGCGATCGGCCAAAGAGTGACACTGCAGTGCACAGCAGACTCTGTTCCACCTGCAACTTTCAGCTGGATGTACAACGGCAATGAGACTCATGTTAACAGCTCTGTGTTTATTATAGAGAGGATCGGTGCAGAAAACATCGGGAATTACACCTGCACTGCCAGAAATATGGTGACCATGTTGGAAAACTCCACAGTTCTGAATCTGAGAGGTGAGATTTCCCTTTTTCTCACATGAGGTAGGAAAGTGATGCATCAGTTTATTTGTCAATAAGATATGTATTTTTCTTAAGTGTCAAGGTAATTTTGTGGCACTTAAAGGGGGATAATTGTTGCCTTTTTTTCCTTAATGAAGCATCATGCACGGCACCCTGCTGCTCATTTTTAGCCCTGCTGATCGTTGCACTGACTCTGAGATGGTTAATGTGAGAGGAAGTTACAGGTGAGAGCAACAATTTATGATATTTTTTTTATGGTCACATTTAACTTCCCTTTATCTGTTTGTTCGTTGTTACTGTCATATAATTTAATATTATTTGCTTTTTCTCAGATTCTTCCTTCCCTGACATGTTTTGCTTAAGACTGAGGACATTGATTTAAACCAACCAGACATGAGATTTCAGTGCTACAGCCTGTCATTCCTGAGACAAAGTGGAAACTCTCTCTTAAAAAAATAATCTTACTCATTACTTACATATTCTTTTGAATAAAAAACTTTTGCAAAAGATGTGAGTAATATAATGCCACTATTACTTACATATTCACATTCATAACTTTATTGAAATATGGGCACCTCCTGGATTTGTTATTTACACTTCTTGTGTGATATTCTTGCATTCATACAGATGCTGGATTGCAAATAAACATCTATGTGTCCACATTTGGTTCGACAGATTATGGAACAATAAAAGGCTTTACAAAAGTAACTTATTCTATGCTGTTTTTAACCTGTTTAAAACCAAAGGACACTGAGGTTTATGAAAAAACAAACACGTTCCTTCTCTGTACTTTTAGAAAGCTTGTGGGGTCAGTTTGGAAGATGACGATTACTAATCTCTTGTGTTGGTTTTTTTTTATCTCCACCCAGAGATAATGTGTTTGCAGGTTTCTTATGTCAGTTTTAGCAGTGTGTGTGATAATGTGCAGGCATGATTAGTCCATGTCTTTTCTATTTTTTATGATTCATTAGGCTGAAAGGCATAGGTGCATCTTGTATTATTTATAATAATTACATATTTTGTGCAGTACTATGATAATCTTGCTGAAAAAACTGTACATTTACAAGATGCAGCAAAACTTAAATCTAATTTGTGTCTAAAATCATTTCTGTTTGCAGTATGAAATGTATTTAATGTTTAGGTTAAATATCCTACAGCTTTTAAAAGAATTTTGTAATATTTGCTTTTCTTTATGTCTGTTTTACATTAGTTATGTTCTGATGAAATTGCAGCCTACAGCCTTACTCCAGTCTCAGGTCTGATTTCAGGTCTCCTGCCTTTGAATGAGTAAATGAATAAAGTCAAAGAAATGTTCCAAATGCTAAGTGTGTAAGCAGGATTTTAAAAAAATGAGCTCATTTTGGATGTTATGTACATCTATGCAGCTGTAAGATACATTTTAAAAAAGCACAGTATTTCACCTCTGACATGTAGTGTGTGAGATTTAGTGACATCTAGATATCAAGGGTTTATTCTGCATTAAAGAAACACAATGACTCTTTTTTTCAGATGGTTATACACTAATAAACTCTGAAGATTATATCCTATTTTTGCCAGTAGATTGCCTTAAATCTTAAACCCTTGACCTTTGAGTTGTAAATCAGGTTGTTTAATTAGGAAAAATGTAAATGTACTTGTTACACTCCACCATCATAGAGTCCCCACACACAACAGAAGACAAATGAAAGAATGAGTTTGACTTTTCAAGGTTTGCCTGTTTCAATCTGTACCAGAAGAACAAAAGCCTTTTTATGAAGACAGTCATTCTAATCAGATATTTGTTTGTTGATTTCAAAAACCCAAATATGACTGCAAGTAGAATTTATAGTCATCATTATATTGGATTACTGTTTTATATATGAATGTGCATGTGCCTGTATATAAACCCTCCATGTTAGTGTTCTGCTGGTTGTACATTTTGTACATTTTGTACATTTTGTACATTCTGCGTGCTCTGACTTGGAGAAATGTAACTTAGGATGCAGAGCTTCATCTTTTGCAGTTGTTATTCCTGTTCTGCCCTGTAGACCAGTAATTTACATGCAGGCAACAAGCTGAGTTCGACCAACTGAAACAGGCAAAGCTTTGCATCCCCCGACCTGATTACCCTGTTGAACACCTGGGGCTAATTCAGCCGGGGACTTTGATTGGTGGAGATAATTATTCATCGCTTTTCTGAGATGCAGCATCCTTCAGGTTACATGACACAAGGTCTCTGGTGTGAGGCTTTAAGATTAATGCACCGTTCAGCTTTACACCAGCTTGTTTCTTTCCACCGTTATGATCCAGCAGCTGAACTGAAACTGTGGAGCAAAGTGAACTGCACCTCCGACTGAAAGACTGAACACATGTGGTGGTAAAATCTGTTCACAGAGATCCAGCAGCTTCCTAGTTTCCAAACTCAGTTTCCCCTAGCATAAAATGAAGACCAAGTGTATCAATAAAACTCTGATGCTCAAACAAAGGAGGTCTGTTCATAGTGAGAAGTTCCTCTGAAGGGTGTTGTGAGATACAGACGAGTCATAATTAGCATGTTCTAAATTAAATTGGTGGCATTTTTGATGATCACAGCTGATAAATGAGCAACATTTAAAGAAGAAAATAAAATGTCCTGTGTGCCAAACTGGTCATTGCTGTCACTTTAGCTGTAATTTTGGTGTTTTTTGGCTCCATTTCATCAAGATTTCACAGTAGTAAGTTCTACACCACAGCATAGCCTGAAATACTAAATTATTAAAATGAAAATAGTTGGAGGTTTTCACAAAATTTACAGCTGAAGCTTTTTACCGTTCAGGAGCAAAACTGAGAAAATGTTTTTGTTGCTCTCGTGCAAACCATGAAGTCTGAAGACATGTCTCCAAATGTGTCCACGAGTATTTGTAAATTGAGGGACTAAGATAAAAAGGTGATTTGCACTAAAAAAGTTTCTTCTCTGATTATGTTTCACTCTATAAGAGGTAACAGTACATGTCTGTCATATTTTAAACAGTGTTACGGTTCATGATCATCTTTTGTTTCCCTCTAGCTTTTGAAATTCTTAACTTCATATTAATTTGATTTTCATATTTCGCTTGCAAAAAAATCCTTGAAAGTTTCTTTTTGGACCATTGAAGGACCACCCCCCATTCAGTTTAAGTTATAAGACTATTTGTTTGCTCTCTCTTTCTCTTTAAATTCTCTCCATTACACACAAACATAGATTCTAATACCTATGAATTTGTAGATATAAAGAGACAAGCAACGTATATATATAAAATGTGACTTTCCACAATGGCCTCTTTGATGTAAAGATACAGCAGATATAAAGTACAAAGTACAAAGCAGATACAAATATAGAAAGCTTTATCACAAATCTAACATCTTCCTATGAAGAGTGGAGTGCATTTATCAGAATCATGCGGGTGCTGCGTTTATGGAATTTAAGATAACATATCCATAACAAACAGAAATCAAACATCAGTAGACTTTTTGAGGTTAGTTATGACTCATATCCTGTATTTCTGCTTTCGTCTGCAGGAAATATGGCCTACACATCAGCAATAAAGTTAGAAAGGTTTTAATTTGCTATCACACACACTCACTTACATTTCTAACCATTAAGGCAACTCATCTCACCTCATGTCTTTTTTACATGCCAGAAATGATGCAATGCCTCTGATAGACCCAAATCCACAAATTCTGCAAGCTTTTAAGCATAAAAAAGTCACCTTTCAAAATCATATGAATTGTTTCTTGAGGCCTCATTGTCATCCTTTCACCACCTGAGGTCACTGCTCTACTGGTGGGTACTTGGGTGGCAGAGAGGGAAAATCTTGCAGGCTGAAATCGTGCTGACTGTTGACTGTTGACTTGGAAATTGCAGAGACTCAAAGGAGAGAGAAACCAGTCTGTGAGCGCTTTGTTAGGTTTAGGTTTTTATTCCTTTTAGAAGTGCTGAGAGATGGAAAAAACGCTTCCTGTTATGGCCCTGACGTGCTATTCTCCCTCTGTTATTTTGATTACTAAACTAATAACATTGGTGTCATAGTTCAGCAAGATTTTGAACTATTTGAATCAAATCTGATTATCTACAAGAAAGGGGGTAAAAACACATTAAAATAGGCTGCAGTTTTTTTCTTTCTTTTTAAAATTTATAATAGCCTATTTTAATAAACTCATTTCTGAGGTTTTAAAGCAGTCTGCTCAGGTGTCTGCCAGTCAGTGAAAGTAATAATGTCTTATAGTTCAGACTATGTTCTTCCTTTCAAATGCTTCCTTTTCCTCTTCTTCTTCTTCTTTTTGTCACTCATCGTTAGTTATTGACACCTTGCTTTCTGTTGCCGCCGAGTCTTTTCACAGTGTTTGAACCAGCAAGTGGGACGGATCTGCATCTTTCCAAATATGTAAGTTTTCTTAATTCATCCTTGAAAAAAAAAAACAGAAACGGTTTCTAGTCATCGCTCAAAAGCTGACACGTGATGTGCTATGTTTGCTCCATGTGACTCGCCCTCTTTAACCTCCTAAATGCTCGGTGTGTCAATCCTCAGCACCGTAACGTGTTTGTAACGTGTTTGTGTTGTTTTGTCCATCGTCTGCAGCTTTGCACCATGAAAACTTGCAGTGAGTCACTGCTCATGCTGAAGCTGATGCATCTCTCATTACTCTCAGGTAAGACGAAATTATTGTTATCATTTTTGTAAAGATCATTTCGCTAAACGTACAGAATAATGCTGTCCATATCCCGGTGTAATTATTACTATCTGTGCGTCCTACAGGAGGCTGCGTGTTGATGGATAAATTTCGGTACAAGAGAACAAGCTATAAAGTTAGTGAATAGGAATAAAGTGAGAATTTATGTGGTTATTATTACATGTTTTATTAAATAGTACCTGTTCTGTCGTCCTTTAGAAGACTATAGCAAAGCTGAGGTAAAAAAAAAAACTGCTAATATTTAATAAATCTGATGATATATCTTTCAAAATTATCAAACAAATCATTATGAACCACACAGAGGTAAAAATAATAACACAATTATGATGAACTACATAGTTCCTAAATACTCACAGGCACATGTGTGTTTATGTTGTGGAGTAAACAGATGTTACATAGAAAATTTGTTCCTGTTCATATGTGAAATAAAGTTGGCCTACTTACAGGCAACTACAGGCGTGTCAGATGCTGCAGCTTTTTGTGGTTGAATAGTGTTTTTAAATTGAGTGAGGAACCTTTTCTTATTGTATGAAAAAAATGCATCAAACTTATTATATTAAGATGAAGATAATCGAGTCCACGTCCTGTAACAGTGTGATCATGATGTACAGTGATGGACATTTAAACTACAATCACTTAAAAAACTTTTTTTGCAAGCCATTGCAATCAAAATACAAATATGATATGAGGATATGGGATATATTAGAACTTTCAACATCAGTATGACTCTGCCACAAACCAACCACAGGCGACGGCTATACAAAATATCTCCACAGTGCCCCATTAGTTCAACAGAGGAGTGTTGTAGCTGGCACTCACCGCAATGGCGGACACTCATGTATGAGCTGTATGCTGCCTTAAAATACCTATGGCGCGATCTATTTTGAAGTTCCTGTATGGTTATCAACTTGTTCACTCACATCTTGTACTCTTGTACATTCAGGTGTATTCACATTTCACTGGTGTGCTGGTTTACTCATAAATTTACATTTTGGGCCATATTCTAAAGCATTACCCTCATTTTTAAAGGCTGATCACTGTTAATATTCACAAAGTCTTTCATTTTTAGAACACATTTGCTTACTAACATGTCTTATAAATAAAAATGATTTGTTGAAGGTTTTGAGACTTGTGAGGGTGTTTCCCTATTAACACAATTCACACATTTCAGAGCCTGGTTCTACATGCACAGTTTCTATATAACAGCAAATTAAAAATGAGGTGAAAAGATTAGTTTGTTCTTTATAAGCTGTTTAGTCAAACCGTGTCCAAAAAAAAATGCACTGAGTAATTACTTCAGAAAAAAACTGTTAAAGATAGCACAACCTGAGTTCAAAAAGACTGCTCATCCCCTGTTTTTCTATCACACATTTTTTTTTTGTAGCGGTTCTTGAAGCACAAGAAGCCAAAGTTCAGCCTGAGGTGACAGGATACCTCGGGCATGACGTATCCCTGCCATGCAGTTTCATCAATGGACCCCCCAACAGCAATATTACTCAGGTTCAATGGGACGTCAAGCAACCACACAAAGAGAAAATCACCATTATAGTTTCTGATACAACACATGGAGTACATCTTCATGATACCTTTCTGAAGGAGAGAGTAAAGATGGAAGGACAATCTCTGAGAATTATAGGTGTAAATATGACGGATGCAGGATTTTACACCTGCAGCATTACAACCTTCCCCAGTGGTTCATTTGAAGGAACCACCAACTTCGTTGTGCAAGGTGAGTTACAAAAGCATTTTTACACTAACTAGACACTTCAACATGAAGCATTGCAAATCTTCAAAATCAGCAATTTAAATATTATTTTAAGTTCCTGTTTGTTTTGTGTTTTTTAATGCTTCACCCTGTGGGGAGTGCATGGCTTTGATTAAATTAGTAAATAAGTAAATTGACTAATTTAGTAAATGAACTGGGATTCATTTTTTTGTGGTAAACTCACACACACACGTTGTTCACAGTCGTGTTTGTTCTCACAGAGCAGATGCCGTCGTCTTCAGGTGTGGTTTCTGCTGTTGTGATTACTGTGTTGTCGCTGTTTGTGATCACGGCTGCCATTGCTTACCTCATCTTCATCAGGAGGTGTGTGTGTGTGTGTGTATGTCTGTTTGATGTCTTTGTTCGGGAGTAAAGAATGTAAAGGAGAAAGCTCTTCCCATAACCAGGAGTCACTAGATGTTACCAATATTTCAGCATGAATCATCCACTTAATATAAAATATGTTAACAGTGTTGTTCTTTTTGATTTTGGTGTTTGATATATTTTCAGTAAACTGATGGGTTATAGTTTACAGGAAAAAACAAAAAACACCATCTTTTTTTTTTATTAATAAAATGGTGACTCATAAGGAGCCTTGTATGCATATATGTATATATTGCATTTATAAAATAGAATAGAATGTTATTTATTATGTATTTATCTAGTATTCTCAGGCTTGTCAAATTTTAATGTATACAGCATGATTGTGTATACATTGAAAAACAAAAAAAAATTCTTGCTCTTTTTTTATTATTCTTTAAATTTCTGAGTTGTACCACAGGTCCTTTGGTTTTTCTTGAGATTTTGAAATAACTTTACAAAAAATGCATTAAATGTTTTGTTTGTCCTCACCCTAAATTCTCAAACATACATACAGATTTTTATTAGAAAAAGTTTGTACTCTCTTACTTCCTTAACATGTCCTTAGTTCTTATTGGTAATAAATTAGGTTTAAATTAAGGTTAAATTAGATTCAAATTTATTTCATTTAAAAGATTAAAACAGTACTCTTTTTGTTTATTTGTTTGAGTATGTACTGTTTATGTACATTTCTTAATTTCAGAATAACACTGGGAGGATTTTTGGAAATAATTAGAAAAGTTACTTCAAATATCACATCAAGGTAATTATGGGGAAAACCTAATGACAGCACATTATTTTCCTTCTTTTCTTTAGGCGTAGGTCTTCATTCAGGCACCATGTCTATATCGGTAAGAACAGAACAGAAGTTCCTCATCATTCTATTTCTAAACAGCACAGATTTAATTGATATCTTTTGTTGTTTGTTTCAGTTCCTTTGACCGAAGCTTGTCTGTCTTTCAGATACAAGCGGCACAGCGATGGATGTGGCCAGGCCATCTGTTCTTGTAAAAGAGGTGAGCTTAGAGCTGGTTTGTTCTGAATGTAATAAACTTATGTCAGATTAAGTTTAATTATGCTGTTATTGTGATAAAAAAATGTTCTCTGCAAAGGAACATAATGATACAACTGAGCTACAAAGCCTTCATGTTGACACTTGGTCTCACATTTACTCATAGGATGTCCTCTACTCTGACGTCAAGCTCAAACCATCCAAAGACTCCAGGTCTTCATCCACTAAAAAACACAAAGGAAACATGCACGCTGATGATGTCACATACTCAGAGGTTTTCGTTTTACGTCAGCAGCCAGACTGAGATGAAATGCACACCACGGCATTGTTGAAGTTGCCTTCCTTGCTCTCGCTGAGGGGACTGTTTGTAAAGCTGCAAAATGCAAGTTGCAGTTTTCATAATTTTCAATCATTTTTATCATGTATTGAAACCAAGGCATCCTGACTACTGTTAATTTTTTTTTTAATTTCTCCTAATTATAAAATGTTTGTGCAGTAATCTCTTTCTGCCATGTTTGAATTGAATACTGTACTTCCTCATCATGCTGTCAGGAGGGGCAGCCTCCCTTAGTGTTGCCTACTTGTTCACCTGAACCTCTTTGGATGAGCCATTTGGACAGAGATAGCGAATAACTGCACAAAGAACATAATGTTCTCAATGTTCTTAAACAATGCTTGCAATTTTTTTATTTTAATCTATATGAAACAGTTAAAAGTTATTTACTTTTAACTCTGTGCATAGTCACTCAAAGAGTCACGCTGCATCTGCATGTATCTAGAACTGCATATCTCATCTCCTTCTGCCTTTGGCCACAAACTTATCAACCAACCCTTGTATCATTCTAGTCCGGACCAAAATGGTGTCCAACTGGCAGAGAGACTGATATAGCCACCCCCAGAGCCAAGCAGCTAGTGTGGCTCAAATCAGGTGTACGCAACAACATATGGCATAACTGGCACCATTTGGTCAGCGCATCAGTTTTAAATATTTCAGGGAGGAATAGTACAAGCAGAAACAGCACAGTGAGCTGTTTTTTGCAAATCTGCACACTTCCAACATGTCGTCCAGATACCAGCTTCTTTAACCTTGCCATGCCGCAGAGAACATCTCAGTGTTCATGGTTTTTGCTCCCAGCTCAGCTCAGTGTCTCGCCCACTATCAAAATGCAGTTGTAAACAATACTGTGCCTGAATCGAGCCCTGAAGCTGGAAATTTCTTATGTCTTTAATCAAGACTGTCCGAGTCATGGTTTTGTAAGGCTATCTGGCTTTAAGGACGTAACATGACTAGTTGTTTGGATGGTAGCTAAAACAAAAGCCACCCACAGATGGGTATGGTCTTTGTCATACATAGATCGAGTCACACAAAGTTTTTGTTCCTCTTTTGTTCATGTACTTTGAAGGAGGAAGAAAGAGTGGAACAGGAAAAAATGAAAATTACACAGTTAAAAGGGAACTATGCAATACCAGCTATGATGACATGAGCTGTGGTGCTTTGGGACTGAAAGTGACATTAAACTTGCTCAATTTCTGCAGTGATGTTATTTTTTGTGATTAAACTTAATTGTGCATCATTATCTTCATAGACTATGATCTGAACCTCTTATTTAAACTTAGTTACCAACCTGCATTTGCATGTGAGCCTGTTTTTAAGTTTAACTGGTCATGAGTTAGAGGGGAAAGCTAGAGCTGTTGCTGTTGTCATGTTCCTTGTGTTATGAAAACTTACTGTAATCCACAAACATGACTTGCATGCTGTAATACAGAACTGTATGTATATACAGCACTATAGTTGTGCAGTTGTTCATAGGTGTATATAGTCTAGGAGAGTATCAAAGAGGTGACAACAAACTGTTTGCAGAGTTGCTGCGTGGTTGCACAACATCACACAATTTACCAACAGCCGCTATGTACTGCGTGCCTGCTGCAGAGTTTCATGGCCGTATGACTTTGAGGGTGTGATAATAGGTGTGTCTTACAGACAGACTATGAGAGAACATAATCTGTTTTTTTTTCAATTAAAGGACTTATATTTAAGTTGACTTTGTTGTTCCATCTTGTATAATAAAATTTTGTAAAACTTTGATTTGATTGAGATATCCAGGTTCTGTTGCTTATTAACAAAACTATGAAGACAAGCATATAGACAGAAATAACCGTGCACAGTTCAGGAAATTGTGTCTGAATTTAATAAAAACAGAACAAATCTCAATTTTTTATTTTTTACATTTTCATAGACTTTGCCAAATCTTACATTTCTCACTTTTCTTTGACAGTGTAGAGTTTAGTAATGGCAGGAAGTAGATAAGACAAATACTGGTTGAAGGCAGCGTATCAGAAAAAGGTGTTTTCATAGTAAAACATGATATTACTCAGACTGAGAGTAGAAAGTGGAACAATTTTTTCACTCAAAAAGCAAAGATACATGTCATTTGTTGTAGTGCTCTGACTCACAGAAAGTAGGCGTTTTGGTATAGGTCAGCCATTAACTGACTCTTTCAGATGACACTGTCTTTCCTCTCCCCTTTAGATATCTATCTGTTATTTGCTAGTTAAGTGTTAGTCAAGTTAACGTCTTTGTGGTTTTGTGTCTGTCTTTAACATTGCGTGGTCAGCCCTGTCTCCACAGAGCTGCATCAGTATGAGAAAAAGTTCTGGCAACGGCACTAATCATTCTGCAAAAGGGAAAGAAAACACCTAATTGTATTTCTTTACCCAAACACAACCATCTTGTGTGGCTGTAAATCCAGATGCAGTGATGGTGCCCTTGCTGAACAGTAACACAAAGATAGCAAAATGGGAGGAGAAAGCTGGCTGAAGTAGTTTCCTCAAGGCAGGATTATACCTACAGCCTACATCTAGATAAGCTTCTCTGTGTTAGCTCTGCTTCTCCTTGCAGATGTTTTTCTTCTGTTTGTGGTCATTTCTATGTTTGCTGTCTCAATGTTTGTTGTTTTTCTTGGTGTTTTTCCACTAGATTTAATCCGGTAATTAAACCAGTTTTGTTCAGCATTCTTGGAGCCTTGGTGTGATCCAGCAAACCAGTTTGCATTTCCACCAGTTTGAAGCAGAATCATTACAATCCATTTCAACAAGGGGCTTCGTGTTGAATCTGACATGACAACTTTGGTTCCCAGGGAAAATCTGAAAAAAACTATTAATAATCATTTAACAATTTTACAATATTTGCTTTTCTCTGTTTATTTTTTGTATCTTTGAAGCAATTTGATTGACTTTCCAAAAAAAGAAACAGTGCCAGTCACCTCTTTCAGGGCCTGTTCAGATCAGACATGATAAAACAATCATCATCAATTTTAACATATTACATTTTAGCACCAAGTCTTATTCTGATACAGATGCCATTAAATGTCTCATGCTATCATGTGAAAGGATGTATTTGTTTGTTTTAGTAGGTGAGTTGTTCAACAGATGTGGTGGTAAAATAGCTGGTTTTCAGACACTCTGTGAAGTCTGCTTGATGATGAAAACGTGTTGTGTGTAAATCTTAATATGCAGGCTACGGTGTGAATGGTAATTGAAGAAATTGGGAGAAAAAAAGATTTTGATAGATGAATTCTTAATAACCTCTCAGCTTTAGTCAGTGTGTTAGTAAAATAGCTGCATAACGTGATAAAGAGATTTGCTTCTACACATGTTAAATCAGTTTTGCTTCAGTACTGAAAGTATTACTATTGTTGCTCAATGTTTGCATCACAGACATGTTAAATTCTCTAAATTCAAAGATGAAATTCACAATAGTCACTGAATCTTTTAGTCTGGAAAGTATACAAAAAAGCATATTGTTAATGCTGAGAAATTAATGCTTTCATTTTAGGCATTTTAAGTCCTTTGGTCCTTCATTGAGAACACATCTGAATCCTCGTTTTGCCCTGCTGTCTTGGTTCATCTCAGAAAGTGCATTTCCACAAGGAAATGACCTCCCATCCATAATTGAGAGTCAAGGAAACAACACCCTGATAAAGGCAAGATAAATAAAAACCTCTTGGGAAGAAATTATGGTAGACTTGGAAATGAGTTGTTTCATTTTTACGTGTTCAAGATCACCAGTGTGTTCACACTGAGTCTGCATACTGAAAAATTAGAAAGGAAACATTTAGGAAACTGTCATATTTGAAATTTCACCTTATTTTCGGACATGTATGGAGTTAAATTTTAGTACTAACATGTTTTTCAGCATCTTGTTATTTTGGATCCTTCTGGTGTCCCAGTTCACATAAATCAAAGAAAACCAGTTTTGCAGGCTTGTCTTCAGAAATAACAATTTTAGCTTCATCTTGAGATATAAAGCACAATGTGTTTTTTTAGCACTGGTCTTTGGTTGGGGTAGTGTTTTCTTGCTTCACCTCACTTGATTAATTTTCTTTTTTTTTGGTGACTATTGATGCTTAAAAGGGTGTTAACCACAGTGTGTGTGGTTATTCTATCAGTGTGGATTATAAATGTGGTCCAGTTAAGCAATAAATTCTTCAGTGCTTACTACATTATGTGAGAGATCTGAGTTCTCCTGCTCATGGATTATTAGTATTGTAAGCATTATTAGCATAAGAGAATTTACAAGCTGAGAAATGAGAAGAGTGGAAGGAAAAAGTTATATTTTTAAGCAGCAGCTCGCCCCCTAGCTATCCAAACTGAAATAACCTTTAGTTCTGTCTTAAATTTTTTTTAACAGAACAAGTACAACAGATTTCACAGCAGAAGAATTAATCTTTCTCAGTTAACAAACTACAAACTATATTGCTTCAGTTATTTGCATCTACTATCAATACCCATAAGGAATTTACATTTAATGTTGCAAATCTTCCCTTTAACATAGTTCTGCATTACAGAGTGGAGCTACTTTGAATACAATTCACAACAATTTTACAATATTACTTCCATATTTTTACATAAACACTAGTTTGAATGCAAAACCTTACTCATAGAGTGCTTTTACATTGTTATTGCTGTGTACTTCACACAACACTTTTTCTTATCAGTAAATCATACAACTAAGAGATGAAAAGACAAAATGCAGGGGACCAAAAAGGAAAGACAGGTGTCACAGTGGGTCTGTTTGAATATTTTTATTCCAAAAGAAGTCTGTCTGTCTATAGGTTTGAACAACAGGGCGATCTCTCTGAAGAACATCAGTGCACCTTCAGCCCAACACCTCCCACTTCACACCCTTCACCCAGAACCACACTACAGAACCTCTTGCTCTTCAATAGGAATAATAACAACAATTTAATCATAATATTCATCAACAGTTTTAATAATCCATTTAGCACTAGTATAGAAATATGAAAAAATACCAAAGAAAAGAAATAAAACTAAACAAAAAAAGGATTGTTTTTTTGGAGTGACCACTCAGACATCCCATCTAATGTGTTTTGTGACCCTCCCTTCCCTTTCATATTCATGCTTACAGTATTTTGGCTTTTTACAGTGTGTACTCGCTCTAGCCTCCCCACAATAATGCTCTGCAGGTAATAAATGCCTTCAGCTGATGGTTTAAAGCTGTTGATGGCCACCTAATGGCTATGTGGTGCTGTCACATATCAAGTTTTTCACACAAAACAGAAAAGAAGACACAGAAAAGAGACTCTGAAGACAATTTGAAAACAACAAAACTACTACCAGTGGTTTTACAGCTTTTAGACAACATGGGAAGTCAGAATGAAGATGTTGTGGGCACTTGTGACTCTTCTTGTTGGCATGTGTATGTGTGTGTGTGTGAGTGAGAGTGCGTGCTGTGACTACATGGCAAAAGTTTGGTTGTTTCCTGTTGCCTTGTCAGCAGTCTGAACAGAAAAGGCAGAAGTAAACAGAGAGAAAGAGACGGATCAAATCCCGGCCTGCTTCTGCTGACAGCAATCATTCAGAGAAACGGCATAATGTGAGCAAACAATGTTATCATTCATTATCTGAAGCACAACTGTGTTGACAAATCTATTTCACTGCAAAATGCATAAATTTATACAGCAATACAATGTTTGCCCAGACAACAATACTCTTTGTTTTGTTTTGTTTTTTTCAGGGTATTTGCAAAGGACTGAACTGCTGCTTTTGTATGTTACCTCACACGTTTTTTTATGACTGCTAAATATAGAAATATGGATGGGTGAGATGTCAGCAGGGGATCACGTCCTTGTTGCTGCACTCACAACTCTCGCTGTTTGGTGAGATCTGAGATGAAAGCATGAAGTTTCTCAGTTAAACATGAAAAAAAAGCAGATGGTAATTTAAGATCTACTGGAGGAGAGTCAAGGCCGTCAAGGTTTTTTTTTTCTCGGAGAGAAGGATCACGGTACAAAAAGGTGGACCAACATTTCAAACCAGGGTGAAAGAAATGCGAAGGAAAGGAAAATGATGGTTCAGGAAGCAAGAAACACTGATTTAAGAGTTGAGAATCAGCTGCTGGAATTATTACATTCATTAAATCTGCTGTCAGGAAATCAAACTATAAAAGACAAATGACAAGCAAACATGGACACTGATCAGCATGATGGCATTCAATATTATCTTGCATTGAGAGCTTTGCATCAGCTAACCCTCAAATCTAGGTGTCAGCACTTCCTTGAATACCTCAAAAAGACATTTTTGATATAAAAGTATGTTAACTATAACCATGTGCATTAAAACGCCTCCTAGTTCAGTGAGCAGAGAGTCACAATGTAAATATTGTAGGAACATATGAGGGAACATATTCAATGAAACACTGAGATACTGCAGCATCGATGACCCGTGGTGCAGAAAATGCTAACACATCAGTTGCTAATGATGTCATATCAAAAAAAAAGGAAATAATCAGGGGATGATGGGCTATTGTGCAAATAATGACACAGTTACATTTGGCTATGAGGGGCTCTTTTCGCAGAGGTGTTGGATCACAGAGAACACAGCTGCAGCACATAAAAGTAATCATGGGCACATTTGATTAAACCAAAGGGAACTCATGCTGCAGTTACCAGTCGAACAAAATGTCAAACAAGAGGAATGTAGCTAATTCATTTAACTGGTCTAATCTGATTTACTTGTTATTTGAAAATCAATGAAAGCAAGTACTTTGTTTCTTTTGGATAAATAAGGTGACTGTCTTGTCAAAAGATTCCATGAAAAAGCGCCAATGTACAAGTTTGTCTCTCAGTACTTCCTGATGGCATCAGCCTATTTGTGGCCCCTTTGGTCCCACTAAAGATAAAATTCGTGAAACAAGTTTTTAGAGACCATTACTGCAATAATGATACACACTGATGTCTTTTTTAATAGTTTTTAAACGATGAAGTTTTGTGCCACGGAGGAAAAAGCTACATGAGGCTCTGGCTACGCATTATTTTTTCTATCTTTTCATTCAATTTGTTGACAATAAGTAAAATAAAGCATGTCGCCTGCCTGATCTTTTGTTGTTCTTTGCCATGTAAAAAGCAATTTTATGCTTCTTGTATTTTAAATCACAGTTATTTAATGTAAAAAGCATTAGTTACTTGTGGGACTGGAAAATCTGTGAAAAAACATTTTGTATGCTTTTGAATGATCATCAGCAATTATAAGAAGTGTGCACAATTCAACTAAAACATGCAAATCCACCAGTGTATTCCCTTTAAGCACCGCAGCTAATATACTGCAGTGTTCAGCTTGTTTTAGCTGTAGTTTCACACAACAGTAGTGCCGTAACATTAACAACACAATTAAAACCAGATTCCCTTCCAAGCCAGAGGGAAAAAGCATGTTTTTATTCTAAATCTATTTATCAGCATGTTTCTCTGTGTTCAACCCCCTCCTGAATGAGTCCCCTGCCACTGAGGAGAGTAATTAGGCGATCAAAAGCTTGAGACAGTATTGACAAGGCTGCGTTGAGTCTATCACTCTGGCAGGAGCTTCTGCTGCGAACCGCCAAGTCTGTCTGTTAAGCCGAGAGACGGGAGGAAGCTGCAGCTACAGCCTGCTGGCCCATTAACAAGCCCCCTTAAAAGATGCCCAGAATTAACAGATCAGGACAGATCTAATAATGGAAGTAGTTCAGTTAGGGATTTCTAATTCAAATTCAGTAGTGTCTCTGCCTCTTTCTATCTGCTCTCTCTCTGTTCTTCTCTATCTCGCCTCTGTCTTCCTCTCTGTCCTGCCCAGACTCTCTATCTCTTCTACGCTGTGTGAACAGAGGTGAAAAAAGTAAAGGCTTGGCAAGCGTTAGCCAGGATAACGAGGGACATTAATTTCACATTCCAAAGCCTTTTGCTCTCTCTCCCTTTCCTCTTTTTTTTTTGGATGTCTGATTATCTAGCGTTTGTAGAAGGGTGTTGTTCTGGGTACATGGTTCTTCTCACTTTGAGTGGTTACAGACTTACAGGAAGCACAATTTTTACATACACGGACAAGCACAGTGTAAAGTTCCTCTGCTACTGTTCACATTATGTTGCCTTGAAGTCATGACATCCACCTGACACCATCCGAAAAGCAGCTGTGAGGGGCACAGGGAGGGACACAAAACTCGTGGTCACAATTAGCCACAGTCGAGTTTCTGAGTATGTTATAATCCACCATATTGTCACACATAGTCTGTTTATAACTCTGTAATTCCCACTTTGAACAATGGTAACAAAACAAGAAAGACAACGGAAGAAAAAAACAACAGGAAATAATTCTCTGGAAGTCTTTTAGTTGCTTATTTTTAAATCACATACGGATACAGTATGTCCTCCAACAAGGCTTCATTTACTAAGGGGGGGTTACAGGAGTGAGTTTCCAGGGAAGTGTCTGTGGAAGAAAACCAGCGCCTTCAGATCTAAAGGTGAAAGGAGAGGGGAGAAAAAGGAGGCCATCTGGTCATGTGCACCCCTACTCAGATTCGTCCAAGGTGAACTTTATTTCAGAGGTCAAACTATCTCGCGGTCTGCTCAAAGGCAGTTCTGCATCTGTTTGCATCAAGCTCAACCACTGAAATATTTAGGGTTTTTCCTGTTTATCCTCCTTTAAAAAGTTGTCTCATTTTCTTTTGGCAAACAAGAGTTTAACCTTTTTTTCCCTCCTTATCTCCCTCTTTTGTTCTCCCTGGAAACAAGCGGTGTCTCTTTCAGCAGCATGAATGTTCCTCCGTCACCTCATCACTGCCTCTCCGCCCACCCCACCCAGTGCTCCTGGTCTCAGTCCTGTTCACCCAGTAGGTCTGTGGTGTTGCTGTTCTGTGGAGGAGGAATGGGCCGGGAGGTGTGAGGTGGAGGGCTGTGGTGTAGCCGCCTTGGGCTGGGCCCCCCTCCGCCCTCACTGTCTGTGTTGGATGAGGATGGGGGTGGAGGTGGGGGTAGCCGAGGCAGGGGTGCTGATGAAGGCGGTATCCTCGTGGTTGATCCTATACTGCTGCTCGATCTCAGGCTCTGGATCCTCCGGCACTCCTGGCAGATCCTCACGTGGGTGCAGCTGCGGGCAGGCAGCATCACAGGTGTAGGGGCTGGTGGAGGGGGAGTTGTGTTGGCCCCCAGCGGATCATCTAAGATCCGCTGTGGCCCGGGGCCCAGATCGGCTGGCCCCGTCCCTCCTGCTCCACCTCCTCCAGCTCCAGCTCCACCTGTCAGCGGGCCGGCTCCACTGTAGAGCTTGCCGTTGCTGAGGCGCATCTCCCGAACCAGACGCAGGGGCCGAGGCGCCCCCAGAGCTATGCGTGTGGGGTGGCGCAGGGCTGCTGAGCTGCTGAGAGGCCGACGGCGCCGCATACGGGAGCTCTTCTTACAGGAGACGGCGTTTCGGAACTCTGTGATCATCTCCCGACAAACAGACACCTAAAGAAGAGAAGGAAAGAGGGAGGGAAGAGGGAAAGACGGAAGGGAAGGAGGCAAAGGTAGGAGGGGCGCCACAGACCCAAAGTAGGCAGGCAGCAGAACAAGACAAGTGGTAAGGCAGTACATAAATAGGAGAGCGGAGGAAAAACAAGAAAATCGAAAAGAAAGGCAAAAAAAAAAAAGGGAAACAAGGTGGGAACAAGGCAGAGAGAATAGACACAGTAAGGCATGGAAAAGAAAAAGTCGCAGGAGAAGCGAGGGCCCAGAGATCAACAAATGAAGGGATGGTTCCAAAACAGAAATGAGGAGGTGATGGGGAAGGACGTGAAGATGGATAGAGATGGGAGAATATCCAAGGAGCAGAGAGAGTTATTACAATCCAAACACACAAAACACAAAAATGTTGTTAAGTTTATGGGCACTTCATTATGGCACTATGAACGGACAGGCAGGCCTGCAAACTCAGGTGCACATACACGAATGCACGCTCACGCATACAGCAGCTGTGCACACCTTCACCGCACACACCACACACAGTAAGACACACATTCACTCTCCCAATCTTTTTTTTTTTTTTTAAATCATTCCAGCAATAATTCACACACATGATGAACAAAATGCATCAACATGTCCACTACAGACAAAACAACATTCTCGGAAAAATCATAATAAAAAGTCATGTGCTCACATAAACAGAAACAGTACTCGTTATCGGAGAACAGACACTGATGGTAGGAGGTGTGTGTTGGAGAGAGAGATATAGAGGGAGACACACAGTGAGATGGGTGAGAGGTAATCCAAGAATGGAAACGAAGAATACCAGCGTACATGTGAGGCATGTAAAAGAAGATACATCATGACATTTAATGCCAGGGAAAAAGATCACACTACTTCTTTATGCAAGCAAATATTGGCATTTCTCAATATTGCTTATCCGTACCATCAAATTTAGCTCACAAACACTTACTGCCATACTGTTAAACACCAAACACTGGCTACAAAACACGCAGGACATGCAAAGTGAAACCAGATTCTCTACTTGTCGTCTACATTTTGGGCACTGCAGCAGTTCAGTGCCGCACATTTCAACATTCCTCTCATTTCACATGCACGTAACACGCTTAACCTCAAATTTTACAGCAAACACAAACAAACAGACACGTATAAATGGAGGCAGAAGCTGAAAAGGATCTACCCACTCACACAAACACACGAGCACAAACACACACAAAATAACATAATCAAAAAAGGGTTGGCAGGATGCCATGGGAACCTACTGGGGTGTGTCTGTGGGGTCGGCGAGGGCAGGTATGGGGGCATACCTCATCAGTCTCTGCCGAGCGGCGTGTCGACCACACAAACTCCATAATGGCCACAAACACGGCAATAATGAGGCCACAGATCAGCACCACAAAGATGCCCCCAATGTTCTCCATGCCCAGACCTGAAGGTGGGCCACAGGAAACAGACAACAGTGCACATTAGTCGTTTTTCTTTTTCATTTGATACTTTATTTT
Organism: Acanthurus lineatus; assembly: GCA_029814665.1. NCBI lineage: Eukaryota > Metazoa > Chordata > Actinopteri > Acanthuriformes > Acanthuridae > Acanthurus > Acanthurus lineatus. Next base: position 8,559,716 of record JAPZDV010000025.1, read on the forward strand.
TAAATTTGCTGGTCGTGTCGAGTACTACACAGCCTGCAAAAAAAGCTTTATGAAGCCTTCTATGGTTCTGGAGGAAAAGTTTAACATGTTCGGATGTTTCTCTTGCAGTAAATGTTTGTGCTAGGACTGTCTCATTACCATATTTTCACTAAATTATCGTTTTTGCCTTCATGATAAGTATAGCATTGCAAAATCTATTCATTAAAAAAGTTTAAAAAAAAGGCAAACAATGTTTAACCTTTAAATCAGCATTTTGTTTCCCTTTGGCAAATTAATTACACTTGAAATACAATTACACTTGGCAATCAGTGTGGAGGCAGTGAGGCAGGTCTCTACAAGGTGGTGTAAATGACAAAAGAAGTGCTGTGTGAAAACATAATATTATTATATGTGTATTATTAACACAATATCAATATCACATATTTAAATGGCACAGTTATTTTAAGCACTGGCAGAGCTCAACATCTTCAATCTGTACAAAACATATTAAACTATTTCCAGCGGCTGGTTAAACAAGAAAGCAAATATGTATCACACTAACCCAAAATGCTGAACTTTTCCTTTAAGTCGTAGCACAATTTCTAATTCTTTGCTATCTCTGGACCAGAAATGTCTTCATAGAAAGCCTGTGTAACAAACTGAAGGGAGTTTTAAAGATACAGGTCTTATCACTGTGGCAGGGTCTAAGTGCAGGACTCTTCATCTGGAGCTTGACGCACACATGGGTCTGAAAATCTGGATTTCTCAGCCTCTGCAGCTACAATTTTAAGCCTTTTTTAAATTCTTTCTCTTGCAAGAATCTCAACTTTTTGTATGTGCAATACTTAATTGCAGGAGTGCTTTCTCCATTGAATTAAAACAATTAAATGGCCCATGATGAAGTGGCTGATTGAATACAAGACTTATGAGGCCTTGAAACGCTTGAGTTACTCTGTGCAGATGAAGCTTAATGATGCTGAAAAATAAAGCATGAAATCTTTTTCCAGAGTTATCAAAACCATTTTCAAAAGATTTTCATCTGACAGCAATGGAATAAATGCCAAGGCTTTTCATTGTGTTTGTCATTTATGCAGGCGCAGACAGATTTACACATACACACAATACATGCATGAACAAACACACTCACTCTAATAAAATTCCCATTACACACCACCTGAGACAAACAGGAGACATTTTGGAGAGTAGATTGTGCTAAGCACCCTTCACAAGGACATTAGGTTATGCATTAGCCATTAGCTGGACTGTATCAGTGAGTGAGGGGACTATTACTGGGAACATTAGAGAGAAGGAGGGAGGGGAGACAGACAGCTGCGGTCGACTGACCCTTGGCACGGTGGTCTTCCTCTTTGGGACATTGGCCTCCCTCCCACCACCTCCTCTTCAGTATCTCCAGCCTGTTATTCTCTTGCAGCTGGAGGATGGCCAGTGTGATCTCATCTCTGAACGGAGACCCTGGCAAATGACAGAAAGGCATGATAAGAGCAGGCCATGGAGGACAGAAAAGATGCAGCAAGAGAGCCCAGACAAGAGACGGGTTCCTCCAGAAGAGGAGGAGAAATCCATGAAATGAGCAGAGTGAAAGAAAAAGAGAGGGAATCACAGGGAAAGAATTGCTGTCGCAGCCTTTGGATGGATTTGAGTAATCTTACTGTGAGAATAAGGAGAGGATTAGAGAGAGATAAAGAGCGAGATTACAACCAGAAAGAGCCAGTGGCAGAGCTGCTGGTCAGAAAGCATTTGAAAGCATGTTATGAAGTGGATACAGTAGAGAAGAAAGAGAAGGTTTAAGGGGTCAGAAGATAATCAGTTGACGTCACTGAGAAGAACTTTCTGCAAAGAAAATAGATCCTATGAAAAATGCTAAGTGTGTTCTGTGGGGTGTAAGAGTAACAAGGCAGCAGTGTTTCTGTTCTGCACATAAATATGTTGTTTATATTTTCAGAGAAGCCATGAAATCTGCTGCAGGATTGCTGAGTCTGCTGCGTCTGAATTACTGAACTCAACCAAACACAGTGAAAGGATGTCAGTCATTCATGACATCATTACAGTGAAATGACAGAGCGATTACAGCTCTCTTTTCTCCAATAGAGTGACAGACTGGGCAAAGGACAGAATTACTTAAATACAGAACAAGAAATAAACTAGCTAACATTAAGCCACACTGATTTTACAGTAGCAATAAACAAATACACACAATATGCTCTCATGTTCATGGCTAGCAGAGTCTGGCCACGTGATAATAAAGGGGTAGATTTTAGATTTGGCAAGTTTTGTTAAATTTCAGAGAGCTGCCTGCAAAACTGGCAGGTTTTTGCCGAACACATATTAAAAAAAAAACCTCTGCTGAAAGTCTCTGCGGTCTTTTAGTGTCATTTACAGGCGCACTGCTTCTGTCCTCTACTGTCTGTTCGTGTCCTCATAAATTCAGAAAACTACATTGCTTTGTACAGCAAAGCAAGTGGGCGCTGACAAGACAGCTTCATGGTGCATTCAAGAGCACCTAGTAAACTCTAAAGTCTACATAGCTTTGAACAGCAGAGCACGTTGGAGCAGAGAGGGTCAACTTAATGGTGCATTCGCCTCATAAACTCAAATCCATACCCCAATGGCAAAGAAGGTTATTTTAAAGAGGTCTCGCTTTTTTTCATTTGGTGTAATAACACAGGCTCTAATCTGACATTATTGGCACTCATTATCCTAAAGAACTGTATTTCTACTGATTAGAAACTAAAATCATAACACTATACCAGTAAATTCTACAAAGACACATTGTAAAAATTAAAAAATATATATATATATCAAATTGTTATGAGCAAACTACATAATCTTGTACAATAAGTCCTAAAATACCTCTGTGGTAATTTTCAAGTTTTGAATATTTTTATTAATTAAACACTAAAGTCATAGCCAATGTGCAAAGATTTTGACCAGCAAAAGTATGCTTTCTTCCAGAATATTTTTTATCTACCAGACCCAAAAAATAACTTTGGACACTGTTCAGACATGCACACAGCCCAAGTACAACAAAACCCTTTGTCCTTGCTAAAAAATTCAAATGAAAATACTTTCTTGCAGAAAGTTAGATGAGAAGATTGATACACTCTGGTATCTGTCAGTAAAATATAAGCTTCAGCCAGGAGATCAGTCTGGCTGTGAAATGACAGGTTCGATCTAAAAGGTAAATAAAATCAATCGTCCGACACATAAAAAAGCCCACAAATGTCAACTTTATATCTTATGTGTTTATCTGGAGAAAAACTGGAATGTAAAAACAAGTTTTACAGGATTTTTTTTTCTTTAGCTGGGCATTTTTTATCAAGAAGGCTTGTCAGCTTTAGAAAGCAACTGTTCACTACTAGGAAACAGCCCAGCAGACAAACTCCCTGTAAAACTGTATTTTATTTACTTTTGGACAGAGCCAGACTTGCTGTTTCCAAATGCTTTTTAGCTTTTATGCTAATCAATTGTCTACATAGCCTCATAATTTGTGTTCCAGTAACCAAATTTATTTCCCAAAAATGCCAACTATTCCTTTTTATCATATTATGACTTAAGTCAAAAAAGATAATACGCTTTTCTTTTTTTTCAGTCCTTTTAAAGTGTTCTTATACATCTAAGTGACTTTTATTCTAGTCTTTCTCTTCATGTCTGTGTCGCTCCTCAAAGCTGATTTACTGTAACTCTGCTTAATCTGTCTGAACATCTTTGGTTCGTGATATCTCACTCTCTGTGCTTTTCTCCCTCTCTCTAGTCCTGCCCTCCTCTTCTTCATTAGAACAGATCACAGTGATGCACCACCACCTCTGCGTGCGGAAAAAAAGGACCTTCAAAAGATCTGGACGTGTGCGGAAAAGCAATTAACTGAATGTTCATTACTTCAAGTCGAAATACTTACTAATCCCTCAGATAAAAAATAAATCGGCCACGTACAAGACATTTTCAGATCTAATCTCACAGCAATCAGGACTACTACATGTGTCTGTTTAGCATAATTGATCTCATGCAGGTGTTTCTGCCTCTCACAGTCAACTGAGAGTTTTTTTGATGGGGTGTGCAGAGAAAATCCTTCAGTGTTTATGCATTTTTGATGCATATTTCATGTTTATGTTTTTTAACTACAGGAAATCTGTATAACTCCACTAATCATAACAGGCATTAAAGACATGTTTGTACCACTGGAACCACATGCTCTCATAGCTTTTATGTTGACGGTTTTGTGTGCCAGTGGTCACTTTGTTCCATCAGAGTCTTTTGCTACTAGTGGTACAATTTCACATCCTATAATTTGTACTCCTTGCACACTGCAATGTCACTGGTCTACACTACTAGAATAACAACAGCTCAGTAACATTTGTAATCGAGCTGTGTTACTGTGTGTCAAGAGTTTGCTGATGTCTGACATGTTCCTGAAGGTAAAAAAAAAAGCTTGAGAACTTGAATGCAGGGACATTACTACAAATTTAATCCTTAAACATAGCTGCTTTGAATCTAGGGGTCTGAAACCGAACAAGGGACTGCAAGATGAATCTTAAAGGCTGTGGGATGATTACCAGAGAAAAAGCAGAGAAAATTACACTCTGCTACATAATAATTTGGTTTTTTTCAGACTTTTGCTTTCAAATCTTTGCTTTCATTTTAAAACATGAAATAGTTTTACCTCTTTGAGCCTTGCTAAAGTATTCAAATTAAGTGGCACTATATAAATAATAAAGAAATATTACATTTTGACTGAACTGCACATCTTTCAAATGCATTCACCCTGTGGCGGCGGCTGGGTGTAGTTTTATAATTAAGGGTCGGGTCTGAGCAACATCCCTAAGCTGTTGTTTTGTTAATGTTTTTCCCTGCTACTCAAATTATTTTAGTGCAATACTCAAGTAGAACTCAGAGAATTATACATAATTTAATTTATCTTCTTCTTGATTACTTCAGTGCCTTGTTCTTAATCTACAAGCTGTGGCAAATATCCTGTAAAATATTGCAGCAGTGTTTTGTAGCAGGATGAGTAAAAGGATCACTGCTGTGGTTTTCCTGCACTGGTTGATTGTTGTTTTTTTTTACCAATTGGTTTCAGGTCTTTATTGACAAAAAATAGACTTGTAAGTGGTATTTGGGACCTTCCATGTCCTTTAAGTCCCAGATGAGAAGAGTTGTAGCCTTGTTTCTTCAGGCGTGTCAGTGGGGGTGGAAGACAAAAGGTGATAGAGGGTTTATTGAAGAGCCTTTGAAGTATCCTTCCTAATAATGAAACTAAATCAGTATTGATCCCATCAAAAACCTATTTGGAAGACTTGTTAGAGTTTTAACCTTTGAAAATCTACCTTTTTTGGATCTGTTTTGAATACCCAAATGGAAAATCATTTAACAGAAAACTGTAAGGCCAAAATGTATGTGTGAGTAAGTGATTTTTAACGGATTATCCAAGAAATCGAAAACAATGCATAACCTTTAAAAAAAACATCAGTTTAAAAATCTGTTGCTTAAGCCTTTAGCTTAAGCAGATGACCAGAGATACAGTAAACAAGTATTCTTTTGCTTGTTTGTGTTTTAATGTTTATGTTAAGTTTCAGTCTTCTGCTTATTTGTAAATAATAGTAGTTAAACAATCTTAAAATATGTCATCAAATGTAAAAAAATAATGAATTCCTCCAAAAGGTGAATACTGTCAAGAAAACAGTAATTACTGGATAGTAGTTTTACATTGTTATTATTCACTAACAATGAGATAATTAATTCCTTAGAAGTGTAAATTTGTTTAACTTATAATGATACAACACTATAACCCAAAGATAGTTTAATTTACTATGATGAATCTCAGTTATTACTGGGATCTAATTTTTCTTTTAGCCATTAATCAAATTTAGAGGTTTTATAATTTGCTTCATTTAAAAGTTATTAAAAGTTACTTTAGGTATCTACATTATTAGCTGCTTAAAGCACTTGGATATGTTGTTTAAAACATAAAACTTATGAGAGGGTTATTATAGCTATTATAGTTATTACCCAGTGGCATGCCGATGCCGTAGCCCTTGGTGTCCAGCAGGCCTCCGATCTGTGTGAGGTTACAGTTGAGGCCACGGTGGTACTCGTTCATGGTGCTCTCCATCAGGAAGGCATACTTGGAGTTGATCACACGAGCGATGCCTTCCTCTGTGCTTTTCACAAATACACTGGGCTGCTTAGAGTTCATGTAGTTCCACATTCTCTGGTAGGTCTGGTATCGAGAGTTCTGCAGAGGAATGGAAACAACAATAGGATTTTAACACTGACTACAGATGTTTGTACATTCAGGGCTCCAAACGAGTCCCATCATCAAGCGAGCAAAAATCAAATGGAGGTCGATAAAAAAAGAAAGAGGGAAGGGGGAAAAGGAGGGAAAGAGATGCAACATTGATACACATTAGAGGGAAGTACACATAGAAGGCAGGATCCAGTGTGAATAATGACAAGCAAAGTGAAACATCAATGGCAAATAAAAGGAAAATGGAGAGAAAAGAGCAGAGGGAGGAAAAGCGACGTGAATCAAGGCAACAGATTATTCGCTCATGGCGTAGCTGATGCGCCGTTTTTCATACAGACAGAGGTAAACCAGCACACAGTGGGTGGTTCAGCACTTAACAAAATATGGTGAGCTCCAAAAAAAGGATTAAGTGCACAATTACATGTTGTATATCTTTGTATTGTGTGTGAGAAGAAAGAGAAAGAGAAGAGAGGGAGGCATCTTTGTGTAATAATGTGGGTGTGTTAGTGTGTGTGTGTCTGTGTGTGGATTAGGCAGCCAATGAAGTAATGTACTGTAGCACTGAAACTGGCTTATGCAGGCAAACAGAGACTCTTTCTTGTTTTTCTTAAATATGGACAAACACCACAAGAATGTAAAACACACACACACACAGTCACAATCTGACATGTAGCCATGTCTCATGTACGCACACAAGCAAACAAATACATGGCATTTCATACACTCACCTACACACACACTCCCACACGCATACACACCTACACACTCACACACACACCCACACACACGCTCAATGACAAACACAGATGCCAACACAGATGCCGGAAGCGTCTCTCATAAGCAAACACAGGCAGTCAGCCACTTAACACAAACACAAACAGCCATAAAGGAAACAACAGAGGACCTCAGAGACAAAGTAGCAAATATGAGGACAACCGCTCACTGTGGACACGGCAATAAAGACAAAAACACTGCACTAAATCACACACAAACACAAAAACTTTATGAAAAACTGTTGCGATAAAGGCAGATCAGGGAATTGTCGATGCAAACACACAGAAAAATCCTTAAAAATCCCAAACACAGAGCCAAGCGGAGCCATGGCTGCTGCAGTGGGTCGTACCATGAAGAACGTCATGGTGCTCCCCCCGTGAATGGTGCCATACTCGATGTTAGTCTGGTCAGCCAAGTCATCTGGAGACTCAATAGGAACCTCCATCCTCTGGACGGTCAGGAAGGCTGCCAGGTTGGCCGTATAGGAGGAGATGATGATCAGGGTAAATGCCCACCTGTGATATGAAATCAAAGGAAAAAAGACCAAAAAAATTAAAAGGGTTAAGTAGGAGTGAAAAAATCTAAACCTATATGTCATTTCAAGACCATAAACGATAAATATTAGACACAGTAAATTCTCTGGAAAATCAATTTTAAGACCTTTTTCAAGCATTAAACAACCAATTAGCACTCTATGTCTTAGGCTAATCCTGCAAGGAAAATACGTGACACATATTAAATCATTTATCACATTGAAATTCATAAAAAGCTGATCTATGTTACTTTGAATCTGTTCCGTTTTGCAAAATTTTCCACAGTGACGTAACACGCAGAGAAATGTTAAAGAAAACAAAAAACCTCAGTAAGCAACAGTTTGTCAAAAATGGGGCTCAGATTTCTTGGACAAGCAGATTACGTTCCGCACCCAGAACCTCAAAGAGGACACTTTTTAAGATCTTCCTTTCATGTCTAAAATCTGTCTTCAAGAGGAGCATCATGTACCCACTACACTTAATATAGCCCCATATATCTGCTCAGTTTATTGTGCTCTTTCTGTCTCCCTCTGCCCTTTATCTCCTTAGCTCTTAGCGATTATTATTTTTACTTAAGCACATATCTTTTTCACAGTCACTCTGTTGCCAAGGGAATATCATGGGGCCACTCTAGTATTTATGTGAACTTGGCATTTTTGTATTATTTGCCTAAAAGATTGGTGCTCAGGGACTAAAACATAATAGCTGTGTGTCAGCTGTATGCTTAAACTTTAAAACATAAATGTAAATCATTACCTTACACAGCTAATATGCAAAAAAAATGCAATTTCAAGGAAAAGTGCAGGTTCTTGACAAGGAAATGAGTACATAAGGTGCTTCAATAAACATGTCTACAAGGACGTCTTTGCACATATAGCTCCAAAAACCTGTTAACCAGCTGAAGTTTACAATATATAGTGTCAAAAATGCAGATTCTGTTATTGTATTTAATTTTTTTTTATTATTATTATTTTTAATTTTTAAAGACTTGTTTGTATGGCCTGGACTTTTTGTCCAAGTCTGTATTTACAGCTTCTTCTATTTGATTGTGCAATATAAACTTTGAAACTAGCACTTTCATCACTGTGTTTTTCTTTCCTTTCATTACTGCCTCATTACAAATGCATTATGTTTTCTTTTAAATGTTTTTACTATTTAGCATTTCTTTGTCTCTCTTTATATTTATCGCTTTTATTCAGCCTCTGATTTTTGTGTGATGCAGATACATTTTGATTTTAACAAAATAGCAAAATTAGATTTATAAATAATATTTTATGTCTGACATGTTTTAATCAAACAACAAAAAACAATCAACTAGTTGGTTGAAGGTCAAACATTTAATTGAGGCGACAATATGCGATACACATTTGATGGCGTTATAGGCACATGTGCACATGAATACAAGCTCAACCATCCTGTAACTTACCACACCCCACTGACACATCTGGTGGACAGGGCTCTGGGCATTATCTCTGATCCCTGCTGCATGAAGCCTCCAACAGGGAACCACAAGCTGTTTCCCAGCGTGTACTGATTCTCCAACATGTCCCTGCGCTCTCTCAGACACGGATGAGGGTTGTACCACTCGTAGGGGCTCAGCCTGATGGGGAGACACAAGTACAGTGAAATGACCTTGAGGTCAAACTGCAGCACAGTAATGAACTTCGGTGATATCATTTGAGTCTCCGCCAATCAGTCATGCAGTCCCTGTCAAACTGTCCACAGCAGGTTGTGTAAGGTAAAAAATTCCGCTGTGTGACAGGCGACTCTTGTTCAACAAGATAAATGGCGATAGAGCACAGACGTGAGCTGCAGACTATCACTACAGTGTGTGATGTAATGTATGGACCTTGCAGCCAGGAAGAGTACACAGCTGACAGCAAGGTAGGCGAGCAGCATGAAGAGCCAGACAGCTGGAGAGAAGGGATCGAGGAAGGAGAAGTAACCCGGCTTCCGACCCTGGTGCAGAGAGACACAAGAGGAGAGGGAGAAGGAAAGAGATGGAGCAACAGAGATAGACAGAAAGACAGAAAGACAGTAAGGTACAGCATGTTATATCACAAGGTGTCATTTCCCAGCAGATGGGGAATGTCCCCTTTGCACCACAGGAGGGCAGTGTCCTTCACTGCACTCTGACAGTACGTCTGCAGTGCCATGATACGCTAATGCTACAATCCATAAACGCTTCGTTTCACAATGCCTACTGCTGAAACATACTTGGCTTAAACCCAAAACCTCATAAGCTATGTAAAGCTGCCACTGCTACCCAGTTTACAGAGCTCTGACTTATTGAGCAATTTAAATTACACCTATAAATTTCACTGTGGACACGGTGGATACAGCATGCAGCACACCACACAAACACAATCCTTAGCTTGAAAGATGGGATCAACTGTTATGCAATATTCAGTCTTATTCTTTAAGACTTGTTTAACAAGTGTAGCCTGTAGTCTTCTGCATGACCCTGCCAACTTTAGAAGCAGCAAAAAACAAAAGATATGAAATTCAACAGAAGATCTGTTGTGAGCATCACCCAGCAGGCGCCCCACAGCCCCAGATAACACCCTCACCAGTTGAACTCTGTACAAGATGCTGATCCCCAGGGTCATGAACGGCTTAGAGAAGTCGATAACTTTCTCTCTCTCCGACGTGATGGTGAAACCAGCAACGGCCAGGTCTGCTTTCTGTTGGATTGACAAAGATAGATAGGTAGATAGATAGTCGTGGGGGCGAGAGAAAGATAGAGGCAGTGGAGAAGAGTCAGAGAGAAAAAAAACGATAAGCGGTCAGGTAACTGCAAAAATAGAAAGGCACTTGATGCTGCACCTGCTAGACTAGAGCTCTGCTTGTTTAAAATGATGGCTTCCCAAATGAAAAACGAAAAGTCTGATTATGCACTTGAAAACACATTTAGAAAAACATACGCACATGCACACTGTCCCTTTCCCTCTGGCACACACTCATTCACCATCCACCATCCAAATGAGGCTAATTGCAAGTAAGCACTAGGTGGCTGGTCTTTGCACCTATATAAAACCTTGCAGGTCTCTGGTCGCTCTGCCTCCCCTCCATCTCTTCCATTAAAAGCTAATTGATGAACATGGGCTGCTAATTAGAGTTGAGTGATCAGGCAGTGGGGAGGGCAAGAAGGGAGAGGAAGCGTGGAGAGCTGGGGGAGCACCAGTGTGGCAGGCCCCACACAGGGACCACAGTCTGGTAATTGAAGTATACCGTATGGTAATTAAGCAAAGAGGGGCTCTCATTAGCCTTCTTCAGCCAGAGCGTCTGTCAGGCGCGCGCTAGGCCTGGCCAGGGAGAGAAAGAGGGGTGGCAGACTGGGAGGGGGGGGGTTGGGAGAGGAAACATGGCGCAGACAATTTTAGGCAATGCTACTACTCTCTTTTGGGGAATTATCAAGTCAGCTTTTGTCCTAGATAAGAGTCTTACTCCCCTCTGAGGGCAATTTGAGACATGGGAAGTTACAGCAGAGTTGTGGTTTGGGGCTACAGCGTGAGAGTGTGTGTTTGTGCATGAGTGTGTGCTCACTATAAGTTTCTGTTTGTGAAGACACTGTTGGAACATTTGAGCATGTTTCTGTGAGTGAGAGAGAGAGAGAGAGAGAGAGAGAAAGTGGGAAAGGGAGGGAGAGTGCTTACCCTGTTGATTAGCTCTCCAACCATGCCGGTCCAAGAGCCGTTGGGCTCTGGAGCCCCATACAGCCCATCATCCACCAGCTTGATCTTGAAGGAGAATTTCAAGATGTCTGCCAGCTCCCTCAGCATGTCGACACAGAAGCCTTCGTACTGGTCGTTGCCCTGGAAGTCCTGGTAGTTGTCTTTGCGCATCACATATGGGTTCTCCTGAACATGAGGGGAAGAAATAAAGTGTTTCAATCCAAAACTGAAAATATTCTGCTTGAGTAGGAAACATAAACTAAAATGGCTCACTGGCTACAAAAACTAAACTGTTATGCCAGTACTTAAAGGAATAGTCAAACATTTGGGGAAATTAGTTTTGGCAGAGAGTGATCAGGCTGATAACACCACTGTCATCTGTCCAATCTTAGAACCAGGAGCTGATTATCTTTGCTTACACAAACACTGGAAACAGGGCAACACAACTAACTAACCCCTCCATTGAGAATGTAAAGATCCACCTAAAGAACACGTTAAAGCTAATTCTTTTAATCTGTCTAGTCCAGTTTGTTTGTTAAGAGAAGTGAACTGGCTGCTGTCTTGAGCTTCATATTTACTGTGTGCAGATGAGAGTGGTATCTTGGCAAGAAAGCCAAAAAGTGTATTTACCAAATATTGGACTATTTCTTCAAGACAGCTAATAGCAGTACAAGTTGCCATTAGCATGTCATTTGTAATTTTATCAAATCAAGCAATGGTGTTTTTTCGAATATAACACATTTGAAGGGAAATTGCACCCATCTTACAGATGATAGTCATTTTTTTTGCCATGGCGTGTACTGTTCAGTCTGTTAAAACAGTTGTGCTGGAAGGCATTTAAACTGGGGCATTAAGACGAGGGAGTCAAACCAAAAAAATATATCTATATATCCACTGTTTCATCATGGCAATTTAGGATTTAGCTTTTTTGGAGCTTGACCAATATTTAAGGCTAAAAGGCTACAAAATCAATCTAGACTTTACTTTTTATACATCTGTCTTTTGTGGGCCCCTAAAAATTATCGATATCCAGCGCTAAGCTGCCAGAGTGCTCTAAAATACATAAATGGTTTGAGCAAAATGGCTGCAGAAGTCAGTGAGAGAGCAAAAAAGACAGACAGATTCAGTGATTGTAGTTTATTAATTGAAATAGGTGAACGCAGACAAACATGCTGGATCAGCTGTTTTTACACTTCAGGACCATCGGGAAGATGATGAAGCAGCATCATCTGCGGGGTTTATTGACTTTCTGATATGACATTAATCATATGGAAACCAGAAGGAGACAACCTCTAGTGTTTTGATCAGGATTTTGGCAGTTTGAATTTAGCAACACATTTCCACTCAGTGCTCTGTCAGTTGCTATGACAGCTACAATGACGGCGAAATCACCAGAAACAGACCACAGCACAGCATGAGCTGCTGCACAGCCTGCGCAGCAACACAAAAACAACCATGACCCCACCGCCGTGGTGGTCCAGAAGGTAACTGTGACCTTACCAGTATGGTGGTGACAATGAGTGTTTTGTTTGCCAGCGTCTCTGAGACATTAATATCCAGGCTGGTGGAGTTCATTGCCAGGGTGTTGTTGGAGTACCAGATCCCAATCTAACAGAGGAGAAAAAGCAAGAGAAAATCAATGACTATTGTTGGATGAATAATGTTCTGTTAGGCTTTAGCTTTACTGCAACTGTTTTATTGTTGTAGAAGGTTACACACTTTCTATACTAATAAGTATTTCAGCTGGTGCATTAACTCTATTCCCCTTGTTTATGGAGTATCTTTGCATCCTGAACACTTTATGTTTTACTTTGGTATCAATACTGTTACTGTAATGTTCATTTAATGATTTAATCGTCCCCATTGGAGCCATTTATGTACCTGTAGTACCACGCATTGTAAAAAAAATGGTTGTTTAAAAGCAGAGCAATGAGCTGGGAGAAGATGGCGAAGTAAATGGAAGCATTTATTATGATCATTTCATTGCCAAGACTATTTTCCTTAACTGAAACTTTTCTTAAATTGCAACAAGTAACCGCTTACATATCTTACATTTTATGGAGATCGTAAAGTCACTTAGGTACACGTGTGCGTATGTGCGTATTATGACTGAAGCAATGTGCAAGGATAAAACTGCAGCTTGCAGAGGCATTTCTTTTGGAGATATAACTGTACATCTTTCAATAGATCAGAGGAAAGGTAATGACTCCTCAGACAGAATCACAGTGTTTCTATGACACTCTTCATCCTGGCCTGACATTTAAAAGGGGTCTTCTCTTTGTGAAGCACCACTGCTTTCTTGTAGTCTGCACACTGCTGTACAAAGCTGTGGGTGGGGTTACAGTGTTAATTATCCAGAGACAGAGACGAGAGTTTGCGACTTGGACTTGATTTGCACTTTAGTCTCACATACTTTGAATCAAGACTTGATTTTAGACTTAAGATATGAGACTTTATCTCTTTTTTCATTTATTTGGCACATTAACATTAAAGATTGTCTAGTTGAATCAAATTCCCTCCCTTATAATCAAACATAACCATTTGGTGCACGAAGCCACAGATGATCATATCCAGCACACCTGCTACTGCTGTTGTGCCACAATTTGTCACAACCTTTGGCTCAGATAACAAGACACAAGGCCCAAACAAAATGTTGCTAAATACAACATCTGCTGCACTGAATTTAACAGTGCTGCATAAAACATGTCAAACTGTCAGGCACATGAAAACACACACAGGTGAGTCTCTTGGTAATCTGAAAATTGTTTAGCTCATCATCAGTTGTCTAACACTAGCTGGCTACCAGTTCTGTAGCTAAGGGAGGTTAATTATTTATGCAGTACTGGCATTTAAACTAACATTCTCTAAATATTTTGAAGAGATGAGTGTTTTCTTCATTGTATTCTCATTTCACAGCATAGATGCATAGACCCAACGATAAAATGCTCATAACAACGATAAGAGAATTGAGGCTTGACTTTGACTTGTTACCAAAGATTTGAGACTTTATTTGTCTTGCAAAAATGACTCGTGAGCATCTCTGAAATAATCCCCACATACTTTTCTACAGACGTCACATCCACTGTAAGCCCAGTTATCAGGCGGTCTGGTGTTAACATGGAAGGCAGTTGGCCTTTAGTACAGATCTAGAGTGCAGCGAGACATATTAACGGAAGGTGAAGAAAGTGTTTCCTCCAGTCAATGAACCGCAACGTAATTCCCTCAGTCTGGATCCGCAGTGATGTGTGTACTTCTGCCTCATTTATTTTTGACTTTGAAATGCAGGTGAAAATCCAGTGAAAATCCCCGCTCCACTCTCTCTAATGCTCTTTATTCTGCATTGACAAAAAAAGTTCACCAAAATGGTCCTAAACACCTCAGACTGAGCCTGACAACATATTATTTTGACTTCCCACATTGTCTAACTAACCTTAACAAATCTGATGTGGCTTGTAACAACTGCATCAGACAGATAAAAAAAGCCCAGACTAACTAAAAGAAAAGGAATTCTGTGTAGTATAAAAACTTAAAAGTGAGACTGTGTAACTTTTTCAAACTAGAAAATGACACATGCTTCAAGTATTAAGGAATAAAACACACTCTTGCCTAATTTAATACACTCAGAGGTTTTGCTGCTACAGCTTTAATTGGTCTGGTATGACCAGCAGCTTATGTTTGCAAACTTCAGAAAAATAGTGCTTTGCAGCTGACATTACTTAGCAAATTTGCCAACTTTACTCTTCTTCACTAATCATTGGACGCAGTGTTAAAGATACTAAAGATACAGAAGTTTGGTTGGTGTCATTTGTGTAACAGAAACACAATATGAACATATTGCCACAATGCAATTTCACTGAAACACAGCAGATGTTAATATTGATTTAATGCTCAGCCCTAAATGAAACTCAAATCCAACTGTTTGTTTGACTTGGGCCTACAGCTCAGATCCTTCATGCAAATATGCACAATAACAAGAAACTGCAAGAAATTGCAGAGTATTGCTGGAAATGAGCAGATATACTTGGAATTATCTTTTCAATTGAATAACATTTCATTGTCGTTGAGTTGTTGAATAAAAAGATATGAGTTCAAGAGGTTCATTACCACTGGTCAAAGTCTGATTTAGTTCTATATGAAACAAAGATAAAAATAAACTCCATTAGGAATCCTTATAAATATTATATATGGTATTGTATATAGGATGAGAAGAGATTTAGATGTAACTGGACAAAACGTACACTCTGTACTGAGCATGACGCTAAAACAAACAGTGATTCCTACAAATGAATGTCCCTGTTTTTAGTCATGGGAAGAAATGAAATCAACCATTATAATAACATATCTGTTTTTAATGTTCTTTAGATCATAAAAAATCAAGTCAGCTGTGGCTGAAAAAAGAAATGTTATGAGGAGTCTGAGCATCAAAACGCATTAACAAGAGTAAGAGCAGTACTTACACTGGACTCCATACTGCAGACTAGCTACAAAATTTAAGGTTTAGTAACCGTTTAGTGAAATGAAATGAAACTGATGGGCTATGCAAGCAGTTAATG
This sequence comes from Acanthurus lineatus, assembly GCA_029814665.1. Taxonomy (NCBI): domain Eukaryota; kingdom Metazoa; phylum Chordata; class Actinopteri; order Acanthuriformes; family Acanthuridae; genus Acanthurus; species Acanthurus lineatus. Next base: position 8,575,491 of record JAPZDV010000025.1, read on the forward strand.
TATTCCAACGGCCCCCAGGTAAAACAAATGTGAACGCATATTTGCAGCTACAAGATGACCCAGGTTTGCCATCAGGTGAAACGCATCCAAGCAACTTCAAAAAGTAAAGATCTTTGGCTGCCAGCCTGTGATGAGGCTGACCTCGGTGTTAAACGCCTCCCCTGGCATTGTGAAATCAGACGGGTGACCTGCAACTAACCCAAAGCCTATGGGCGATGTGACCTGGCTGCCACATGATAACAGGTGACTCCTGACCTCTTTGTGGCCTCCTCGGTGTTTCTCCAGGATCCGCAGGGTGTAGTTGGTCCTCTGACCTTTGCTGTTGAACTCCACACGCCCTGTCAGACCGTCGTACTCAACCTGGCAGACAGACGGATAGAGTGAGGTGAGGGAGGAACGGATAAGCGGTGAAGGAAAGCTGAGAAAATAAGAAGAGACTAGATGGAAACAAAGACTGAGGCAATCTTTATGAAACTAAGGATCTGTCATGACTGTGCAAACAAGAACTACCGTTAATGATAAGGAGGAAAAAGAGTGTTAAGGACATAAAGAAAGAAAGAATAAGGGACAGAGGAAGCATCTGAAGCTGGACCAGACAGAAGTGATTACTTTTGGATCAAATAGGAGAGAGAGACTGACTGAGCGAGACAGGCTCAGACAGAGCAGCAAAAAGACTCAACAGCTCCCTAACAAGACCCAGAACTGCACCTCACAGCTCCGCTCTGCTTCTCCAAAACCCAGGTGCTGGCACAGTTAGCCACATCTGTGATGAATGGCTCAGTGCTGAAGATGGAGCATCATGATGTTGACTAACAAAGACAGATGTCGGGCCGGAGGGGCGGAGTCAATGAGGGATGGGGCTCGGGCTGCCTCAACACGGGTCGTTGATGAGAGAGACACACAGACGAGCAGAGATGGGAGATGACAAAGAGCAACAATAGACAGATATTATATGAAACATGAAATGAGTGTGATACAGAATGTAGTTGTACTGCAATTCTCTATCAATAGGCTCATTACTGATAAACATTTGAGTCATTTTTTGAGAAAAAATGCCAAACATTTTCTGATTGTACATTGAAAAGTAAGAGCATTCCTGCTTTCACTGATTCTGTTATTTGAATTTAAAAATATGTGGGCTGTTGGTCCAACAAGACAAGCTATCAAAGGCAGGCTGCCATGTTTATCTTCATTATCAACTATCCTGCCTAATTTTTCATTTCATCTCCAAAATCTAAGAAAAATCTTAAAAATATCATTTTCTTTGAGTCCAAGGTGTTTTTTTTTAATGTTTCATTTAATCAGACGAACAGTCCAAAAAAATGATTCAGTTTACCAACACATGCAGAAAGACAAGCAGCAAACCCTCATATTTAGAGTCTGGAACCAGGAAATGTTTGACATTTTTGCTCATAAAATGATTCCAATTATCATTTACCAGTAATATTTTTGTTAATTAATTGAATGATTAATTGTTTTAGCTTGAGGTGCTTTTAATCTGCACTATTTTTCTGACATTTCACATCATGACAACGTTCAAATTATGTTTTCTATGTGATCTATAGATTATTCAACAATGAGCAATTGAATTAAAAGGTAAAATAATTGTGAGCTGCAGCACAACATTTTATAAGAGCAGAAAATACTTGACTGTGATAAAAACACATGGAGTGCATACACACAGAGGAGATGTGGACAATTGTGACAATTGATGTGAATATCAAACGTGGACATTTGAACAATTTAAATGTTGATTTATGTATTTATGTATTTCTTTTTATGTGTGCATATGCATGAACAGGTGTATAAGCATGCATATCAGCAGGTGATTTAAAAAACATGTTTATATTTAACCGGCATTTACCATGCGCAGGTAGTTCATAAGACTGGTCCCGTGTTGCCAGATCTGAGGTGAGGTGCAGCTGAGTGGCTTCACTCCGATTTCCTGACTGCGGTTCAATTCCCTCACCGCCCCCACCACCACATGCACCGCATCAAACATCAGCGCTGACGAGAGCTGTGGAGGAAACAAGAGGGATGTGAAGTGGGAGCGATGGAAACAAAGCGAGGAAGGACAAGAGAGGATGTAACGAGGAGAGATGTATGAGCAGAGATGATGGAATGGTTAACAGGGATGGAAGGAGGGAGGCAGGGAATACAAAAGAGAAGAGAGAGGAAGAGAAGAGATTCGAGGTATGAGTAAACCAGTGGGGAGGAAACACGGATGGATACATCAATACCCATTAAATACAAGCAAAAGACTATCTGAATCTCTTTAACTGCTCCATGAATCAGAGTGAGGAATAAAGTAGCTTAATGTTACGTGACACACAAACAAAGCTGTGTAAATGACTCCTGATGGAGTACACGCACGGATACTCGAGTATCCACATGACTGACCGCGGGACCGGGGTACGTTAGGTCACAGCCCTCACTCCAAGACAGGTTGAGGCTCCTGATGAACTCCAGATAGAAAGGATGGGTGGTGTTAAACATGGAGAAACCCACAATATTGGACTGCTCATCAACTATATCATCCAGTCTCAGTAGTGGGAAGTCCTAGAAAGGAGAAGGAGGAGCAGAGAGAGACATAAAATTCAGGTGAGTGACAGCGGTGACAGTGTATCATATCTTGGAAAAATACTGTGCAAAGCAGAGTGTGATGAAGAAAAAGAGAGGCCACGGGGAGTGACAACATCTAATCTCTGATGGAGGGAGAAAAAAAAGGATGTAGACAGCCAGGAAAAGGGGAAAACAGTGATAGAGGGAAAAAAGAGGCTGATGGAAATGACTGGAGTAGCTTTTCACAGACGACATCTAAAGCACAGGAGCAGAGGGCGAAGAGGGGAGAAAAAAATAAATAAAAATCAGGCACACGGCATAAAGTGACACATTAATTCAAATGATAGAAGGGGAGGGGATCCTATCAAAGAGGCAGATGAAAACACCGGAAGCAAAGAGAAAGTGGCGGGTAGAAGAAAAAGGGTGCATCATTTCTGTCACCACCTTCAGCTTAGACCGCCTTTTTTCTTCAGTTTTTTTGTTTTTGTGCCATCCTCCCCTGCACTTCCACATCATTGTACAGTACGTTCATTTCTCAAATATCCCCCTCTCTCATTTCCCTCTCCTCATCCTTCATATCCCCCCTCTCTTTTTTTTCTCTCTGTCACCTCTCTTTTCTCACTTTGTCTCACACTCTATCTGCCTTAGCACCTTTACCCGCTCATAAACAGACAAAAGAGGTGGAGCAGAAGAGAGGAATAAGCGAGACCGGAGTTGCAGAGGGCTGAAGAGAGGATGGTGTACAATTGGTGAGCTCTTACCATGGTGGTGAGGATGTACTTATAAAATGCTGATGTCATCCCCAGCTCTGATGCCTGTAGGACAAAGAGAAAGCGATAGTCAGAGGAAAAGATAAAAAAGAGGCAGGTGGGATACACAATGTGGAATAACAAAAGATGTGAAAAGATTGATTGGGGAGAGAGACCGAGGGCAAAGGAGGAGGGTTATTGAGAGGCAAAGGACACAGTTGGGGGACAAAGTGGGGGAGAATATGGAGGAGGGAGAGGGAGCATACGTTAATCACAGTTTTACATCATCCTGCTAACACTGGGACATTTCGCTGAGGGTGGACAGCCGCTCCGATGTGCCCAGCGAAAACATCCCATACGCATTCAAATTGTGAGTCACTGCGCTGGCTATCGGCATTACAGGCCGTACCATGAATCAGAACAAGCCCGGGTAACATCTGCACCGCTTCCCAGCAAAATGTTCTTTTGTCAAATACTTTCTCAAGAGTGTAAGTGATCGTTGCTGGCAGATATGAATAAATACTGTTCCCTATGCAGCCCCGGAGGGCAGAGAAGGTAAAAAATATATGTTAATTCCGTTAAGACGACATATGTGCTCCCTGTGGGCCTTCGAGGGATTTGTTTTATTATTTTACAGCTGATAAGCTCTGCAAACCCTTCATGACTGTAACCTGAATTTCCCAAATGGGTACATTTAAGAGAAAAAAAAAGTAAAACAAAGAGTTACAGTATGTACTTTATACAAGAGTTACTTCACATCCTGCATGAGTGGGCAGCTTTGAGGAATGTATTGATGTTTGAGAGCTGACCTTCTTTAGGATGAGATAGGAGACAGAAGCATTGGCATCAATGATGATGGTGGCCACTTTGTCGTCACGGATCTCCTTCAGCAGCGGCGTAGGATCCAGGTTGTCATCAAGCATTCTAATTGACAGCGTCTCCCGAGAGATGAGGAAACGACGGACCAGTTCCTCCAATCTCAGCAGGCCTAAGGCAGAGCCGAAGCAGAGGCGAGCAGCATATCAATGGCTGTATCAGTATACACAACTCATATTTCCAAAATGTAAGCTTTGCAGGACCTGTGGAAATCATGATTCATCCTCAGATCGCCACTGAATTGTGTCATTTTGCAAAACATGATCGATGGTTTGTCTACATCCCCACTGAAATGAAGCCTGATTTAATATGGAGTCTGCAGCATTCACTGCTTCTCTCAATATGACTGTTTTCTGTTTTGAACAGTGACAAGTAGGTCCTGTATTCACTGCTTTCTGTTTGTTTGTCTGTCTCTCTGCAGAATATCTCAACAATTGTGTGGCGCCTACATGAAGCCAAGAAGCAAAACATTCTTTCTATTTTCTGACCCTTTGACTTTTCTGAACTTTCAAGCTACATCCCTTTACAGCTGGAGAGATTTTCGGTATTTTTTATCACACCTATCACACCACAAATGCTGTTAAAATGGGCACACGATGACTCTGGCCTGACTGTCCATTCAGTGTTTGTGCACTGGAGCTTCAAGTACATCACATTTCAAGTACAACCAGTTTTATTGTTGCATCATCTTGCCTGGATTTGCTTCATTTTTTATGTTTTCTTTCCATAATATTAGAATCCAGAGTGCAAAACAAACAAGATAATGAGCGTGCATACATATAAACTTACAAAGTACAAAAAAATCTGAGGATATTAAGCTGTGTATGGAGCAACATGATAAAATATAACTGAGTCACGTAACATAGTGCTTTTGAGTCTGATCCTCTGTACAAAGACCTGGTACTTAACAGGCTTTAAGTGTCCTCCAAAATTAAGGTCTGCCATCAGCAAATCAGCATGACAAATTTCCAAACATTTTCTATTAATAGAATAATAAATTTAGGAGGTTGTGACGCCTTGGCACAGGTAGGCCCTGCCTGAGTGCTTCTTAATTCACTTTGTGTCTGTTGTCTCATCCATCTGTTCTTTAGGAAACGACTTTTTGAAGTAAAAATAGAACCTAAAAATCCTTAAAACAACATAACATAACTCATCCAAAAAAATCGGCAAATTGAAAAGATGGCCAGAAAGAGGAGAATATCTACAGGAGCAGGAGGACTGAAGTACAGCACTTGAGACAATTCATCCACTTCAAGTGAATTCCTCTTGAAAATTAGTTTAACCAATGGCAGTCAAGACTTACTTGACACTGTGCATCGAATGAGCCTTTACTAGAAAGTCTATCCTGCTACTTCCTAATTGTAATTCCATAGTAAAGCACCCCAAGCTATGTAAATAAATGGTGGGGCAGGCATCTGGGGGACAGAGGGGAGAGGGAGAGGAGAGAGAGAGAGAAAAAGAGGAGGGGGGAGTTGATGCACAGAGCCCTTCAGCAGGAGAAAGCCTCTGTAAGCAGTGGGGTAATCACTGAACCAGGCCAAAACTTTAATTAGTTTGAGGAAGGAGGGGGAAAAAAAAATCAATGCACTTTACAGCTTCCTCTCCTTCCTCACTCTCCCTACTTCACATATTCTCCCTCTCTCACACACACAAACCTCTCTGTCTCTCATCGTAGCCCTGTGCTCTAGTTACCTCTCTCTGTCTTTATCCATCTCGCTCTTACGCCGCTACCATCTCCTCCGCCTTGTGCTCAGTCTCTCCCTCTCGCTGTCCTTAGCCTCATCCATCTCATGAAAACTGCATAATGGAATTAGGCTCAAATAGCACGTTGTGACCCAGGCATAGCAGGAGAAGGATACATAGGAAATGACCCAAAAATCTCTGACTAACTCTCATTTAACAGGAAATCTATGAACTGCTACTTGCACGGGCTAAAGAGGGAGAAATTAGATTAACGCCATTAACACGCCTTAGCAAAAATGACCAGTTTCTAAATACGTTGCTTAATTAGGATGCACGCACAGTGGGTGTCACTGAAATGTGTGACTTCACACATTACTCGCCTCGCTGACAAAAAAATCGACTTCACTTGAACATACCACTCTACACGGGGGTAAACAAAATGAATAAAACAAGTGCAGTGGTGGTAAACATTGTCTGATCTTGAGCCTCTGCGGCGCCACGGCAGAGCTTCACACACAGAAACACAATCATACAAGCCCCCGAAAAACACACTAACATATGCACAGACATACAGTGCACTCAGGGGCAAAGACACACGCATGCACGCACGCACGCACGCATGCATGCATGACACATCAACATGTACAGACAAAATGAGCTGAGCGCACGGGAAAAAAATATATATCAAACACACACATATACCGTGCCACACACACCCACACAGTCGTTCAAAGTGTGGAACAAGCCTGTTGAGTGGCAGTTAGCACCTATTCTGCAGCCATGGCAACCAGCTCCATGGCGATAGATAGCGCAGCCAAGTGGGTCAGAGTCTGTGAGTGTGATAACCTTGTATAGATCACCTTCAAGCCAAATATATTACACACATGCACCCCTCCATCTCTCTGACAGGAAGAGCTGCATCTTTTTGCCTGAGCTGTAACTATCAGCTATCTGTTGCCTCTAATTCCTATGAGACAAGGCTCTTATCTACCCATTCAACTAATGATCAAAACTGAAAAAAAAAAAAAAGATGTCTGATGCCATTTCAAAGCTCTTTTGCTTCAATGAAATGACAAGTCCACAAGGAATTCAGCTTACTTTTAGAAAAACCACAGGAAGGCTGGTTAACTGCTGGGGAGATAATGAAAGCATCTCACCGATTTAATCATATTTTTCAAAATGTCACCGCTTTTTTGTTTGTCGAAATCTACCCTTTTACACTGCTCTGAGGAGTGTTCACAGGCTTTCACGGCCCCACTTATTCTTTATGTAATTGCCCTTTAGGTCTTGTATGGTTCTACTTGGCTGGTGTGAGCAGTCAACAGCTGCACAACAACTCACTCAGGCTCAGTTTCACTCTGGACTGGACGAAAAGTCAGACAATTATTCTGTGGAAAAAATTATAATTTTTTCTTCCACTTACAGCACATAGTGCATCCTGTCATTTATGCACAAAGCTTTGTTTGAATACCACAGCCACCATCCTACCGAGCCCTTTAATTCCTGCAACTCTCGATAGAGTAGTGCATAATAAATCAATAACGCACTCTTTCAAAATGAAAATGAAGAGGGCTAGTGACTAAGCCCTGAATCCCCTGCGATGTTAAAGCTCTCTGAGTGCCTGGCAAGTTCAATCAAATGTCCCCTAAGTTCTTCCAATACTGGAAAGCATTTCAAACACGTATATTTATTAAATTGGTTTGGCCTAACAACCCTCTGAGGTGGATAAGAGACAGTGTGTGTGAGAGTGTGAGTCATAAATAGGAAGGCTGCAGCATGAGCCATGTTCTGAACTCTGACAACAGACAGAACTTCATGACCAGACTGTCAAAATGAGTGTCCAACGGCGCAAAACAGTCATATCCGCCCAAACAGTGAGAACGTGCCAACACTCCCACAGAGGCGTTTGAACGCGCACGCAAAAATACACATATAGTAGGTGAATAAGGCTGCAAGAACACAGCCGAAGCATTTACACCCACCTAAACACAAACACAGCTGTGCAGTCCCACGTAATGAACTGCATAACTATAGGATAGTCTGCATGTTTACTTACACTCAGCCTTGGCGCAGACCAGGCTGGCTGATGGGTAACTGAAGGAGCGCAAGATGGCTCCTATGGCCAGGCTCAGGTCCTCATTGCTGGGGTACAGAGTGACAGAGGCGAAGCGCAGGTACGGCAAGCGGGGAGTTTCCTCTGGACCAATCTTTACATGAGGGATCTAAAAGAAGAGGAGAGGAGAGGAGAAACATTAAGCAACAAAAACAAATGCGTCGTGATTAACTCCGCTCTAAATACACACAACAGATAAAAACTAAATAAAAAAGATCCATTTGAGATGCTACAGGGAAAATAAGGGAAGAGAGAGATGGGAAGGGCGGAGAACAGAGAGACCCAAAGATAAAAGGCTACGGGAAGAAAGAAGAAAACATTTATGAGAAGTAGATGATGGTTAATTACGTATATTAGAAGAAATTCAGTGGGCTGGAAAAACTGATTCTCTAGACACAATCATCGTGACGTACATGTGGGTAGAAAGGGTTGTAAATCAGAGAGATGGAGGTACTTGATGTCTGCACACAACAGTCAGATTTGAACACTTGTTGTGTGTAAGTGTGTGCGTTTGTGTGTGTGTGTGTTCATCTTCCACACTCACCTCCTTCTCTCCACAGATATGACTGACAGTAGAGCCAGAGGCGGGGCTGGAGGCGGGACCTATCACAGAGACGACGCCTTTGGGTAGAATCTGACACACTGAAATGAAAAAAAAAGAGAAAAATAAACAGTGAATATGCAGACACACACCTTTTCTCTGCCTCACTTTGATGGCAGCGCAGAGCTGGCGTACAGTAGGGGCTGCAGTCAGGGGAAAAGTGTAGAAACTTGAAAAAATGCAGCAAAAACCCAGAATGTATCATGAAATATGTTTAACCACAGATTCTGTTGTAGTAGCACAATCTGTCTTGTTATATTCTGATTTATTTTGAGATAAACACTCCAAGGACTGGAGAAGGGCAGACCAGAGGTTGGTTGCTGCTTTTATTTATTTGTTTAGTCATTTAGACGGTTTTTAAAGACATTTTGCAATAATTACATATCTGGCATGTGAATAATGCTAACAGATTGGTGGTCACCTTCAATTAACAAGGGCCAGTTTGCATGATTATCCTTTTAGCAGGCAGACAGTTTTACACATATTTATTACAATAAATACTTTGCATTTCGACTACATAGACTACATGATGAATCTCTATGATCTCTATGAATCTCTATGATTCATCATGGAGTCTATTCAAGAATAGATTTCACAGTTCAAAACATCCAAGTGGCTACAGCTGTCACCATTATGTTGATATATATATCAAGGTCAATGTGAAGAAATGGATTTAGGATCTTTTTTGTGACAGATTAATGTGCACATAAAAAAAAACCCTTAATAGTATATGTATATATATTTTTGGCAATCAATTACTTGACTTTATTTTCTGGTGTCAATTTGTTGATTTTTTTTTCCTCTCATTATCTCCTACTCTTCACCCCTGAATGAATGCATAAACAGGTTAGATTCCAGTATATTTCCTCATTTAAACCATGAAAAAGATAAGAGAAGGAGAAAAATGTTTTTTTTAACCCATCATGAAACAAATACATTTTTTTTAAATTAACAAAACAAACACTCTCGCTTCTCCGCTGTGTAGTATGAAATCTGCTCCTTTGAAATTTCTCCTCTGTGGAAGAGTAGCAGTATGAGTCAGTAGATTAATAATTACATGACAGATTCTATTAATTGTATCTCATATACTTGACACATTTACTGGCATGTAGGCTGTTTTATGGATCAAAGTTGTGACGGACTAACATGTGTGCCTGCCAAAAAAATAATAAGAAACTAGCAAATACTTAAAGAAAGAGTCTGTGAAATTAACGACATTCACTCTCTTGTTGGAAGTCAAATAAGACAATAAATGTCTTATGTTAGTGCATTAACTATTGTATGTAGCTAAGCTCTGCTAAGCTAACCAGCTACAGTATTGTATTTACCATACAGATATGAGGGTGGTTTACATCTTCTCATACAAAAAAAAGGAGAGAAGATATATTGGTATGATATAAAGCATCCAGACTTCTGGGGTCACCTGAGTTTACTCTGTAATTCAAGGATCAAAATTGAGGGATGTGAAGCAGCTTTAAGTTTCAGTTCTTCCCACCTGTGGACTGAGCTTCCTAAAACTTGAGATCAGCAAACACTGCAAACTCATTTAAATCAGGGTTTCTTTGTTTGTTTATATTGCCTTTTAAAAGCAACTCCTTTTAAATTTTTAATCATTTATTTGTTGCTTTTTGTTTTTATTGTCTTTTCCATGAAATATTAATGTTTTGTAAATGTTTCATCTTTAATGTATTGTCAGTGCTTCTGAGAAGCACTTTGAATTGCTTTGTTTCTAAATGGTGCTTTATAAATAAACTTCCCTTGCATTGCCTAAAAACATGAGTTTACTCTGGCCTTCAAATAAGTCAAATACATAACCTTATTTTAATCCATAACTATTGAGTCTCTTTATTCTTCCTTATTTTGAATTGTCTTTTACATGAAATTTATTTTCAATTCTTATATTTGTTGTTTTTGTGTTTTTATTTAAATTTTATTTTCATGTCCTCTTAATTTCGGGATTTTAATGTATTTCTAGTCCCCAGTAAAGCATCCTGTGGCCTTGTGTTTGAATGGTTGTACATGAACAAGCTTGCTGTGCATTTCCCAGGCAAGAAATGAGTGTAATTCTCTGAATGTTGAACTGTTTGTATAAAATCAAATATCTGCCCTTAAACAATAGCAATGCCAGACTGGTTTGACAATGTTATGCATTATGGGCCTTGATCATTTTACTTACAGAAGTACTTTGTTGCATTTGTGCAGTACCTTCTGTATGTGCACTGACTTGATTTTTGTCTTGACAAAATTGTCTGTCTACCCACTTAAAAAGTACTTTTACAGAAATTAGTCCTGTGTTATTCTGATAGTGATGAAGCCCTTTTCTTGCTGGTATATTTGGTTGGTATTTTAATTCATGCCAATTAGTCCTCTTCAGTCCCTGCCACTGTCAGGGACACTGTGAGTGTGCATGCCCACACTGTGCCCATGTGTGAATGTGCAATTGTGTCTGCAGAAAGGGACGTGTGTGCATGCATGTGTAAATGCCCGCATGTGCGGATGTGTGCATGTGTGCGCTACTGGGTGCGTGTGAGCGTGCCTCAGACAGCCGTAGCTGTAAGATGATGAGCTCTCTGATCCAGAGACCAAAAAACGCTGTGAGCAAACAAGCCTGTCAGAGTCTCCTGCCCATCGGTCAAGGACACACACACACACACACACACAGACTTGTGCAGACACATACACACACGCTCGCAACTCAAGCATGCACATATGTACACAACACAGCCCTTCTCAAGCATACATAGACATTTTGCTAGTAGCTTGTGGCAGGGTCAGTGACCTATTAGAATGGGAGCAGGGAGTCTCTGTCTCCTCAGAGACTGGATTCAGCGTTCTTCTTCTGTCTTCACAGACTCCAAACATTCAGTTTTAGCTCTGTATATCAATACAAACTTCATGCAGCAGCTTCTGTGGTGTGGCGCTGCTTTCCATTGGCCTACACTGTTGGACTGTATCAGTATTTGATAATTTGCTTTTGCTGTAGCCTGCAGAGTGGACAGAGCCAGCTGTTACTGAAGGGCACTGGTCCACTGTTTTTAATGAGACAGGCTTACTGGCCCATTACTAGTCTCAAATGACATGTAAGCTAATCAGCACAAGCCCTTACTGGTTCCTAATCACATGAAAGTGGTGGTGTTTTTATGATTCTAGTCATCATTTGAGGTTTATTGCAGCTTCTTATATCAGCACCCTTCTGAAATGGAATAAACCCTGCAGTATTCTGTAGTCTACTGTTCTTTTCATCTCTGTGCTGGCCACTATTAATATTAATATTCCATATTACTAATAATATCTACTGGTATTTTTAGTGGCCACTTTTTGTCTGGCTAATTAGGTGCTATACCCTCTTGGACTCAGATTCAACTGGACTTTATTACTCTCTGATGGGTTGTGCAAATCTGCTCTACTGGTCTTCTTTGGTGTACATTGGCTCCACTTACTGGTGTCAGTAGTGTCGTACTGGGAGTCTTTTTGCAGCTCGTATATGTCCACCTCCACTTGTGCTCGGGCTGGACCCTCCATCACGCTGTTGATGTTCTCCCTGGCCAGGGCCAGCGCCAGCCGCTCCCCGCGCCCACACACAGACTGGTCATCCAGGATTGCCGCTAGAAAGGCATAGAAAGTAGGTGAGAAAACTGAAGCAGGGGAGGGAAGGACAGAGGATGAAAAAGGAGGACAGTGAAAGGGGAAGACAATGGGAGGAATAAACAGAGGAGATGAGGAGGAGTAGAGGTGGAGGATCCATGCTCATGTGTGGGTGGACTGTGTGAGGGGAAGATGATTGGGGTTGACTGAGGGATCACGATCACCGAATGGTGAAGGGCTCAAGCTGCTTGACCTTGTTCAAAGTTATAAGTGATATGAGACAAGAACAATATCAGAAATTTAATGAGTAACTTGACATTTTCGTCAACTGCAGTTTGTCTTTGTAAGAGGACTTTTCATGATTTTCAAGAAGGTTCCCTTGATGTATTAAATAATTTAGGCTAATTCCATCTTGCTTCAACTGAGTAAGTCTGTTCATAGCTTGATAACTTATGCATGCTGCTAATTGGCATTCAACACTATTTCACCTCGCTTTGTTGTGTTTGTAGTCATTTTTAGCTCAAGTCCCTCAGTCTTTAATGTGTTTACATTATCCTGACTAATTGCTGTGCACATTAGGTGTTTCGCTCAAGAAAAATCTGCTGTGAATCTGTCTCTTATTGTACCAACCTAACCCACTTTGAAACACCAGAATAGGCCAAAAGCAAACAATTAAAAATATGAGGAGAAACTCTTGATGAAGGTGTAGCAGGGGTGGAGGGATGACTTGCCACTCACCCATGCGGACGGAGGAGAGCAAAGGGGCCTGACTGAGGGAGCGTGGCGGCATGGTGACTAGCAGGAAGGAGAGGAAATGTATTGACAGCAGCAGTGCTGGCAGAGCCGGCATCTTCTACTGCTCCTCATGGAGAATGGTCTGCTGGCTTCCTGTACCACCACCTATGGGATTGGAGGACACATCACACATTACTGGACACAATCATTTTCCTGGCACAAGATGTCTCTTGAAATTGTCATCCTGCAGCTTATCTTCAGTTTGCTCTGTCGCATTTCTGTGTAGTGGAAGCACCTGTAATTTGACAGCACATACAATAGACTTTGGTACTCAGCAATGAAGATGTTCGCTGTCATATCGGCCCAGTCCCATGCACACTGCCTGTCTAATAAAATACAGTACACACATCTTTATTCATGTCTCCTGTGGAAAGTCAGCCATTTAGAAGTGACAGGACTCTGCTTTGAAGAGATCTCCGGGGGTACAAAGACAACATCACAAAAAAAACTGGCACACACACATCGCTGCACACACACACATCGACACAGTCATACATATAAACAAACCAACACACAGTCACATACTAACAAAGCTTCCTGTGCACACACCAAGAGAGCCAAGTACAAAGAAAACTGACTTGATAGAACACAAAACCATTCAATATACACCCACACATTTCTTTACACACTTATTTGTTTTCCATAACCTACACCTCACCCTCACCTCTAAACACACACACACTCAAATAAAAAAAGAAGCATACAAAGAGAGCTCAGCTGAGCTCCAATGGTGCTCAGCAGCCCTCTAAAGGAGTGACAAAGCCTTGCTCTGACTGACAACCTGACAAGGAGGAGTGTGAAAGGATGGAGAGATGAAAGGAGGGATGAAGACAGAGGCGAGGGGGGAGAAGTGTGGTGTGATGGACAAGGCAGGAAGGATGAGGGGGGAGGGTGGTGTTGGTGATGGTGGCGATGGTGGTGGTGGGGGCCGTTGACCTGCGAATGTTTCTAACGTCTGGTTTACCGCTCTGAGATTTAGACAGGTCTGACAGACAGCTGAAAGAGTCAGTTCATGGCCTTTAGTTGACCCCTACAGCTGTAAACAGGGGGATGCTGGAGTGTTGCAAAGCTGACCTCTGACCCCAACAAGTGCATGTGAGGTTAGTATTGAACAAAACTTCCCTCCCACTTCAATTTGACTTTCTTTTTCTTTCATTGCTATTTCACTGTTAGATCTTCAAATCTTCTTTTTTCTCTCATTTAAAACACCTGTTTAGCTTTGATGTTTCAAACGCATAAAAAAAAATCTGCAACTCTGTGCTTTGAATCATTCTTTGCTTCTCATAAATCGACCGCATCTCCCCTCCCCCCCCCCCCCCTCCCAAATGCTCTCAATCCAATTATGGACTTTAGTTTGTTACTTTTAAATTTCTCATGTGTCATTCTCGGGTTTGATGTATCAAGAGGTGGGCAAGTGTGTGCGCAAACATGTTTGCAGCACTAATAGCATGAGACATACTGTGCAGATGGCTGTGTTGCTCCTATTATGGTTATCACAGCTCAAAGTAAGCAGAGGCAGGGCTTATGCAGGCCATCTGTATGTGTGATACAACATAGAATAACATTCGCACAGTGGGAGTATTTTTTTTCCCACTCACTGTTTTCAATAAATTAATCTTGTTTTAAGACAGTATGCTGCATTTAAGGTGGTAATAAATAATCACTATATGGAAACGCTCTCTGCTGTTGTCATACTGGTGTGCACAGGGTTCGTGTACAACAGAGACAATAACACAACAGCTGACTACTCCGACCACACAGTGAGATCACTCCGGCACACTGCTGTCACACAGCTGTGCATTGTTCTGCACAGCGCTCCATTTTGCTGGTTAGCACTGCATTCTGTTTGTTCCCCACACCAGTGCTCTCTTTCTCAATTTACTCTACACCAAAGTGTGTGTGTGTGTGTGTGTGAGTCGTGCAAACTTGTGTGTTTATTCCAGAACATGAATGGTCACGCGCTTACCTTGCGCGAGTGTGATGGCGTATTGATCGAGCCCAGCTGAAGTGGCGGGCCCTCAGGTGTGGTCAATCAAAACAATGAGGAACCTATCACGGGAGCGTTGCATTTGACAGGAGCCATCTGATTGGCTATTATCAAGAAAGCAGATTGCCATGATAACGAATAAGATCCTAACTGAGGCTATGCCTTCATCAATGATGGGATGGAACCAGTGCTATTTCATTGTTATTGAGAGCTATTGACATGATTAGACAGAGAAGATTACAGAATCTATACTCCAGGGAGAGGAAGGGGGGGAGGGAGGAAGGAGACAGAGAGTGGTGATAGAAGTAAGGAAAATGAAAGAAAAAAAAGAAGCAGAGGGGAGGGGCTGGGGACGCTGGGGGAATAAAAGAACAAAATTGAATACAGAGAGAAGAGATTGGAAAGTGTTTCTGCAGAAAGAGACGCAGGGCAGGATAGAGATAAAGGCAAAAGAGCAGTGATGGAAAGTAACATGCATATACTCAAGTGCTGTCCTCAGGTGTAATACTGTATTTTTCTGCCTTCAACACTTCTTTACTTCTTAAGTTACTTTGGGTAGATAAGATTAAGCTACAAAATATACCATCACATAGGAAATATGATGCATTATTATAGATCAGGCTACTAACATCACAACAAGTAAAATTTGCTCCACCTGGCCTACCTGGAACATTGAAATACTGCTCATATGTTTTTTAAAGTAATTATATATAAAAAGATACACTGGGGACGTTCTGTACTGTACGGCTGCGTCATCATCATTTCAGCAGTTCACTTTTTTTTTATTACAGTTTGTTCTTTTGTAACCTGACAAATTTTGCAGTCAACTCCACAGCTCACACATCATGCACCTCAAACCCCTGTATTCTCCACAACTGATCAAATGACTACACAAGCTCCCATATCTCATATCTATAACACTTATGAACCTATATGCAACATTTCAATTGAATGAACTACAAACTGTTTGGAAGCTAAATTCTTTTGTGTCCTTTGAGATCTTAAATTGTTGTTATCAAACAATTTTTCATGACTCTTGTACTCGCTGCTTGTGTAACTTTAGATGTGTTGAATGCAAGTTGAGTGCTTACTTAACACTCAATGTGCCATGCTCTCAAATCTGTCTTGTATAACTCTCAGAAAGGGGTCGTTTTGCAAGATGTCTGCTTTAACTTTTGGTATTTTACTTTTATGGCAAAGTTGAGAGCATTCCATGGCATTACTTTCTGATACTTTTGTACCTCAGTAACATTTTCAGTTGAAGACTTTTGCAACAAGAGTATTTTCACATTATGGAATTAATGATTTCACTTCTCTTCACATCAATGCAGGGGAGTGAAAGAAAGCAAGTAGCTATAATGTGGTTGTAAAAGGTGGAGGGAGTTTGGGGAAATAGATACAGTCTGAGGGAAATAGAGAGCAAATAGTGAAACTAAATCTGTGTTTAATCTGCGAGGACTGTGTGTCTGGCTGCTGTACGTGCTCTGCTGCTGTAGTAGTACATGGCTGAGTCCCTGTAGCAGTCGGGTGTCAGTCTGCAGGGAGCTGGAGCAGCGAGAGGCCTGCGTAAAGCCAGACGAGTCTGAGCTGTACAGAAAACACTGCTTCTAGCCCCCCTCACTCGCTTTCATTCTGCACCCTGCTGTAAGTCACCCCGTGTGCTGGCACCACTGTGAAATACACAAAAGCAAAAATACATAAATATCCTGACTTGCTCTGTGTGTGTGTGTGTGCGTGTGTGTGTGTGTGTGCAGGATAGAGAATAAAAGAGAGAGAGGGAAAGAGAATGGAGAGAGAGAGAGAGAGAGAGGGGACATTCATCCCAGTTGGAGATTTAGCTGTTTGGTGCATGCATTCATCTTAGTGTGCGTATGAAGGCATATGCATATTTGTGAGTGGCTGTTTTTGTGTATGTGTATGTGTGTTTATGTGAATGTGTGTGTTTAAATGTGTATGTGTGCGTGCGTGTGTGCTGGAGACTTGGCGGCTTGCTTATAGTGTCTGCAGTGCCTATTATGAAAGAGAAAACCGTAAAATCAGAGATCTTAATTATCTAGAGAGGAGCGTGAGGAAAAAGGGGGAGGGAGGGCCAGAGAAGCATAGAGTGAAGGGGGGGGTGTATGGAGAAAATCAGAGAACGCGGGAATGCTATCTCGCCTCAAACCCCCAGGCAGATGAGGAAAGGATGAACGGAGACTAAGGCAGAGTGAGCGGGATGAGCGATAGCAACAGAGGAGTGGAGGAAGAGAGGGATGCGGAGAAAGACAAAAGGGATTCAGACGGAGGAAAGCAGCTGAGGGGGGGTCGTAGGAGAGGAGGAAGGGGGTTGTGTGTGTGTGGGGGGGTTTGCAAATCATTTGTTTTTCCCCTCCTGCCTTATTGTATGACACAAGAAAATCTGACAGTCATCATAATGGAAGGATGAATCATTCCCGTAATTGAATTTGCAAGTGGAACGGCTTCAGTGGCTGTGGATTTAAGAAGACTGTACCGCCAGCCATTACGGGACACAAGTGTTGTTTTTCTCATTCTTCTCACAATTAATAGTCATTGTTGATGAGACGGGGCCCGCTGCAGACAGCTGGGCTGCCGTCCCTGAACGAGCACGCTCAGGCCATTTCGGAGCATTTACCCCGAGACAGTGTGTATGAGCTGGGAGGTCGTTTTAGTGTGTGTGTGCTTATATGTGTGTATGTGTGTGCTTGTGTGTGTGAGTGTGTGAGCAGTATCAGTGGGAGTGGAAAAGTACCAAGGACCCTTCACTCACCCCTTTTGGCTTTTTGTAGGATTAAGCATTTAGTACTTTGTGTCTGCATCTAATATCAAAGCGGCAGCACATGTTCTCGGTCGCATTGACTCAGCATTTTCTCTCTGCTCTCACTCGCACTGTCTCACTCTCCTCACACATGTAATCTCTGCCTTCCCCTTATATCATTCCTTTGTCCTCCTCTTTTTACCACTGTTTCTCTATTAATCTCATTCCTTTTGTTTCAGTATTTTTTTTCTTTTTGTGAATTATTACTTTCATTTTTCCTTCATATTACCCGTCTTAGTGTTACAGCTTTTGAAAATATGGGGTTGAGGCAGCCAGTGTTTTAGAGAAAAAAATTTAAACAATCTTATTTATGTGATGAACAGAGCTGGCAGAGACGAAATAATTTAGTAATTATTACTTAGGTTCAAGATGTTGAGTAGAAAATAACATTAGTTTTGTCTATCAAATTATTTATTTCATAGAACACAAATTACACACAACAGGAATGCAATGCAAAAAAAAGCGAAGTTTATAGAGTTAAATGTTTTTTGAGCAGGGCTCTCCTCACTCGAGTAATAGGAAACAATTAAGTAAACATCCGACAAGGTCATGCAATCTAATACAATGACATAACAAACTGCAGCCTCAGAAATTAGTTGAATCAACAACTCTCAGATCAACAATACATCCATTAAAAAAAAAAAAAAACTTGGATACTGGCGCTTCTGCAAAAACCAATTCATCATCCAGTGACAACATTTTTAACATCCTGTGCACTTTCTTTCTACACAGTTACAGATAGGCAACTAAAGCTCTATGCTTTAAGACTGGGGGAAGTTTGCAGTTGCAGTTTTTTAAAGCAAAAAATAAAGGTTGTATTGAATTTATTTAACTATTGTCAGATGAGCAGCTCAATCCTCTTCCTCCAAGCGTTCATTCCTTTGCTGCAAAAAGCCATATTACATCATGGATAGTATGAGATGAAGCTATTAACTGAAAATATATCAGCGATTTAAAGCAAAACTGTAAAAAAAAATGATGCTGGTTGTACTTTTTAAAATTGTGATGATTTGTTGCATCTCTGTTCCAGCCTATTGTAAGATATATTTCTTTGGGTTTTGACTAAACAAGCAGTTTGGAGTTTATCTTTAAGTTCGTGACAATTATGATAAAAAAGAGAAATGCTTGCACACTGACTTTAAACCATAAATGTATTTGCTTTAACGCACAGTATGTAGCTTCTGCAGCAAGAAGCCTCAAACAATGAAAACAACAGACGCAGTTTAATGGAGTTTTAAATTAAAGTGTCAATTTTTTAAATTGTTTGTTTGACTGTTAAACAGCCATGACTGCAGATGAAAATCAATCTGATGTGACTCAGGCTGAAATTTAATGTTTTAAAGTTCTATCGGCGTTACATTTAGTCATAATTGCTGACTTCCTTCTAATCAAATGAAACCCACTGTTACCTTGAATCAAATGATGGCTTTCTTTGTGTTTGAAATTAGCTGGAAACATTTGAGACAATGAAAGTACACAACTCAACCAAATACAGTACAACAAAGAAATTGTCATTTTTCAACATTTTAATTTGAAAATATTACAAATTAAACATTTTGGCAGCTAATGTTTCAATCCCAGTTGGGTTTTAATCACGTCATCGGAAAAAAGTCAGATTAAAAATGTGGATTTCATCAGGTGTTCACGTTATAGTGTCCAATCCAAGTAACTCATGTCTCCAGCCTTCTGTCTTGCTGTTGCTCCCACACACTTCCTATATGATTTCACCTTGTCCTCCCTCAGCAGGGCTTCAGACACTTTGATCTCTCATTTCCAGTCTCTCTGCCCTCTCTTCTCTCACTCTCTCTCTCACTCTGTCTCTCTCTCTCCTTCCTCCCCCACCTCTGAATCTCCTCTCACTCTGCCTCTATCTATTTTGTCTCTCTTCCTCAGGAACACTCTATACCCCTGTCTCTTTTACTGACCTCTCTCTCTCCTTCTCCCTATCTTAGCTCTCACTGGTCTCTTCAATCTCAATAGTGCACTTTCTCTGTTACAGTCCACCCCCTCCCCGTACGTGCTCTCCCCCCATCTCTCCCCCCACCCCCACCCCTCTGTTCATTGGACATGGATAAATTCTTCCCAGTGTTCTCCTTGACAAGGAGGCCCTCGGTCAGTGATACCGGCTGCTTGGGGAACCACCATGCTCCTGTGACACTGTCACATCCAAGTATGTCACACACAAACACACAAGCATCCATGCTGGCTGCACACACATACACACACACACACACACACACCACCTTGTCTCAACTCTCGAGGAAGGTTCAAAGAACACTGCATGTGTGCTTGCTTATGCGTAAGCACGTTTTGTTTTCCCCTTGTCCGCATCTCATGTCTGCATAGGTCTGCATGTGTTTGTACATGCCAGTAGTGAGTTAGCATTACAGCCGTCCTGCATGCATATGTACCACCTGCTGTTCAGATCGCTGTGGTTCGAGGGGGTTGAGGCTCAGTGCACTGCTTTCCCCAGGAGCTGTTTAAAAAAGATGTGCTGTTCACTGTCACTAGCTGTCGAAGCAGGTCCCACTTATTGCAGCTGTGGCTTATGTAAGCACAGCAGTTTAATCACAATTAGGAAGCTCTCCTTGAACTCACTCGCCCCCTAGCTTTTTTGGTGAGCTAAAATTTGCATTCAGAACAAAGCCTTGGAAATATAAGAGTGATATTATTACACATGACGCTGCAAAGAGAACAATGTCTGAGTCAGAGCAAAGGGCTGTCAATTTAAATCAGTGTTCAGCTATCAGGTGGATGGCACAGTGAATGTTTTAATTTTCATCATGAACGGCTGATATGGGTTTAGTATTTTATATAATAGTGCTGGTGCATACTTTATCTGGCTTATTATAATCTGGGGCTCCAGACTTACTTTTTTCCACTAGTAGCACTCAGTCGCTCTCTACTGAAAATATTAGATGCACCACTTAAATTAACCTGCAGTGCAACTCATTCATGTGTTACTGATAAATGCTTTGGCAATACATAGAGTTATCACAGAATAACAATGTGCTGTTGTATTGTTAAGGAGAAAGTCATTTTCAATGATTTTATAAAAGAGAGTTACAGAACCTTCTAAAACCAGATATTATATATAAAAAAAACATATCAGTTGATAAAAAATGTGTGAATCTAGTGATAAAACTCAAAAAATTGTGTTGGAAAAGAGGCTTTGCTTTGTTTTTTATCTGTTCAATATCAAATGTATTGATCATTTTTAAGATCCCTTATGATGATCACACACAAAACCACTGAGGTGCTTTAAAGGACGTTTTTCAAGTGTCCCTCTCAATCCAAGTAACAGAAATCAGACTCAGACGGACCCCTGGAGAGAGTTCATAAGGTAACTGCTATTACTGCTGCAGTACAGGGACGCTTATGGGCAATTTGTTTTGGGTATACCCTTTTGATTATAAAATAGATTTGGCAACTAGAGCAGAACAGAACTGTAGACGTGATATGAAATCTTTCTAAGCCCAGTGTTTGGTTTTTTTTTTACAATTCTCGGATTTTTCAGTCGAGTATGATCCACACGGCAGACGGCTGACTCATATGAATGAGTCCATCAGCAGTTGAATGAACATTAGAAGGTCAGCTGATGTAGATCTTGTGTTTTAAAATTCCATTATCCTCATTAGGCATTTTTATAAACTTTGATGATCTGATTATGGGTCACATCTACATCCAGCCGCCATCTCCCATCTCCCTCCCTCTTCCTCTCCCTGAGGAGGAGGCAGGTGGAGGGGGGAACAAACATCTTGTGCACAAAGACAGTGTATGCATACAGGGAGTCACTGATTGCAGACTCTTTTGTTTTCTTTGGTATTTTTCTTTTGCTGCTCTCACAACAACAAAAAATTACCAACAGAAAAGCTGCTCCTGGTGTTTTACATGCATGATGATGTATTTCCAATTTTTTTTATCAAAAAAATCTAAATTCAAATCTGGTGTTTCTATGTAGAGAATTAAGCTTAGTTAAGGTTGTAATCTTGAGCATTGTTTGCCAATGGATGAACCATAAATCACTTTTGTTGTGAATTTTTACAAACTTTCTCTTATGTAGTTTTCTGTTTCCTAACTGCTGCTCCTGCACTTTACGGCCAGTCATCCAAGGAGAAGGGATGTCTTTTTGAATTGCCTCTCTCGAGGCTTCTTCAGATTTTTTTGTGTGTGTGAGTGTGCTAAAGGGTATTGGTGTGTAAATAGTATTTCACTTGTCTTCTAAGAAAGTTTAGCACCGATGCTGGGAGCCTGTGAGGCCCATTGAGATATCTGGATGTTATATGTGGCAGTACAAATAAATCTGACTTGATTCCACTTGACTTAAGGACCTTGTATATGGAGGTCCTCTGTATGTTTCAGCTGACTACTGATGCAGAATATTTAAATTAAGCCTGTAACTGTAGTAAGAGAGACTGTGTTACATCATGAAAGCACTTCAGAGTCAGAAGTTTAGTTTGTTCGATCAGTCAGAGTGCAAAGGCTTTACAACACAGAGATGTTTGTGAATCACTTGAAGGTGGTGAGTGACTATTGCTTTAAAAAATCCACATATTTACAGTGAACATGAAACAGAAAAGCGGAAACCGCGCTGCTATATGCAGGGAGACAGACAAAGGTAGAGTGTTTGCCTTCGCACTGCCGTAGCTCTGCAATGAACCGGTGAACTGACTCCACACAGCTCTCCCACTTAGACACCCACGCGCCGCACACACACACACACACACAACAGATACATAGAGACGTACACAAACATATCCAACATATTCGGCCTCATGCACACACACACACAAACACAAGCGCACACACATACACAGGTTGTGGATTAAATGACTCAGATGGCATTTTGCTCTCTCTGTCTCTCTCTCCATCTCTTTCTCTTTCTCATTGTCAGGTTTTGCTGCCGTGGCAACAGAGTCCAGGATGAGAGGAGGAGGGAGTGGGAGTGGGGAGGCAGTGTGAGGGAGTTGAAGAGAAGGAGAGAGAGAAAGAGAGAGGGAGAGGAGAAGGAGCCGGTGATGGAACAGGTAAATGAGAGATTGGGGAGTCAGAACCCACTGGTCACACGAGGCGGGGCTTCGTCGCTGCTGCAGTGTGTGTTTTTCTGTGAGTGAGATCGACTATGCTGTAACAGTGAGAGGCAGAAGCACAAGGAATGTGTTTTTGCTACGTGACTGGGAACAAGTGTGCACTCTGCGCCTGACTCGGGCTGTATGACTAGGACATTTTGCGTGTCCACTCAAATCGTTGTATAATTCTGTCACCCACGACCGCGTCTAAAATTGGTAATGTGGGATCAGGACGAGCCATCACTCCATCAGAGCTGATAGAGAGCAACTGGGAGGAGAGGAGAAAAACAAACACGAAAATAAAGGGGTAACAGAGTGCTGCGAAAGCGCTCTTGTGACTCAAGTTTACATGAGGGGCTTGTGGTTTGTGTTTTCGTCTGTATTAATTTGCTCTGCAGAAAGCAGCATGCTCAAATTTTGTTTGTTTTCAGCTGCCCCGGGCAAGAGACAAATTCTCTCTGACTTCACTTCTCATACTCAGTTGAACATCTGAAAAGGATCCACTTGCAACTATGCAAAGCAACTATGCAAAGACCAAAACAAGTATTGCAAGCAAGCCACTTGTTCTCATTCAGGAAAGGAAAGAATGTGCTTTCTAACAGAGTTAAATTGTCAGGTATTAAAGTAGAATACCAGGGTTAACTTCTTCTTGAAAAACAAAATATTACATTGTGTTTTTTCAGAGGGTACCATTGAAGATTTTACAAAGAAATAACTTTCTCTGGAACATGTGCAAGGATGTGTGAAAAATTAACAAGACTCGAATCATCACCACATAAAATAAAGTGTATTTTTTATGATCCCTGCAGGTGTGATGAAAGCCTTTAAGCCCAGAGAATCAATATGACAATATAAAAACATCATTATGACTTCCTCGTAAAAGTCTTTCTGTGAACAGACATTCAGCTTGATCATTGAAATGATCAGACAATGTGATGATTTCACATTAAGAACCGCTTTAGAACAGTGTTTTATTAGTAAGTGCTATTTGTAAGTACTTGCCAGTTCAACCCTCTGGCAAAATCAAAGCTTTCTTCACATATTCACTCGTTAATCTGTTGCTGTAATATACTTATAAGTTAAGTAGGTGCCAGGCAGCGGATGTTAAAACCCTTTAATTGAAACAAATGTTGTAATTATCTTGTTTACTTCATGTTTCTGTGCCTGACATTGTTTTTCAGTTGTATTCAGGATTGTGCTTTGGGATAAACACATGAAGAATAATTTTTTTTACTTTTGATGCTGCTGCTAAAATAGCTAAGAACTTTGCATCGCTGCCAGATGGTGAATATAAGCAATGAATAATGCCAGTCGAGACAGCGCCAATCTGTGTTGACTCAGAGACAATCTGAAGTCTGCATCTTAATAGATTAATACTGACTTTGGCCTTCATGTTACTGTAACAAAAAAGTCTGTTACCAAAAAATTAATTCTAAAATTGGTATCTGCAATTAAAAAAAAAAAAAAAAACCCAAACAATCAAGTTACTCCATTTTTATTCAGAACATGTGCATAGCTAAAAGACTAAAAACCTTGTTGAGCAGGGAAACTCTTGGTGGCTGTATTGGATTACATAATTGATCAAATTATTTATGAGCAATTTATGAGCAGAAAAAAAAAACAACATCCATTTTAAAAAGGTCACAGAAGCGATAGGATAACACAATGAAGCCCTGAGGGATTTTATTTCATTGTGTCTCATGTCGGGAACAACATGGCTATGAATACAGCCCGTGACCTTGGTCGATGTCATTGCCTCTCTTCCATGTTGTCTTTCATTCTGCACTCTGCAACATCCAGCACACAAGAGATGCCAGGGGAATTATCTTTAATAATGTCCTCTGCCAGGATGAGGAGATGCTCAAATGCATAGAAAATGCAGTGTTGCTGCAGGAGTCAACAGGCGCAAAATAATGACTTTTCAGTGAGCTATTTGTGCTCAGCCATAAATGATCCCTTATATTAAATGATTTTATCACTTTTTCTTTCATTTTTCAATGTTTACCATAAAAGCTTACAGACGATAAATACATTAATAACTTGATTTAATACTGACGTTTATGCAACCGTATTTAATTATGCTAATCCTCAAGCTGTGCATATGTCCCATCGTGGCTCCTTATTTTCAGATTATAATTGTATATTATGAAATTTAAGTTTAATTTATTGGTATTTATGTTATGTAAATTGCCTGAGGATAGTTTGTTCTGCTCTGATTGATGTTAGTCTGGCTGAGCCATTCAACCAGCTGTGATACATATTAATCAGATTAAATTAGTCATATGATTTTCGTTCTGTGATTGTGGTCTAAACAGGGGCTAATGGGCAGTATTTATCAAAATTTTTTTCTCCTAAAAAATCATTTCACAGTTTGCCTGAATATGTTGCATGTCTCCTCAAGATGTTGTATAATTCCGTCACCCATGACTGAGTCTAAAATTGGTCATCTCCGCTCAACACGAGACATCACACTATTAGGCCTGATAGGGACTGACTGCAGAGGGGAGAAGGAGGGGCAGCGAGATTCAGCAAAAATACAGAGATATGGAGTGACTGGGCACTTTCAAAATGTTGTTGTGCATCAGTTTTGCATAAAAAGCTTTTTATTTGTGTATCCATCTGTGCTAAATGCATTACTGACAACAGCATTCTCAAATTGTTTTCAGATGCCCCAGGAAAGAGGTATTTTCTCCTTCTCTGTACCTCTCAGCCCCAGATGAGAGACAGAAAAAAAAGACATATCCCAGGAAGAGTAAGTGACTTTTGTGGGAAACAAAACACTCAGTGAGATTAATAAACACAATTTTGGTTTCCATGTTGTGGGAGGATTAATGCTTTTAACTATCTCTGATTAACAAGCATAACATTTCTCCAGTGTTTTATAACATGTTGTGCTATATTACTTATAAATTTATAAATAAATATTTAAGGGAAAGGATTAAAGGAATGCAAACTAATAAATTTAGGCTATAAAATAGAGACTTTGCATAGCTACCACGAGTAGTGATGAAAACTGGAGTTAAAAATCGAAATTTTATTACACTGAGAACAAAAGCAAACACAAGAAAAAAGACAGTACTCTCTGAATACATATACTCCTTACATACCAGTTGAGTATTGTCATCATATTTTAAGAAGTAAGCTGTTAACTTCAACATGCACTTTATCTTAGCCTGTGTTGGTCAGCAGCAGAGGGACTGATGGACAGAGGTCTGAAGCATAACAACGGCTTAGATGATCAAAAAGATCGTATCTGACAAATGATTAATAATTTCTTGTCATTTGGGTGTTGATTCTATCTGTAAGTCAATACCTAATGTCCCTCACCGGCAGGACAGATTGGCTCTTCAATCATCTCCACACGTTTCAGCAGAGCAGGGGAGCTGCAAAAGAGCCGCTGAAATAAAACACCTAAACAGGGTGCTAAACTGTTTTGTTTCAGTAGAAATGCAGGTCACTTTCAGGCTGTGCGTGCCTCCATGACCGCAGCGTAACCTTCACAAGGTCGGTTTGGTGATTCAGTGGTCAAACAGTGCTGCAGTACATTCAGTTCAGCTTCCTCATGCTAAATTATTGGTTATCCTTCCGCTGGCTCTATGCTAATAGATGGTAGCATATGCTAAAAGCAATGCCTATTAGAATATTTATGCAAAAGCACCATATTTAATGCAGGATTAGCATTTGTTTGCTCCATTGTGTAGTAAATCAGTACCAAGCACTGGGGAATAAATGCATAATGCATTTAGTTAGCCCATGGTACATTAGCCTTAGAAGTCCCACAACTTACTACAGAATTATAAATCCACATTTATTTTTTATGTGACTTACAACTAGCATCTCAAATTAGAATCACTCATTCACGTTACTTGATCTAGGGCAAGTTTAAATTAATTATGTATGAGAAATGAGTGTTTGTTCAATTGCTTATTTATCTGAATTACTAATTGTAGTGTACAATCACCTTTTCATGCCTTACAGCAGCATGGGTTCATGTTTGAATACATGATAAATAAAATAAAAATAAAAACATGGTTTGAAGATGAAGGTCATATAAAATGTGCTGTAATGCTATAATTACACAATGGAGTTTAAAGTGAACTAGCATATGTTTATGCACTGTATTTGAAGTGTATGCTGCCAGCAGGAACAATGATAATAACTACATGTAATTGTTGGTATTAATACATGCATTGTACTGGTGGGTGTAGATATCACATAATAAGGCTGTAGGCATGCAGCACATGTACCAGAATTTGATTTATATATGTACAATATTTGAAAAAAAAAATCCAGCCTGGATCCAAATGTCACAGGCTCTCTCTATTAGATCAGCACCATGAAACAAAAGCTATTTCTCTGTCAAAGGAGATGTTGCATAAAGCTCTACAATCATTATGACAATGTCCAAAAACTGCCCGAGAGAAGAGAAACTAAACTCATTGTTACCATAATAATCCATAAAAGAGTGGACACAAAAAGCCACAAAATGGTGTTATGGGCGATGGAAAAGAGATAGTTTTAATTGAATCACCATATTAGCATTTTAACTGCAGTGTATATCCTACAGTGTGTTGCTGTCCATGCTGCAGTGGTGATTATTGAGTAGCATTGCTCAGGATTTGCCAACAACAAAGCACACAGTATGTCTGAAAACAGCATTTTTGATATTCTGCATGTCTGATATAAATGCAAACCAATGTAATACGAGCGGGGTAGGGGGGACTAGTCATGGCAGTTTCAGAATTTACACCATTTTATTGCCAGTATTTTCTCATGGTGTGTCTGGTCAAAAAAATAAATAAATAAAAGAGTTCCCTGGGAATAAATAGGGTGTGATTTGAAAGTTGCCCTACATTTGGCTCAGCTGCTTTCAAATGCAGCCTGTCAAGTTGCGCCTCGTGCTGCGGCACCTCTCACTCCTCCTTCCTGCCTGCCTGCCTGCCCGGCGGCCGTCCGCTCGGTCAGGTGAGTTATTGCCAGAGCTGTTCCTTAAACACACGACCACTACCAGCACCACACACACACACATACACACTCCAAATCGTCCATTACTGTGCCTGTCAGCCAAGCATGCAATCAATACTCCCCCTCCAACGGCGTGCACACATGTGATGGAAGGCAAAAAGGGGGGAGAGAAGGAGGACATCAAGGGTAGAGAAGGGATGTTGGAGGGAGAGGAGGGAGGAGAGGGGTAGAAAGGCTGGGGAGGAGGGAAGTGTTAGTGATGGTGAGTGTAGGGCTCGGGGCAGCGGGTGAAGGAACAGGGGAAAAAGGAGAGATGACAAGAAAAATGTCCAGAGAGAGGAGACAAACAACAGAGAGCAGTAATATATAACAAAACACAGAGATAGAGTGAGTGTGGGAGTAGGAGATGGAGGACAGAGATGAGGAGTGGCAGAGGCAGAGGAGAGATGGAAAATAGAGGGAAAAAAGTGAAAATGAGTGTGTGTGTTTGTGTATGAGAAAGAGAGAAATGGAGAGAGGTTGTGGGTGGAAGAGGAGAATGCTATATATAATGGCAGAGGTGCAGGAATAGATCAGAGTGATTGTGTTTTGTGATTACCTAACACTCACATCTGCAAACAGTAGCAGCCGCCAGCTGACATCAAAGACCACACACAAGCACACAAACACCCTCCCCACACACACACACACACATACACACACTTTCATTGACACACATAAACGCAGGAACACACTCGGCAAAGTAAGGTTGGCACGCGCAGGCCAGCAAAACCTCATCTTCATGCTAAACTGAACTAACTCTCCACTAAAGAGCTTCTGTCGTCTGGCCCGGATTGATAACGGAGGCAAACAACTACCCACTCACAAACACAAACACTCGGACACAAACACACTCTCGCTTGCACCATGAACACATCTCATATACATAAAAAGATTCATAATCACATATAAACACACAGACATGGCTGTTGGTGTAAACACTATTCTTCTGCCATACACACAAAGAGCATTGGTAAAGGCCTTAATTGTTCAATTTTTGCTCTGCAAGAACTCTAACCTCTTTCTTCTGCGGTCTGAGGGGATGGTTACCGAACAGGGCTGAATACTGACAATCCAGATCTCATTATTACCTGAATTTCCGGCCAACATAAACTCAATTTTTATGGAAAAAAACAGCTGCAAGAACCTGGCGTTTGTTATGTTTACTCCTGTGTCTGTGAATGCCTGTGTGATCACATACTGACATTATTCAAATGACTGGAAAAAAAGCCATCTCCAAACTTCATTAAGGCTACCGTGGTAGTGTTGACATGAAGTTATTATGGTAATACAGTTGGATAAATTCCTGGAGCAGTTTGTCGAACTCTTTGTGTTTAAAATCACAGATCACAGTTCAGCTGTCTGGCAAAAACTTTTTCAGAAAAGTGTGAGGAGTGTGAAGGAAAACAGAGCGCAGAATCTTGTTTAACAAGTGGCTTGATCAGACATGCAGGCCTCTGTGCTGAAGTCAGTAGTATGCAACAAGTTGAGCATTGAGTGCAGAAGACTGTGACAATGTTAAAACTAAATGTACAATAACAGTGTTTTCATGCCACAAACCACCATCCAGAATGGCTGCAGAAAGGGACTTTCCCTGCTACTGCACACAGTTATAAGGTCAGCACTATAAAATGTTTCATCCACTCTATTGGTTCTGGTACTGCTAAATGTTTAGATTAGTTATATGAGTCTGTATGGTTGGAACAGTGTTATTGCAATTTTAACAGGGTGTAATTCTAGTAGGATGTTTTTCTATTAATGATATAATCACATAACCTAATAAATATTATCAGCATAAAAGACAAACTTGGGATTCCTTCAAATTATTTGATATCTTGTCATAAAATTTTAAATACACAGCTTTATTTGCTGTAGGATTTAGTTATAGCCATGCTCGCCTCAAGTATTATTAAAAAACTGGCAACAACAGACCCCAGTGGTATATGAATAATATTAGCAAATACTACAGAATCCTCACATAAAATATTTGGAAATAATTATTATATATCTCCACATAAATATTACAGAGTAGTAATGGGAAAAGGCTTATTATAAAACAGCAAATTTTATCTGCGAATAGTTGATATGAACTAATCCAACACAAGCCGGCCTATTAGAACATATGTAACTCCTGAAAAACTAAATAAAATCAATCTTCCTATTGTAGAGAGTTCTATTAAATATAGAACAGAAAAAGACTCCTATTTGATTGCATTTGAAAGTGTAAATACATACATAAATATAAGACTTTTGAAAATAAATGAGAAAAAGAATCTAACATAATTCACAAGAAATCCCAGTGTGCCCAGAGATTTGAATTCTTGGTCTAAATCCAGAAGCTCTGGCCCTGAACACTCATGAAAGCAAGTCGCTTAACCTTTGCCTAATACAAGTGAAAAATCTCGTTACAAGACAAACTGTTTGTTGAACCTTTAAACCTTTGGATCAATGACTTTCTTCTTGCATAGTGATTGAAAGGCTTATGTACATAATTTAAAAAAGGCATATTTTCATAAATGTGGGAAACATTTCATTTAAGGATCCAGACCTGATGACCCTCTTCTATTCACAGCTTACAGTTACTAATAACAGGCATATATTTATGTAATAATGTATGTGGGTGTATGTCTGTATGTGAATAGGTGATTTTTTTCCGTTATCATCAATATAATATCTACCATGCAGTAAACTATCGTTAACGTTTTTCTTTTTGACTTATGGCTAGGAGTTAAAGAGTAGGCAGATACAAAGGAGGCAAAATGTTTTGAGGGAGAAATTTTGCGACCAATGTCTTTTGGAAAAACGATGTTAAGTACCATTTTAAAAAAAAATTACTATAGTGATACAAAATAACAATATTTTAAATAATTAACAGAGTATGGCAGAAAAACAATTAGATGTCTGCAGTGGTGTTTAAAGCCAAATTTGAAATCAGGACTGGATAAAAATTATTTCAGAATTAGGGGAAAACATTCAGCACAACTACTGGGAATATGTGTGTACGTGTGGGGTATTTATATGCGTGGGGTATGTGTGTGTTTGTGTCTGGCTTCCCCAGCCTTGGGAAGACCTAATCCCAGCTGGCCATTACCATCTACCCATGCTAGTTACTACAACTCCTTTGATTCCCAGCGATTGGGGAAATTAAACATTTTAATGTGAGTGCATGTGTATGTGTGCTTACATGTGGGTCTACAACTCATTATGTGTGCATGTTTGAGCAGTATGTGTGTATGTGCCGTGGAAACCTCTGCACAGCGTAGCCCGATGTGTTTCCTTCCAGTCTAAGGGCTCAGAGGGAACGCTAAAGCCAGGGCACAGGAGGAGCCTCACTCCTCTCTACTTCAAAACCAAATTACTAACAAAAGCCAA
Source organism: Acanthurus lineatus (assembly GCA_029814665.1). NCBI lineage: Eukaryota > Metazoa > Chordata > Actinopteri > Acanthuriformes > Acanthuridae > Acanthurus > Acanthurus lineatus. The sequence goes on from JAPZDV010000025.1 coordinate 8,606,702, forward strand.
CGATCACTTTGTGTCTCCTTACCAAGCTGTGGGGTCCAAGAATATCCGAGGAGGGATACAGGTATGGAGGTGCTCCAGTTTCATGCCTGCATAGAGCAGGCAGTGAGCTGCACACAGCCAAGGTGATCCCTGCCAGCCATTTTGCCCTGCATTTAGTATTCATTTTCCAGGCGATCAAACCTGCTGCCAGGAGGTGGAGGGAGTATGTGTGTGTGTGACCATTAACTCACAAAAAATGAGTGCGTGTGAAAGTGCATGTGCTTTGACAAAAACGTGGGTGTGGGTGTGCACCCTGGCAGACTGATATATAACAAAAGCACCAGCGCACATGGGAGAGGATGTGTGTATGTTAATAAATTTGCAAACATGTGTGCATCATGCAGCAGGACTGATTGGGAACACAGGGAAGGAGCCAGAATAGGCCAGAGGCCAGCAGACCCGGCTCCCTGTGCACAGACTGTGGAGTAAACCTGGATGTGCACCGCTTCCTGTTTGGGAAGGATAAGGGAGAAAGGGGGAACACAGGAAGTAATGAGAAGGGAAAGAACAAAGGATGCAGAAAAGAGGGGTGAGGGGAGGAGGATGAGGATGAGCGGAAGGAGAGGGTTTGGGGAAAAAAGACAAAACAGCACAGTAACAGGATGAGCTGGAGAGAGGAAGAGGGGAAAGGAGTGATAACGGGCAGACTAAGCAGAAATGGAAACCAAGAGGGGAATGAAAAGTGTTCTGTTCTGGTGGTGGAGGAGGAGAAGAAGGAGGAGAAAACAGAGGAAAATGGGGATAGACGACGGGAGAGAAGGAGCTGAGCAGCAGTGCCCTGACAGCGTGCGGTGGAGGCAGGCAAGATGGCTGCAGGGGACAGGGCACCCGGCCAAATATGGTCATCAGGACCCAGCTCTGTCCTACTTTCTCTAATGGGCTAAACCAAAGCCTGGATGATGCAGGAAGAACCATATATGGTCAGCGTGAAGCAACATCGGCCTCTGTCTCTTTGATGTGTTGTGCAGGAATGAGTGATGCAGGACTTAGGCCTAACGTACAAACAAAGCCCTACAGCACGCACACACATACAGACACGCATGTACGCCCAATGATCTCGCTGACACCCTCTCTTTCATGGCGAGCTAGTTGACACACCGACCCCATCTAAAAAATGGTGATGAGGGACATTTTCAGAGCGTGTGAGGGTGAATGAACAGGTTGCAAGCACATTGTATCCGTCCATCTGTGTTTGTGTGTAAGTGGGTTTGTGCTTGTCTGACCGCCTGAGTGTGCCTGCTTGCTTATATGCACTGTGTCACGCCACCCAAGGCTCCACCGAGCTGTGTGAACTCTCATTAATCCATGAAAGCTACCCTAAGGTTTCACTTCAGGCTATGGTGTAATAGACTGGGGACACTCACCATACACATACCATGTGACCAGGTCAACAACCTTTAATAGCAACATCTGTGCACGTAGCCAGCAATCATGGATGCACAAATACATGGAGTGACCAAGGGCATCGCTGCAAGTGGCTTACCTCTTGTAGTTGCTTGTGTCCTTGCTGGTTTTAGATGGAAAATCAGAGTCTCTCTCAGATAAAAGCAAAAGCATACTTATGATGTAAACATGGTTTTCTCCATTGAGTTATTTCATCTCCTAATTAGCTTCTTTTGTCCACAGTGTATTTCTTGGCAATATTATTCACCCCAGAACATGGGGACAAACTAACAAACACTGCTCACAAAGGCGTTGTCATGGCCAGGGTTTAAAGCATGCCAACAGTAAAGCCCTGCTACTGATTCATCTCATCTATTTTAGTTGTCCTACGCAGGTCTTGTTGCTATGTGAGTTGCTATGATTGACCAGTAGGTCTCACATCCGTACGCAAAGAGAAATTCCATTCCTGCCTGCAAAAAGCCATTATATGAGAAGCAGTGCTTCAAAAGAAGGGGTCTCTTTCATTATGGCTTCTGTGTCAGGAGCTGCAGAAACAATCACATTCCTGCAGCTGTGGAAATTCCTTAAACAACTAATATGCTGTACAGTAAAGCCAGTCAAGCGAAAAAGAAATGCCTTTAAAGAATAGGGCTGTTAGGTGAGATGGCTCTAAAAGTGACAAAGTGAAGTCACCTTACACTGCTTCATATACAGACACATAAAGCGAGGTGTCAGTCTCGCTATCATTGAAGCGAATAAGTCTTAAACGATCCCATCAAAAGGGCCTGCGGGCTAAAATAACAACAGTTGACAAACTATAGGCAAACTGTTGGGCCAGCGAGGATTCAAAGGAGAGTGATATTATTATAATTCACAGGCATGAACATATATTTAATGGGGAAACTGTAACATACGCTCACAATGTATCTGTCAGCATGCTGCAAACACTTACACTGAAGATATGCCGTACATACTGTGTGTCTGTGACAGCCCACACACAAGCGCACCTGTTATCATCAAAAAATATGCGCAACAACGACACATTTTCAAATCTTCCCCTCCACCCAGGAAATATTTTCAACAACAACTCTGGGATTTGTTCAAGTGTTCAAATGTCACTTGCGTTCTTCTGCAGGGCACCGTCTTCCTCATCAGACTCTCATCTGGAGTGCATATGAAACAGGCCCCAGTGTGGGGCTTAGTTCCTGTTCTTCCTGACAGCTACACTCACAATGAGGCCTGTTGGCATCACAGTATTGGTTAACATTCAGCTACTATGCTGCTTAACAACTCCGCTGTGGCTGCTAAGCCCCGTATTAAAGCATAGATAGCACGCCAAGAGTTCTCTGCATGCCACGTTAGACAGGCATGCTTTCATTCAGAGTTCCGCTGAGCAGAGAAAATTGTAGACTTCCTGAAACATAAAGTAGCAATTTTAAGTAAGCAATTACAAGTCCAGTGTATCCTGGCAACAGGTTTATAACTCTGTGCAAAAAAATAAAAAAAGGTATAGGAGTTTTATCTGATAAAAAACAACAGAACAGAGGACAGGTGTAACAAAGGAACTGGATAAGAAAGAGAGACAGAAACAAGAAATGTGTCAATGTTAAATGAGTATATGTCAACTTCAATTGAATTAAAGCGCTGTAAAAAGTGGAGCTCAGAGCAGATGAGGTTGGAGTGAGGAAAATTGGGATAGTGAGGGAGGAAGACGGCCCTCTGTTCTTGTCAGGTGAGCTGACACACACTCACAGTTTTTGACAGTGTTTTGTTAGGAGTTTGCATAACATGTACACTCAGCAATGGCCAGTGGGAGAACTGACAGAGCAGGAAGCATGTGCGCACACAAGGGAGCATCTCCTGTACGCATCCATGCCCGCAGAATGCTTAATAAGGACCACATTAGATATGCAACTGTGTGAGTGTATTTGTGCACATTCAGACATGTGTGTGTTTGTGAAGGTGAGTCCGTCTCTATCAGCGTTCAGTATGCAGCCAGCAGTGCACTGATGGCTGCGCGGCATGGATGACACCTCCTGTTGACAGTGAGCTCCGAGCGAGGACGCCAGTCATAACATAACAGCAGGAAGGTGGGAGGACATCACCTCCAAGCACGCACACACACACACACACACACACACACACGCATATACACAGTGACACACTATGACACAGTGTTAAAGTCACATCAAGGTCCTTATTTAGATTGGCTATCATCTCTGACCTCTCTCTCCATCCTCATTAGTCGGACTAGACAGCCTCTGCAGGCCTGAAGCTGCCGCAGGCCCACACACAAGATGTCACATTGCTTCATCAGTGGTACAGTAACTAATGCACACAGCCCGTAGGTTTCATCCTCTTGGATGTCTTGTCGTGCCATAATTGACTGTTTGATTGACATTCAGTCTGGTTCTTATGATAGCCTTTTGTTGCTCATCTAGAACCAGGTTCAAAATAAACTCAACATTGATCTTTAAGAATCAATTTCACCGGCAAACTTCTCAGAATGTAGGTAAGATGGGTTGCAAATATTTTTTTGTTAAATCTAGAACAGATAACTTAAAGTGTAATACAACATCAGAGCAGCTGAAATCAGAAGACTTCCATTGTCACTGGTGGAACAGTTAGGGGTGCAGAATGACCGGAAAAGGAGAACTAACATAAAACGCTCTGGGACTGACACAAGAGCCACAAGTGAGTTCAAATCAGGCCTAAGTCACATTTCTCTCCCTTCACATTTAAGCTTCAAATGTACTGCCCCTCACCCCAAAAAAACCCAAATAAAATGCCAAAGTTAAGTGTACTGCCCACTTCTTTTAAATGTCAGATGTCAAAATGTCAAATGCCCCTTGAGTACGACCTTAAAAATCAAAATGAAGGTTGAAACAAGCATTATCTATGGACGTCATCTGCCCTTATCTGGGGACCCAATCCAGCCTGCCTAGCCTTTAATTATTTATGTTAGCATGGGTGACAGAAAAAAATGGCAGGTCTTTACCTGCAGGACAAAACCTTTCATTATCTCGTTGTTTCTTTCAGTCTTTGGTTCTAATTCCATTTCTCTTTCTCTTTTTTCTTCTCCTCCCCTTTTCTCTGCATGTCTCGAGTCAATTCGGTTCAGTTCAAAGGGTCTTTATTAGCATGACCAGCCCTGTGGCGAAGTGCCAGCTCAGTGAGAGGGAACGCCATGATGGAACATCAGCAAACCACAGGAATCTCAGCACCGCTATATAAACACGCTCATCAGGTGAAGGGCAATCAACACAGGGGAGAGAAAATCTATGAGCATGCATGTGTGTGTGTGTGTGTGTGTGTGTGTGTGTGTTTGTGCAGTGAGAGGTTCGTGCATGTGGTCTTGTATCATGCTTTAATGTTTTAATCCAGGCTTATGTACATTTAACAGATGAAATCATTTTTATTAAACACAAACAAAGGGTAAATGCAAGATTGCTCTCGCCCACATACGTCTCGCTGGCTGTGACTGGCAGATATATTGTGTGCCACATGCATTACTCATGTCTGCAAAGAGGACACGTCCACGGCATCCCAAGCAGCCACTGCAGGAATCAGAAATCAGGACTTATTGACTGTAGAGAACGAGGGAATTAGCATCTGTGACATCACCTAAAGGTGTCTGTTGGGAGGTAATAAACTCTTAAATTGGATTAATCTGTAATTGCCATCAAATACTAAAGCCACATATTTAAAATTTAGGACATGGAGGCTGTGTGGAGCTGAGATGACTCCAAGTGTGAAGGCACCGCCATGGCCAAGTGCAGTAAATTGGAAAAAAGTATTCCAGTTTATCTTAATATCCCCTAAATGGAAACAATAACTTTTAAAATCACCACCAAGAAACACTACAAGTACAAGTAGCTGCCGAGAATGACTTACTGTGTTCTAACCTTGGATTTCCAAATAGAAGTTAAAGATATTTTTGTTAAATTCAGCAGAGAGTGGAAGTCCTGATGTGACTTTTAAGCCAGCTGCTGTAAATCAATGCAATCTCCCAGTGAGGGTTTCTTTCATCTCTCTCTTTCTGAAAAGTAAAACGTGCTTTTTGTGTTTGGTATGAATACATTGAGATCAATGAGAGAATAAATGAGAATCTATTGGAACACTTGCTATGAGAGTCCCTTCGGGATCCAGTAAGACACTTAATTCAGACACTGAATTATTTTAGTTGTTATTAGCACTGTTTCATTAACATGCTTCCTTGTATCCGTCTTTGATTTTTTTTGGGGCCTTTTAGATGATTTGTGGTGCCATTGTTGAAGCCAAGTCTGAGCTGGGGATTGAGTAGTTAATTAGTCCAACAGTCAAAAGTTTTATTAATCTATTTATTTATTGTCTCTTAAAATATGTAGACCCACACCTGCAATTACTTTCTTGTTCTTTTACAGCTTTTTCAATAATTATATGCAAAGATCATATTTCATTAATTACTACTCAAGCAGATTTTAAAAATTCTGTAGAGGAATCTTATCAAACTGTTAACACACATCACAAAACTCTTGTAAAACAGGACCCAAAAAACCTCTGTAAATATTTCCAGCTTGTTTTACTGAGGTTTTTTTCATACTCAATTACTGAGGCCAGATTCAAAATGCAAACATTTTGTCAAAACTTGCACTCCTCTGCACCACCCAGGTTCAGCAAAACCCTCTGCCCCCACCACTGAAAAAAATCCTGGAGGAAAAAAAGCTCTTTCTAAACAAATGGCAGGAACTGCAAAGCACACAGCTAAGCACAGTTACACAGGGCAGGATTTTAAATTATTAGCTTTCATCTAAGAACTGTACACTTCTGCTCTGGTTTCAGCAGCGTAGTATTTGGTTTTCGTATTTCAGGTTTTTTGTTGGCAACATAGGTCTCGACGCACAAGAAGGCAAATAATGAGCCACACATTCTTTGTTGCCTCCCTCAGTGACTACGCTGAACACTATGGCGGCTCTTATGATTCGTCACTTGTAAATGAGCACATACCATCCTCATTACTGCCTAATAAGTACAACCAAGGGCGACTGCCGCTACGCACTCTCACACAAACACACACTGCTGTCAAACATGCTATAAAACACGTGCACATACACACACACACACCCAGGTGGTCGCACATCCCCTTTGTGTCTCAAACCAGCTCACCTATTAGAAAACCAATCATGTTGTGCACCTGGGTCTATTGACAGTGGGTTTGGTGCAAAGCTAGAAATCTGACTTGTTTTCCTGCAATCTGCTTATTTCTTGTCCTACAAATGTCCTATTTGTCATAGGAGGAAAATCATGAATGCGCCTGGAAAAACCTGAGAATCAGGCTGCATTTGGTAGATTGTTTATATATTGGAATAAATGGTTTGTGTCAGGCGGGTACATTTTTGTGTGTTTGTGTGTGTGCGTTGTGATACAGAGAGAGAGTGTGAGGCTAAACAGGGCAGAGAGAGCACACAGTTTATGTGCTTTCAGAGTACAAATAAGCCCGCTGATACAGAATCACTTTAAACTCATAAATGATAACAAAGGAGAGGGTCAGCAGAGGTCAGAGTGGTCAGCCCCCCTCTCTTTGTTGTTACATTTTACGACTACTGAGAGGAGAGAGAGACAGGTTGGTAAGTGAGTGACTTAAACTTACATTATGGCAAATGCAGGGGTCAACACAATTATTCAATAGCACCTGTACAGTATTATAAAATCCTGGGGCCTATGAACTAACGCTTTTGCTAAAAAAAATAGATTCAACCAAACAGCTTTACAAAAGTACAGCAGATTTTTTTACTTAAAAGGTTTATTACACAGGTAATGGTTGTATGAAAGGGTTAGGTTCGTTAAGGGGAAATAGAGTCAAAAATATGATAACAAGCCCACTAAAATAACACTGAAGTCTTTTTACCATGCAACAATATGGTTTTTCCTCTGGTGACACACTCAAGCCTAATTATAAATTTTCCCTCATTAATTTGTTTTCTGGTACGTAATGAGCATTAGAGTCACATCGAATTTTACACTACACAATACGGCTGTAATTTTCTTATTTTAAATTCAAATTACAGTTCAAATGTAGTTAAATATCGGATATGTGATAATTTGTGCAATTTAAAAAGTTCAGTGTGTATGAGAAAAGATTCATGCCTTTTATTTCAGCAAGGAGTGTTTCTAAAATGTACTCTTTTTTTGTACAAACAGGATATGATGCAATACATAAGCAACTCCTCCATTTCCTTTGTGCATTGTATTGGGAATAATATTTTGTAATAGCAGTAGATCTCCTCTCCTCCCGAGCTGAGGCTGAACTGAGCCTGAGATCAGACTCTCTGCTACAACTACACACACATGAAAACATATTTCCTTAAAAAAAAAGGTGGTAGCCTAATAAAAGCCAGGTCTTGAATAATAACTGGATGCCTGGATAACGCAAACAAGTAAAGGCTCTTGAATACAGTCCGAGGGGAAAAACAGGGGTGAGTTAATTGATGTCCTCTCATATTATGTGCATGCCAAATACGGTATACTGCATATTTCCATTATGTTAGTATAATAAATTTAAAAACTCTGACATCAGACATAAGCAAAATGTTGCACACTCTGTCATCACAAACCATCATTCACCTGCACATAGGACAACACTCAGAGTTTTTTGAATATCATCAGCCTTGCCGGAGTTTTCCAAAAGATCTGTTATCAGTGACCTGAAATTGTGTTTGTGTGTGGATAAAAAAGCAAATCACATCGAAAGAGCTACATTTTGGTAAACATCTGTGAATGTTTGGACAAGGCATTAATATGCTAATGTCCCAGTCTGTATTTTATTTAAACATTCAAGCACAAAAAGATGGCAGCTCTTGCAAGTCAATGAATTTTTTTTTTTCACAGACCACATTCCTGCCAGCATTTCACAAAAAAAGCTTTGTATAGAGATTAAAGGTTTCCTTCCAATGAAAAACTAAGGCCTTTCATTTGCATTAGATACATGATACCGTATATGTTAATAGCATAACAACACTCCTTTGATAGGGCAGATGCAGTGGATCAAAACAAGGGTTTAAACAGAAATACGACCAGAGCCATTGGTACTTTGGTCCTCACAAAAGAACCAGCCTTATAAATGACCTCAATAACAAGTCCAAGGAAGTTAAAACTTTGAACTCTCCAAAAATCAGTTCCCAATCAGTTACCAATCAGTTACCAATCAGTTAAAACTAAAGAAGTCCACTGGATGAGATGAGAAAAGTTTCAAGTATTCACAACCAAGCCAGGGTGCCAAAGATTTAACCCTCCTTGGAAAATTATGATCCTGATGACTAAGAATTGTCACACACACGATCAGTCCTAAGGAAGTAAAAATAAAGACTTGCCTTTAATACAAGTCTGTCTTCCTTACAAGACCTGTTACCTTCTGCAGATTAAGTGAATGAAGAGCCTGGTCATAAAAAAGGTAGAATAAAGTAATTAAATCATATGGCTCCTCAAGACTTTAAAGACCTGATCAAATTCTGCTAAAAAAAGACTAATTTTGGAGGGGTTTATTATATTCAGAAAAATGTATTCTCTGTTTTACAGCCACTTCTATATTCAGTGACTGCACATGAGCAAGTGTGCTTCATGTAATGATCCTAGAAAAAACAATACCCAGTGCCACTACACTACCAAAGTCACCTCAAAGACCAGCACTTTTCCTGAGGGCTTGGCACATCAACAGTACAGACAGAATTCAAGTAATCTTTGAATGAATGCTGGCTGCACATATCGCACAGTACACTTCACACTGTGCATAGAGAGAAACAGCTGTAGTCTTTTGTTAATCTAAAACCCTCAAAATATTAAAATCTGACTAAATCCAAACTTGTGACATGTAATTAAGAGTCCCTGTGTCCTCCGTGACACAGTGACAGCCGACTGCAGCCCTCTAATTATCCTGGGCTGTAAATATTGTATTATTCCATATTGAGCCACAAATTACACTCTGTAACACATGCAGCACTAAATACTGCTGATAAGAGATGACACACTGACGCCTCCGTCTGTAGCTGCACCCCGTGTCTCACCTTTCACCTGTCTCTCAACATGCCATCATCATAATTCCCACACATACACACCACAAACCACCTAATGCGCCATACACCATAATCACTTTCACACCTCAGAGTGACAGAGAGAGGGAAGAGAGGCAGAGAGAAACAGTGGCAGAGTGATTAGCTTGACATCACACGCAACAAGGGTGTGATCGAGGAGGGATAGCAGGCGTGAGTAGAGGAAAAATGGAGAGCAGGTGAAAGGAATGAGAACAAAGCTATTAAGACGGCGAGACAGTCACAGAACTGAGGTATAGAAATGAGAGAGGGAAAAAGAAGAGAGATGGGCAGTCAGCGTTAAAAACGAGATGGGACGAGGAGACATACTGAAGGCAGACAATAAAAAATCAACACCGTTTCATTTTTGTTTAAAAGAAAGAGGCGAAAGAGAGAGAAGAATTCCTTGATGGCTGAAGAAAAAAATGAGCGATAGATAGGACATGCCTGGAGGATATCACTATATTTATACTCTACTATGCCATTATTTATTTCTTTCTCTCCCTCCTCTGCTCCCTTGCTCCCTTTGACGGGCCTGATTTTTATTAATATGCATATCTTTGTTCTTTTTTCTTGATTAAGGGATGGAGATTGGGAAGATAGTGCCGCAGGGGCTGGTGAAGACCACACTCCTGCCGGATGGAGGACAGTCCCCCCGCCTCCTTTCCCTTCTTCCAACAATCCCTCCATCCTTTTTTTCCCCAATCCCCCACAGCATGCCTCCACCCCACCTCCACCGCCTTGTGTATCCTAGCCTATCATCAACATTCCCTCCTGCCTCCTCACTCTTGACTTCTCTACAATCCCTCATCCTGGGTAGCTTCCTTCTGCCCTCCCCCTCTTCTTCGTTCCCCATATGCACACCACTCATCTTCATCTCATCAACCATTTTCTGCATCTACAACCACTGAGGTAGGAGGGCTCTACATTCCACACCCATGTTTATCCATTGTAATATAACTGGAAAATATGATCTGAAAAATTAACAGGACTTTATTCACAGCATTTTTTACACACACACACAAACACACACACATGTTTAAAAATCACATTTAACACAGTTTAATTAAAGTCCAGAAATAAGCAATGTTTCACTCTAATGAATAACAGCATGTCGAAATCCTCATGCATGTATAAAAATTAAATAAAATTACTGTGTTGCCAGGGATGTGGCCTTGAAATGACAATGCAAGTCCATCTGTCTGCATGGCAGTCCATTACTTTGGTTGATGGTGAAATACAACACATTTGGATGGATAGTCATGAAACTAAGGAGTATTTCCCAGGCTGCTATCCAGAAATTCACATAGTATCTCCTCATTTCTTATCTCACAACTCATCATTATCTACTATGTAGTCCTTGAATCAGAGTTATTCAGGAACTACTCATTAACGATTCATGAGTTACCAGGCTGTTCCTTGCAAATTCCTCAGTAACTACTCACATTTTGTGCACCTCGTTGTATTAGAAATAATTTTATACGTCTACATCTTTTGCAAAAAAAATTAAAAGCTTTTTATGCACTTAGTCATCTTGTAAGTGAAGTCCATGTTTGTAAAATAGATGGAATATTAATTAAAATCTTTGGTTTTGCCCTCAAACCACCTTCCTTCCTCTCACCTCCATCTTCTTTACTCCTCCAACTTCATCCCGCTGCTAACAACCTAATCCTCCAGCCTCCCTGATATATTAACATGACAGCCGTCAGCACCTCTGTGCAGCATGGCCTTTGTCTGTAAGGATCGAGGATGGGTGTATGTCTCTAAAGATCTGTCACAGCTTGCGTGGTTCAGTCAAGTGTGAAGGAGTTTCGGGGAAAACATATAGTACACATAAATATTTATTAACAGTTATTGAATGTGAGCTGTATATTTTTATTTGTTTGTTTTTTTTAGTTTATCGTTTATTTTGTAGCTATGCTGTAAATAAGCCTAACCCCTCTTCAGAATAAAATCATTATTTAAAATTTCTAACATTGTTAAATGTGATACAACAGGTTTTTAAAGTTTCTTTATTTAGACACTTGCACCAGTTACAACACCAAAAAGTTGCTGACGTGAATATATCAGTGATGAAGTCCTAATTAAAGCAGTGGTTCACCCAAATAACCTTGGAAAGAATTCTTATTTACTTACATTGGTATGCAGATAGTCTACAAACCCGGTCTGAGTGATATTTAGGCTGAATTACAATGAAGTAAAGTACCTTTCTAAATTACAAGACAGTTTTAGATTTTTTGTAATATTGGCTTTTAGCAATTAAGTAATTTTAACAAATTGTTGATGGTTATTTATCAGAAATCTCATTCTGTTATATTTTACACAGGCATCAACGCCTTGATGTCAATTTATATATACGTTATTTAAATGTTCTACAACTGCATATCTTCAAATTGTGAGGGAAAACATGTTTTCACATTTGTTCTTTTCTCGACCTGTTTAAATAAAAATTCTTGTGACATCTGAAATGTGGCTTTGACTTATAACTGAACATTTAGCCCACTTTGCAAAAAATACATACACATCCTGTATAACCATTCAGCCAGAATTCACAGAGATATAATTTTTGGTCAGTATTACTCAGCCCTAGTTTTAACTTACTATCAATGGCTTTAATAGTGATAATTTCTTGGGTAGAAAGTCGTTCCAGTAAAAACTGTTGAGTGTAAAATCACCCGAAGTAATTGGGACACTGTTTCTGGAAGGACACTCTGCAGCTTCATCTTTTTAAGGTAATATTTTATTGCTGTGCCGACCTCAAGCAGGCAGAAATCTCACAGAGAGACATCTTAAAACCTGGTGATTAAAAACAAAACTATCTGATTGGCTAGAAAACTTCCTGAAGCAAGTGGAAAGAAGATGTAACTTGGGTTAATGGACCAGTTAAGTAAGATTTGAAACGCAGGAATTTGGTAAGTGAGAGAGTATTTCTAGTATTCTCACTTTTATTCAAGTATTGGATCTAAATTCTTTCTCCATCACTGCTTTCTGCCATCTACCTTGGCAAGCATCACCAAAGCAAACAAACTCAGGCGGGCGTCTGTCTGACAACGACTTTTATTGGTCCAATAAAGCTCAAACAACGGACCACTGCCTCGATCAGCTGTTGTCACTGAATGTGTGTGTTTGGATGCATGTGTGTGGATGCATTTTTCTTTCGTGAATGAGGATAGACGACTTTGTGTGTCTACGATATGTATGTCTCTGTGTCATATCACATTTACCGCCTCGCTTCATTCAACACCCATTGCTTCATACTACTACAATGATCTCTCACTATCATTCCTTTCTTTTGGCCATTTTTACACTATCTGTCCCACTGTGATGCATTTTCTCTTCCCACCCTTAAGCCTGCAATACATGCATGGTCATACACACGCACACGCACACACAAACGGATTGCAGATGTGCTGACACAAGGATATTCTTCCTTCCGCATGAGCTTTCTCCTCTAAGCTCCGGGTCAGAAAAGAGCATCCACATACCAGTAACAGCTTAAAGACTGGATCTTATTCTCTAAAAATGGAAGAAAAGAAAACACTCATGCACAGAAACCAGTGCACACACACACATATGTGCTGCTTTTTTTCCTGCATCCTTCACCCTCTCTGGAAGCCTGTTTTCTCCCAACAGCACTTGCTAATCGTCATCTTTCCCTCCCTTGTTCCCTTCTGGAACAAAGGTGAAGGGCACAGAAAAGAGCAGATGAGGGGGGGAAAGAGATGGAGACTCTAATGGTGAGGTTTTTCAATTGGGTTGATTTATGGCTGGCCGTTACCATTATTTTACCATTTACGCCAGCGGGCTGAAGGAACCAGGCTGGACAGCTCCAGCCGGAGATCGGATAGAGAGCAGGACACCAGGGCCACAGGAAACATACACAATGAAGAAGAATACTGCCAGACTTCTAGGATAGAGACAACAAGGACAGAGAATAACAAGAGAAAGATAGGAGAGAATGAAGAAAATGAGGGAGAAAGATAAAGAGGAAGAGGAGGGCCTTAATGAATGTAAAGGCTATAACAGTGAGGTGAGGTAAATTGTTGATTAACTCAAGAGTTTTTCATGCGTGTGTTGCTTCACCTTAACGTTCCAATTTAGCAGGTTACACTCTGATGCTTCGAGGCCAGAGACAAGACATGCAAGCGTCTTTAGGATACCAAGTTTGACTAAAGTAAGACAGAAGAGACCGACTGAGGTGGACAGATAAGAGGCAACAGGGAGCTGTGACAGAGGAGAGAAAGGAGCAGGTAGGGTGAGTAAGACAGAGAGAGCAAGATGGAGGAAATGTAGTGGTGAAGGAGAGATAAGAAATGAAGATAGAGAGGAAATATTGAAAGTTGAGAAAGAGCGCAATAGGGGGAGAATGGATAATTCAGCTGGAGAGGAGGAAATTCACAGGGGGGAGGGAGATACCATCAGTTCTACAGATATGGCGGGAGATAGCCACTGCAGAGGGACAGGATCAAGATTTCAATACAAACCAGAAAGGAACAGAGAGCACTGCATTATCACAGAGCAAGAAACACAATTATTACTTTCGACAGTCCCTGAGAGAGAGGAACAAAAAAAAAAACAAAGAGTGAGTTCGGGCAGCCATGATGCTCTAAATAACACAACAATTTGGTGGCAGAAAGGGATGAACTGGATGGGAGGCTAATTCGTTTTAATTGGTCTCTGCAATCACAGGGCGCGATGAGGAAGATAATGACGGGAGGGACAAAACGACTCTCTCACTCTGATCCAGCCTAACTGACTAAATTGAGTCTGTCACATCAATGTCATTTAAGTGATTCAACAATGGAAATCAAATGTCACATATCAATTAATGTTTAATGAGTTGAACGGGTGCAGAGCAGTAGATAAAGCACCTCATCCTACACAATATTTGCAAAACGTGGCATTTGACGCTAGGGATGGCAGGCATTTGGCAGCATTTCTATACCGCAAACCAAACACAAGGGGACACCTGTCATTAGCACTTATAATGATGCAGTTTGGTGTCTAAGTAGCTTGTAGCACTGTGCCAGAATTAGCCACATACATTCCTTTAACACCTAAGCCAATAGCGTGACTTTGAGTTGTGCTTTCTGGTTGGATGACAACATTTATTTGGCTAAGGAGACCTGAGCAGTTTTGACAGATGACAAGTTGAAAAGATAAAACACATCAAGCAATAATCAGAGGCCTGTGTTTTCATCAGCTAAAACCATTCTGTACTGTTTTGTTTATGTGTTTAGTGTTTTAGTGTTTATGAGCGCATTAGTCTGTGCCCCTGAGTGTGTACTGTATGTGCATGATGACATGTGTGCATACGTGTGTGTGTGCATGCATGAGGTAAATCTGTGTACGGTCTTGGATGTTGCCAAAATGTGCAGGAAAAGAAGGCACACTGTATAAAAAGGATTAGCTCACTATTATGGAGGAGCTGTCAGATGCCTATAAGACCAAAACACATTTCCCCTCCCGTCACCCTTTAACTGATGTTGCTTAATCTCCACCCAGATCCGCCTCAGAAAGACTTAAAGGCTGTTACTGATTCCTCTAATGCTTTCAGACGAACCCTATGTTCTGACATGTATTCAGCTAGCTCGAAAAAAAAAACCTTGAAGAGCACAGTGTAAAACAGTGATGGAAAAGCAGCGAAAAACTGTGTATTTCACCCTGAGTGATGTGGGGGAGGGTCGGTTATGTAGAGGGTTATTCATAACCAGCAGCCTGCTATACTGGAGGCTACCAAACTTCAGCGAATGTATTAGCAAATCACAAGGCAGAGTTTCTAATCACACCACCACTGCACAGGGCTGCATGGGCTTATAAGGTGCTGGTTCATATTCTCAGCCTTGGGGGAGCACTGGGTTAATATTCCAAGTGCCTATAGATGAGTTATGATTTGAAGTGGAAGTGCCGGAAGAGTTATGTAATTTGTGTTATCGTTATCAGCTGTAATAGACATTATCATTAGTTTGTTTCTAGCAAATGAAAAATATGAAACCTATCCCTGCCAAATGGAATTACAGAGAGACTCAGAGATTATTATAATGGTTCTCTTAATAAATGTGCTGACAAAATAGTATCATTGGGTAGTTGACAGCATAATTGGTAGGTAATTTTGAAATAATGAGCAATGAATAGATAATGCAGTGGAGTAGATGATCTCTGATGTTTTCATGTCTACATAGGACACTTCGGCTTTGTGGAATATTCTTTTTAATTAGTGTCTCCATTCTTTATCATCAGTGCATGCATGATTAGACAACCATGAGGGCAGAAATGGTAAAATACTAGCGTATGAACTTTTCAGCAGAGTAAATGATTGCAGCCACAGTTCTTTTATCAATATGGCCTCTTGGTCTCTAATGAGCCTTACACCTTCAGCTTTGCCTTGCTCGAAAGCAAACATTGTTCATGTTTATTCATGATATGCCAATATGGGCCACTTCAAAAGATTGTCCGTTTGGCACTTTCAAGAGAGGTGCTCTCTCTCTCTCTTTCTCTCTCTCCTTCTTCCTGAGTTACAGTAGCTCTCCTTTGGCCCAGCCTGCTGCATCTGTCTCGCTGCCAGGACTCGAGCTTTATTTACCGTAAAGCTTTCACACAGATAAACACAGCAACTCAGCAGCTGCCGTGCATGCACACTCACATAGGCAAACACGGAGGCACACGCAGGTGCATTTTGTGCACCAGCACGCTCCAAGATTTTGGCTTATGATCAGAGAACAACAAAACAAGGCTGTTCTGGGTTTGGCTGTTTGTTTGATTCCTGTCTTTCTCTTTTGTCGATTGTTCTCGCTCAACACACCTTCCTCATTTTTCACACACTTCAATTTTGATGACTCTCCTTCAGTCCTCAATCTTCCCTCTGCTGTACCCGTGAGAAAGCATTGGCCCGAGCTGGAGGGCTTGTCAGAGTGCGATGTGGGGGGGAGAAGGGAGGATAGTGAGAGAGTTAGTACTCAGTCTCTCCATCTCTGAACCCCCCCCCCCATGTTTAATCGATGTGTTTGGGTTTTCCCCTGTGGCTGTGGCCCAGGCAGCTTTAAAGGTGAGCCCAACAGAGCTTTCCCCTTCCTCAATGAGGGCACCGAGAAAACCAGCTGCCCTAAGTCTTGCAGATTAGTTAGCCACTGGAGGACTTTACACCTTTCTGCTGAGCTATCGCTTCCTATCTCCTCTCCCCCCACACCTCCTCCCCTCTGCCTCCAACATCCCCTTACTGGAGAAGCCTTGGAGGATACGGTTGTACACACACACTTCCCTTCATTAGCATATTTCTGAATTTGGGTCTTCTTTTAAATAGATTATTGTACAACAGTGTTTTAATATCAAAGCCTCTGTGGGACAGTAAACCAGGTTGCTGTTGTAATGGTGTGGTCTTTTTTTTCTCTGCTTCACAGCAACACCAAGTGAGATGGATACGTGGGGGGCAGCAAAGACGGTGGTAAGCCCACAGGTAAGCATTTAGATGAATTATGCACACACACAAATATACGCACATAAAATCTAATACATTACAATCATCTAAATAGTACACTGATCTCTGCAGCAGCATGGCCTGGCAGGTCTGATTGCCAAATGAAAATAAAGGCTGCATGTACAGTGGTGACACACCTCATCAGTCACAGATAGCCTGTGGTCACAATGATTACCTGCTGTATGTAAATCCATAGAGCAATAATGCAGGTTATCCCCTTATGAGACGCTGTTGTTATTATCATGGACAGGATATCACCAGCAAGCGCCACTGGCCAACTGTGAATGACTGATTATGTCCCATTGAGACAAGATGGTGAAATTGGAAAATGGTGATTATCAGGAGCCCATGTTACGTAAATCTTCAGGCAGCGCAAATGATGGCTGTCTGTTTTGTTCTCATTTGTCTGAGTGGGCAAAGGTCTGACACTGACGGGTAAATACTGATTCTTCACTGTGGAAGCAACATAACACTGCTAATTAACTACCTAGTATGTATCTGGATTTCTACCAAAACACCATCAGGTTACAAACTCTTGTTTTTTCTGATGTATTATGCAGGTAATTCCCTAGTGTACCTTTACGGTTGCTGTACGTTACGTGAGAGGAGTCGTTTGTAGGTCTGAAACAGAGAATTAACAAGCTTCTGCAGTATTTTCAGCATTAATTCCTCATTGTTTTGGCTTTACTGTTTGGGTTCACTCTCACTACCTTCATAAGCCTTTTTTACCGGAAAAAACACATAGTTGTTTTCATAAAAATACATTGAAAGCATCGCCATGCACACAAAGACAAAAGTAGCGACTACATGGTGAACATACAGAGGCATTTAGCAGATGTTTTCCTCGAGACTTGATAGAGATCAAAGACAGTGCTGAAAGCAAGGGTGAAAATACTTATATTCATCAGATGTTCAGATGACTGAAAGTGAACGCTAATGTTTCTCTGCATCTGTTGGGTGTTTGAAAAGGCAACTGTTTGCTAACATGTTTGCCACTTTATGAGGTGTAATATATGTGTTTTTGTTTTTTTTGTTTAGAACTTGTTTCTGCTGCCTCTAAGCAGCCAAAAAACACAAAGTCAATAAAACACCTGTTGTATATTATACATACATACAACACCATTCCCAGTTTGCTTACTAATTACTGATGCTTAACAACTTTAATCTGGCAGCTTTTGAGTAATAAACACAACATTCTGCATCCCAAGGTATTGTACTGACTTACAATAATTTTTCTGTAATTGTTTCACCACTGACCTGCAGACAGTGAGACTGAGGATGACAGCAAGAGGGTCAGGACTGTGTGTGCTCTATCTCTCTCTGCCGGTTATACTTTGGATCAAAGACTGAAATTCTCTGCATGAACATGACCACAGCTCTGTTTGTGCAACGGTACCTCTGTCACACCAGTGCTAAGCATGAGAGCAACAGATCGCACAGATGAAACCATCCCTTAGAGTTTCATTATGTATGGAATTCAATGTACTTACAAAGACACACAGGCAGCACAGTGTGGCTCTCATCTTGACAGATCACTCATCTTCACACAGACAGAAAAAAAAGGCCCATGCAACATTTATAGCACAACATGGCACATACGCACATTCACGGGCCATGTCAGATGTTTATGTATACAAAGACCTATAATATCTTCTGCTCACACATGCAAAAACACAAACAGCTCATCAATCAAATGCATATCATCATACATCTGACGAATAGTGTGTTGTTTTCATCTGATGTTTCTGGATTTTGTGGATTTTGTGGAACTGAAAAATCACCACAGCACTTGAAAATTCAGAGAAAAGCACAAGATAAATTTCTACAGCTTTATACTTTGATTCCTGAGCAAGTGAATAGCTCAGGAGGACTTGAAATAAACACTGGTCAAACAACTCTGAGGATTACATCGAGTACTACTGAACCAGAGGCAGAAATTGTTTTTCATTTTAACTGAGCCTCTTGGATGATGTGCTGCTATTTTGTAGCTCAAGTGAAGTAGAAAAGCATCACCCTGAGGAAGGTGTCATGCCGTTTAAAGAGTTTCTTTGCTTAAGTGAAGTATTTTTACTTTATGTCATGCACACATCCATATGAGTTTAATTACAGTAAGCACTTCCTTCCCTGGGTCCCTGAATCTACGTTATTCACAAGCTACCATTTTACATCCAAGCTAATTTGCAAGTTAAACCTCAAAAAGGCAATGATGCAGATAATGTTATACTATTTCATGACACTTCTGTGTATGTGGTTAAGGCAGGGGGCAGTGGTAGGGGGGGTGCTAAGTTTTGACTCAGCAGGAAAAAAGCTGCACTATTCCCCAGACTCACCACATTTGAGTACAAATCTAAAGCCCCAAAAAATCCCAAATGACTTAATTAATCACATCTGTTGTATTTTTTTATTCAGTTGTAATGACATGATATGATCCCATTTGGAGTATTATGTTTCATTGCATCAATTAAATATTCAGCAGTTTAAAATCAGGCAGTAGCCCATAATCAACTGCTGCATCACCATTTGGGCAGAGGCAGCTGAGCTGGAACTGACTTGCATGCTAATACATCTGATTGGCGGAGCTGATTGCAGGCTCTTGACTTGCAATCCCAAAATAACAGTGTTGTGGCAGCAATGAGACACAGGGCAAAACATGGACATGATGAAGAAATTTGGCCCATAGACTTTGTTTTAAGTGCGAGAAGCAGAGATGGCACATTTTGTATTTAATTTGCTGCATATTGCAATTTTGTCGCTCACTAATTTTGTTGCTGAATAATTAAGAAATAGAAGGTGATGCTTTATGTCACTTTCTCTCTGAGTAAATTAACATTTTACTGATTTTTTTTTTTAACAGAGGGTGGTACATCTGCTGCCATAACATCTGGCCAGGAAAAAAAGCTATAAGTAAGGATGATTTAATACTGTACCAAATTACTTTGATAATTACATTAAAGAAAAAAAATCACAGGTGGGTGCATTTTGATTGGTCAAACACATGGGACAATGCAGCACTGTCATCCACCATAAGAACTTTCATTAAACATTAGCTGTTACCAGTAGCTTTTAACGCAAGCCTTATAAATGGAACAAAACACCCAGACAGTCTTATTTTCCTGATGTTGTTGTTGTATTTTGTGCAGAAGCAATGTTGCTATGCAAACTGCCGTCTGGCTTGCGTCAATTAGCAAACCAAATGGTGTGGTGAATGCAAATTTTAAAAAAGCCCTTGAAGGTTTGCGGGTCTAGGCAGAGCTCCCCAGTGGGCATTTTCTCTTGTCTCTATGTGAAGGGTTATGTTTAGAAACATCTGCATTATTTATAGAAACATTTAGGTTTAATGGTCTCCTGTTGGAGGAAAGGCTTTGTTTGCTTTATGCTTTTTAGGTAAGACTGAAGACCGAGTCCAGTTTTATTGTTATTATGTAACTATAGAGAGTAGGAATGCATAATGTATATCAGGGCTGATAAATGATCTAATAATAATATATCTGTATTAATATCTGTCATAATGATAATGTAATTATCCAACAAATAGATCTAATTATACAATATAATTGTTTTTGTTGACTAAACAAACAGAAATTCTAATGAAGTGTTCTATAAAATCCAAGGTACGAAAACGCACCTCACCTTTGAAGTTCCTTGTGAAGCTCAGCAGCCTATCTTGTGCTTTAGTGTTTTGTCTGCAGATTGTGCATCCAGAGGCTCATGATTCAATACTAGCATTTATTTTTGTATTTAATACATGTCCATTTTTACAAAAATAATGTCAAAGAGTTTGATTTGAATTCTTGGGAAAAAATTTCTATTAAATGTTTGTGATGACATAATAATCAGAGCTATGGAGTTATGAGTCATCCATCTTTACTTACTATACCTTAGCTTTTCATTCCCTCAGGTGTGCATAAACTACAGGTAATGGTTGAACATCTTTTAAAAATGTGAAATTATCAGTTATTTTTATCAGTATCAGCAGTTAGAGGCAGGTAATTATCAGTTACCCCTATCAGCTAAAAAAATATATATTGTGTACCACCAATTTCACACTTCAGAGTACAGCTTGTCTAAGTATGTTCAGCAAATACAAGGAAATCCAGTCTGATCCAGGTTCATCATAGAGTCCTGTAGAGTCAGAGTTAAGCTTAGTCCTATATGTAATAATGATCAGTTTAAGAGAGAGGCAACGCCTGTAGATATCACAATGTGTGCCATTATTACGCTGTCAGACAGAGAGTTGCTCAGCAGCAGCCGCATTAAAACGTAAAAAAGACTCACCAGACCAAGGCTGACAATGCTGTTCCCTGAATAACTGTTGAAACATTTTTTCACACAAAAGCAATTACATAGAATCGTAGCAGAATGGACGAACAGTACAAGACTTCTTACAGAAAGTTCAAGCTTATACTGTAATGGACGACACGGCCATTCTACTGTAGGCAATCTGTCTGGGTATGCCTACAGCTTGTCAAAGTCTTCAGAAAAGGACTTCCCCAATAAATGCTCATACAATTTCAATCTACTTAAATATACGAATGGATAATTGTTAGCATTGTGATAACCAACTGTAATGATTTCTCTGATCAGAGCAGTCACTCATTTAATGTGCCCTCACTGTTCTATCTCAAAATAAACTAACAGTAAAATTAAACTGGTTTTCCTCGTTCTGCAGCATGACTCCCTAAGGCCTCCTCAGGGGTCTGAAGACAGGTTTGATCAGTGATTGCACTATGACATCCCCTGCTGAGACTCCATTTTCCAGCACGATTAGACTACACTACATAGGTTTCTCTCTGAAATATATCGTCTGATCTTCTGATACATGGACTGATATTTTTTGACAGATAAATGTGGTGACCATGTGGTTGGCAAAGTTTTTGTAAACAGCATTGTAACCTCTATTTTTAAGTTTTCAGAGAAGTTTCTCTTTAGAAAGTTAAGAAGAAACATTCTGAATATTTACAAAGTTTAGCAGTTAATGGACCCCCTGCTTGGCTAAATTAGCAATAATTTTAATTTCTTTATACTGCGATTTAGTTCTCGTTTTGCCTGCAAACTAACTTTTCTTCATGGCAAAATAGAAGATGCATTTCACTGAATACAAGTCACTGAGGAAAGCTGGACCGACCTTAGCTGAAGCTTAAAACATGATGAGCATGGTGACATAAGCGTACCCTCTGGTGAGAATCAAGAAATTGACACAGACTTAATGAGCAGTCATGCCACCATGAAAACAACACGCAACACTACCCAGAATGCTTTTCGCCAGCTTCGCCATGTTCTCTCAGGGACAGGTCCTGAAATGACCTCAAATAAAGCCTATCAGGCTTTGTTGCTCACACACTCACACAAGGCAGCGGCAAGCTAGCAGTGAAACATTGTAGCTGTGACTTTCTGAGCGTCGGCCAGCTGAGTGATTAGGACAGGCCGAGTCAAGACTGATCACCTGAGCCTCAGACCGAGTTACAATTACACTGATAGAATACTGACCTTTTCTACTGATGCTAATGCAGGAGAGACTCACTGCTGTCTTTAGTGTTGTCCTGGGCACTAAATAACTAGAAATACACAAAGCGGTTACAGTAACAGTACACACATACGAATGATCACACTGCCACCCGGCTCACACACATTAGACACATTGCTTTTATCTTTTTGCAATCCAATCTTAATGACTCCATTAACTGAGAGGCCATTAGCGGCATTCACTTTATGGCCAGCCAAACAGCCCAGTCGGGAGCACATTATGGAAAGGGCATGTGTGTCCTAATGTCCATTTCTTGTCATTCTCCTCTCTTTCACACACACAGACACACACACACACACAGACACACACACTCTCTCTCTCTTACACTCACTCAATCTCTCCCCCTAGGCCAGCTACCCCGAAGCAAGCAGGAGTGGACAAACGACTAAGCAAACAGGGCCATTTTTTGTGCTCCATTAGGCAATGAGGAGCAAAGGTTTAGCGCAGGCTGCAGTGCCTCGCGCTGGTGGTCAAGCGGCAGAAGATTGAAGGCAGAGGAAACTGAAGTGCTGCTTAGTGTTAGAAGAGATCTCATATCCCAAATTAGCCTGGCTTGTTTTGGAACAGGAGTTGTCTGAGACACTTCAGGGGTGAACCACCACACAAGAGGATGCCAGTCACAGTCCCACAGTTGATAGGAAAATGATAGATTCAGAGTTGAAAACAGTCTAAAAATGATGTTTTTCTGCTCTGTCATACACCTTGTGTACACCTTGTGAAAAGAATGACACATTTCCTGCTGCATTGCAACAGAGTTAAAGAAATAACAGCTGCTGACCATCTCTGAAGAAAGACCAGCTGTTCCCACCAAAGAACTGTGAAATAATTGATACAAACAATTTGATTGTGTTTTTCCCTAAACGATAATAAAACCGGAGAATTATCAAGGAACGACTTTGTCAAGCACAAATAAACCTTGAACCAGCCAATATTAATCTAAACCAGCGATTAGCAAAACTAACCCTGAGGGAAAATGGGCTCACTGATCTGAAAACAAGGACAATGGGAAGTTCTGAGACCCAGTGTGAAAGATTATCATATGAACCATGTGCATTATTGCCACAGTGTGGACCAAGTCGGGTGAAAAGATACACTGTACTAACATAGTATACTGCTGCTGTGAAAATCACTTCAAGGGAGACCAAATGATACAAACATGCAACTGATAATTATCTCCATGTTGCCTTTTTGTTTCTGCATGTCTGG
This sequence comes from Acanthurus lineatus, assembly GCA_029814665.1. Classification (NCBI taxonomy): domain Eukaryota; kingdom Metazoa; phylum Chordata; class Actinopteri; order Acanthuriformes; family Acanthuridae; genus Acanthurus; species Acanthurus lineatus. The sequence continues at coordinate 8,630,391 of JAPZDV010000025.1, forward strand.
ACTCGCTGAGCATAGCGCAGTTCAACACGGATACTTCTTGACTGGAGCTGTACTGGTTCTACGACGTGACTCATGCAGTTGTTTTGTGACTATGGGGCTCAGCTGAGGACAGCCTGGGGGTCAAAGTTCCTTTGATGTCACTGAAGCAGATACACTCCTTGACATGTACATGAAACCTCCACTGGATGACAAATGTGCTGCACAGGAAGAGAAACCGAAATGAATGGGTGCCAACTCGAAGTGGTTTAAGGCGGTTCTAAGCTGCATGTTTGTGCCGTGTGTCATATTTCATTGATTTCGTTTTGCACCCTCTACTCTACTTTGTTATTTGTTATTCTTGTACTATGCCATCACATGCTAAATAAGTCTTTTCTGTTTCCTGCTCCAAGCTAATCTTTAGCTCTGCAGGCAAATGGTTAGTCCTGCTGAGAGGAGAGAGAAAATACTTCATATCTCATAGAAGGGTGCTTGAGCCCATCCCAACCCTGATATTAGCTCAATACTGTGGGAACAGTGGGTTTTTAGACAGTTGTTCTTTACTTCCGCTGGGTAGGACTGGACAGTGGTTTTTGCTGCCTGCTTGTTTTTCTCCTCTCCCGAGGGGTGGGAGACCATTTATCAGCTACCAGAAGAACATGTATTGATGTGCAACACAGCCTGGGAATTCACCTTTTTATTACACTTTAAACTGCAAGGTCAACTTGGCAGGAATCCGTGTCAAAGCTGTCAAGCGTGAAAACATGAAACAAATAGCCCACGCAGAGGATTTAAAACATAAAACGAGATAAGGGGCAGAAGTCTCGCCATGAGAGCCCTAGTTTATGTCACATGTTGCATGTTTACTTGCCTTTTTGTCTCTTTTGGAGCTTACAGTACAAATATTAACAACAGGAGAAAAGATAAAGTCAGTCGAAATTTGTCACATATTGATAACATCCATCTTTCTGAGTGAAATCCTTGGCTGATGTCTTTTGTTTATGGTCACTTGTCATATAAAATAGCTATACCAAATCTTTCAGCTCAGCAGCAGAGAAGCAGAGAAGCCATGTCGTGAAGCACAGGCCCTTGTGACAGTGTAATGTAGTCAGTACAGTCATGCCTTTGATGCCATCATATGCCACTCCTCTCTTCTCTGGGTCTTCTGATGATGACAAAGGGGATCGGCAGCAGTGTGTTATCAGTGTGCAGCTGCAGTAATCGTATTATTTAGTAATCTTAATTCTGAGAGGCTGACCAACAGTGTGAACAAAGCGGGGCCTTGGTAAGCCCATCAGAGTTCTCCCATGGAGCAGAGGTCTTTTCCTGCTCCACAGCCCCTCTAGATCCACGCACTCCCTTTTTTCCTCTCTGTTTCTCACCCTCCCTCCTCTATATGTCTTCCTCTCTGTTACTTTCCTGTCTCACACTCGCTGTCTTCTCTCTGCTCTTATATCTACAGAATGCTTTTTTATTTCTCTTTCTCTCACTTTTTTCCTTTCTTTTTTTTACCACCCTCCCAATCTTTCTGTCTCTGTGACGCTCTGAGCTGGGAGTTTGTGTAATGGCGTTATTCACAGTTCATTGGTCTGTTTGAAGGGACTATCTTGATTGAGCGTCTCCCGGTGCAGGGCCTGGTGACTGTGGGGAGTGTATAAAGATGTGGATGTGTCCGCGGAGATAGATGGGCTTAGTAATATGCAGGACGTTGCAGGGGTTGGGTCTCAGGATACGGTTTCTTCCAAGGCAACACATAGAGAGATAAAAGGAGGCTGAAATAATATGCAGCCGGGGTGTAATGCTTAGGGCATTAGACGTGAAATGGAGGCAACAAAGAACTAGTCAGGGAATCAGAGTCATTCTCATTAGCTGGTTCACCCATTTCGGTTTTGGCCCCCACCACCTCCTTTCCATCTCGCCCTAATGAATGCAAGTATACTGACACAGAACCAAAAAAACTGCTCTAAGAAGCAAAAATACTCACCACTAATTAGTTCAAATTAACCTCAGGACCAATATGCAGGCACGCACACACACAGCCCTCCACACACACACACACACACTCAAACACACACACAGAAAGGCACCTCCTTCGCCTCTTTCTGACACTACTCTGATGCTGTTGTAAGCTTGGCTGTAAGATCAAAATCTCTGTCTTTGGCAGACACACACATGCGCACATGCGCACACACACAAATACACACACTCAAATTGCCTGAAGCATAGGAAGCACAGGAAAGCAAATCCGCTGTGAAGACACCATAAAACCAACACTGCAGAAAGACAGACCACGTCTGTGTTTCTGCATACATGAGCTGAACGCACTCTAATGACATGCACTGTTCATGTGAACACACTCACACACATGCACACACATTAAAAGAGAGAGAGTCCTACTTACAGAATGAATCAGACGTTATCAGAAGTGCTGTGCCATATTATCGCTGTAGTAGTTAATCAACACAGGCACTGAGATCTGAGACCACAGGGTTTTAGCACTTAAGCAGAGGGGGGGTGCTGTGGTGGAGTCAGAGGGCTTCACACTGTGTCATTGGGGGTGAAGACATACGGACAGAATATGGAGGATTCCAGTGTTTATAATCCTTTTAGGATGAATCAACAATTGATAAGAGGAGAGTTTCAACTCTGTACAAACAGATTTAGGGATTGAATGAGCTGGTGTTTTTCTTCTCTATATTTCTTACTTTAAAAAAAAAACAAGGCAGAAAAATAACAAGAGGCCGTCTTGACAAAAATAAGAAAAGGAACTGGTGAAAAATTAGTCAATCAAAATAAGACTCCACCTTTCCTTTTTATGCTGTCTTTTTTTCTGCTTTCCTCTGTCTGCCCACCTCTCGTTTTCCTCGGGTTGCAGAGGGGCCTATGAGCAGAGGAACGCCGGCATCAGAAAACCAATCACCTCGCCAGACGACGAGAGAACATAAAGGAGTAAATGACAAGCAGATGAAGGGGAGGATTTCCGACACCTGCTCTCTCCCTCTGTTTCTCGGCCCGTCTCCCTCCCCCTTTCTCTCTCTCTCTCTCTCCCTCTCTCCAACCTGTATTTCCTTTCTAGTAACAGCCCCCTCCCTCCCAGCCTGTTTTTTTAGTGCATGGGCTTGCCACAGTACTGACTGAGGTGGATGCAGAAAGATTCTCCAGAAGCTACAAACACAGGGATGCCTCTCTTCTTTCTTTCTGTCTCTGCCTTCTTTCCTTCCCTCTGTCTCTTCTTCGCACACTGCATAGAATGACAATGAATCGCACGCTGTCTACTGTGCTGGCACTGGATGTCTGCCTGGCTCGCTGCCTGACACTTGGAATAGGCTGTGTACCCGTCTTTCTGTCTGTCTGTCTTCTTGTCTGTCTGTCTGTCTGTCTGTCTTACCAGCCTCAGAACTTGTCTGTCATTCAGTATAGCTGTCTGTTTACCAGGCCATCTTTCAGTCTGTCTTCCTGCCAAACACTTAGCTACAGACCAGGCAAGTGCAGGGGGGACATAACCCTACTCTCCTGCTCAAGTGCCCCCCCTGGTGTAAATCCTGACCCCTCCCCTGCCCATGGCACTAACTAGCCTCCAACACAGCACAGACGAAATAAAAGGAGACTCTTAAGTCTCAGAGAGGATTTTAAACAATCCTAGTTAATTCTCTTTTTTTTCTTTCTTGCCTTCTCTGCTTATTTCTCTCTTTTCTTTTGTCTCTCTCTACCTGTTTCCCCCTTTTTTCTGTTTTTATTTCTTCTTTTTCCTCTCCTCAGTGCCAGTCTCCTTGCTCGTTATCTATTCTGAACAGTCTGTCCCTCCGTTCTCTCCATCACTGAGGGAGGATGAAGAAGAATGGTGCTGCTTCATAATGTATTTCTCTGCAATATGTGAAAGATGGTTTAAAAAAAGAGGGGAAAAATGTGGAATACAGAGAGGTGTTTTTCAAAATTGTTCCTTTAAAAAAAAAGGCTCTTTTCCACCACAACAAATCAGAAAAGACCCTCTCGAGGGGGGATTTTCAATTACTCGCTATGCCCACCAGCCAATTTGAAAAAGTGGCCCAGCTCTGAGGTGTGCACAAAAGTGTCGTAATCTCAACAGGATATCCGGTCGATAAATCCGGACATGTCCAAAAGCTCCATGCCATTGCTCAAGCATCACTGCAGCCTATTTCATTTCAGATGAAGTCCAAGAATCACATGCTCAACAGGTTGTTGGTTTGTTGTAAGTCAGCTCCTCTGAGGCTTTTTACCCACTGCTTTTCTCCGCTTTTCTGTAGACAGCTTTTGATATCTCAGTCCAGCTTGTCTGGCCTCAACTCTGCAGGTTGAGTCCTTGCTTGGGAGGCTCAAGCTGATGGCTGGAGATGGTGGCAGCAGTTAGGCGTGGAGAACTAGTTGCTGGAGGGTGTGTGTTGGCTTCCATGTTGCCCATTTGGTGTCCATCTCTGCAAGGCTTCAGATCTGGGAGAAGGAGAAGAGAGAAAGTGGAGAGTAGAGACAGTGAGAGTGCATGAAAGGTTAGCATGGTGACATTTGTGTCACTCTGCCTTATCACGTACGTCATTCTCCTCCTCGTCACACTCCGCCCTGCCTGTCGTCCTGCTGTCTATTCCGTCCTTGTCACTCTTCTTCCGACTTTGCTGCTTGTTTGCTCCTTCCCACTCTTCACTCACTCTATGATTTGATCCTTTCACTTTCTCCCAACAAGCTCATCTTCAAACACTCTCCCTCGTCAAATCTCTCTTCTATAGCCTCTATCCAATTTTATATCTACACCTAGCCCACTTTCATCCAATCATCCCTCCTGTATTTTTCTTCAATTCAAAGTTAGCTGTCCATCACACACCACAGTTACCAAGACAAGATGAATGTGAAGGAGCACAGTAAAGGACAGAGAGAAACCTCTGACTAGTGAATGTGCCTGAGGCAGGTAAAGGACTGCAGTCCAGGCTCACAGCAGTGGTCAGGTGTAAGTGGTCCAACCTGACCAGTTATGGTAGACTAGTGCCGTGATTTTTTTCATCAGAAATTCAGAACAGCACAACAACAGAATCTGTTATGATGTATTAGAATTTAAAAATTTTGCAACGTTAAAGTGCAATACAGTGTGGCTTATGAACCATCAGGCTCGATCACAAAACACACTGTCCATCTGATACACTGCATGCCCTGTTGCCCCCAATAAACCATGGTTTCTCTCTTTGCTAACAAAAAAAAGGAAATGAGAAACATGAGAGTCTCACAGAATGGCAATGACACTGAGCAATCTTAGATGCTGTTAAAGAAAGCATTGTGGTTCAATGTAGATGGAGACATCAATCCAAAAGTTAGGGCTGTTGCTAACTTTATAAAAGCAACTGCCTCATAGTAATGCTGGCTTGTCACTCAACTGAGGCAGCTAAAGCACTACGAATGAATGAAATGGAGTTAATTACACACTGTATTTCAGGATAAGGCCACAGGGGCTGTGTTTAAACGAATTAGATATCAGCTGAAATTTCGTTCCAACTATCTTTTTTTAAAAGGGGCAGCCCAAATATAGACTGGAATTACTTTGGTTGTCTAAAGAGGGTCGAAATAGTGAACCTGCTTTTGTACAATAAAGAATACAAGGATCATGTTTTGATACTGTAAGTAGCTGGACTTGATTTACAATTTTATTTTTTTACAATTTATACATTTTGTAATAGTTTTTAGGTTGAATGAAAAGAGAATTTGGTAGAATTTCCCTAATTGTTCATTTAGCAGCATTAAATTACTAAAGAAATATACATTAGAATAAAAAAACATAGATCATAATTTCTCATAAAGAAAAGGAGCAGAGAACTGAACTTTTGTGGACTAACATTTTCAATTTGTCACAAACTCTAATATCTATTTCATTAAACAACTGATTTTAAATGCAAGAGTAACAATAAAGACATTAACTGGAAGATTTTCAGGCAGCTAACAGGTCATAATGTTGGCATTTGATAGTACTCTGCTGCCTATTATACACGCAAATAGAGTTAAGTGCTATTTGGCACCAACTCAGTTTTAAGCAGATACTTTTATCAATTAGTCAGCTCCATGATAGATATTGTCACACTTTTGTGCTTTCATATTGTGCCAAAACATATTCTTACATCACTTTAAACAAGCAGACTGACAGTTCCCGACAGACATGTATGCAAGCAGATGACAGATGGCAAAACTCATGTTGGCCTGAGCTTAGACAGACTGGGATACCTGTTGAGTTTCTGTTTTGCATTTTCTAATAAATCATACAATCTTTTATCAAATAGATTGCCTAAACCTAAAAATAGTAGCAGGATGTCAAATGTTTGCTACCCAACAGGTCGTCTTGCCTCCGTTACTACGCAACAGTTTGCACCTGTTGAATATATAAAAGTGATCCTGGAATTCTGATTAAAAAGCTCACAGCTCACAGCAAAGTGATGAATATCTGCTTAATTCAGAGCAGCAAGGAGAAAGCATGCATTTCTTTATTAAAAGCAGACTCCAACTCAGAGGCTTGCAGCAACAATATCATCTCTCGTAACAGGAAAAAAATGAAATCCTTTAATAGGTTTAGTGACTTCTTCCTATTTCCAGAGTCCAGTAAGGTGACGGGCAATTTAAAATGAAACATTAGAGGCCATTCAGTGTATCAGCTCCAATCAATACTGCTGTGAGGATAGCTGTGACCCTCCTGTGACACCCATATCCTTCTAGGACCATTTAGGATGAGACCATGTGTTTGTGTGTGACTGTGTGTGTGCGTGTGTGTGATGGCTCACTGGTTAAGTTAGTGCTCATTGCCTGTATGTGTGCAACTGTGTGCACAGCCTTTGTTTGGCATCATTTGCATCCTTTTGTGTCAAACACGTGAAAGGGTGAAGGTAGGTGTAAATTGGTGTTCAGAAGGTATGTCAGCATGAAGTACAGAGACGGAGGTGCTTGTAAAGCAAATCATACTGTGTGTGTCTGCCTGTGTGTGTGTGTGCACATGCATGTCACAGCTGTCATGCCTGAAGCAATTAAACACATTGATCTACTTCATAACCCTCTGTTCTACCAATCCCACGCACTGAGGCTGAACACACACCTCTGCCCTCTCTGCATTGTCTCGCAGACACACACACACATGAAACGCTATCACAATGATTGACATGGACGCAGAAATAGCAATCTCTTTACACACACACACATCCACAGCATCTCCATTCATTGCCTGTGTCAGGAAAGAGACTCAAACGACTTTGGTGTGTCTGAATTCAAACAGAATGTAGAGACGAGCTTGAAGAGAACGAGAAAGGGATGGGGGCGAGTTGGGGGGAGGGGTGACACAGCCAAAGAGGGGAAGAGATAGAGAGGCAAAGAGGGATAGGGGCGGGGAGAGGAGAGTGAAAAGCAACAAATTAAAGTGAGCCATTCAGATTTCATCCAAATTCTTCAAACTGAACAGGACTGTTTATGTCCCAATAGAGGGGAAGGTTATAAGGAGAAATGGATGCGGGATGAAAAGACGACGGAGGGAGGGATGGATGGAGGGAAACAGGTGGGGGAGTGGTGGGGAAGCAGGTTGGACAGTGGGTGAGTGACACAAGGAAACGAAGGAAAAAAACCATCAGTGGTGAAAATGCTCTGACCATAACTGCAGGCTGAAGAAGAGGACGCATACAGAGAGACATAAGGAACAATAAAAGAAGAGGTGAAGGAGAATGGAAAGAGTGAAAAGAGGAGAAGAAAAGGACAGACACTCACCCATTTCAGCGGGCTCTCCACAGGCGAGCACAATCCCTGCTCTGTGATCCCATCCTGGGGAAAGGCGCAGCGAGATCCTGGAGCTCCCTCCGCTGAATACCAATGGGGCTGCTATTATCAGCTCACACACACACACACACCGGCACTGTGGAAGAAAAGGGACAGACATGTAGAGTCAAGTCTCGGGGACTTATTTAAATTAGCAATAAAAAAAAAGAAGCCAGAGTTCAGTGATGCAAACAGCACATCACAATAGAAGAGTCATTGCAGCACAACTGCATTTGCATTTCCTTCTTCCTCTCTTATTTTCTCTTTATTCATTAATCCAAACACACATACCTATGCTCAACACTGGCATTTGCAGCCTATATGTGTACTTACAGAGCATATATTCAATCTCAGCCAGTCCCACAGTCGACTCTATTCTAGATCACAGCTCCTCGGCTTCCAAGGATGTTAGGGAGAAATGAGTTGTCCGCTATTTTTCTTTCCCTCCCCGTGGGTTCCTCACAGTGGTATCTGATGCAGAGATAAAAGGATATGAAGGCAGACTCGTTGTCCTCCCTTATTTGCTCCTCATATGCAGTGTACATCCAGTTTTTCTGTATCCATTTGTTGATTCAGGTCCATTCCGTCTGCCTGCTTGTGGACTTCGCTGTGATTTGGCGACACGCGACGGCAAACTGCATTCACTTACTCACCCTCCCCTCTGCCTCTCTCCGCTCTGTCTCTCCCCATGCTCAATAGTATACCCGTACATCCTTGGCTTTCTCCAATCTAATCAGCTCTCTCTCTCTTTCTCTGCACCCTCCCACTCTCTCCCGTCCCTCCCTCCTCCTTCCCAACACCCACTCCTTTACTCTGTCTCTTTCTCTCTCTCTCTCCCTCCTAGGTATTTTTTCTCAAAGATGAATATCAACTCAGCTCCCCCATCTCTCGTCTCTCTGTCAGTCTCTGCGATAAACATTTGAAATAAGGGGAAAGGCAAAAAACTAGCCATGAAGAAAACACACACTATCTGAAACAAACACAAACTCATGTTCACAGACTTGCCAACAGAGAGAGGGAGCGACAGAGTGAGAGAGTAATCATGGGGATGTGTTACATCCATAGCCAGGGTAAACTACCCTGACAGGGTTTGACATGGCTACATGCTCAGGGTGACAAACACTATCACACCACCACGCAACTCGCCTCATACCCTATGACACACATCACACACCGACACGCACACATAAACATACACACATCTAAACACACACACACACACACAGAGCAGAATCAGATGTAAACACACAATTGGGCTCACATACTGAGGCTCATATTGACATAATGTCACTGATATGCACAAACAGAAGCGGGGGAAGTGAGCACACACACATAAATCCTATCACACCATGAGGCTAGATCAAAAAATGTATGCAGCTGTACACAGCAGGGGAATGCGACTACATTTGGTCGAAGAAAATTCTCAAATATTCAGCTGTATTTGCCCATAACCTGTTTAGTTCCATTTAATGCTACATCAGACTTCAATTGCTCTAAATTTTAGATGACATAGGTGAGGCTTTTAAAACTTGGTGTCTGAACTGTAAGATATTACTATTTTGTTTGTTTGTTTTGGGCATTTTCTGCCTGTGTAGAGTAGTCTACAATAGAGAGATGACAGGAAATGATTTTAGAGAGAGATGCAGAGTGACATGCAAGCGTCCCGCTAGACATGAACCAGTGATGCTGCGTTTTATGGTCATCCCTTGCACCGATGCCACAGGGAACCCTGTAGATTACAGTCTCACACAATAAAAGCATGTTATCTGCTCAAAAAATATAATGCTCCTCCATAGATTTTCTATGTAGTTGTATAGTTTGAATACTATACAGTACTATAGGTACTTCAAATTATCTACAGTGTGATATAACAACATGTAAGAGCAATGCATATTCCAGAAAAGGCCTTACTGCACAGTGAGTGCAGTTTAAGCACAACTTGCTGCCATTACTTCTGCACTTCAGCTATTAAATCATTTAACATTGTAATATATCCACTTCTACTCGAGTAAATGTTTCGAATACTTCTTCCAACACTGGACATACACATGCACGCTTACAGTACGGTCACACAATGCTAAAAATCATCTCTCCTCTCACCAGAGCACCCTGACACTTCATATGGGACTCACTTGAATGGAGCTGACATCCTTCTCACTATTTATAATGTTCACTCATATAAGGCACAACTCCAAAACAGCATGAGCCCACTGCAAGCAGACAGCAGTCTCCAGAGAAGTAGCTCACACTATATGATGTCACTGCCTCACTCCCATATCCCACTTATATCACGCTACACTGTCTCATCCCCCCTAACGAGACTGGGACGCTGGCCTTATGATGCCTTGGTTCCTCTCTGGTGCTCCAGTCGGTCCAAGTAGCCTTTTCAATATAGATCTTTTCTTAACCTTGCAGCCCCAGTGCTCTCTTAGCATTTCGTGTCCTCCAAGACTATTAAACTTGCCACAGTGTGTTGAATCATTGATTTTGTCACTCTGCATGAGGTGGCTCTTTAATTGCTAGTGACAACAGCATGCTGCCTTATAGTGATATTTTTAAATTATGCTTTAAAAGATTGTATAAAAAGAGTTGGGTTGTACGATTGCTGTTACATGAAAATGGACAAAATGACAAACAAATCTGCCAAGTGTATTTTACAAATTAATTCACAATGTCCAAGTCTTACCAATGATTTTACTCAAGCCGCTCATAGCACGAATACGCAGTCTCGTACAAAGTTGGGGCTTTTTTTGTGTCTCCCATATTGACTAATACCCTCTGATTTGAGCCCTTGGAAACATCAGCTCTGGTTCATCTACTAAGCTGTCCCCTAATCAAACAGGGAAGCAAATATAGTATGTGACAATGCTGAGCTGTCTCCTCTGCTTTGGTCTCAAACCCCCACCCAATGCTTCATCATGTTTTCACCTATTCACTTTGCATCTCATAAAATAATGTGCATCTCAAGATGTCTTTGTCCAGTGGGCGGACAGTGCTGGAACACCTATTACTCACTCATGCTTGAGCGTATTAGACTGCAGCCATGTCACGCCAGAGGTTCCCTTAGGCCATGGCATTTTCCTTCCATGTGTGTGTCTGTGTGGACATTTGGATATGACTTTTTGTGCATTCGTCCAACTTGCAAATTTAAAGTCTTTATTTGGCTCTGTGGTTGCGGTGTGTGTTTGTGTGTGTGAGGGTTGGGAGGGTTGCGTACACAGCGTCACCCCTGGCTGTGACCCACAGCTGTAGTTTTCAGGGAGTCAGGAGGAGTCTCCGTGTGCTGTCTCTCCCATTCCATCACACACACTGACACACGCCCCGCAGTCCCAGTGTGTGTGTCTTTGTGTGTGTGTTGTCTAATTTACCTCTGGTCTAATTTACCCCTCTCTTGGTTTCAGCACTGCTAGGTGACACTGATTCTGCTCTGAGAGAGTAACTGCCGGCATAATACACCTCAGTCTTTTTATGTTTATACCATATGTTGATGATCCAACATGTACAAATGAAATAAGGCAAATTAACTTAATATTACTGGGGATTTAGACCTTATCGCATCTACTCAAATTCTGATGTCACTCTCTGTTTTAGTCTACCTCCTCTCTCTAAATATGCATTCAACAGCTGTCTCTCTCTCATCTCCATCCCACACCACTTTGCTCTTGACAAATTGATGTGGAGCGCTTTTACATAACAACTATGTATCACACACACACACACTCCAAATACCATCCACAGCACAAATGTAAACCTTACTCAGCCATTACACATACAGCTTGCTTGTTGAGAGCCCAGTGTTTGCAGTTGTAAATGTGTATTTGGGTTTCTTTACTTTTCTCTTTATGGAACATAAATGTGGTTTCAGTGTTAACTATTGCTTGGAAAGCATGCAAAAGAGGGGAGGGAAAGGGAGAGAAAGACAGAGGGAGAGGGAAGAATTGACATTCTGCCCGAGCACTGCGCTGTGCTCGTGGAATAATGATTAGCTCCTCAGTATTCTAGTCACAAATGCTTCACTATCAATGAGAGAGAGAGAGGAAGAAGGAAACATAAGGGAGGGGACAAAGAGGGAGGAGACAGGCAGAGGGAGGTGGGGGAGTGAAGGGGAAGGAGGATGGAAGGGGGATGCAGGAGAAGAGGAGCACACAGGGAGAAACAAGGTGAACAAGAGAGCAAGGGATGAAAAAAATGAGGGGTAATGGAGGACAAAACAAAGGAGTAAAGTATGACATAAGCACTAGACGTAACTGCTACTGCGGTGCAGTACGTGCTCACTCACAGATGCACATTGCATGTGTTCAATGTGCACATTTAAACAAATGCAAACTAAAAATGAAGCTAGTGAAAGTTCTGCTTGCAAACAACCTTTCTTGTGCACCCTTGCATCCACACACACACACAAATATACCACTACACGCGTGGAGACTACTTTGTCAAAGTCACAGCAGGTACAGCCACCTCAGCAAAGAGAGAGACAGAGGCTATGTCGCAGGGGGGAAGAGAGGGGGAGACAGAACAGGGGAGTGATGATGAAAAAAGAGCAAAAGGAGAAAAAGAAAATAAGAGAAGGACAGAGGGTGGAGAGGAAGCACGCACAAGCAATAAATTCATAACCACAAGGCATAGAGAATGATAAATGTATACTATTACATAAATAGGTCAATCATACATTAATAACTACAATATGATAATAAAGTTGGGAAGTCAGCTGTAGTCGACTGAGTAAGTTTGCATTAGCGTATTCACTTAGTCAAAAACAAAGGAAATACATCATGTTTCTGCACACTCAACAACTTGGACTCTCTTTTAAACAGTCTTAAATATACAGCCAGGAAAGGTGCATGTACAACCTCATGTTGCTGCACGTGATACTGTGTAATCTTAATGAACCTGATGTTTCCTGCCCTGCATGTGAAAATGAGAGATGAATATGTGTGTAATAGATCAGCTATGGCAAATACAAATACAGATGCAGGATTTTTGCCAAGGCATATGACACACCCCAAGCAGATGTGACTAGTTTCATTTGAGATTCTGCACGTTCATGTAATTTAATAAAACATGTCTGTCTGGTCCTGTAAAGAACACTATATTATTTGTCGTCATGGACTTATTGTGTTATTCTGCACATACAATGCACTGTCCTTAACTTGATTTATGATATTTTCCACCTCCCATAGCATTGCTTCACTATTAAATTGCTGCAATAGTTTCACTGTATTATATTTATTGCATCCCCTCTGAAATATACTGCAGTATTGCTTGAGTTCTTTGTTTAAGGAGTGGATGAAATCAGCTGCCTCTCTGTCACAGCAAACTGAAACTTGATTTGCATGATACACTTAAGGGAACGTTTATTAGTGCTGTATATAAATCATGTTACCTTGTAAACAAAGCTTTGTCCAGCTTCTCCATCTCACAAGATGTCAATAAAAATGTCATCAACGTTGCATGATTTCAATACTTCTCTGGGGGCTCAGTACTTAATAGTTTTACAGCCGCTATATAGAAGTTGGTTGTAGTCTAATCAGAAGTGTACCCTTCAGACAAATTATTAGTAGTAATAATAATAATTATTATTGTTATTATTGTTATTGTTGTTATTATTATTGTTGTTGTTGTTGTTGTTGCTATTATTATTATTATTATTATTATTATTATTATTATTATTATTATAATTATTATTATCAACATGTGTTAGGATTTGTGGTGTAAAGTAACCCAACAGGACAACCTGGGGTTTTTAGTCCTGCATTTCCCATGGAGGAAAGTGGAAAGAATGGGGATTGTAATTGACATAGGTATGGAACAATCGTAAGAAAGCACAGATGTCTTAACAATTACATTAGTTTTCAGTATTTACAATAGAACAATGGATATCAGATTGAAACTACTTACAATAATAGATTTACAGTTATAATAAATAGGAATATTGGATACCCAATTAATATAGCTTAACAAAGCAACTGAAAGGCTAATAGATCTTTGTTTATTTAAACAGGTGTAGCTAAAAATTAGAGATAAGAGGTTTGGATTTTCACAATATCTAGATACAGAAATTAATTAACATAAACAGTTACAAAGGATGAAGACATATATATTGGAAGAGAGAGTAAGTTAGTTTAAAAATATATTATAAAAAAAGGGGTGGTGGTAATGGTTAAACTTGCTAAAAGTAATCGCTATAGTGTTAGCCACCTTTTTATAGCTTATGGTCACATTGCAAAAGCTAATTTTATGGTTGAAATAACTAAAAACTAGCTGAAATTCCAATGCTACATTGTTAAAATATCTATGGTAACGTTAGCTAAAAGTATGCTAACCCAGTGGTTGAAACGTCATTGGTCTGCCAACAGTAAAAAATTAACATCAACTTGGTATACTTAGAAAAGTTGACATTTACCACAGAAAAAGCCAAACGTTCATTTTTAAGGCACTTCGTAACTGTTTCAGCTCTGTGTATCCAATGAAAAGCTGGTCAAGTGCTGTTCTTACCTGGAGGTGTGTGAGCCAAACACAGAGCTCGTGGTGTCCTCCACCTGCACGGGACACGGTGATGTCAGCGAGTTTACTGCTGCGCGAGCTGAATATGCACAAACTCTCCTGTGGGTCACTCGGGTATTTTTAGTGTTTATGGTATAAAAAGAGGGGAGAGTCAAAGGGATGCCCAGGGTGAGAGCAGTAACTGCTTGTGCTTGTTTTTCGTTATTTTAATTTGTAACAAGGACATTCCTAAATCTGATGGTTATTTTAGGCCCATCTGCATAATTGTCCATTTCAGTTGGTTTTATTAAAAGATAAAAATCCCTGTTCCCACTGCCTGCTCCTACAGCCTATTAATGCCATGAATAATTTAAAAACATAATGTAAAGCTATTGCACATGTGGGCATATTATATTCCTTTCAACTGTGCACTTGCATGATTATAAATCATTTACTGTATATTGGTTTGTGGTTGTGAGTACAGAGCAAAATAGAAAAGCTATTTAGCTGAACACTAACGATGTAAGTTTTCAGTAAAATGCAAAACAGTTTTCAGTGAATTGATGTTTTTTTTTCTTTTATCAAAGCATATCTGAGAGGATTTTTAAATGGAGCAGCTCCCAAGGTCATTACTATAAAAAACTTAACATTATGGATCCATTTTTATTATGTAATGTTGGACAGCACACATAATAGTATAGGGTCACATTTACAGGATTCAGTGTTTTTCCTGAAAAAACACTATTCAGTTTTTGGATTCTGCATCTGTTCTTAGTTTCATTCATTTCTTTACATCAAGCACCTGCTGTTTTTGTACATAGAGCTATTTTAAATTCTCCATTTTTATTATCATAAATTTTCAATTTGAAAACAGAGACATTCAGCTGTATTTATGTGACAACAGCCATCGTCTCTCCCGATAATCCACAATTTGTTGTTTGCTGTTTAATAGCAAAGACATGTTGCAAGAAAAATACACAGCAGATCAGTTAGCTAACATTCTGGCATCAAAACATAACATAAAACAGCTCTTTAAGCCAAGTTTAATTATTGACTCAGTAGAATTTAAATAAATCCAGATTTCAAGACTGTATCTTTTAGAGTAAATTTTTTAAATGAGCACTTTTTACCAACTCAGACCAAAAAAACAAACCCACACGCTTAAGTCTGAGCGGAGCAACAAACATACTCAAGACAATATACTGTATGGCAAAAGACCATTTCATTGCAGTCAGGCTGCTTCCCAGCAGCATCCAAGTCTCACAATTTCACCTCCAGCATCAACAATTTCATTACATGGCTGTGTTTGCTGTGTGTGTTTTTCACTTTCAATGTTAGGCAGCAGGTATGATAAACGGCACTCCACCAGAAAATCAGCTCTCAAGATTTGCTGGGAAGGAAAAAAAACATGTATTTATCGACTGGTTGCCTGTTGACTCCCAGAAAAGCAATGAGTGCGGTTAAATTCTTAGCACTGGCTTCTTTTTGCTCCTTATGAGCTCTCTATTTCCTGATACGCTTCTCACTCTGCAAAAATGCTGCCATTTCCCTATTTCAGTCGCACACACAATCCTCAGCATTTCTTCTTTCTCTATGACGTGAAAACAAACCAAGACTGAGTGCCTCTTCCTGTGTGTGGTTTCAAACCCCCCTGTCAGCAATCACTGGGTGGGAGACAGCCATAAACTGCGCTTTAGAAGCCTATAATGGGCTACTGCAGCTGCAGCGCTGGCAAAACTTATATCATATTATGACTCTTCCCATTCAGACACAAATAGGATCATTATTTTTGATAACTATACAGCAAGTGCTGGATAATTTCATTGCACTACTTGCCACCGTATAATGCTGCACTTCAGCCAAATCATTATAAATCTTGCTGTTCCCTCGTTATTATTGTGCTTAATTACAGCACAAAACCAATCAATAACATAATGTTCTACAAATTAAAAACATTAGGGTTGATCTATTCACACAATTCTACTTCAGTCTGCCTTTCAATAACATTAGTGTGCATGACAGAATGGTTTTAAAAGCTGTACTTGTGCTGAGTGGGTCTGTATATTTCTCAGCAGAAAACCTCATATTGTTTGTCAAAAGGTAGAACTGGCAATTTACAGCAGGAACTATAAAGTCCATCATATCTGAAGGGATGGAGGCAATACCCTAGAGTCATCCACCTTATAAAATGATGGACGCTCACAAGTGTGAAAGCTGAAGCATTTTATTAGAAAGAAAGCAGAAGACATTTCAAGGGCCACCTCTGGTCTTCCCCTAATAAATAGGAGCTGTAAATGCACATCTGTGGACAATCGAGGGCCTATTTTTACAACGTGTTTTTCCCGATCTGTTTGAAAGACTAGTCTAGAGTACATTCTGTATATCAACCACTGATTTATTAGTTTTAAGCTGTCAATGTTATCAATTTTCTGCTCAAGAGAAAAAGAAAAAAAATGCTACACAGGATGGGACTTTTATTGAATCTGGCTTAGAAACCTATGAAATTTAATACATTTAAGGTACTAACTGGAAAGCCTTTAATTATCAAACTCTTCACTCCATTCACAGTCTATATTCAGAACTAATCATAAGGTATCTCTCTAATTTGATTTCTGTTATACAATAGATTTAATCTGTTTTCATATAGTCTCCTCCACAATAAATTCAATGGCATGTTGTGGCGACTGGCTTGTCTCCACCATCGTGATTTCACTTCCATCCATGGTGATGGTGGGAACTGTGATGGCCTGAGTTCCCAGAACCGAGGAGGGCAGGATGACCACTTGTGAGGTGCCCTCAATGCCAGTGAGCTGATCAGATGGGATCATGACTGTCTCAGTACCTCCCTCAGCCCCCTGCAGGACATAGATGGTCTGTACTGGACCAGGATCAACCTCTGCTGTGGTGGCCACAGTAGAAAGCACCTTGGCCCCCTCCAGCACCTTCTGGACCTGGGCGGCCTCAGCTGCACGCACTGCCTCCTCAGTGGTGTCCTGTGGCAGGTCTCCGTGTAGCCGGATGTGTTTATCCAGGTTGGAGCGGGAGCGGAAGGCAGCAGGGCAGTGGGTACAGGGGTAGGGCTTCTCTCCACTGTGGGTGCGAGCATGCTCAGTAAGCCGGGCCGCCACGCTGAAACTCTTGCCGCAAATCCAGCAACAGAAAGGCCGCAGGCCGGTATGGATGCGCTCGTGGTCCTGCAGATGGGGCAGCTGGCGGAAACGCTTGCCACATGTGGCGCACTGGTGAAGAAATGAAGGAGAGTGGGAAGGTTAATAATAGGTATAAGGAGAAAAAGGGATAAAATATTATAAAGTAAGAGGGTGGCAAGAAAATACACAACAATGTTCTCGACAGTGCCAGTGCAAACACTCAACCATTATTAATATTTTCTGCGACCTCTCTATATATTTTTCTGCAGAAGCAGCACTTCTGTCTGGTGTAAAGGAAGAGAAGAGAGAGCAAGGGGGGAGAGACTAATAAAAATGACATATTTGTCAAGCTACAACTGATATTTTTTTCATTAGTTATTAATCTGCCAATTATTTTCACATGTTTAATTACAAAACTGTTCCATAAAACATCATAAAAAAGTAAAACAATGTGCATTATAATCTCCAAAACTTAAGGTGATGACGATTTTTATTTTAGGTAAGTGCTGTGCCGTGAATCAAATTCATGCCAATGTAAAGCGAGGTTCAGGTGGAAATTGAGAGCAAATGAAAAACATTACACTGCGAGTCACCGGCATGTTTTAGTGGTCTCCGCTGTCACTGCAGAGAAAAAGAAATTATTAATCTGCTTCATGCCATTAAGATGTAAAGTGACCACATGGTCGGTGTCCTCCTGTTATACGTACATAAGTTTGATCTGAAGACCTATTGTGATGAAATTTTATTTAAAAAGCATGAATGAGCTGTACATCATTTTCATTAAAGCATTATAATGTATACGATGGGTTGATGGATAGATTACAACAGAATTTTTACGACTCTTTCCATCATAATGACGGACAATGAAAAAGCCTAATGAACCTCTGTTGCACCTTTCATGCCAGCATTCCCTCTCTGCTTGTTAACACCTGAATGAAGACAATGAACTACAACAAGATATTTGATTAAACCCAAAGTAATACAAAGAGTGTCTTTGTTGTGTTTTGCTTTGATTCCTGCTGGTTACACTCAGATTAGAACTGTAATCCCTGTTGTCAGTCTTACTATTTCAGTATCTCTGTGAGATATGCTCTCCTTTTCAGTCTGCTTTTTATGGACTCAGCAAACATAGGTCTTATGTTAATCGATGCAAAGTATATTTGATTTAATTAAAATTCATCCCCATGACCGCTTGTGTGTGTAGGGACCAATGCTCATAAACCTCAATCTTTAGCGAGGCTAATAGATAGGATTCAAAGCAAAGCCACAAACATCAAATCAAGCTCCACAGTCTAGCATGCTGTGATGGGCCTGGGTGGGTCCATAGTTGATGTCCTGCCTCATCACCTGAGCGGCAGAGAGAGGGAGAGAGTCCCAGAATAGTAACAGGCACAGAGGGGAGCTGACAGGCCCTAACTCAGCCCTGTCATTAATCACAGGTACACAGGGATAGAGGAAACACCCGCAGGACACACACACTTCACGAATGACCATGGTCCAGAACCAGGAAGATGGCCACAGCTACGAAAGAGTGAGGTAGTGCTGGATTTCAAGTTGAAATATGACTGTTATGAGTGTTTCAAAGCCTTGAATATCAAGGACAAAATGTGTTTCAGAGGGCTGAGAGAGAAATTTCTTTTCTAAGCAAGCACAGACACCACTATCACCACACTTACCTCAAAGGGTCTCTCATCAGTGTGTGTCCTCATATGAACGTTGAATGTGGAATTGTATGCAAACTCCTTGTGGCAAATCTGACAGCGGAAACGAGGTCGGTTTTTGGACTTGTTGAGCGTGCCTTGGAAATGGGCCAGCACATGCTCCTCCAGGGCAGCGTTGGAGGTAAATCGGCGGCGGCAAGGCCTCACTGGGCATTTGAGAGGGGTCTGGCCCGTGTGGGATAACCGATGGAGGTCGAGGCCCTCCTGAGTCATGCAACGGTGGCCGCATAGGTCACACTCAATCTGAGGGGCGAATAAAGGGGGGGGATGGATGATAAAAGGACCAAAAAAAAGAAGGCAAAGAGATGGAGATAGACAGAGGGGAGCAATTAATGAAAAGAGAAAAGGTTGGTGTCATCGTCTAACAAAGACGTAACTTCAGCCTCACAGTTTGATTATAACTGGGGACCTTTGTTAGATGTCACCTCCTTTTGCTGACCCCACATACCATTTATTTTAGTTGTCCTATAAAGGCAAACTCCAAACCCCCCAAAAAACACAAGAAATATAGTAAAGTAATTACTAAGTAATATAAAAAATAAGCCTAATGCTTGTTTCATTCTTGTTAAAAACAATTCTATCACTTAAGATTCAGCAATTCATCCTATTCTAAACATATTAGCATAGAACAAGTGAATTCTGCTAGGAAAAAAACCAGAAGTTATTGATTATTTTAATGATTTTCTTTGCTCCTCACCTGTCCGGTGCATCGTCCTCGGCCCTGTCCGCGGCCACGACCAGCATTCTTTTCCTCCTCTGTGGTAGGGCAACGCTGCATGTGGATTTCCAGCACTGACTGGTTCACAAACTGGGCTGAACAGTGAATGCAAGTTGCCGGCTCCTTGTCTGTAATGGAACAGTGTCAGCTTTAACAGGTGGTCATTCTACATGATGGCTCCCATGCCATGCTAATTATCTGATTGCTGATTTGAGCTTGTTGATTACTGGTGTACGTGCCAACAATCCTGCAATAACAGGTGATGGGAAACAGTGCCCAAACATTCAGATGCAGCCAGTTTATCAGTATTACAAAAGAATGTCCCTGTGGCCAGTTGTTGCTTAAACTGTGAACACCCAGCACGGATACTGTTTGTAGTCAACAAAATGAAACAAATGAACTTCTGTAGTAAATTGCTCACATAATAAGGCTTTTTCACTGAAGACATTTTCACATGTTGCTGTGAAAACAACAGGTGTAAATGGTAAAATTAATAATGGCCGAATTCCATTTAGCTACTAAAGTCTTTTATTTAATAAAATTACTAAACATTTGCTGATTTTCTCTGTATTATACTAAATCAAATATTTTGGGTGTATTGACCATTGGTCAAATAAAACAAGAGCTAAAACAAGAGCTGTGACTCGTTACCTTGGGCTCATGAAAATTGTAATGGGCAGTTTTTTACATTCTATAGATGATTCAATTTATCAATATAATCTTTGACAGAGTAATCAATATCCGTTATACACAGAGCTGCTGTTGTTGCTCTTTTGATGAACGGATTGTAATTTGATTTATAAAGTTTCAGAAAACAAGAAACAGAGTGCTTATCACAATTTTCCAGAACCCAGTGTGACATCCTCAAGCTTGTGTGTCCAACCAGAAGGCCAAATAAAAAAAAAAAAATTTGTGACTAAACCAGTGAAAAGCAGCACATTTCAAAAATGAGACCCCAGGGTCACTAACACTTATCTTGAAACTTGATTCAGTGATTGCTAAAACTGCTGCAGATTAATTTTCAGTCAGTTGGTGTATCAGCTAATTAGTTTGAATTAACTGCTGTCCTAGCTGCATTTTGGCAAAAAAAAAACAAAAAAAACAAAACAAAAAAAAACCCCCACTGCCCCCTGATTGCTCTTGAAAACCTTGCTGAGAAATTGCTGACATTGATGGTTCTTTAGCGTGCCCATGGGTCGTCACGCCAACATCTTGCAATCTACTAACCATCTCTATGGTCCATCCCAGCGGGGAGGATCCTCTCTGCTCCCCATTGGGACCCTCTAATTAAACCTTTAATAAGGACAATCTCTGCCTATGGCCCTGGACTGATCAATGGATCAATTTATCCAATCATCTCTCTCAGAGGAGACATGTACCTCTGACCCCTGCTGCACGCTGACTCTTCAAGCTTGACTAATGAGGTTGACGTTCCAACGACCCCCAATTCATTTACCTCCACCTTCCACCGTTCATTCCACATGGGATGCAAATCAATGAAAATTCATTGACCTAATGTATTTGAAGAACAATGAACATATAACAGGAACGTATGTTTGTAAATAAACAAGATAGGCCACCCAGGCAAACTGAGACGGGCATTTATCGGCGACTTTGGCGTCAATAGTAATTCACTGCATGCTGTGCAGATAAGAACATCATATCTAATTGGTTTTTTATTACAAACAGACACGGGGGGCATGCATCTGATTTCTTGATGTGTTAACCATATTTAGTCTTTTCTTTTGATCTTCCTGAATGATATCATGCAGATTGATAAAAGGAAACATTTTTCAGAGACTTATTAAAGGAAATGATCACACTTTGAAGGATGGAAGATAAAAACAGCTGATATACTTAACGACCGAACAATTTGTTCTGAATGACCATTATATATTTTTTATATAAGCTTCAGGCTGAATTAAAAAATGGGGTTGGGAGCATGCGGCTGTCTAAGCCCTGAACTCTCACCTTGATGAGTGAGTGAGTGCAGATCCAGGTCTTTCCTGCGTTTGAAGGCCTCTCCACATTCAGGACATGGGAATGGATGGCTGGTGTGGAGCAGTCTGTTAAAAACACAAAAAACATAGTTATTTGCGCATGTGTTTTTATTTTCAATAAAATAAACTATTTTCAATAGTTAGCACACTACTGACAATAAAACATTTCAAAGTTGGTTTCACATGCAAAAAGAATGACGTGAAAAAAGGCCTGACAAGGGGAAGCAACAGACATACATTTACATAAAATAATTATGTTTAGTGTATAAACATTTAGTGAAAAAAGTAAAGTATAGTGTATAAAGACTTGAAAAAAGTGTATTTAAGTGTGAGGGGGAGTCAGCTGCCACCATATATGTGACTTGTGGGAGGATTACCAGCAAGTGTGTGCTTAGCCGTGCTTCATTTTAAATAAGAGTATTAGCTGAGTGTATAACGGCTAGAGATAAAAGAACAGCAGTAAACTAGGAGGAGTCAGAGTTAGGACATGAAAGACTATATTTATCTATTGCATAACGTTACGCTGGATATAGCCTGAGGGGAGGAGAGAAGTGTTGGGATGAATTCACCTAATGCTGCATCAGGCCTGCCTCCACTGCATGAAAAAAATAAAATACTAGATCTCTGGGATGCTTCTCATTAGAACAAACACAAATGGTGTTTAAGTTTGGGAAAAAATTGCTCCACTAAATATTGCATACACAAAAGTACATTTTTTATGTATATCATACTGCCGCAAGTGATGTTACAGCAAAAAGCACTTAACAACACAAATGACTTTAAGTATAGCAGAATGCTAAAGGTGATATGCAAGGACTTCTCTGGCAAGAGTGAGAGGCCAGGCTGTTTTGGTTCACTGTTAACTAGACAATAGAAATCAATATTTCAGGGACAGTTGACCCTGAAGCATCAGGGAGACGTAAAATTTCAATACAGATGACCTCTTCATCCAGTCAGATGTTCTTTAATGAGAAAGGGTGATGCTGCTGTGTGTACAGTATAAGTATTAGAAGTAGGTTTAGACTGACTAGACGATAGAAATCAATAAATAGGGAACAGCTGACCCTGAGGCAGACGGGACCATTGAAGTTTCGGTCGGGTGACCTCTTGTCCCAGCAAGTTCATTAATGACAAGGACTAACACTAATGTACACGCAGTATTAGTACCACATGTAGGTATACACTGACCAGGGCTAGAACAACATGTTGAATAATCGATTGATCGATTGATGGAAATATAAATGGAAACATTATGATAGCTATGTGTGAGCCATTTTTTCAGCCAGTATAGGAAACATTTTCTGGTTCAATTTTTTTAAGTGTGAAGATGCTGCTTAACCTCGTCTTTTTTGAAATGGCAAACTAAATATCTTTGTTCAGCTGAAGGTTCATCCTTGACCTTGGAAAAAAACTAATCCATCTTAACTCAAAGTGTTCTTGAGCAGATGTATGAAAAAACTTCATCTGCTAATAAAGACTGTGAGAGGCAGTTTAAAAGCTCTGGAAAACGACAAAGTGGACTTTGATTGATGATTGTTTAATCAAAATAACTATCTCTGCCTTTTGGACTGTTTTAAGACAAAACCATCGGTTTGAGGCTGTTATCCTGGACATCTTATGAAAAGCATTTTTCAGTGTTCTTTTTATTTTTTAGACCAATCGATTAATAAGATATAGAAGACAGATAAAACGAATAAATCGGCTGGTATGACAGTTACTGGTGCCCCTGGTCTCTAGAGTCTATGACTTTTGAGGCTCTGGCTTTATCTGCTCTTGGCTCTGCAGTAAAATTGATTTAAATTTTAGATGTAATTTTTCATCAAGTCATTGTCCGTCTAAAAAAAAAAATGTGCTACAACTGCATACACGGCAGAGTCAAAAGGCCCTGCTTTAACCTTAAAGAGATGTTCAGTTTTATTTTAAATCCAATGTGCTACAGTCAGAGCCAAAAAAAATGCTCATGCACGCAGTATATCTTCTCCCCCTTGCTTAACCAGGTAGGGCAGGACGCAGCTCTTTCCCCATCTTAGGTTTTTATCATTATCATCTTAATTTACTTGGCCTCAGTCTGTCAATCATATGTGGCTGAGGCTCAAGGGCACCCAGACATCTCAGTCAGCGTGTTTGCTACACAGCTTAGAGGTCTTGCTCAGTAGTCGGACACGGCTCAGCTACTACAGCTCCCGGCCAGGGGGAGAAGGTTTATCTAAATCCCATCCCGAGTTCTGTTTGGAACTGTAATTCTAATGTATTTATGCGGTAAACAGGGATGGAAATGATTGAATATGGAAAATCTTTGGTCTGTATGAAAATCCAGACGTTTAAAGCTGCAAACAGTGTTGATTATTGTTTACAGTATGTGATGGAAGTTGTTTGATGTGTTGTAGCCATTTCCACCCACACATCTGCAAATAAAGAATGCAGAGCAACTGACGTTAATGTTGCTAAAGTATGATTGTGGTAATTACTTGTGATGGTTAAGCTGATCCTCCGTGTTGAACCGTGAGGGGCACTGAGAGCAAGCGAAGAGATGAGCAGCACCCTCATTGTCCAGAGTACACACCTGCATGGAGGGAGACAACAATCAATGTTAAAAAAAAATGTAATTAAAAAAATCATTGAGAGGTATTTCAATACAAGCAGACTCTGTACCGGTTTGCGTCCACGTTTGCGCCGTGGTTGTGTTGATGTATGGATGCTTTGGTGTCTCTTCAGGGTGGCTGCCTGGGAGAAGTTTTTGCCACAAACATCACAGCTGAAGGGTTTGTTGCCTGTGTGGCTCATGCTGTGGCGCAGAAGACTCTGGGAGTTTGTGAAGGACTTAGAGCACACCTTTACAACAACAATAACACCAATAATCAGAATTTGTGTCAGAGTTCTACATATAACAGTTTATGTACCATTTAATAGGAAATATATCAAGTTGTAAATGGTTATTTGCATTTTTTTTTTTACTTTTACAATCTCCATTGTATAAAGACCCTGGAAAATCTGTCCAACATAATGCAGCTGGAGGTTCAAATAGTGAGTACCTCAAAACTAACCAGCCTAAAAGTACCATTATATCATCATTATATCTTGCAAATGTCAGCTTCATTACATAAATGACATTTATATGAAAAAAAAAAGATTTCTCTGCCTTAAGAAAGACCTAATTTTTATTTAATTCTGATTGGCACCTTGCAAGTGAAAAGCTTTTCTCCAGTGTGGCTGTAGACATGGGTGCGGAGGAAGATGCGCCGAGTGAAGGTTTTGCCACAGTAGGGGCAAACATGTGGTAGTGGTGTGCGGGCCCAGTCCTGCAGAAGTTTGGCAGGTGGAGGGAGGTTGGTGTTGTCTGGGTCAGCTGTAGTAGTGCCTTCTGATTCATCTCTCCCATCTGAACCCTTGTTTCCTGACAACACAACAAATGTTATGATACTACCATTAAATGGAATGCAGAGTGCTATTAGCTCCTGCGTATCTACACGTTTCCTGTAAAAACAGGCAGCTTAAGTTGGACCTCTTGCAAATATCGATTGGCATTTACAGTAGCCAAAAGCACTGTGTGTGATGCTCTCTGCCATGCTATGATTAGCAGTTCTAACAGCAGTCAACTGGGAGTTCCACATGACCAGTCATGGTCAGTCCTGATCCAACTGTGTTCACTGGGAGGCTGCTGAGCCCAGTACGGTTAGCAGAAGAAAATTCTGCATATCCTGCCTTAAGAGATATCTACAAAGCAGTTTAATTCCTTGTTGGGCTATCTACTGGCATATATGTGATACTCCAACACTGATTTTAACTTCATAGGAACCGTCAGGACCAAAACAAACCTATAAATAATTACGTTTTGTTCTCAAACTGGCTTAAAACGAATATTTTTCTTACCTTTGAGCGCATTCACACCGCTCAAGATCCTAAAAGAGGGCCTGCTTCTCTTAGAAAGGGGTGATCCTGATTCACCAGCTGAGGCAGGCGAGGAGAGCAGCCGCTTTGAGCTCTGTGGGGTATCCTGAGATTTAGTGGGGGCAGTTTCATCACCAGTTTCAGCGTCATCCTGCTCCTCTGCGATGCTGTGCTGTCGGCGATGGTACAAGTACTTGGTGGTGTTCATAAAGCTCTCTTCACAATAGGGGCAGCTGTGTAGTGGCTCCTTTAGGTAATGCTTCTCGGACCGATGGGTGACCAGCCCTTCCTCATCACTGAAGCTATGTCCACACTGGATGCACATGAACAGCTCGGGCTGTGTGAAGCTGGAGGTGACAGTCGTTGTGGAGGGAGTGGCGTCCTGTCCCTGATCATTGCTCGAATTACAAACTTCCTCTGACATCTCTTGAGAAACCGCCACCGCCTTTTCCTCACCTTTCTGCCGGTGCTGTTTGCGGTGGTAGAGAAAAAGGGTGGTGTTAAGAAAGCTTTCCCCACACACGGAGCAGCGGTGCAGAGCTTCCTCAAAGCCATGTTGGGTTTTACGATGCGCTACCAGCTCAGACACAAGGCCAAAGCATGAGCCACAGTCCACACACAGGAGCACCGGTTCAGGCTTAGGCTTTTTGTTTGCCCCTCTCTTCTTGGGAGAAGAATCATCTAGATTGGAGTTTGAAACGGCCACCTCAGACACCAAAGGCTCAGAGCTCTGAGCTGAAGAGGTATCTGCAACTTGCTGCCCCTCTATCTCCGATACAAGGTTGTCCACTGGCTCTGGCTTGAGGTTTTGGCTGGTTTCACTCTGCGAAAGAGTGGAATCATCTGGATTTAAAGCTGAACTGGAGCTTTGAGCTAAAATGGTCTCTGGCTCAGGTTCTGAATCAGGTTTTGACTTGCTCCCAGAGGCAGACTGCTGACATGTCTCTTCTTTGCGGTGTTGCTGCCAAAGGTCCAGGCTCTTGAAAAGTTCATCACAGTCCCCGCACTGGTAGAGGATTCTGGGCTGGTCTGATGATAGTGGTGTACTGACTGCAGTCTGCTTCTGTGGACTCCTCACAGGTTGCACAGCGATGGGTTCTGCTTGGACTGCAATCTGTGGCACTGCAACTGTCCTTGATATATTTATAACCTGTTGCTGGAAAAACAAAGAAAAAGAAAAAAAAAACAAATAA
>JAPZDV010000025.1:8665390-8686875 GCA_029814665.1 Acanthurus lineatus
GTGATATTAATAGAAGTTCATATCACAGCTGGCAAACACCAAGACTAATTCTAACTCCTATGATCGTTTTGCCTGGAGCCTGAGCCGAGCTAGCATGAACGACAGCTCCACGGCTAACAGCTAACGGCTAGCAGCTACCACGCAAACAGTATTAACACTATCTCTGACAGGCACCGTGTTGCTAACATGCAACGATGGCCATTTTTCTAGCAACATGGCTAACGTGTCGCCGGCGTGGTAGCTAGCTCTTTTGCTAGCTCGTCAGCAAATAAGGGAGCCGTAAGATCACTCCTTGATAGCGGGCGTCGAAACCAAATTAGCCAGTGACTAAACCCCTTATACCACTTGGACCAGTGTTGCTTACTTTCTAGTACAAGGAGAAGAAGAAGAAAAGACCCAAGACGGAGGGCGGGATATGCTTCTTCGGTGGTATAATGGCGGCGAAAGACTAAAAGTTAACATTAGCTGTCTCCCCCCGTCGAAATCCTCCATACATACATATCAGTGTGAAATATGTAGTCGAAAAAGTAATATTAGAATGAAATAAGTAAAAGTAATACGACATAACTCACCGTCCTCAGACACTGTCCATTACCGGTCGAGGAAATAGGACATCAACTTCTGTTTTTTCTGTAGGTTAGAAGACTCGATCTGATTGGCTGAGTCTGTCAATCCATGCACCAATTGTGTTTGACTACACATAACACTGAGGACGTTTGTAATCTGAAAGCGCGCCAGCATGGCGGCTGCAGGGTCACTGGCAGTGCAGTCATTTCTACTCAGATAAACAGCGATGATGCAATTTTTACTTCGACTTTAAAGTTACTTGTTTCTGTTTTTTATTACTCTGTACATATACATAACCACGATTCATGGGGAACTGACTTTGACCACATTGCAATTACCTGACATTTTCAATAATTAGTTTACGTTACCTTGCAGATAACATGGAGTAGGCTATATATCATTAGAAAAACACAATAGTTCAGTAAAGGCAAATTTATGATGTCAAAACCTATGGGATCTTTTAAATGTTTTGTCAACAAATAAAATGAGACAGACATGGTAAGGGAAGACTAGTTATAAACTGTCAAATGCCTTGATGAGTAATTTTAACAACATTTTTTCATGGTAAACAAGTTTTTTTTTTCTTCTTGAGGTAAGGTGTGCATTTTTTTTCCTTCCAGGCATGTTTCAGTTTCTAGGCTCTTTCTTATTGATGTACAAATCTACCGTTTCCATTACAAGATACGTGCTGAATGTAAAGCAGTACTGACTGATGTGGACTTTAAATGTGCAAAGCATTATAAACTGGCTTATCAGGGTTTAGGTGTAAGGTGTAGGCTACTTAAGCTTTGGAATGGACTTTGAATTAAACCTTTTTCGTGGAGGGATTAATGAAATGAAGCTCTTGTGCTTTGCAGTGGAGTTGGGAGGATCACAGAGCTGCGAAAGGGACCATTTAAAATGACGAAATCAGAACAGTTGTTATGGGAATGTCAGTGAAATTGTTTTTGACCTTGACTGATGAAATCTTGCATTTTCATGATCTGATTACATCAGATGTGTGAGCAGCAGAGGGAGGGTGGTACATGCAACATTTTGGTATTATGCTGATTTTTGAAGGTGATGTATTTCTGTGAAACTCTTTTTTAACAGTCTCTCTCTTAGATTTAAAGTATCATAGCATCACATTGAATTCAGGTCTCATTTGGCTCTATGACTTCAAGCACACATTTCAAACACAGAGTGAGTATCTTCATGGCCACTTAACAAGGACAAGGTGAGTCTCTCCTGCACAAGTGTCTCTCCCAGCGACTCAAATGTTTCATTCAGACAAAAGTCTGTTGTTCACAGAAGAAGAACTGGATTTAATGAAGTCTCAGGGTGTCCATGAACTTTTTTTTCTTTGTCTTTCCTCATGTTCAGTAGGAAATATTTATAGGCTCCGGTAGAACCTTTGCTGCCCAGTACTTAGATAACATTTCTTGGTCAACTTTCAGGCTGCCCCTCAGGTTTAGCTTTCATAAATAAATACTTTGCCCCTGTATGACCCAGCACAGTCCTTGGTCTTGACACATAAATGTGAATAAAGACTTTGTTTTAAAAAATGTTTCTGTAGTCGTTTAGTTTTGAAAGTTTTGGCAGGATAGAGTACCTGTGTAAGCAGAAGAAACCCTGTGAAATATGGAATTCATAGCATCTTATATTTTCTACAATGTAACTATGATCCAAGTATTTTTAATCACTGTAGCAGTTAGATTCAAACACTGAAGCAGCAGCCACTGCAGCTAAACATGTTTACCTCAGCTGTTCATGTGTCTTTGCAAAAAATAAAAATACGGAGACAAAGCTTTAATTGATTTAGATGTTATTTAGTTCTAATTTGTTTAAGTTGTTCAAAATAATTTTAAAATCAGTCATTAACAAGGTATAATATGAAGGTTTGATGCCTTTTCACATTGGTGTATTAGTGTGGTATGTTTTATTATTTATAATAAGATAAACAAAAGCTCCAATTTTAGATGCACACGAACTCAGAATTTGTTTCTACCTTCATCACACTGCTCTTCTTGGTTATGGTATGACTTAAAATAAATGCATCCTGTACTTATAGCAGGAAGTAATATAAAGAAAGGATTTTTTTTATTTCCACCACATCCTCTGAAGGACTTCTCAGTTTAATCAGAATCAGCAACAACAAAATCTCAAGGCCTGTTTGGTTTGACTCACCTCACCTTGGGTAGTTAGAGGTTATTAGATCATTAAAGGTTTTTAATCTTCTCATCTGAAAAGTAACTCGTTAGCAATCAAATAGTTTATAGTTAAGTAAAAGGTACAATATTCTTCATTTATATAGAATTTTAAAAAAGACAGCAATTAAGTACTCAAATAAAGAACAATTGCTTCATAATTATACCTAAAACTGTAAGAACAAAACTTTATTAAATATACTTTGTTCTTTGTACCACTGTTGCACCAGCTCTGATTAACATGTTAGGAGGAGCGGGGCAGAAAGGCGCTGCTTTGCCTTGTACTTACCTCTCTCTTCTCTTTGTATCGTTTTTTTTTTTTAAAACACTGTAATAAAGGGTCTCACAATTTATTGTTGGCTGATCTAATATTGACGCATAATTCTTAAAATAAATGAATGTTTTTTTATAATTTAATTTCAGCGGATAATTATGTTCTCTAAAGTAAAGCCTTTTGACGAGCTAAATTAAAGCCCCCGAGCAGGCAAGAGCAGGTTTCAGGCTTCACAAAGCTGAGCAAAGTCACTTCAGCCAGTTTAATTCTGTTTAAAAAAGGAGTGAGAGCAATTATCGATTATTTCATTAGCAGACAGCCTGCAGCATTTCAATAATTGTGCACTCAAAGTTTCGCCATTTGTCTCCCATTCATCGGATGTGGATGTAATTTGGTAGGTATATTCAGGAGGCAGCAGTAGATGTCTCTTAAGGATCTTAAAAGCTGCTTTATCACTCTTTAGTGGTGAAGAAAACAGGTTGAGATTAGCAGTGTAAAATTAGATTTTGCTGGAGGGAACCTCTTCAAGACAAGGTCTTAAGATCAGTTGATGAGGACCCATTTAAACTCCATGTCACATTGGTTAAAAATGTGTTTATTGCTGCATCACCCCAAGCAAATTTCCAGGTCAAGGGTTAGGGTTAGAGTTATATCTGCAATTTATGGGCAGTTTACCACTTTACCTGGTGAGCAATCTAGCATTATTTTGCACAGACAGACTGAAAGTGGCATTGCTTTACTTAAATTTATGTTTTGTTTCTTTGTAAACAAAGGACAGACGAGTAATGGTATGCTGATGTTATGTCAATGTGACTTATGTCCCCAATTCGATCATGTAAACATGACATTATCAAGGTATCATTCAATCACGAATGTGAGACAGGAACAGTTTCATCACTTTATTAATGAGTTTAATTATTTATACCAACAAACAAAAACTGTCTCTCTCCCTCCATCCCTCTCTCTTCATCATCTCCTTTATCCAACCGTTCTGTTCCCAACAATGACATTTTACCCTCAGACAAGGGTGATAAAAGAGCAGAGTCACAGCAAATTAAAAACAAAGTTTGACAGATCAGAAGATGGAAAAAAAAACATTAAAACAGCACATTTAGTCAGCTCTTCATTTCAGGAAAGAGTGAGGAGTACAGAGAATAATGTCCACTGTCTGCCAGCACACATACAGACACACATACATTCCCTGCAGATGTGCTTGAGAAACTCACCATGTGCCTGTGGAGCAGACACTGCGGTAACAGGTCAAACCTGTTACACTCATACGACACACAGTAAACAACAACGGGAGACGGTCGGACACAGAAGATGATACATGTCAATGGACAGATTCATTATTTCCCGTTTCCTCCAGACACACACACACACACTCAATCACACAAAAAAACACACATACACAAAGGGTGATCCATTCTCACTCCGAACACCACGACCCCATGAATCGAGTAGCTTGTAACATTCCCTTCACATTGAAGTTAAATGGAAAACTGGAGTTCCACCTGATGGCTAACATGTGCACCTGCATACACACAAGACCACAGACTGGAGAACACACACCAATGTCTGGATTGGAGTACAGTATCTTGGATGTGAAATCACTTTGCATGTGACGTTGTTGGACTAAAATTTGGAGTAAAAAAAAATATATATCATCCCTCAAATTTACCACCCTAGGGGACAAGAAAAAAAATCCCACAACCCCCCTCAAATAACACAATACAATAAATAAAACAGTTATGACAACATTAATGGGGGAAAGGGGAAAGTCGTGAAGAGAGAGATGGAGGAAGAGAGAATAAAAATGAAACATTTTGTTCTGTTTTTCCCTTCCTGAACAAGGGATTGAAATGAAATTGTATTTACAGACTGCGACTGAGGATAAACAGTCCGGCCGCTGCTGCACCGGTCTACTAGAGAAAAAAAAATTACAAGAACAACAATATAATAACAATAATAACAAAAATAACAAAATAAAATAAAAGGTACTTGATATTTACAGTTTAGCAGTGAAAAAAGGAGGAGGAAAGAGGGAAGCAGAAGGCAGAGGGATGAGGACAAAAAGGAATGGAAGGGGAGGCTCCAAAAGCTGTTGGGTTTTAGGGGTTTGAGCATCATTTCTGGTCTGATTATTACTGAGATTAGTGGAAGCAACAGAGTGTGGTCAATTCAGGCTAAACATGCACATATTCCTAATGGAAGAAAGAAAACTAGTCCAACGAGACAAGGCTGCAATGACTAAGGTCCGTTCCTGCCACCATCACATGACAAGAAAAACATGATATGAGCGTTGCAGGCAGGCTTTTTGGGATGAGGCGAAAAAGGGTTTCAACAAATCTCTCTCACAAACCAAACCAAAGTCAGTCAGAGACCTCCCCCTGCAAAAAAATTAACCGTGATTATGAGCAGAAATGACTATGATGAGCCAGCTAAGCAGTGGAAACAGCGAGTAGCCTCTCTATGCCCTCTGCGTTCTTCAACATAATCAAGAAGTTATGAAACTTAAAACTGTAAAGTGACATAATTAATGAGGTGACTATTCATCTACAGCGCTAGGCAACTGCATTTATGACATGAGAGACACTGAGGCTTCTGCCCCTCACCAACGGCTCCCTTTGTGTAAAGTTGTTTTAACAGCTGGACAGTACACATTACTGGCCCCTTTGCTTCCCCTCTACTCCCTTTGAAGATGTGCAATACTCACTTGAGAATTAACATGAAACGCATGGTTTCCAGCTTAAACAAAGAAAACGCGAGCTTATACTGAAGAAAACTGAAGATGTGCACTCTGCTCGTTCAAAGCTCCCTTTCATTCACATAAAAGGCAGTTGAGGAGCTAATAGACAAAAAGAAACTAGAGACAGGCTGTGGTGCCCCCCTTTGCAATAAAATTTAAAACCACCTCTCATCTAAAATGACACGGACAAAATCAGTCAATATGTTCTGTCTGCATCAAACTGGGAGATTTAAAACAATTCTTTGCTTCTGTTCAGAGTCGGGCTGCATGACCTGACAGTACTTGAGTTCATGGTAGAGAGTGACTGAAAAGCCGCTCATCTACACAATAGGTTTTACAATCAGACACTATGATAAGTACAAGTGTGTCATTTTTGACCATATTAAGGTTGATTGTCAATAATAGTCAGGTCTTACACGCAGCCCTCCTTCTCAACTACACAGCCAATCGGGGCCCCATTCAATGGCACCACTGCCACACATAAAATTAGCAAATAAAATAAAACTTAAAAAAGGGGATAAAAGTCAACTGTAGGTTATAATAAAGAAAATTAATTTGACGTGTACAACTTCTCCTCTTAACTCCCAAAACATCCTACAAAAGAAATGTTAAGTTTCTTTATTCTAACAGGCCAGACAACAGCCACCGTGGGCTTATAACTGCAGCTTATTTAAGCCCAAGCATGGCTACCAAAACTTCCTTAGAACAACACATTCCTCAAGCTAGCAGCCACAGAAATTGATTTCTATTGGAAATGGTTAAAATTCAGGGAAAACAGCGATGCTGAGTGTGTGCAGTTATTTCTTTTCTATCTTAGGGGTTTGGAGCCCAGAGGAAGGTTGAGCAGGGAAGGAGCAGAGGAGAGAAAAGGAAATGGGGAAGACAAAAAGAAAGGATAACAGAGGGATGGATGCTCAGGTGCTGTTGTTGATGGATCCAGGTGCTGAGCTGGGCTGGGCGGAACTGTCTGACACACTGCCCTCTGCAGGGGGAGAGAGGAAGCACACTTGTCACCAACATCTTTCACTTTTTCAAACATAGTTTAGCATTGATATTTAAGCTGTCTATCAAGTGATAATAATGTGCCTAAAAGACATTAATGTCTTTGAGATAAAGAAAAAAAGTCTGAAAAGTAGCTAACTTAAATTTAGTGTCAAATTCTGAACAAAACAGGTTTAGAGGCTAGAAAAGAAACACATATGCCAAAAAATTCTGTTTCTCACACTACTTTTGTCAGCTGATAGCGGTTTATTAGATTATGCCACTTCAAGTTATTCGTGATCATATTGTAAATTAATCAATGCTCAATGCAGCAAAAATGTCTTAATTCATGTTATGATACATACCGTGTGAGGCAGGCGATGTCTGTGCACGAGCGTGAGGAGGAATGAGTGTGGAATTCAACTGGGGCTGGATAGACAGCTCTGAGAAAGCAAAAAGAGCAAAAAAATGCTTAATTACACATAAAATACTAAAGGTGCAATGACATGACAACCAACTGTGAGCATCTTGGTGAAGGTCATCAAAGGTCAAAACACTTGAAAGACACAGTGAAGATTAAAGAGACAAAAACAATGACAGGGAGGTAAAACTGACCAACAGGACTGAAGTTGAAGAGAAGCGGCAGTTCTCGTCCGCTGGGCAGGCGGGTGTTGGGCTGGCGCAGCTCATCAAAGAAGGCATGCGCACATGCCTCAAGGGGAGACAGCCTGGTCACCGGCGTGTATTCCAGCAGTCGAGAGCAGAGGGCAATCGCCTCTGGTGGGGTACGAGGCTTAAACACCTGACAGAAGAGAGATGGTTGACAAAGAAATTTAGGATTTTGTACACACAAACTCTGAACAAGAACTTGGGTTTATGTCAGTCTAAGGTAGTCTAACTTAGGGTGCTTTCAGACAGCCAGTAGGATCTTCTTTGATTGTTTTATAAAGTAAACGTGGTTGCACGTTGAGAGGGACAGCAGCTTTTACAACTTGCTGCCATGGCTTTCAATGTGACAAAGGCAACAACAAACACTAAAGCAGGGGAAATTTTACTTTATCTGAATAGCCTGATTTGCACGGTTCTTCATAAACAGAACAGAAACAGACAAATAACTTAATGAAGCAGCATCGACTTCCAATTATGATGATCCAGTTTGGAACAATGAAAGATGTGTATGACACCAGCCAGCAAAAACTCTTATTTTTGTTGGTATTTTTATTTTTTTTCTTTCATTTAAAATCTGCAATTCTCTCTATTTGACTGCATGATGAGCTTATTGTTGGATGACAGCAGCCTGTGGTGCCTAAAGGCGAGGTAGCTGAAAGTAATGAGGGTGGAGTTAGCTCTATTGTTGTTGATTCAAGAAAGCATCCTGACCTTTCCAAATATACCAAATTGCTTAAAAAATCCAAATAAGTGTCTCCTGAATTTTAAAATTTTAACACATAGGTTGACACATATATAAACATAAACCACCAAAGTCATTTTTTTTTTAAATCAAATTTTGTATTTTTTCATTTTATTTTATTTTTTTAATCCTATGATGTAAATTCTTAAACCTCACTGAGGTTTGAATAACTGCTTGTCAGGATAAATATTTTCTGGTAGTGTGAACAAACCTTTGTCCAAGGGTGCGCTTTGATCTGTGGGAATTTAAACTCTGTGTAGTTAGGGTTCATCTCCCGGATCTGCTCCCTTGTTGGTGTCCCCAGAACCTGACAACAGCAGAAAACATTTAATATTCATTAATATTATTCACAAATGATGTTTGCATGCACACAAAAAAACAGAGGAGAGGCTGTCAAGTGTGGATGATAACACAAATATCATTTGTTATATTAAATGTTAAGTTTGCATTGTTCTACCAGAAATAACATTCTCCATTTAAAACCAGATTTTGAGACCAAAGCTTCAACTGCCAGTAGTTTCAATTCCATTCATTACAACATGTCTTTTTCTTTAGTCTAGTGGCTTGTGATCAGTTGGTTTAGGCCAGTGTTTGTAGTCCCTCTACTGTACCTTGATTATCTCTACTAGCTGGTCCACACCACTGTCCCCTGGGAAGATGGGCTGGCCCAGCAGCAGTTCAGCCAGCACACAGCCGGCTGACCAGATGTCAATGTTGGATGTGTAGTCAGTGGCACCAAAGATGAGCTCTGGGGCACGATAGTACCGTGAGCATATATAGGACACATTTGGCTCCCCTCGAACCAGCTGCTTTGCACTGGAAGATGATAAAAGCAAGATGAGGCACAATGTGACAGTTCAGCAGGGGAGTGGCAGTAAACATGAAGCTTGCAATTCTGTGTGTTTTCACAAAACCATAGCAATTAAGTAACCAAGACAGAGGATGAAAAGACATAAGACTGATCAAGAACAGGTAAAGTAAGGACTGAGAGCAAGATGGCTAACTTACAGTTGACTAAGCATGCACACTGAAAAACCATCAGTCACAACAATGGAAAGAATGATGGATACAGGCAGAGATGTCCAGAAGCAGTTTCTCGCACTAACCTGCCAAAGTCACAGAGTTTGAGAATGGCTGTCTCTGGGTCCACCAGGAGGTTCTGGGGCTTGATGTCTCTGTGACACACGCCCTGGGAATGGATATAAGCCAGACTGCGGAACAGCTGGTACATGTACACCTGAGGGGGACAGAGAGGGTCCACATGAGGTCTAGTAGTGTTAAACAACTTACACTGAATCAAACCGATATCTTAAAAAGAAAAGCAAAAGCATCTGAGGACACATAAGATCACTACTGTCAGATATTTTCTCTGTTGTCATGTTCACTCAGGTGATTCATGAGTCATGGGCTAAGCCCTAGTTCCAATTTCCACAGTTTCTGCAGGTTGCACAAATTAAATATAAAGACTTTTTCACATATTTTTAATACCAAGTATACAGTGCAACTTAATACCTTTTTTGCAATCACAGTGATCAAATTATTAAAATGTTAGATATGCTAGAAACACCATTTTTGTCAGCATTTTCCAGGAGTATTTGACAATAATTCCTTATGAAACAATTAATTTCATCAATTAATTTCATTCATGCAGCTTCATTCAAGATTTGACTGAGAACAACACTTTTTTATGAGACATTGGGCTTCCTAGCTTTCGTGACTAGCAGTAGAGACAGATTTTGCTACAGGTCTTATGTTGCTGACACTTCACTTCAAAAAGGAGTGAACACCCTCCTGAAAGCGTAAACCACTGTTTCACAAGCGTCACTTGTAGTCTGTAAATGTGTAACGCCTCACAACAGGATGCAATCAGATACAAAACCAAACTAACATGCATACCTGCAGCAGGCAAGAGAAAGTATTTGAGAACGATGTAAACAAGATTTTAGACCTCTCAATACCTGGAACCTATTTCTTATGAGTAAAAAAATTAAATGTTTTTAGACTTCTAGGAACAAAAGAAAAATTGTTTCTTATTTTCTTGTAAAATCTTCAATAAGACAATCAATCTTTGGTCCAATTATTAAGAAGATGTAGACATACATACACAGATCACAAGCAGACTCTTACAGGGATCAAAATACAAAAAATGAAAGAACTAACTGAAGTAAGGATTATCACAAAGCAGTATGATTCCTCAAAGCACAGGGGGCACACATGTGTCTGTATAGATTTTCTTCATGTCCCAGCCACTTTAACACGTGCCATAATTTTGTTTTTGGCTTCACTGTGAAGGTGCGTGTTGAAAGAAGCAGCTGTGTGGTGTCTGACGCAGCCTGAAGTGGTGTGTCTACAACAAAACATGAAGAGGGGTGAAAAATTCTCCCTGAGGATGTGTAACCACCCTAATCCAACCCCTATTTGACATTTGTCTACACATCCTAGGTCAATGATGTCATTCGGGAATAAAATTCGCTCACACACTGAAGTCTGGACCCATTTGATGTGTTTGTGGTATGCAGACGGTAAGCATCTTAATATGAAAAATCACTGTCATCACCATCGCCATTATCATCATTATTACCCCCATGATGCAGTGACAGCAGGTCGGCCACAGATTACAAAATGATTACAGACAAGATGACTGAGGGATGAGAGATGATGGTTAAAAAGGGGGCAGGAAAAGAGAAGAGGAGGAGAGGAGTGATGAAGATGGGAATGATGAGAGACATGGCAAAAACATGAGACTCAGGGGACACAGGGGGGGAAAAGAAGACCCCAGACATGCTGTGACAGAAGTGTGTTGCTGGAGGATGGAGTGATGACAGAAGAGAGGGAAAGAGTGAGAGAAAAAGAGGGATCAGTGTGCATCTCAAAGCCACGGGGGAGCAGAAGGCTGACGTAGGGAAATGGGCCATGAGACAGCTATAATGTCCTCTCTGCAGCTACAGACACAGTAAACACACTCTCTAAAATGAGCACCGTTTCAGACAGGGAACCAAGTGTATTGCAAACAGATTATTTCCCATGGGGCCATCTTTCCCTTTTTGCTTTCATAATCCTTAAACAGTGAGCCGTCTGTGAAAAACAAACACGAAAAATACTTGGTTGCTCAGTACATCCACAGGCAATTACTGAACAGCATTTTACTTCCAGTTTCCTCCTTACAAAAAGCTCAATAACAGATGAAACTCAATTCAAAAGAGTAGGATGAAACATGTAAAACTCATCTCTTTTATTATTTGACACAATGACCCAGCATGGAAACCAGTGACTAAAAATGTATGAAAAAAGTATGAAAGTAGAAACTGTCTCATCTTTTTCAAATTAAAAATTTACAGTGCTATATTTCAAACCTCAAAAGCACCAAGAGCACAGATCTCCTCTAAAGAGGAACAAATCCCAGACTTTTAAAACACCTGCCTTCCATACATCATAGTCTATTTGTTTGTCCTCAGAGTTGTTCTTACAAAATAACATATGAAGGCATTTCTTCTTGGCAATCAGGATGTCAGAGCTTCCCAAAAACAAATACACGCATCATTATTATAATGCATTTCGCATGCATTTATTCCACATCTCTGCCAAAATG
The DNA here is from genome assembly GCA_029814665.1 of Acanthurus lineatus. NCBI lineage: Eukaryota > Metazoa > Chordata > Actinopteri > Acanthuriformes > Acanthuridae > Acanthurus > Acanthurus lineatus. The sequence goes on from JAPZDV010000025.1 coordinate 8,677,148, forward strand.
AACAAAGAGAATATGCACTTGGTAAACAGACAAGGAAGAAAAGAAAACCCTTGCAATCGTTGTGGACATAATTTTGTCTGTTGCCAGACAGACCAGACAGTATGTTTCCCACTAAGATCATAACAGCACTATTCACTTATGATACCACCTTCATGCAGTGTGTTATCTCTGAATAGTGACTGGAAGGAACCCTTGGAAGCATAGTTAAAGGAGTTAGGGGAAAAGCCAAACATTGCACTGAGTTGTCTGTGTGTATGTGTGTTGTTTTATGTCGACCCACCTTAACATAGATGATTGTGATGGTGGTCTTGGCCTTGTTGAAGTGCCGAGCCACCCTGTACACTGTCTCAGGAACGTAGTCCAGCACCAAATTCAAATACACCTCATCTTTCTGGAGAGGACAGAAAAAGAGGAGACAGCTATGTAATTAGAGTGGGAACATGAAATCTATAGTACTTTAGATCTGATGTTATGAGTAAATAGAAACACACCAACCTAAAATGAAAGGTTGAAGTGTACATGATGAGTAAGTAAACCAAAAATAATACTGTAACTGTGTGTATTAAATCAACTTGATTATTGAAGACGGCTCTTAGAAGAACTACAGGAGATTAAACTTGTATCTTGTGTTTTTATGCTCATGACTATTTGCTGCAAATAATAAATAAAGAATTACAGTAACGCAGCTCTTTGACACAATGTTAACACTTAATAAGCAATGAAGTACATCTGTCATTATGAGTGTAAACAGTCGTTACAATAGATATTAAACAATGTCGGGCACAAACACAGAAGAGGATACTCGCACTCACTCTTCTCAACGTAATAAGGTACTTAATTTATAATCTAAAAAAGAATCTTTTATTTTAGTATGATCCATTGAATTTTTTACAGTGAAAGAGTTTAAATACAGTGACTTCTGTTTCTATGAGGGTACTGTGACATGTATGCTGTGCTAAATTTGCACATTCAAAATGCATCGTAATGTAAGGAATCCAGACAAATGTTTTTTTCTGTAGCACACCGTTCAAAGGTTTAAAAAAACAAGAGGTTAACTTGCATGTCACTGTGCCACCATGTCTTTAAATGTACTTTTTGTTGCTTGACTTGTCAATGATTCTAAGTTAGGCTGACATAGCTCACATTTTCTCAGGTGCAGCCACATTAAGGACAAAAGCAAAAAAAAAATAAACCCCTACAATAATTATCTGAGCAATTGAGCAAATATGCTTGGACCCTTTGTACGTAATAGTGACTTTGATTCACCTCACAATAGAGACCAGGATCAACTTGTTTAAAACATGTCTATGAATCACTGTTGATGCATGCACCCATAAATGGATGGGTGTGTAGGCAGAGTGCCTCATCTAGAAACGTATTCTTACTACATAAAACTCCAAGCCAGTGCATACACACCTTCTCTCCACTGGAGTAAAAGAAGTAACGTAGCCTCACAATGTTGCAGTGGTCCAATTTCCTCATAATTTGCAGCTCCCTATTCTACAATGAAGAGAGTGAAAAAGGAGAGAGAAAGAAATTCAAATACAGCAATTTGTGTAAAAATATGAATTCCACTGCAAACTGGAATAGATTGTTAATTCAGAACAATCACTGAAGAACATCATGTTCTATTCCACAAACTGAAAAACAATGCTTTTAAAAACAAGCCATTTGCTTCTGCTAAAGGCCACCACAAGCATCTAAATATATGCAAAATTTAAAGCTTTTTGCTTCACTGTAATTATCTGACCAAGTAAGCCTGTCTTAACATACCTTAAACCTCTTGTCTTGGAGAACTTTCTTAATTGCCACCATCTCTTGGCTGTCGATGAGGCGAGCCTGGTAGACCACTCCAAAGGAGCCATTTCCTATAACCTTTATGTCTGTGTAGGACACTTCCTGTGGGCGATCTGGGCCCTGGCCGGGTGTGGCTACCACTGTGGTCACTTTGCCACTGTCTCCTGTGGATGAGAGTACAAACACACCTTGTCAGAGAGATTCTTAAATGATCACAACTGTCCCTATCATGAAATGCATCAAGGCTTTACACTAAACTTCCATATCTAAGGTGTTAAAAAATTTAGACATACAGCATATAGTAATGAATCCATTAATGACATAAAAAACACCTGTTTCAGGATAAGATAATGTTGAGACGTGAGAAACGTGGTGACATAACCATCCTCAACTCAGCCATTGAAACAGTGTCCTGAAAAAGGGAGTTAAACATCAACCAGCACTCTGTCCTCCAAATGGTTGTAACCTATGCGGTGTCCCCCCCGACACATTCTACTGGCTTGTCATGAGCTTCTTATACTTCCCAGAGTACTTTCCCGCTGCTCTACGGAGAGAAACTAGCATAAACCCCATATTATCCTGGAGACATGCATTTCATTCAGGTCTGCTGGTCTCACATTCAAAGAGTCAGATCATTTTATACGGAACTGCTTAATACAAAACTACTGATTGTGCAGTAAGGAAGATTTTAGTTCCCATGGTACAGATGTTTAGGTAAGTGCTGGTAAAAATGTAGAGAAAACACACAAACCTTAAATTTAAAATACTTTTAACTATACAGTCGAGTGTCATATATATGATGTAAAATCCTGTAAACAGGAATAGGAAATCTGGTCATTATCATGATTTAACTTTCAAATTAGACTAATTTCTTGTAATGTTTTGATTTAAAATTCAAATAAACCCTCATTCCACATTTTCCCTGCCTTAATGACTTGTGAGTAAATTGGTAAAATTTATGACAAAGTTAGCTTAAATTACATTAAAAAGGTGAAAACTAAGATGCTTTGCTGATTAAGTGGCCTTAAAAACAAACATACAGGATAAAGGCTCTAGCAGCCAGGTCACATTATATATTGCTAAAGAACAACTGAGAGTTCTTACTTTTAAATGAGCACTTATATTAGTAATGATTTTACAGGAAGAAGAGCGTACAGTGTAACTGTCAGGCTCATGTTTGACCTTATGGAAATCAGGCAAAGTGAGATGATAAAGATCTAGCAGGAACTGACAGCTCTACTTAGGGTCAAGTAGCTGCTCGGTGTTTTACGTCTGTGCACGTGTTGGGTCAAGACTGACTTGACAAATCAGCACCAGAAGCAATGACACTGGGAGAGGAAGAACAGCGGAAAGGAGGCCCATTACCAAAAGGCTTGTCAGAGCCTGTGATAAAATTGCATGGACAGTAGCACACCCAGAAGTGCTACCATTTCCTGGGCTTGCTCACTTCGCTTGTCTCAACAGGACCCCTCCTGATCTCTAGTAGGGCTATGAGTCTCAAAATGGAGTCAGACAATGAAGCATTTTGGTATCTGTACACTTTTCTATTTTTGTATTTTTCCAGGCAAAACTTTTTCAAGGTTGCCAGTAAACAGAAGCAAATACCATATCCACATGATTAGCCTAGATTTGATCTCTGCCCTCAGGTCAGCAGAAAATATTAAGCCTTTGAGACCAGTCACTGTGTGGTTCCTCCGAATCCCTGTAATCAGAGATTCACGATAAACTGTTCCTCTGCATCTCCTTTTAGCACTACTTTTACACTTTTTAAACAAGTTAAGTCAGTGGGGAGCACATTAAATATGAAGCAGCTGTGGCATGATAGTCCCTTGAATAATGAATGCAAAAATGAGCAGTCTGCCCAGCTGTCAGTGAACAGCTTTGGTTTCTGATACATCAACGCAAGCCTGATGGGTAAGAAAAAAAGGATGAGCAGAGTGGCTTTCATTACACCCACACTTTTAAGCAATTAGCTTGGGACTTGTTTCTAAGTGTAAACTCAAGCACTCTTTTAATTTGATAAAAATATTATAAATTGCAAGCTAAAATACAAGAAGTATGTTATTATTAGTGGCCTATAGTAGTTACAGCAGTACCATAACCGATGTACTATGATGATGGATTTACTCTGTGGGAGGCATGAACAAATCATATCGGAGTTAATGGTTCCTCCATGACAGAAGATTACATTAAAAATAACTATTAATGGTCAGACAACTAGGCTTCATCTCACAACTATTGCAGTTTATGTTCTTATTTCCCACCACATAGACTAAAGATGACCAATACCTGTCAAAGCAAAGTGTGGAGACAATATGGTGCTCTTCAGAATTTCTCAAAAATTCTTCATATTTTTAAATCTGAAGGACACATTGGGTGCACCTCAATGAGATTTTTTTGTTAGGTAATGTCAGGCCAGGGCTTTAGGTGAAATTCATGATGACATTGATAAAGAAAATGTGTTTGATGTGTATTTGTCGTGTCTTGCTGATAGCCAATTCACGTAATAAGGTCAGCACTTCCAGATCATTATCGGTGCATCCCTTGGTTGACCAATTACACTGCTGTCAATATTTTGTTAGGGGTGTGCATGTGTGTGTGCGTGTGTGTTCAAAGAAGCAGCACAGATTTTAAAAGGTAATAACCCACACATCACAGTAAATAAGCTCAATAAATATCTTAAAAACTGTAACTAGTAGACAGAAGGTGTATTATTACAGATACATTACAATATTTAGGAATAAGTAGGCCTTCTTTGAAAACACAGGTAACTGAAACACAGTAAAACCGGTGACTTTGAGATGATTTCTCATGTGAAAACTGACACAATATAAAAAAGGAATGAATAGGGTACAAATGTGTCCCCAGTCCTGTGTATTTTAAACTTTTATATCATTAAACCTGGCTGGAAGTTGTTGTTTGGATTTGTACTATTCTTATTTGATTAGACTATTCTGGTATAACTGGTTTATATATTTCATTTAGACAAAGTTAGTCCTGTATTGTACTGTACATGCAGTCTACAATACTCATGTTAACACTACATTTGACATTTGTGAATTATTACTTTTTTTAAACAATCAAGTGGATTTTAGGGCTAAAAATGAATTTCTTCAATGTAAAACATTGGAAAAACTACTATTTGGGATATAAGACTGATTATCTGGCTGGTATTTATTTGGTCAGTTCTAATCACTACACACAGGCAATTGACATCATACTTGATGGCTTTGATTACCCAAATGGCTACATATTTTCCTTTTCTTTCTTTTCTTTTCTGGTCTCAGCTGCTCTCTGTCACCTTGTGCTCTCAGTGATTTTCAATTCTGCTGAAGACACCATTTAGTTTCTCCTATTGACAAATTTGTCTGTTATCTGCAACTGAAGAAGTGTAAAGTAGTGATTCAGTCTTAGATTGTCAATGCTACCTGTTAATCAAAAAACAGAATCTCTGTCACTGTTGCATCAAATGACTTTAACATGCTGCCAAACTGCTTTACAACAGTAAATAGAGGTTACTGGCAACATCAGTATTGTCTGATTGGCAGTAATGGCAGAATCACAGAGAGCATAGAGGAAGCAGAAAGTGACCTATCAACATCACACAGTATCTAAATGCTTCTGAGCAGGCAGACAACGTCATCCTGTCTCAAGCGTAATTTTCCCCATGGACATCCAAAAATGAGCCCGAGGGTTTTGGATTTATCCACTCCAGTGAACTTAGTATTTTTGAGTGTGAAAATGGTCAGGTTGGCTTGGCCAAAAGGATTTAGTCAGATTTAGCCAGCTTAGTATCAATGTGGTCTAAAACAGCACTTTTGTTTGGGTGTCTGCAGGGTCCAGGCACCTCTGACACAAGAACAATGCTGTAACAGATCCCAGTGACCAAGACTGAGAAAAACTGAGCAAGGGAAAATGTGATTTTATATTAAGAAATAATGGATATAAATTATTTAAATCACCTAATGAAGGTTGTTTGATTAGCACTACACACAAACTTCAGAAGAGACTTACCACACAGAGGCCTGAGTCAGCTTTGATCCTTGAAGTGCATTCATTATTTCGTTGGCCATTTTACCTCTCTTGATAATATTTTCAGTGTTGTTTTGATGGGACCCCAATAACTGCATTTTTTTTCTACCTGTTCTAAAAAATGCTATTTGACACACAAGCTGTGATGTTTTTTTCTCTGTCTCTCCAAGTCCTCTACACCTCTTTCCAACTCTACAGATCTTCAGCCAACTGCTACTGCTGTATGACTACAGGACCCCTGAGCATTCTGCTAGTTCTTGTCATCACACCAACAAAACCAACTAGATGGAATTTGCGGTTGGCAACCAGGAGTTCCAGGCAAAGTGGTTAGGAGAGCCTGCCCAGCCATTAGTGTAAAAGTAGATAAGTAAAATTAGTAGTATCTTAAAGAGATAATGGCTAAGGAGTAAAGAAATGCAGTATGATGCAGAACTTGTCTTCCACCTGAGGGGTGCAGAAACAGTTATAGGCAATGTGCAAAATACATGTTGCCAAACTGTTTCCAATACACGACACAAGAATTCCCTCTTTCCTGTTGAAAGATGATCGGAGATGGGTCTGATTTTTACTTGACCAGCTGTTTAACCACATGCATATATGTTTTAATGCATGCACAAGTCAACATATACAGGTTAATAAACATCTGGAACGCAGTATGTGTCTAATATTTCAACTGAAAACAATTTTCATTTCTTTTGGCTATCACACGACGTAAACCAACGTAAACCCATAGGACAAAAAACTCTACAAGATAAAATTAGACAGGGGACGACGCCTAAAAACTTAGACCATATGATTTCAACCTACCCCGTTAGCAAGCTAGCTAGCTCCCACATATGATATGAATGACTAATATATAAGAGAATCGACTGACAACAACTCCGTTCTTAGGCTACGATGCAAAAATAACGGCAAGGTAGTAAAAGGACATAACGTTTTTTCCGTTGAAATATCAACGATTTCATTTCAGGTTTGGCACCAGCAGCTAACAATACTGTTAGCTAACTTATGCGATAAAAGCCCTTGATCGCAGTGGTTCCTTGATGAAATACACCGCTAACGTTAGCCGGAGAGCTAACTTAAGATAGTTAACCAGCTAATAGCTTGCTAGCTAAGGTTAGCTCCACGACAATGATCGACATAAAATACACCCAGGTACATTTCTTTAAAAATAACATAAAACCCAAGCTTCTGTAATAATTTGTATTTAGCGCTTTGGATAATCATTTAAAATAATACTTACTAGGTAGTTTCAAATTCCCAAAGCTTGTCGAGCTGCTTCCACTGGCTTGTGAAGCCCCAGTTTTTCCTGTCGAGCTTCCACCGGCTACTGCTGATCCGGCACCGGCTGCAGCGGATCCGGGAGCTCCGGGAGGCTCAGCGAATGAGCTGGTCCTGGGCCGCCCGCTGCCGCTCATATTTGTGTGAACTAAACCCGGGGCAAGGTGGAACGTTGTTAGCAGCCAGACCGGCACAGATTTAAGCTATATATGAATGTGTTTTAAAATACGAAATAAATATAGACTACACTTACAGCGTTCTGTTTAAGCTGCCCGTCTCCCCCCTTTCTTCCTCTGTAGAACGGTGATGGTGGGGGGACTGGGGAGTTGACGCACGACGACGTAAAGCTCGCAAGGGCTAATGGGAAATGGAGTTATTGGGAGCATCAAGGCTATGTTGTTGCACTGATGAAAATCTGATATCTAATTTACAAGGAAATTCGTTATTACAGTTCTTAACAATCCAAGTACACTTTAAAGCAAGTCTTAAAAGCAACAATGAACGTATTTCGCACAGAATATTGACGGACGTAAAAAATGCTCTTTAAATTATTTAGAGTAACCCTGTAATATTATGCAAAATTAAGTGAATCTACAAAAGATATCAACTAAAGCACGGAAAGTAGCTTAATTACAGACCTAAAAATAAACTGTTAATTTTTTTCGGGAAAAAAAATGCTCTCTTAGCTGTCTACAAAAAAAACTACATTGCCCGACAGGTAAACATAGTTTCTGACGGACAGTCAGTCTGTCCAATCACAGACGCTGAAACATTCAGGCTACCGCATTGGGCGGGGATTCCTATCACAAGAATGGAGGCGATCGGCGGCAAAACGTTACATTACACGCTTTGTAAAGTATTTTCTTGCGGACACTTTCAATTTTTTTGATTTCCATGCCACATACGATGTCCAGGGACTAACAAGAGGCATACGCTTCTGTGATATATGAGTGATGACTACCGGGATCGTCCAACAAGAGTAAATGAGAGGTAAGGAGAAAGAAGGGCCCGCCGTCGTAACCGGAGAGCTGCGGGGAAAAGTGGGTAGCGCCGCCTGACGGACCGCCCGACAAACCGGGGAGCCGTTGTCAGGAAACCGCGGTGCCGCGAAACAGGTCTGCAACATCGGAGGGAGCGCCGCCAACAGCTCTCCATATGCCATCACACGCTGTAAACAAAGATATGAATCACATTTTTAAGGAAAATCAAGCAACGATTACCGAGGTGCTATTGAGTAATGGCCTTGTTAGCAACAGAGGGCCTTCACGTGGCTAACGGCTGAAAATTGCGTTGTTTTTCCGTTGGGTTGTTTCTTAATTTCTCTGTGTCATAGTGTTGTGTATTTCTAACCACTGGGTCTTTATGGTCTATAAATTAATGACAAACGTGTAGTTGCTGTTTTCCTGTGTGAGATAAACATTAAAATTACACATTAATCGTTAGTTGACTCCTACATAACAACACATTTATATATTGCTAATGTTGACTTTTTTTGTTTACCACAGGTGGCCTTTTTTTTTATCGGTCTTCTGGATGACAAAAGTAGTCTTTAAACACAGCACACATTTCTTTTCATGATACACTTGCCGCCTATGTAAGAAAATAAACACAGACGACCAGTATGGCAGAGAGGCAGGAGGAAGCAGAGGATGTGTACATGGAGCACCAGTACATGTGCAGTGAGTGCCATCAGCTCTTCAACTCCCTGGAGGATGTGCTGATCCACCAGCAGATCCACACTGGCCAGGAGGGAGATGGAGAAGTGGAGGTAGGGGAGGCCATGGCCGTCCAGGGTGTCCCAGAGATGGAGCCGGCCCAGCAGTACCAGTGTCTGGAGTGTGGGACCCTCCTTGTGAACCCGGAGGAACTGCTTCAGCATCAGGAGATGCATATGAGAGAGGCTGGGATGGAGGTGGAACAGCAAGGTGAAGGATTTGATTGTGTGCTTTGAGGAGGCATTAAGCAGTAGAGTGTGTTGAAATATTAATAATGTACAGTAAATAGTCTGCAAATGTTGCTTCTCTATGGAAGTGAATTAATGGCTCTTTTCTAAGGAAATCCATTTATTCGGGAAGATAATAGAGGGAGGAATACACCTCTCAGTTAGGTTAATAATTTTGAACTCTTTGAACTCATTATACATTTCAGAAAAGGACTGCCTCTAAATTTTTTGTTTTACATTTGCATAGTTGTATAACAGAACTAAGACACAATGCTAACTATGTGTATCCCTGTCCCTCAGAGCTGTGTGAGGTTTTGGAAACAGAAGAGGCAGGGTCAGAGGCTCAGGTGTCAGGACCTGTCCAGTACCAGTGTCTGGACTGTCTGGCTTTATTTGACTCACCTGAGACGTGGCTGGAGCACCGGCGGACCCACAGCAGGAGCAGCACACACAGTAACACAGAGACTATGGTGAGGGACCAAACAATAGACACCAAGAAGAGTTTACTAATAACTGTAAGACTTTTTTGTTCATATCTATAAAGTAGGATTTGTTTATTTTTTACTTGATGAGTACTTAGCTAGTATTTTTGTTGTCACAGTTATAGATAGGACAGTTGTCACTGTAATAGATAGCATAATAGAATGAATGGTGCAGTTTTCTTCACAATACACAT
>JAPZDV010000025.1:8686975-8704325 GCA_029814665.1 Acanthurus lineatus
TAAAGGCTTATCTTAAAGGTGATATTTATCGATATTTTGAGTTTCCATCGATTTGATTGGATCGCTGCTTAACAAATCGAAATATCGATCCAGATTTATATATCGTTACACCCCTAATAGACACCCATAAGAGTTTTATTCAGTTTACTAATAACTGTAAGACTTTTTTGTTTATATCTATAAAGTGGGATTTGTTTACTTTTTACTTGATGAGTACTTAGCTAGTATTTTTGTTGTCTCAGTAATAGATAGCATAATAAAAATGAATGGTGCCGTTTTTTTCACAATACACATAATATTTGGTCCGATCTCATTAGAGGAGTAAGGTTGATGGTGGAGCAACTGCACATAATACTGGTTACTGCAACAATTCTGTCACGCCCATTCTCTCAGCAAATACAAAAGCTATAAAACAAAATCTCTGGATATTGAAAGCAAATAACTGCACCAAAAAGGACTCACTGTAGTTTCTGACTCAGGTCATACGCTATGTATCCTAGACCGTATTCAGATTGCTAAAAAGTTACATATTTACCTTAGTGGCTCTCTGATTTGGTTTGTGGAGACTGAATGTCTGACTGGTTTGCCAAACATCCAGTCAGACATTCGGTCTCCAAAGCATCTGATTATCAGCTAAAAGAGAGATGAATCAAGTGTGTCGACAGTTCTTAACTTTTACCACCTTTAATATCCCAAATGAAAGAGCAATTCTCAAACATTGCTTAACCATTGAAGCACTGCAGTAAGAAAATATAAAAATGTAGTAACCCATATTTTTTTGCCCCTTACAACAGGAGTATGTGCTTCAGCCCGATGGCACCATCACTCCACTGAACAATGTGCAGAACTATGTGCTTAGTGAGCAGCAGGCTGGAGAGATCTTGGCCCAGGTACCTGGCATTATAAACGCCTCATAACAGAGGAACACATATGATAACTTGAGGTTTAAAGGTTTGACTGTCTTTAAAAGTTGTTTCTCAACATTCCTGTGTGTATTTTCCAGGTGCTTGCCCAGCAGCAGCAACAGAGGAAACGTCAGTCTGCCTCCAAGCTGGCTGCCTCTTCTCGATCCTCTTTGCTGCCTCCAGTGACACCGGCGCCTGGCTCTGCCACCATGCACTTGCAGATCCTCACAGCTCAAGCTCTGGCAGACAACTCCAGCACTCCCAGTCAGCGCAGCACCAAACTCAACACCCTGATGCCTGCTGTGGGCCGGGGCTCCTCAGCAAAACTTGGGGTCACTGAGAACGGTCTCCAGAGACTGGAGTTGAGGTTGGCCCCCAGTGTCCAGGATGACACCCACCAGCAACAGCAACCAACAGAGGTGGTGGTCATCCACCCTTATGAGTGCTCAGAATGCTCTCTTCTCTTCCAAACCCCTGAGGACTTCCTCCAGCACCAGGGTGAGCACTTCCTGGGTCAGGACAAAGAGAGTGGAGAGCCAGGTGTCATGAGTGGCTTTGATGAGGTGCGAGGGAGGGATGAGGCTACAGAGAAGGTGGAGGACATTAGGATCAGAGTAGTAGAAAAGAAAGGAGCAGTCTGGGCAAAGCCCCAACAATGTGAGCTCTGCAACCGCACCTTCAACTCAGTCAACCGGCTGACTGCTCACAAACGTGTGCATGAGCAGGGCACCCATGAATGTCCAGAGTGTGGCAAGGTGTTTAAAAAGGCAACCTCACTGCAAACACACATGCGCACACACTCCGGTGTGGCCAGGTATCTGTGTGTGGACTGTGGAAATGGCTTTACCACTGAGATGACACTTATCATGCACAGGTAAGAGGCTTGGCGACACCGCAGCAGCCAAGATAACTGTGAGAAACCGACAGCTGATATGGTCTTTCAGCTCTGTTTCATCTTTTCCTTCGGTGTCTTGCAGGAAGTCCCACACTGCAGACCCCCTTCACAAGTGTCAGTTCTGCAACAAAACCTTCACCAACATGACCAAGTACCTCTACCACCGCAGAACTCACCTCAACCGAGATTCTTCTGGCACACCCGTCCCTGTCTCCATGGTAGTAAAATAAGTATATTCTCTCAGCATTTCTGTCCACAACTAAAGTTATTATGATTTTTTTGTGTTTGACACATGCCTGTTTTGTTTTTTTCTAGATCTCAGCTCCAAGAAGGGCATCTCTCTCCACTCTTGCCATCCTACAGAGAGCAAGAGAGAAGAAGAATTCCAACATTGATGAGATAAAAAACAATCTGATGGCCCCTCTGACGGAGGACGAGATGGAAAAAATGGGAGAAGATCCAGTGCACAGTTCTCAGATCAAAGCAGAAGGAAGTGGAAAGGAGAAGCAGGGCGAGAACAACAACATGGAGGTGTGTGCCAATGAAGGCAACACAGACGACCCCCAGCATGTTGAGGATATCACCAAGTCTGGCTTAGTAACAAATCCTGCTCCCCTGGAGGATGGTGGTGTAGAACTCACATCTGGCTCGATTAATTCGGCAGAGTCTGCTTCAGCTGCATCATCAGACAAAGGGCCTTTTTCTTGTCGTTCTTGCTCTAAGACATTTCCCTCCCAGCTGCAGCTAGTTCACCATCGACGCAAGTCACATGTCACTGAGCGCAGGTTTATTTGTGGCATGTGTGGGAAGTCTTTTAAGAAGCATATCCACGTGCGCAACCACATCCGTACTCATACCGGCGAGCGGCCCTTCCAGTGCTCTGACTGTGGCAAAACATTTTCATCTCTAGCCAATCTGATGAGGCACAATCTCATCCACTCTGGTGTGCGACCGTACCGCTGTGATGTCTGCCATCGCTCCTTCTCACAGTCCTCTAACCTCCGTCAGCACAGCCTGCTGCACTCCAATACTGCAGCACTGTCCTGCCCGGACTGCCCCGCAACCTTTCGCTGGCCCACCAAGTTAGCAGCACATCGCTATACTCAACATCCAGGTGCTCCGGCCCCTTTCCCTTGTTCTCACTGTGAGGCTGGCTTCTTGACCAGGAAGCAACGAGACGGCCACTGTCTGGAGAAGCACCCCACCCAGCTGCAGGCTGGTGCAGGGATAGAAGTCAGCAAAGAGTTTGGTAATGATCTGACCTCAGAGCCCTCCACCTCAACCACAGGAAAGACAGAATCGGGTGATTCAACTAGTCTTGTGCGGGGTGGCTTAGATTGCAACATTTGTGGGAAAAAACTCAATTCTTCTGCCAATCTGCGACTGCACAAACTGAGCCACTGCGCCTTAGGCCCTGGACGACCGCGGTGCACCTCAGGGAAGCGACCCAAAGCCCACCAGTGTCCTGTATGTGGCAAACTGTTTGTGTCTTCCTCGGGGGTTGCACTTCACCAGCGGGTCCACACTGGTGAGCGCCCCTTCCCTTGCCAAGTGTGCGGCAAGCGCTTCCGCCAGAACACGCACCTGCGAGAGCACCTGCGGACACACTCAGGTGAACGGCCATTTCGCTGCGAAGTGTGTGGCAAGGGTTTCATTCAGAGTATGCACCTGGCTGAACACCGTCGAACACACACGGGTGAACGGCCGCATGTGTGTCCACAGTGTGGCAAAGCATTCAAGACCTTCTCCAACCTGAGGAACCACAAAAAGACCCATGCAAGGCAGCAGAGACTGGATGAAGAGGCAGCTGCCCAAGCAGCCATGGAGAACAGCTCTGCTGTGGCAGTGGTGGACGCCTCGACGGTGGAACTGGCTAACGGGCAGCCTCAGCTCATCCAGATCCAAGCTTCAGATCTTCAACAGGTCAGAATGTACATCATGCTCTTAAAAGCAGTGCATGAAGCTAAAAGAGCACATTCTTATAGAAAATAAACTCTAGTTAAACATTAAAGGCAGATTGAGCAGGAATTTTCTAAAAACAATGTAGGCTCATATGAAATTGATCCCTCTCAAATCATCGCTAATGATCCACTTACCCTGCCGTGCACTCAGTTTCTGGATGTTTACCTGCCAATAGCAGCAGGCATTGTGAGGGCGGGTTTATCCTAAATGTAGAAACCAGGTGCCAGATTGTAGGACTGGCAGAAGGGACAAGCTTTAAATGTTGTGTTTACAAACTGCAAGTAACAAATCTTACTCATTATTCCTTATGTTGACAATTTCAGATTTTTAAAAAAATTAGCTTTAACCGTTAAGATTACATTGCTTGTAGATTTGTCTGTGTACCACTCTGCAGTTGATTTAACTTGTTCTGAACTGTCTCCTCGTCCCAGGCACAGGGCACTCCTACGATCATGTGTAATGAGTTTGGGGAGACCATAGCCATCATTGAGACCAGTGAGGGAGGTGCGCTGCCCCTGGAGCAGGCCTTGGAGATCTATCATACAGCTTTGGAGAACAGCCTTGCAGTGGACGGACTGCAGCTACTCTGAGGATTTTTTTCAAAGCATCAAAAATGCTGTGCCAAATTCTTGAGCTGATAACTGATAACTGATTTCATTGTTTATATGAAATGGATGTGATTTTTCTTGTTTAAAGGTTTGTTTGTGTTGCTGAAGCAAAGTATTATGTTGTAAATAAGTGAATCAATAAATGATTTTCAAGATTAAAAACATCTTTAACTCAGTCTCACTCAGTACTACCACAGATGTGCACTTAGCATAGAGTCAGTGCAGTATGTTGTGGAGATGATTTGATCTTAACTTTCATGAGCTACTTTTAACATTTATTAGGCAAAAATTCTGCTTCATTTTTAAAAAAACTGTTGTACCGCTCAGTGTTTTGTATCTCTGCTTAAGGAAAACCCATTTTTCACATTGCCAGTGATAAAATCACTTTAATTGAACACCTATATTTATTTGCATACTGAAAGATACAGATACAAACTTAAATTATTCATATAAATTCCTCTCTTGTATACGGGAACAGCAAAACAAGGAGCTAACACAAAAACATTAATAGCCATATTTATTGTTTTTTTCATTTCATGTGTTTTACTTTCGGTAATGGGTGTCTTAAAAGTCAACTTATGTTCAATGACAGATTTTTCCTTATCAATAATATGAGTCTACTGACTCTACAGTAATTATTTACAACACAACCAAGTCTTGCACAAAGACACAACCAGTATTAATCCTACCAGCTCTCTTTGATTCATTACCCTCCCCTCACTTCCCCCAGTTTTCTCTCCACCTGTCTAAAAAGGAGGTCTGGAGAGAGCAATAAAGTGACAAAGGGAGGAAGAAGGGAAGGAAAGAGGTGGAGAAGGGAGATGTACAAGTCTAGAGGGTATAGAATCAAACTTAGCAAGGGACAGAGAGGCATACAAACATACTGCTTATTACTGTTGAAAGAATAGAAAGGTCCATGTTGTATTTGTCCTCTTTGAAATGAACGATAAAAATAACTGCACCGCAGGTCCTTGCTGAGGTGAGAGGCAAGGGAAGACTACAATGGAGGAACTGTACAGGTGTGGAGCCACATCTCTCACCTGCCTCCAAAATTATAAAAAAAAACAAACAAGAAACTAGTACAAGAAATCAAGAGCTGGTAGAAATAAGGGAAAACAAAAGGACCAGGGTTCACTGCAATGATATAAGGAGTAATAATAGTCATAAGAATAGTACAACAACAAACTGAATATGACAATGTTAAATACAAATCAAATTGTTTAAAAAAAGGTAATAAAACTGCTTGGCAATAGAGGAATAAGGCCTTATCAGCCTGACCTCTACAACTAAGAGCCAGGATGTGCCTGTTGACTCCGACCCACCTCCTTCCTTCATGGCTCGCGAATGAGAGGCACAGGAATGCTTTGTTCCTTCCTACTGGCATGTGCTAGGTTCAGTCGCAAGAAGGGAGGACTTGGCCAGACAGGTAATTGCAGGAATGATGGCACTGCCAGAAGTCCACTTGAGTTTCAGTCAATTTTCAATCACTCCTCGTAGACCTCCCCTGAAGGTCTACATGTGAGCAATAAAATGGAGAAAATTATCTTTCCAGGTCCATAGTAATGATTTCTCTTTTCAAATCAAATAGTTTCCGGCTGTTGAGGGCCCAGCCCCCTTTTGTCAGCAGAAACGAGACACAAGCTTAAAACAGTTTAAGTCTACATACGGCTTGTTCCTCAAGCAGATAATCACTGCTCTTACTCTTCTAATCTATTTAAAACAAGTAACAAAACAGAATGTCATTTTAAAACTGCTGACTTTTACTGTCTCAGAACAGGTTAAGCAGGTCTCTCTGTCCAAAATGAGAACACCTTTTTCTTCTTCTTCAAGGCAAATAAGTGCAGCTGCACACAATGGTCCTTCGTTCACTGGCATCGATGGGAGCTTTCTTTAAGGTGGTTAATACAGGGCGTGAATTCAAGTGTGGGAATCAAATGTGTGTATGTTGTGTGTTTGTGGTGCTGCTGTGTGGTAGATTTTGTGCCACAGTTCTCTCACGTGTCCTTTTTGGTACAAGGGTCACACATTACAAACATTAAAAAAAAAAAAAAAAAAACATTGCATACAAACATCTCTTTTTCTCAACAGTTGGCTGCTGAGAGTGGAGAGAAATCAGGAACTGACCAAAGGGGAGATAAGAGTGTGGATTATATTAAATGTGAAAGCATGTAGGGGGGTGGAAAAGTGTGATGTCAACAGCCGCTGATTGGTCAATCTTGGTCAATCTAACTTGTCAGCATCCCTCATCTGGAGGAGTCTTGTGAATCACGATGGTCCTCTGGGCTCCCCTCTGTCCCTTGCTCCTCTTCTTCATCCTGCAGGTCGCCACATCCTCTCATAGATCCTTCTCCTGACTGGGAGCCTGAGGGTCCAGGGATAGAGCCAGCTGATTCAGGACCTAAACCAGAGGCATCAGCCGGAGCAGCCGTCTGCATGATCTTCTGCCGGACCTCCCTGATCTTCAGCTGCAGACACACCTTGGTGGGAAATATATCGGAGTATCTTGTCTGGAAGGCTGCAGTGGCCTGAGCTGGAAACAAAAAAAAGAAAACAAATGAATGTTTATAGGCAGAAATTAAATCTAAAAACTCTTCATTCACACACATAGAGTGTAGTTTGTGTATTTGTTTTTTTACCTGACGGAAAGAAGCCCTGCTCCTGGAACAGCTGCATGACAAGTGCTCTCCTCTGGTCCAGTGTTCGTCGCAGGGAGGAATACGGCACCTTATCAAACTCCAGATCTGTCAGAATGTCTTCTCCATCTGTGGCTGGAAAGTGGACAAACAGTTAAACTTTATTTATGTCCTCATTCTTTGATACACTCCCAGAGACAAAAAAACAAGCAGGAGAAAAACAGCACTTGGCAAAAATGTTTTTCTAAGTCATTGATCGCTCTCTGGCTCATGTTTTTAGATTTCAAACTAGTCCCAACATCAGTTTGACAAAAAAATCTTCACTAAAGGTCTTCTTAGTCACTTTTTTTCAGCTGTATCTAAAAGCAGTCTTTATAAGTGGATTGTTTTTGTTTGATCGCTGTTTCCAAGGACAAAACAAAACCTCTTAATTAAGCAGAACATTCAAACAATTTTTGCTGACCACAAACTCCTACATGCCTACTTGACATATTGAAGTGCATTGTATTGTCTGATTTTTTTTTTGCTGGAAAAAAGGATGGATATATTGTAAAACCAAAAAAAAGAAAAAAAAACTCAGAATGTACTGTGCAGAGACTGGGTCCCTTATAAGTAATGCTTTCATAACAAGAAAACTAAATATCTTTATATCTTTATGTTTTTACCTATTAAAATAATCACTTTTGGAACCATACATTTCTGTTGCAGGTCAATGTCACCACAGTTACGCCAACTATGGAGATGGAAGTTATATGATAACCTAATTTAAATTAAGAAAATGTGATTGTTCTTGTGCTCTTGCTCTTCCCTGTGTTACCTGCTCTGTCGAACGTGAAGATATCTCCCTCGCACTTGGCGGCACTTTTTGGCGTGTTGGGCTCTGAGCTGCAACTTGAGCGCCGCCGGCTCTTTCTCTTTGGAGAGACTTGATCGTCAGTGGCTGAATCCAAATCTAGAAGCACACAGAGGTAAAATATAACTTAAAACCCAAGACAGAGCTTGATATTTTTTGAAAATGAAGCATGTTGAAATGATCAGTGTACTGACATCCTAGGAAACTGTAATCTAAAGCATTTAGTTGGAGTTTCATAAAAACAAAAAGTGAGTGAAACCTGTAGAGTTCTTCCTTTTGCGGCGATAGCTGCCCAGAATTGCACGAGGGGAAGTGGCTAGGCTCTGCAGGGTGGGTGAAGGCAAAACCTCCTCAGGTCGAAACTCCGGCAGCTCCGCAAATCGTTCCTCAAAATACACCTCTGACAGCACCCTGCCAGACCAACACACACATACGCAAAATATGCAAAATAAATACACTGTCCATTCATCATTTCTAAAGCCTTACCCAAGAGATTCACAAAGGTGTTAACTCACTTGTCTACAGAGTAAAAAGTCTTCTTGAGTGGGGGTGGGCGGGCTTTGACCTTTTTGGGTGTGGGACCATCTTTGTCAGTCTGTGGGGGTGGCAGGGCAGGTTCTATGGATGATGTAGGCAGGGGAGGAGAGGAGGAGAGGGACTCCTTCCATCCAGTCTGCAGAGAAAGTTAAATTTAAGCGTTTTATGCAACAGAGATGTTTTGAGTCAACAACAACTTCTCCTCATTTAAGTCAGAGCTGAAAGCCTGTCTGTGACGCTGCTCTCACCTCTTTGGTGGTTGTGCTTTCCCTGTTGCGTGTCTCAGAGGAGTCTGCTGCACTGGAGCCCTCCAGGGGTCTGTCAGAGGATGGTGGCTCCTCAGCAGGATGTGTTGATGGAGACTCAGGATCAAAGGAGAAATTACTAGTAGCTATAGCTTCTCTCTCCCTCTCCTTTTCCCGCTCTCGTTCCCTTTCTCTTTCCCGTTCCCTCTCTCTCTCCCTTTCCTTCTCCCTTTCTCTCTCTTTTCCTCGCCCTCCTCCTTCGTAGCTGCCCACAGGAATGTTCGCCACTGTTGCCTTCACCTTCTGAGGGGTCCTGACTGGAAGCTGAGTTAGTTTGGGTGTAGCCGGTGTGCTGCCTGTAAAAAACAGGGATATGAAGAAATGTTCAAAACATAATATCGGTGGAATAAATCACTTAAAGTTACCATGTCGAATGTAAAGAATTTAATATAAAAACAAGTACCAGGTGTTTGGATCTGAAGTTGAGGACTGCAGGGCCTAATGGACACAGCCGAGCCACTGGGAGGTGCCACTGAGCTGGTACTGCTGGAGGTCTGGGCCTGCCTCTCCAACTGTCTGTCTGAATGCATCAGCAGTTCTGTCTGCCTCTCAGCCTGTTTGTCAGTTTGCCGATCTGCAGGTCTGTCTGGAGGCAGGTGCCTGTCTGCCTGTCTGTCCAGATGGAGCTGCTGATGTGGGTGCGTGGTAGAGGTGGAGGCTGCTGTGTGTTTGTGGGGGGAAGCGCTTGAGGGGCTAGAGACTGAGTAGGCCACGCTGGGGGGTACTGCTGTCATGGAGACCACCCCTGTTGCCATGGTGACACTGGACGAAGGAGGGTAGATGGCGGTGACTATCTGGCCGCCCGAGGCAGGAGCTGAGGTGGAGGGTGACGGTGACTGAGCTGGGGCTAGGAGCGATGGCTGACCTGGATGAAGGAAACATAAGACTCTAGAGGCCAAATATTCTTTGCATCTTCTCTAAAGCTTAAAGAGACAATCTACAACACTTTCAGATGAAGAAAAGCTGACGTTGCTTGTTTATTATCAATCAATATGACTTGTTCAAAGTCTCACAGTGGATACACAAAACATTTTTTTTTCTTTTTTATGTGTATGTCTGTAATTTTATTTAATGTAATAACTAACTTGAGTTTTCAAACTTTTTGTTTTAGAGTTGTTTCTGTGGGGAGAATTTTTCCTCATACCCTTGAGCTAACTGAAGCTAACTGACACATCTTATCTTTATACTGACTTGGCTTAAAAAAATTCTAATACATGCATATATATTTTCTGTGCTGCATTATGAGATCAGGGATTGAATTGAGAGGTTATCCACACATAGTACACAATGGTCCGCTACATTTATTGTTGAAAAAAGTTGATTATACTCATCTGTTTTAGTCATCAAGCTAAAGAAATTAAACTGTCTGATTGCACAGCATGCTTGTTTCATTTTAATAACATAAATTATTTGTCAGTGTTATTCATCTGTGACTATATTAGACTTAATTTTAACATCATACTCTTTTCAAACAGCTTTGTACAGAAAAAGAGACACATGCTGTACCCTAAATCCAGACTACAAACTAATTCTAAACAGTTTTGAGTGCGTACGGGGATGTGCTCATGGAAGTGACAGAATGAAGTTTATTCAAACCAGACTGTATGCATGTTAAATAAAGTGGGCTGTTGATGGACACTATTTGTTCACAGCTCATAAAAGGAAAGAGGGAAGCTGCTCACAGCTAAAACAAAATCCTACAAAGAAAAAAAAACAAAGAAAACAACTGCAGATGGTGGTGAAAGATGATAAGTTTCAAACTTCAGGAAAAACACTGGAAGGACTGAAAGTAGCATTCTAAAAGATGCTTGATATTTAAATGAGAGTTTTGTTTAGATTGTGTCTACAGTTGATTTATGAAAAAAAATTAATTGGAAAACTTTAACATTTGTCAGGAGGTCAAGTCTTGGATTATTGGATCTTTTTCCTACTGTTGTAGTTAATATTGCTCATCTCATACAGTACTTAAAAGACTTAAAATTAGCATGTAAAAACAGAATTTATGAAATCAGCACTCTACAGCACTGACCTGCAATCAGTGGCTGTACAAGCGCCTGTCCAGGTGGTGCGATGGCTGTGAACCCGAGTGTTGCTAGAGGTGATGGAACATATGCAGATCCAGCCACTGGCAGGGCCTGCTGGGTGGTAGAAGAGCCTGTTGTCGTGGAGACCAGAGGCAGAGTGGATGGGACCCCTGGGGTGGACTGGACATAGGTGATCCTAAGTGATTAAAGAAGAGAAATAATAGAAAGAAAAATAGAAATGAATAAAGCATACAGAGGGTGAAGAACTGGCAATGATATTTTTGTAATGAAAAACATATCAGGAAAGGTGTAATAGCAGGGACAGAAGGTGTTATGGTACAATAATGAGCCAGAGCTGGAATAAAGGGAACAGAGACATGATTACAGGGAAAGAGGAAGACAAAAAAAGAAGTGCTGCAGTGAGGGTCAGTGGGTGAGTGTACATCACAGCAAGCAGCACTGGATGACTAGTGCTGTGTGTGTGTGTGTGTGTGTGTGTGTGTGTGTGTGTGTGCGTGCTAGGAGCTGAAAAAGTAGTGTGGGGGTGGCAGGCAGAGGCAACTTGGGCCACCAGCAGTATGACTAACACATCCAGAATAGAGCTGCACTGCAACAGCTGCACCCCTGCTGGAGGTTTTGTTTCTCGTATTGTTTCCTCACTATGCTTCAAGAAATCAGGACATCCATGCCATGAGACACAATACAGCGTCCTTAATTATGGTCTAAATTATCCCACCTTAAATCCCAGAGACCATAAACAACAAGGGGAAGACATATATTTAATAAAAACACATATTTAACAGCAATCAGCTGAAGTTTCATTTGTTAACATTATTTACATTCAGGTTTTTATCCCACTAGTAACCACAATAAAAATGTACCCAGAGTAATATTAACTGGTTAATATAACCGTGTAAAGAATAAACTGGGCTTTTTAGAAAGAGTTTTTCTTTGGTTAGATAAACTTTTAATAATTTGTCCAAAGGGTAAAAGGTGTCAGGTCAACGCTCATTTAGATTCCTTTCTATTTTAGATAACTAAACACTGTCTGTGCATGCTCACTGAGTTAATCCAGGTCTCATTGACTATTGGGGAAACTTTATTAAAGTTATGTTTTCAAATTTCAAAATTCTGTATCATGGAGACAAAAGAGTGGCATTTTCTTATAAAAGCAAGCAGCTTTGATAGCGAGCTCGGCACTAAACCATTGTTTTAAATATCCTTTTTCTAAATTTTTAAATTATTACTCCACATCATGTATACACAACATCAATACACATTTGAAAAAATTACAGCAAGTTAGAAGGTAAGTTGTAAAGATAAGTTATGGTTTCTGTAATGGAATCACTTGAGAGATCAACAGTGACCCAGAGATGGAAAAGTGATGCTGGCATATGTTCTTAAATGGATGCCTGTTTGTCAGAGCTGAGTCAAGCTTTACCGAAACATAATTTGTTTATCATCTCTTACAGGCTTCTGATCTGTAGTATTGTTGGGCTCATCCATCTGTTTTAGATGGCGCTTTTGGGCTTTCAAACATAGACCTCCATTATGAAGCTCCAAGTGCACTCTAACATGAGTTTTACAGAGAGAGAGAGAGCTAAAGTATCTATTAAGATTTCTTAAATGCTTCTTTCCCTCTCTGCACTTGTAGCACTACTATATAACACTGACTTAGAAAATGATGTCATCAGCTATAAGATGAGCCTTCATACAGGCTGCCTTTATAATAAACCTGTTTCGCCACCAAGAGTTTATACTCACTGACTGTTAACCATGTACAGCTTGGAGAGGAAACTTCACTCTGCTCCAGCTACAGGTTTGGAAGAAACCTGCTAAAATATTTATGTTTTGACACTCAAGTAATTTCTCGTTTTCCTGGATTTAAATCATTTAAGCAACTGGAAAAAAGAAGCTAAAAATTTAGAACAACTTGGCTGTTAATCTGATCAATGGAAATTTCTGTTTTCTTGTTGTGCTGCAATGCTAAAGAAAATAAATCCTTGATGAAAAAAGAAATATTTTCACCTATATATTATAGATTCTCACCTATATATTATATATTCTTTCTCATAGAAAACAGTTTTTTGTTTGTAACAGGACATATTTAACAGATAGTAATTAAAGTGAGCTGGATGCTCAATCATAAGTCACAGCCCCATTTTAAATGTGGATGTAGAAAGTAGGACTGGGCCATATGGACAAAATCAAGTATCACACAATACTTTTGATCAAATACCTTAGTATTCATTTTGTGACAATGTTGTTGGGGATGACTCTTAGATGTTATTAGGTAAGTAGTAAATGACACAAATCAACAGTGAAGATCAAAAAGCACAAAAGGGTAAATCCGTATTAATTCTTTTACTACATTTCGTTATTTTCCTACCTGGTAGGTGCAGGTGGCAGTAGTACAGCCTGGGAGGGGGCTGATCCTGGAGCCACCACAGCCGCTGTACCCACTGTTGCAGGGAAAGGGCTGGCAGGGTGGACTGCTCCACCCTGAGTCAGTTGAGACTGGACCACAGGCATGGGAGCAATCTGGATGATCTGTGAAGGCGCGAAAAGTGTAAAATGTACAGACAGGAATACAATAACTCTGATACAACAAATATTAATGGACAGATGAGGCGATGAGCTGATGATGTATTTTCACTTGGTGTTGCTAAAACATTGCTAAAGTTCTCACGTCAGTATCTCCAGTAAAGTGACTGACCTTGCTTCCGGTCTGAGCACCATTTTGGACAGGAAGAGGTGGAGCCACAATGGGAAATTGTTGGGCAGGGGCTGGTGCAGTCCGCACTGTTGCCATGGGAACAAGCATTTTACCCTGGAGCACTGGAGACTGTGTTTGCACTGAGGCATACACAGGAAAAGGAAGAATGGGTATTTTATTTGGAGTTACCACAAATAACTGCTATATGTATCAAACTAGACTTTGCTTGTCCTACTGTCATGCGTGCTGATCTAAAACTTACCTCTGGTTCCTGGGCTGACAACTCCCACTGCTGAGCTGGACGTGTATCCCGTCAGTGGACTTGCACCCTGCTGCTTTCCATTGGCCAGGGAACCATGTGTGGGTGGAGCTGTGGGCAGGTTGAAGATACTGGTTGGCTGGCTTAGCTGCTGAGGTGGACTCTTGGGGTGGGTGTTGGCAGGTAGAGTGGGCAGGATGTACTGAACTTGTGTGATGGCCTTACCCCCAGGGGGTGCTAAAGAGGAGGCGGGGAGGAACTGGGGCTGAAGCAGAGGCAGAGGAAGAGGCCCATTGGTTTGGCTATGTGGTGCTGAAACAGCAGTGGAGGGAAGTGCCTGCTGCTGGGAGGGCTGAGGCTGGGGGGAGGGGGTGATGAGCTGTACAGCAGGCTGAGCAGACAGGGCCCCTCCTAACACCAAATTAGTCACTACACCGCCAGGGCCCACACCTGCACCTACAGGATTAGGTGATGATGAAGAATAGTACCCACCCCCTGAGGCTGCAGCCCCACTTCCTGGTCCTGAACCGATTAGAAGTTGTGGCTGCTGATGGGGAGTCAGGGATTTTCTCTCTGGTGGATGTGGGCTGGATGATGTGCCTCCATCTCTAGGTTTGCTGGCAATTGGGAGCGGTGTGCTGATAACAGGACGCATTACATTGGTCACCACCGTCGATGCCACTCTTACAGCGCCAATGCCAAGGAGAGGGTTCGCACCCAGCGAACCTACTGTTGAAGATGGTGTCCCTACAGCTGGAGAAGTAGAAATGACCGACTGGCTGGAAGAGAGGGAGAGAGCAGTGGCTTGTGCTCCTCCTCCTGCCTCCCCTCCAAAATTGTCCTTACCCTCGCCTTCAATTCTTTCCTTCCTTCTGTGATCTGAAAACCCTCCCCCACCTGATCTCCCTTCATCATAACGTTTACTGGTGGGGTAAGAGGACAGGGACAGACTTCTTCCATGAGGCGTATGGTGTGAGGAAGATGATAGTGCAGAGGAGCAAATGACTGGAGCAAAAACCCTCTGAAAGGAAAGATAAAGAAAGAGTGTTATGAAACATCTTGAAAAACCATGGTTAAAACTAAAGATAAACACTTTAAAATGATATAACAACACTGTAAAAGTCATATTAAAAAGCTCAGTGACAGCAAAAAAAATATGTAGTTACCTTTCGCTCACTTTCATCCCCAGAACCATGCTCACTATCGCTGTCAGTCACTCGCTCCTTACATTTGAGGTCTATGGAACTGCTGGGATACGGGTCCTCTGTTGACAATACTTAGTAATTAGCATTAACTGTCATCAAATTACTAGAATCAAAACATAGAAGGGGTCACAAAACTGGTCACAACCTAGTCAAACCATTAGTCATGTAAAGAAATACAAAAAAGCAGTGCAGAAAATTCGTAAAACCACAGGATGTTCCCAAAAGAAAAAAACTTCAGACAGTTCAATGTTTTTTTGTTTTTTGTTTTGTTTTTGACTGAAAAGGCATCACTGCTGACATTATCTATTCTTTCTGATTGTTTTATTTTATTGTGCCTTCTGCAAGATTTCAAAACGAATTCTTGAATACTGGCAAACTGGATTAGTGACACAGAAGCAGCTTATTTACTGTCTATCTCTAATCTTACATTTGGTTTCATGAAGTAGTGAAGTAGTTGTCATTTCTTACCAATGACATCATCATCCCCCTCCTCCTCACAGATGACCATTCGCTCCTCATCACTAGTCATGTCCTCGCTGACCCCTCGCTGGGACTGTGACAGGGGTGGGGCATGACACGAAAACTGACTGCCACCATCCCCACACATCTGAAAATAAAGTTAGACACTCAATACCAAAAATGCTTTTGAAACAAGTGAAAATAGCTGTGATTTCTCAATGCTGCATGTTGTCATTTGCATGTACCATGTGTGTAGGTGTATTCTCTCTGTTTTTACTGTACAAGTGTGACAGACACCCTTTTATAACAGAAGAATGCCACTTTTACAAACTTAATTTGTCCTGGTTTGTAAAAAGCAGATCTAACAGAAAGAAAAATCTGTTGCATTGACTCAATTTAAGAACAACTAGCTTTGTATTGTTTTGTAATCAGCTTTCATTTAAATATTGTTCATATCTGAAGCAGTGATAATGGTATCCAATTTATATTAACAATATGCAAAAATGTGTACAACAAAATCAGCTTTGCAGGACGATGAGATGTGCTGCTCTCTCACCTGTGCCAGTTCTGCCAGAGCCTGTGTATTACCCCTGTCTCCCCGCTCTAGGCTGTGCATTGCACTTTGAGAGAACGCCCGAGGACGAGTAAGTTGAGTCGAATGACCTTCCCCTGTACTTCTTTCAGCCACACCCCCCAGACCTGGACCAACACCCTTTAGCTCTACAGAATTGGGTTCTAACAGAAGTTAAAAGAGGAACGTTAAAGGACTGGAAATGATTTAAACACTGTAAAATGACACATAACAAAGATATAAATGTCTGTGTTGCATATCATTAGGGCTGTGTGAAACCAACCTGTGGACTCAGACATGCTCCTCTCTCTGATGTCTTTACCCCCTGGCACCCCACGACCTTCAGAGCTGGACTTCTTCCTGTCTTTGTTGCACCACTTCCAGTCTGGGTGGGCCTTAAAATGGGCCTCTTTAACCTGGGAACAGAGGGGTAGACAAGAGTGAGTGAAACAGAAAACAAAAATATGGTAAATGCACCATAGGTTAGCACACAAACATTAAGTTAAACAAAAGCATGAACATATGCCATAGGGGTTTTGTGTATGTTTGTTTTTTGTTTAAAATGCTTCAATGTACCTGAAAGGCCAAATCATGGTATTTTTGCTTCTCCTTAGGTCCCAGAGCATACCACCACTCCCCCAGAATCTTGCTAACTGTCCTGTTGTCTTGGTTTGGGTGACGCTGGTGCACCAGTGCTCGATGGCGCTTACTGAAGATCATAAATGCATTCATGGGTCGCCGAATGTGGTCCTTCTCCCTCTGAAAAAAGTGACAGATAATACACATTTGAGTAAAAGGAACATTGAAAGTTTGTTGTAGGCATAGAAGCAGTAAAAAGACTACCTTTCCAGGGCTACTCTTGTCTCCATCTTTGGGCAGCGCGCTGAGGGACTGGGTGCGTCTCTTCACTGGTGATGTAGAGAGGGGCTGCTCTGGTACCACACCTGGGAGGAAACTGAAAGGAGACCAAAAAAACCCTCAAAAAACAGCCCCCTGTTTAAAATCTTTCTTCAATAAAGCATTTTCATTGGGGACAATTATGCATGTAGGCTTACACTGGGGAACCTGACAGAAGCTCCAATGAAAGGTCATTTCTCCTGCAAGGAATAGCTTGGCTAGTCAAACCAGAAGTACATTTCTCCACTTCACTCAACAAGCTATTGTACTCCTTTGTCCTTTTCTGATCATGAACAGAGCTGATCAAACCTCCTTAATTAACTCTTTTAATGTGTTCCCTGATAACAAGGGAGTCACTTCTCTGTAACACTGAAGTTTAAAGGATTAATTCAATATGTGTAATGATTTGCAGGTAGGGCTTTTCTCCTATCTGTGTGTGTTTGTGTCATTTGCTCTTTTTATACAGATATTACACATATTTCATCTTTATCAGAATCAGATCATTTCCTCTATATCATATA
>JAPZDV010000025.1:8704425-8717107 GCA_029814665.1 Acanthurus lineatus
ATTATCAGTGTGTTTTCTTGCCAAATTCGCCCATGACATGCAAAAAAAATAGAACAGACGCCGAAACCAACGCTGCAGATGGCGAGACGGCTGCGGAGCTATGCAATGTACCACGTCTTAACAGCCTGATTGGTTAACAAGGGCGCTGAAAGTGAGCAGGCAGCATGTCGCATCACTGTGTCCCCGCTGTTACATTTAAGCATTACTTTTTTCTTTCTGTTTCAAATATTTAAGAAGGAAATTTTCATCTATAAATTTGGTGTTTACCTTTATTATTTATCTTATCCTGCAACTCTATCAGATGTAGACACAGAGTAAAAGCAGTTCATCTCCCATGAGATACATCAGCAGTTTCAACAGCTCATCTATTTCAAAGGCTGACAGCCTGACCATTGCCTTTCATATAGTGATAGAGCCCAGAGATGGAATGCTTTTGTTCCCATCTGCTTTGTTCTGGCATTGAGCTCTTCTGCCCAAATTAGTGCGAGGATACAGAAAATATCACACTCCCTTACTGTATGTGTGGGTACACAGTATCACACAGAACATTTCTGTGAAGGCTGAAATGAACAAATAGATAACTACTTTTATATACACAAACACTAATAAGAATATATCTGTGGTGAGTATATTTATGTCTTCGTGTAACCTCACAGCTTTAAAAATAAAATTACTATCAAAACAAACAAACAAAAATAAACTGCACTTACGGATCATCCACGTCACTCTCAGTCTCGCTGTCAGGCCTCTCTCTCTCTGTCTCTCCTTTCTCCTTCTCAGGAGGCGGCTCGTCAGAGGAGGGTGGAGGATGGGACAGGGGACCTCTCTCTATGGTGGGAGGTGCCTCGGTAGGCTCCTGTGACAGCGCTGCCACCCCCTGACACTCTGAGGAAGAACAACAAACAGATATTTGTTCAGGACAAAGCAAACAATATACTGATATTCAAAACACCTTTAAAATCTAAGGAAAATTACATGAAAGTAGTGTTGTTTGTTTTTTCCTGCTAAAGTGTAGTCAGTACCTGACTTCAGACTGGCTGCTTGGGGATGGTTGACTGGGTGTGGGCCCTCTCCTGGCTGAGAAGAAGCATCTGATTGGGTAGGTGCCAGGAAAGGGACCAATGAGTGCCAGGGGAAGACTGGAACTGACCGAGGCTCTACATTGGTCCAGACTGTGGAGGAAAAGAGTATTGTTTAATACTATCAGCCAACACCATCTGATATGAATCCATGCTCAAATACCACATCCACAAGAACCAGTCCTTTCTTATACTGAGGATACCAAAATGCTACTTCATCAGGGAGGTCAGTGTGCTCAGTCCAACACTTCCACCAACTTTAATCATGCCTTAAAATTAATCTGCAATATTGCATGCCACTACATTTTGTATCATTTGAGAGTGAGAGAATCAAATTTAAACAGACTAAAACCAGAGAGAGAGACAGGATAAAACTGTCAAGGACAGGGCAGACTGCTTTTATAGTAGTTTCTTTAGGATGCACAACACTACTGACTTTCTTTTTAGCCCCCTAACAAGTGAATGGTTAACATGTGGTACCTTAGACAATTGCAGTTTTTTACCTGGCACAGTATAACAATATCAGCACTTTTAGAACTATGGTGAATATCACCACTGACACAGTCGCACACCTCCAGCCACATAACTGGTTAAATAACTCCAATAAGAGCAGATGCACAAAAGGACTCTCTGTTCTCAATAACAGGCTGGATGGAGAACAGAAGCTTGCAAACTGAGCTCCCATAAATTAAAATAGGATTGTATAAGTCATATATCTGGCATTCCATTATTTGAGACAATCTCAGGAAGGATGATCCTTCAAAAAACTTTCAAGTAACAAAATCTGTCACCTATGAGCTTTCAAAAACAGCTGTGCAATATCTAACACAAAAGCAATGAAATATATTTTTACATTCTAAGATTTCACAAAGAAGGAAGCTGTACTATTATACAAACAGAAAGTTTAAAAGACATCGACTAACCAAACATGCTTAATCCTTGGCGGAGATACTGAGGATTCTCGGATGAGAACATGGTTGAATGAAATGCCTTGCTGCTCTTCCAACAAAAAAAAATGATATGTCCTTTTAAAATCTCTCTTCTACAACACACAGAAATCCAGGTAAAGACACATCTTAAATCCAAAACCAAGAGATGATGTTGCTTGAGAGATCACAGATGACGACAAGTGCTCAATGGTGTCTGTATCCGTTTCATCCCTACAGGTTGCAGTCATCATTCACAATAATTACTGCATCATCAACCTGCATCATGAGGATTTTAAGATGTGGCATAAAGAGGTATCCTTTTTAAGCTCCAATGTGAGTTACAATGAAATTATCTGTCAAGTTGAGTCCATTTCTCCGGATCGCAGAATGCCGCAATCAAACATCAGTGAACAAAATGTACCAAAAACGATTACAATACATGAAAAAGTTAAGTTAAATCTGTATGAATGCAACAGTGTATTGACGACCCACTGAAACGATGATTATGTTCGCAGTCAAGGAGCCTCCTCCCTTTGGTCTAATTACCCCCGATGCCCTCTCTCCTTGTTTGTTTACATTACTACAGCAGCTTAGTCGCGAAGGGGTTAACAAGGCCTCGAGCCCATCCACAGCCTCGGTTAAACCATCCGCCCGAAGACTACGCAGTCTGTCTGGGCCATCTCAAACCACGCTCTGTGCTACAATACAGCTGCAGACAGATGGGCTCGGCAGATATTAGGAAGCACATAAGGCTCCCATGTAAAGCAGCTGAAGGGCTGCTGTAAGAGGGCACCGTATCGATCAGGCTAAACAGCACTGCAACAAGCAAATGGGGGCGATCAAAGCTAAGGTGATTCGTCTACTTGGAACTTGGAAGACAATCTGCTTACTGCCCAAGAGTGCACGGTTTAGTTAAACACCGACTTTAATACTTGCTGAGTCGTATAATAAACCACAGAGACGCTAATTTAGTTGCCCCCTAAAACAACCGGAGCTTCCAGTGCACCTCTCCAAATTGGACCAACCTCTCCGGGAACGCCCCTGATTCGTGCACCCGCTGCATAGACAGAGGCAAAAGAAATACAATTATTTTCATATTTCACTTAAAAAGGCGCATTCACCCGTACTGGCTACCAAAACAATCACGCGATGACTGTCTGACAAATGCACAACACCAAAAAACTGACGTTAACCTGCCTCCGGAATTGTACTATGCACCTGTCGTAACCTGACAGTTAACACCTGCCAAGATCCAAAACCCTCTGTAAAAGGATAACGCTAGCAACCAACTTGATTTTTATCCGTGTTTCTTACGCATAAGCAGATGTCGTTGACAGTAAATCTGGTGCATTCATCCATCAACCCATTACAAGTCCGCTACCCATCCGTTTTGATTATCAACATAGCTATAAAACACTAACCCTAAAAGAAAGAAAAATAGCGTAGCTGATCTCTGCAGTCTCTAATTCACCAGCCTCTATCCTACCTGGCCAATCTGGCCACAAACCTGACGTTAGCTAGCAACTGATGAGTCTACAACACAGCGATAAAAGCGACCACGGTGAGGACTCCTGACTCCAGTCAGCGAGCAGAAAGGGGTGATGAATCGCAGTTTGTTTTGTATTTTCCTTTCTCCTACTCAGGGCAGCTAACGAGCGGCTGGTTGAAGATGCCCAAATACCGGACTCGCACCCGACGGGTGGCTTCACAAGAAGCGGTACAGTACGTTAAGTTAAAGCCGTTGAGGTCCGTCCGTCTTCAGCAGGTTTGTTAGCTAGCCACTTCGTGCGGACGACATCGGCGCGCACACCGTCCAGTTCTGCTAATACTTTGTGTTACGAGTATTGTTTTGGTCCAAAAAAGTCCTCGTATCGCATCTTCACGGCTCCCAGCCCGAGTTTACTCTCTTATTTTTGTCTCGTTGTCTCTCTAGCAAGCCTTGGCCCTTTCTTTCTCTTTCCCTCCCTCTTCCTCTTGTTGTAAACTAGGCTGCTTGCCCCCCCGTGCTTGTCCCCCTCCCCTTCTCGTCCTGTCAACCTCGCCCAGCAGTGTCCCGCCTTCCCCGGCGAAAATCATGCTACTATTGGCCAGTGCAGCCACCTGTCATCTGCCCGCCGCGAACCCTGATTGGTCGGAGTGTGCACTGGAATGCCAGTCATATGCAAATTTTATCCGGCTTTACGGCCAGCTGCCCCTCTCAGCAGAGAAACGGAACTTATTTTAAATATAAAACACCAACATATAAAAAACTTAGTTTAGCTCTGTTGTTTTCCACAAAGAAACACTAGCTGTCGCTCATATGATGCACCAAACTGTCTACTTTTGTATCTCCTTCAGTAAGCCCACCCCAGGCTCATGTCATTGGTACAGGGTTCGTAGTAAACCTTGTTGATGGGTGTAATCGCGAATCAAACGCCAACGCTCAGATGTAGGCCAACCAATGGCTTAACAGAAGTTAGAAAAGAGCCCACCCTCTTACAAATGCTCGGCTAAGGCTTCAATACCCATGAAGACCATCCGATGCAGGAAGGCGCTAGAGAGCTATCTACTGTTTACTTTCCACGCTCCTTTTGGTCTATTTTTCACGCTATCTGCACAGGGGATGGGTGTTGATGAATTGCTCTAGGGTCAAGTTCACAAAGCCCATTCACACGCATCAAACCTATATAAGCATGCAATATCAACCTAAGTTATTTTTGGGTACTTCGAAATTGTTGCAGACATAAAGACTACTATAAATCAGCTACAGTGTTTTCACTTATGGGAGTTATTATAAACCCTTGCTGCACTTTTGCTTTTAGGAATGCAGCTAACAGTAGAGAGGCAAATGATGTAATTTTCCACCATGAAAAGCCTTTTTAAATCCCCAAACATATTTCCATCTCTCCATCATGCAAATGTACCTCCTCCAGACAGATATTTAAACGTTCTCATGCAACACTCACAGGGAAAGGGAGAGAGAGAGAGAAGAAAAAAGAGAAGAAAGAATTGAAAACAGGAGAGTAGGGGTGGTTACAAAGAGAGGGAAAATGGGTGGAACGGGCTAAGAGTGGAGAGGACCAGAGGGTAAAAATAGACTGAGTCAGTTTCAGCAGGAGAGGCAGGGAGGGAGGGAGGGACGGACGGAGGTGGAGGGTGGGCGGGTGGAGAGAAAACAACTTGTGAAAACAGAACTTCTCATATTG
Organism: Acanthurus lineatus; assembly: GCA_029814665.1. NCBI lineage: Eukaryota > Metazoa > Chordata > Actinopteri > Acanthuriformes > Acanthuridae > Acanthurus > Acanthurus lineatus. Next base: position 8,709,619 of record JAPZDV010000025.1, read on the forward strand.
GGAGGGAGAGCATGGGGGGCCAGAGATGGGGGAGACAGAGTGAAATTAATTTAAGATACCTATGTTATTTAGGTATAACATATAAGACAGAAAGCAAGAAGGCTTATTCCCATGATATGGTTTCCCATCATACTGTATGAGTCAAGAAGTCATGCTCAGCTTAGCTCATCTCTCCATAAGACAAACACAACTGGGAGGGACTTGATAACCACTACCAGCCAGTCAGCTCATCAGGAGTTTGGGAACTGACCAATAAGCTTGTGAGAACACTACCAGTCACTATCCTCAGTAGTAAAAAAGTTAACCCTCTCAGTGCTAGATTACACTGCTCTGCTGACAAACACACTGAAAAATCCAAATCTCAATCTATGCATCTAAACAAGACGGAAAAAGAGAACAAATACTTCTCTGATTTTTTTAGTTTTTGAGTGCCCAAGCCTTACTAAAATATGCTACTCCACTCTGTTGTGCTTTTGTCTTCTCAGTCTGTCGGCATCAGTGGAGCATCTTGCATCATGTAAAAACACTGTTTGTTCATCTTCTAAGCCTGGGCGTTTCCAGTAAGGGTTCAACTAATAGGCATTAAGGGCAGAGACAGAAAGAGAGTAAGAGATTAAGGCTTATCAACTGCACTGAGCTCTCAACAAGTCAATCTAGTGAACACAGTGTGTTAAGCACAGAGAGTTGGACAGCTTGACTGTGTGAGTGAAAGGAAAAGAGGGAAAGAGGGCAGGGTGGAGTTGAGGGATTACTGTGGCTGCTCAATGGTTTCAACCCTGGGTAAACATTACAAGCCTGTAGTAATGAACTACATCTGAGCAATTATTCAGAGCAGAGTAATAAGTTTGACCAGGTTTGTTTACAGCTACATTCTGGATTGCTTAATGACAAAATACAGCAAATATATTTGTGTACAAGTATTTTTGTCACTTGAGAGACAATTTTAACTTTCACACAATATCTTTTTGAGCATAAAAGGTGTACAGTAAAGATGACAAAAAAATTCTTTATTGTGTGCTTGCAAAGTTGGACAGAGGAGAAAGGCCTAAAATGCTGATGAGAAACCACAGAATTTTAGAGCTTAGTCATATATAATAGAGATAAGCAGTAAAGAAAGGCAAGAGTAAGAGACAAGGTGTGAAAAAACTGCAGAAGAGAAATTCCCCCTCAGCTGAGCTTAACTATTTCTCCTTGCTGCCTTGCTGGCAAAGCAGTATCTGTGTAGGTGTTCAGCAGCTTTCATTGGTTGTCTCCTCTCACAGACATCATGCTTTTAATGTGCATATGTACACATGTCTCTACCCCCCAATTACATTTGTCAAATGCCACGTGACCTTGCACAAGAAACTTTTCCTCCTCCTCTTTAGCTACGATGGCAACATGCAGGCAGAGCGCCGCCTTCACTCATTCTCCCATCCCATCTCTCTCACCCCTTAATTCATCTTCCACCCCTGTGCTGTGTCTCTCCCTCCCACAACCCACCATTTGCTCCGTCCAATTATAACTCGATCCACCAGTCCTTTTGCAGTTACCATGGCAACAGCTATGTTAGGCACAGGTCCCCATGTTGTCTGTGGTCACCTGTCTGCCTCTGACCATTACCATTTAATGAATCAAAATAAAGTTAACCAATCATTTCTACATGGCTCATGGACTCCCAGAAGGATGGAGTTGTGGGACGCAAACAGGAGAATTTTTTTAAGATACTAGACTTAATCTTGGCTTTGTGGTGGTTTCAGTTAAAGTTAAAAAAAAATCCTGCTCTCTTTTTCTTTCAGTGTTGCAAAATAAAGATGCATCACTGAGTACCAAGAAAAATAAAATGACTCTTTCTGACCGCTGATCACATCTCATCACCAACAAAACACACTGAACACTTTGTAACTTCATTTCAAGATTCATTAGATCTTTCTTACGAACTGCAAATGATTAGTATTGGGGGCACTGTGCGAAACAAGAGCTTCAGTCCACTGCTTTGAGTCCGTGATCCCACCAACCACTGTGTAAGGTAACTTGTAATGTGTAACTTTGGCCATCTGGGGGCACTACTACCCTGCAGATAAATAGGCAACAGACAGGCAGGCAGCAGAAAACCAGAGCAAAGCTGTGGAGCTGGAGATGCAAGGAAGGAGAGGAGGAGAGAGGGATGAGGGAGAGAAAAGAAATTCCTAAGTTAAATAAAGACTCTTCTCATTCTAAACTTTGGGACATGAGGAAAACATGAAAAGTTTGATCTCCTAAGAACAATGAATGTGGGTTCAACTGAGATCCTGAAGAGACAGTAATAAATCAGACAACCAGTCGAACTTTACCCGCATGCAGTTAAAGTCTTGGAGCCACCTCAGACTGACGAGTCCAACTGCAACAGAACGTTTCGAGAATCACCCCAAAGTATGCTCACCCAACAAGAAATATGATTATCATTGCACATGACTTTAGTGGTAAGTCTTGAGGGCTTCACGTGTGCTTTGGTGCCAGTCTAGATGGCTGTGTGATCCAGATGTGGTTGTTGCCATGGCCAGGGAGGATATGCAGGGCTTTAAGCGTTACGTAAAGCAGGGGCGGGAGGGAGTGGGGATGTTATTCCCGGGTATCCGTATCCGGGTAGACCAGGATGAAGAGAGCTAAGTGTAGAGGAGGGGAAGCGAAGCCACCGCAATGCGATAGAACAAAGGGTTAAAACAAATTTGTCATCATTTTTTTAGAAACAAAAATAAAAAATGAGATGGAGGAAAGTGGGAGCGAAGAGGAAAAGAGGTATACGAGAACAAAATAACAATGCGAAAAAAGTGTATTCACGTGTACTTAAGAGAGCGTGACATGTTTACTCAGTGTTCCACCATCCACTGTGAGTGCATGTGTGTGTGAGCGACACAGACAGACAGAGATAAAGAATGCATACTTAATAAAAATACAAAGGCAATATTGCAATTTCACTTTCAGTCATTTGAAACTGTGAAACATTAGCATTTGAATAACACTGAATCATATATACCATGTTACACATGTCTAGAACCAGTTCATTTAAATATGCTAAAAGTGCAGTAAAAAATTTTCTGTTCAAGAAATAATGATGCCTATAATAATAATGCTCACTGACATAATCATGCAGCACAGTGTTTAAGATGCCGAGTGGTTCCACTGCGTGGTCATATAGAGAAAGCTGGTGTTTCGGTTGAAAACGGGCTTTGGTCAAAACAACAATCATTTATGACTTTTACAGCTACAAAGTCATCTAGGTCTTCCTCTCTGCAAAAAGGACACCATGCACACTTTTCTCACTGACTTCAGAGCTAATTCGACAAAAGCTGCTGCTCAAGAGGGCTCCATTCAGGTAAACTGTTTTTAAAATAAATGCCTTTATCTTATAAAACAGCAGCAGGTTTTAAAATGTCTGTTGTAAATATGAGTGTGTAAAAGGATATTAGACCTGGAACACTTAAATTATTCAGAGGAAACCCTCCGATTATCCAGGATTGCTTCTGTTTTCAGTTAATGTTTACTAAAACCCAAAAGACAGAATAAGAAGGAGCCTCCACTAATGTGTTAGTGTGTAAACACATGTGAGCATGCTGAAGTTCCTCCTCTCTCAGTGGAAGAGGACACAAGCACACGTGCCATACACACATGCACACACACACACACACTTTCACACACATGCACACACAAACACACACATACACACTTTCACACACACACACACGGGCTGCTTTTTCTATTTGTGAATATTCTGTGTTTTGTACAGGCTACATCAGTGTGATGTTTGCTTTGTTGCCATGGCAACAGACGTTTGGCGCTCACACATCATATCCGGTACTCAATGATTGACGCTTGGTTACTCGCTCTCAAACACACACACTGCATGCATCACACACGTGACACCACAAATACTGTCTCATCCTTCACCTTGTCTGTTTTCTGTCTGTTCCTTTAACAGTTTTATTTTACAGGAAGTTAAAGTGAAGCATTTACAGAAATTTAATGTTCTTACTCATTAGTGCGTTTCAGGCGAGAAAGCACATACACACAGAGAACATACGCAGCTTTTTCTTCAAAGTGTGTGACTGTATTAGTTTAGGAGCTTAACAGAGCCAGGGGATTGTTGCCTTTTTTCTGAGTGAATTACTAAAAACACTGCATATAAATGTGTGTGCGTAGCAATATAATGTATGTTATATAGAGTGGAGGAGCTCACAGACTACACATTTCTGAATTGTACAAAATCTTATTTTACCTGCTCCCTTCCTCTTACATATCAAGTTTTTTTTGTCTTTGTACACTAAATCTGAATTTTACTATGAGATCTAAAAGGTGTTGTAAGCACATTGGTTTCCTGGAATACCAACTTAAATTGTCCTTTTCTCAAGTGCCATATATTTCTCAGTAGTTTCTCTCATCAAAATTAAATTAAAGTTCCTGCCTGACCACAAAAACATACAGAAAATTTAGTTTAAACATTTTATTTTTCATTTAGCTGTTTGGTTATACTTTAACCATTCCAATTGAAAGGCCTGATGTTTCTCAGTAGTTTCCTTGTCCCTGTGATACATGTTATGTGTCATCATTGATGAGAAGTTAATCCATGTAAAGGAACTTTAAATAATCCGGATTTTACTGGAGATTTTAGGTGTTTTTTTACCAAAACATAAACACGATTCTGTCTGACATCAAAAGTGTGCTTTTTTGACATAAATCTATATTTTAAAATAAATATTTATTACATTTCAAAAGATTTACATGTTTAATATATAAAAATACTTTAAGATCAGGGACATCAAATGTATTTTTCCAGAGGGTTTACAGTGCCAATTCCTTTTTGTTTTTGTTTAACACTTCCCAGTGACTTAAAGTGATAGAAATTAGCAGATATTTTTTTGGTGAAGTATATTTTTTGAAATATCCATTGCATTATATTCTGAATCAAACCATATTTAACATATTTTGAAAAAAAATAAATTAACCTTTATGTCTCAAAAAATAACAGTTTTTTACCTTTTTCTCATATTTCAAAAGCTGATAAGAAAACACTAACACCTACTCAAACTTGCAAATTACTGACTTACCGCACATGAGACTGCACACATACACACATGGTGTTTCCTTCTTTCCATCTTATTTCACACTCCAATACGACCATATGCAAAAGCACACACACTTTCGAACTCTACAGAAAACACCCACATGTGCTCTTTACTCAAAGGGCTTCAAAATAAATGCACATGCACACAGGCAAGCGTGCATGCACCTACACAAAGAGATGCTATTCATTCATTCAGCATCCTTTTAGCTGCAAAAAAAAGGATCTGAGGAGGGACCGTACACTCAAAATGACAGCGCTCCCTTTCCTGTCCACTTCTCTGTCACACTCTTACAAGTCTGCACAGCAATAAACACACACACACTGAGGGCAAAGGGCCCCAGTGAAGTAAACTACACTGATACTTGATGTCCATTTATAACAGTACTGAGAAGTGGGCTCCTATTTTCAACTGATGATGAATAATGCTCTATAATACACTCTCACACGTGTGCACACACACGCACACTCTCTATAGTACAGCACATTCTCATACAGGAGCTTAAGGAACAAGTTCTTCATTCGCATACTCAGTAAAATGAAACATACAACATATATCCTTCATACACACACGTTTAGAAAAAACCCACCTCAGTGTTACTGGCCAAGAATGCCGCCCGCACCGTTTTCACTATATCCTTATATGAGTCACTGATAAACAAACAAACACATGAACATACACAAAGCAAGAGTCAGCGGAAATAGTTTGTAGTGAGTAAGAAGATAATAGTCGCTAAGGTCAGGAAGTCACACAAACACACACACACACACAGTGAAAATAGGCATCTTGGTCAGACTTCTGCAAAAACTAAACAACTGCAAGATTTATACAAAATTTGCTGTTGTATGCTCCTCTTTTCCTCCTTTTTTTCTCTTCATTCATCTACACTCATGTCCTCTATGAGGCATCCTTTATTCTCTTTCTGATCTAATCTCCTTTTATTTTACAGTTAATCAAACCAAAAACTAAAAACTAGTTGATTAAAACAGTTCATAAATGGCCGTTATACATAAAGCCAATATGTTTCATATCAACTTTTCATTTCATCTCTAAATGTTAAGTTGTTAAGTAAATCAGCACTGATTTAAAACAGGGGAGAAACACACCTCTAAGATTTAGTCTTCTGTTCTTTTCTTTTTCTTCAGATTCCTTTTTTTCCCTATGAACTTCCAGATTCCTTTCTTTTATTATTCATCCTGTTGCTCTGTATCTTGTCTATATAATGTAGGAATGATTGATGTGATGACTTCTTAGCCACAAAGTTTCTGTCTATAATGACCTGGGATATAAGAGGGAGAAGTTTTAAACTAAACTAATCCTGTATAATGTATATTCTAATTCATATTAAAAAAAACACATAAAAAACAAAGCATGTATGCCCATACACACATACATTTTCTTGTTTTCACTTTCTCTTGCAACCACACACTCTAGGTCACACACACACACACACACACGCACACACACAATCTCTAAGTAACACATGCACACACAAGAATGCACAGAGATAATTTTGCATTTAAAATCCAGACTAAAAACAATATAATTTTTACTTGGGTATATTTTTTTCTTATAATAACAGTGTTTTTCTCTAACATATAATACATCTTTTAAATCAATGCTTTTGCAAAAACCACCAGATAATATTAGCTCCCTGTCTGCAAGTAGTAGATCGGACAGTACAGATTATTCTTGCCCCACTGAGTGCTGATGAGTGAATTCAGTGAATATAGCAAATATAGAAAGAATTTTTTCTTAAAAGCAGTGATTCCAACAAGCCTTTCCTGACCTGGTGAATCACAGGTGCTTGTTCCAGGGCTTACATCAGCCATGTGACCAGCCTTAGCTTTCAGTTTAGAGTTACCAGCAGACACGTAGATAGTGGACAGACAACTAAAGGAAGCAATATGAGACAACAGCATGTTCACTAACAGAGGCCTCTTTCACCAGACATCACCATACACAGGTCGGGGCATATAATTGTGACTCTAACTCTAAACCACACTGTGGCTGTTATCTGTTCTCAGATGAGTTTTTAAATATATATATATTTTTTAATTAATTCAGCAATTATAGCCATTTTGTTCAAAACAGCTATGATATTTGAATTAATTATTGCTTGGCTTATTAGATTTATATCACAAATGAAATGCAACAGAGTGGATTAATGGTTGTTAATAATCAGAAATAAAATGGACAGAGAAACAAATGACTAAGCAGGGTTCTCTCTATTTACTGTTATTTAAATGGGAAAATATAATTTTAAAATTCAAGCCTTAATACATTTGCCTCTCTTTCAGTGTGTGCGTGAGTATGTGTGGTGTGTGTGTGTGTGTGTGTGTGTGTGTGTGTGTGTATGTGTGTGTGTGTGTGTGTGTAAACAAAATTCATGTAAAACTCTAGAAACTCGC
>JAPZDV010000025.1:8717207-8770652 GCA_029814665.1 Acanthurus lineatus
TGCCTCTCTTTCAGTGTGTGCGTGAGTTTGTGTGGTGTGTGTGTGTGTGTGTGTGTGTGTGTGTGTGTGTATGTGTGTGTGTGTGTGTGTGTAAACAAAATTTAAAAAATAAAAACTACATTTGCGCAGTCTTGTGGGTTTTTTTTTAATACTAATGCCACTTGCAGTCGCTTTAACTTAACTCATTTTAAAAAACATAAATAATTACTACATTTTTTCTTCTGTCTCTCCTCTGGTACTTTTCTCAAGACGAGGTTGCACTAACACTGCATTTTTCTGTGGAGTCTGAGCTTCTAAGATAAAAAATCATTGCCATCATCTGAAAAACACTTGTAACCTGCTAGTTCAAGGCCAGTAAACAGAGCTACCTCAGCCTTTTTAGAATTGATACTGTGTATGGCAATAGTGGACACCACATAGCCACACAACTAACAAAAAAGACATAATTTAAAAAGGTATGAGCAAATTCCTATAATTTAGTAAGTGAATTTTCTCTTAAAAAAAACTCAAACTCGGTAGTAAAAACAAACTAAAAGACATTATGGAAAGAAAAAGAGCAGAGATCCCCTACATCTAAATGTCACATGACTGGGGATGTCGCTGCAGATCTTTCTCTTAATCTAATTTTGTTCCAAAAACTGAGAGCATCTTATAATTTACAGACAGAATATTTTCAGAGCTGCAATTTGGTATGTGACATGGGAGTAGTGTGACTCGAGTGATATATTTAAAAAAGGGTTAAGAATACTCTTAATGGATAGTCTACTACCTGAGAAATTGTGCAATTATTATTTACTTTGAAATCGCTACACTATACTTAATATTTTTTACACAGTTTCCTTGTTGAGTTTTTTTTTTTATCTATATTATATTCTCATTGACAAGATGTAATTTCTTCCAGGTTTTTTACTTTATTCATGCATAGACTAAAATAGTGTATCATGTCAGTTTTTGCAAAGGTGCACAGAACACACCTTTTGGTATTCTTTTTATCCACATTTCAATTTAATAGTTGCAACTTATTTCTCAATAAACGCCTGAATTCCTCTTCATATCATCTAAGTCACTGACCTCACATTTAAAGGACAGCCACACGTGTGGAGCAGTTCTCACCTGTGCCGGGACGTCCCATGATGATGTCTTTTCGTGGGACTGGGTGAAGGCTTTCAGCTGGAAGGATCAGAGGCAGCAGAGCGGTGGGAGAAGGGTGACAGGGAACTGGCTGCTGGACCTCACCCCCAAACCCTGTCCCCCTGTTCTCCTCTCGTCCTCCAGAGCTGTCCGTGCTACTTGAAATGGGAGCTGTGACCGTTGTGCTGACTGTTACTGACAGGGCCTGCAGGGGGGTGGTAGTGTGGTCAGTGGTGGGAAGAGAGGAAGAGGTTGGGGACACAAGCACCAGAGTTTGGGCTGGGCTCCGCAGGAGGACGGCACCATTGGGTACTGTGGCTGCAGCAGCGTTAATGGGGACGGGAACCTGGAGGCCAGAAATCGGCTGAGGGGTGAGGGGTGTTTGGCTGGTGTCTTTAGATGATGTGGTATCTGTCCCTCCTTCATTTACACCTCCTCCTCCTCTTCCTAGGGGAGACTCTGTAAATTTTGCCAGTGGGACTTCGGGATTCCTCACAATGACAGGGGAATCCCGCAAGGACTGTTGGGATACAGGGACCACACGACGAGGCCCTCCATCTGGAGTGAGAGGAGAGGGAGGAGTTGGAGACACAAGCAGTGGAGGGGGGGAGACAGCATTGGAGGATGGTGGCCTACTAGAGGAGGGGGTAGTCACTCCTCTGGGTCGGGGAAAGGTGGGTGTATGTGTGCGGGAATGTGATGCTGGTGTCTGGGGTGACAGCACCCTGAAAGAATTATTGAGGTCGCCCTGCTCCAGCTCTGTCTTGGGTGTGTAATCGTGATGATGTGAGGGAAGGGGTGGTGGTGGAGGTGCGTCTGGCTTTCTTTTGCTGGGGCTCATGGGGACTGTAAACATTAGGTTGCTGTGGAAGGAAGGCTGGATGCCTGAAGCGTGCCTCTCCCTTTCTCCTACTCCAGCAGGGGTCGTTACCTTGTTTCCCCCTGCACCTCCTCCCCCTGTCCCGCTGGGTTGCCTATGCCTCCGGTGTTGCAGGACAGGGGAGGCGGTAATCGGGGAGAAGTTGGCCGGCCTGAAACCAAACAGTGGGGAGGGTGAGGGAGATGGTGCAGGGGAGAAGGGTGACTGGTTGGAGATTGGAGAAAAGGAGGGGGTGCCAGAACGGGAGCTTCCTAATGACACAAGCATGTTGGCAGCTTCACACTCATCAAAGTCAAAGCGTGATGACAGGTCATGGGGGAGGAGGGAGGGGAGAACCAAGCGGGGCCTAGAGTCTCCTCTGCTACTGGTCTCACTACTCTCTCTTGATGTGTCATCCCACTCAAACTCACTGCTTGCTCTCCCTCGCAGGTCAGAGGGGGTGACTGTCCCTGAACTGCTGCCTCCTCCTCCCCTCTCTCCTCCTGCTGCCTCCATCTCTTTGGTCTTCATGGACAAATGTCTGGAGCAGTATCCTCGACGCTGTGATTCCTTCATACAGCCCTCCCGGGAGCACAGCCTCCTCCACTGCTTTCCATTGAACTTCTTACGGATACCATTAGGGGTGCACACCACATCACCCTTCTTGTATTTCTGCTGAGCCAATGAGAGGGGAGTCCTGGAGCGAGAGGAGCTAGAGGAAGACCCCCCACCAGAAGTGGGAGTAGGGGTCTGAGTGGGAGTGGTTTTTAATGGAGGTAGGTTTGGAGTGGTGCTGTTCATTTCAGACCCCAGTAAGGCAGGGGCAGAGGGTGGTTGGGGACTTGCTAAGGTGGAGAGGTGGGGGGGTCCCAGACCCCGCACTACAGAGAGGTGAGGAGAGGAGGGAGGGTAGCCACTTGACTTGGAGATAATGTTTCTGTGCTGAGGGGTAACAGCATTTGGCTTGGGAACAACAGTGAGCCCCATATTAAAACGAGATACTTCGACATCCTCTTCTGGAGTGTTTGGCTGTTTCTGTCTCTCTCTGTCTGAATAGTTATCTCCGCAGCCACGAACTGTGCTGCCAGCTACACTCGAATGGGGCGGTGGGATTACGTTTCCATAGGAATGCCCTCCTGCAACCCCTTCATGTGAAAAACCATGGCCCAACCTTGTTCCCCCTCCCAGCACCCCCATGCCAATACTTAGCTGGCACACTTCCCTCTCTACTTCCATCTCCTCTCTCCGCTCCCTCTCTTCCCTTTCCCTCTCCCTCTCTCTCTCCTTGGCCCTCCCACCATCCAAATGTGGGACCTCCCAAGGAGGGGTGAGCAGTCTCAGACTTTGTCGGGACACCCACACAGCCTGAGCATTCGCTTTCCCTTTCTCTTTCTCCTCCACCACCCCTCCATTGTCCAGAGAAACTCTGTCTTCACTCAGGAGAACCTGATAAGGAAATGAGACACCGGGATGGGGATCCACCTGAGTAATAATCCCCTCTCTGTATAGTACAGGACCACCCTCCTCTCCACCAAAAGGCACACACACTTGTGTCCCAACAGCCACAGGCGTCATACCAGGTGGGGAGGCATCCAAAATAATCTCTACAGTGCTCTCAGCTCCTGATGACGATGTTATTACAGCTCCACCATGGAAAGGGTATTTAATAAGGGTTTCCTCTCCCTGGAGCTGGACCTCAACAGTATCTCCACTCACCCTACGCACAACCCCTGGTCTGAACACAGGTGATAAAGGGTATGAGTCAATCTCCTTAACCCCTCTGTGCCCTGCAGCCCAAACCTCAGTCTCCTTGGTCCTCTGTCGAGCAAGAACTCTTTGATTTCTCATACCTTTGGCCATTGCTTCAGCTAGCCCCCCTGAAAGACTGGCCTCTTTAGGGTGCGAGATATGGAGGGGAGCTGGAATTTGGGAGCTGGTTTTTTGAAGACTTGGTCTTGCCTCCATCATGTCTAGGTCTGCTGAATGCTCACTAGCTGTATCAGTGGATGAGGAGCGCACTGAGTTTGGGGCCCCCTCAGACTCACTTTCTCCAGTCTGGGCATCTTTCTCTTGGGAATCTGCTGTCCTTTGGGCCTTATCCTCCATAGAGACAAAACGGTTTGACTCTGTTGCTTTGCAATCCACAGTTAGCACTGATGGCTGATTACCTGAGCAATTATTACTTCTGCTATTACAGCTATTGATAAAAGAACTATGGCTCCCAGCACTACTGTTACTACTGTTCACCATGTTGTTAATACCACTTGTAGTGTTACTGTTAGTACTTCTATTGATGCTCTCATTGATGCTTTTATTAATGCTATTATTAATATTGTTACTACTTTTGAAATTGTTATTGGCTATATTAACACTATCACTTGTTTTGCTGTTAATACTGCAGTAACTGTTGTGTATGAGTGCAGGGCTGGAGGTAGGAATGGTATTCAGAGCACTTGCAAAATGCTCATATGTGTATTTTTTCTTGGGCACACGAGCTTTAAATGTGGCTGTTTTCCTACTAGAGACAGAGCCTAAGCTCGTGCTGTGATTAGTGACCAGAGGGGGCGTGGCTGTGGAAAGTGGCATTGGGGCAGAGGTAGGAAATGCTGTAGTATCAGTGGATATGAAACTATTTCCATTTGTGTCCACTGTCTTCTCATTTTCTGTCTTTTCCTCTTTCTTCCTTCCATCCTTCTCAACTGACTCCACAGGTTTCCTCAGTTCAGTAGACTCCTCCCTCTTGGGGATATTGCTATTTGTGATTGGCTCTTCATTAGAGTTGGCAGCGGTGGGCAGGGAATTTTTGCGTGTAGATGGAGTGTTTGGTGAAGGTTGTGTGGTTTTGACGAGCGTCTCCCTCTTGACTCTCTTGGTGTCTTTACCCTCAAGGGGCTGAGAGCCCCCTCTCCTTCTTCCTCCTCTGCCTCTAGTTAATGGGGGAGAACGCCCTCTGTGTTTCTTTAATGGTCTCATCTTTTTCTTCACCGTTCAAAAAGTGCTGCAGATTTTGTGACTATCCTTTTTTTCACTTTTAAGGCACTCCTTTTCTTGTCTTTCTTTCCTGTTTCTTCTCTGTCCTTCTGTCCTCTGTTTTAGACTGGAAAGGAAAAAGAAAAAAGCATTTATTATTTTCATAATCAAAAATTGCTGAGAACAAAAATTATGTCATAACTGAGAGTGTGCTAAAGAGCACTGGCTATAACATTAGCTCAATTTCTTATATAAGCTCTCATTCACCTTCCAAGTGTGACTGTGAGCTTGTCTATTGATGCAATGTTATACACTTGAAGCACAAGACCATAATTTCAGCATAAGTTTATAGTCACCATTTTAAAACCAGACAGCAACATTTTAAAAAATGGCAGCTCAATAAAAATAATGTACATTATCTTTTCTTATAAAAATTAGTATTCTTCTCAAGGCCTAACCATAGTTAGCTTAATACTAAGTAATTAATAAGAAGTAAAAAAAATATATATGAATGGTTCAATTAATTATTGATAAATTTTCCCAGTAATTCTGGAAAAGCAAATCTGAGATTGTCATTTTATCTGGTTAACCTTGACTGAGTATGACATCACTTATATAGTGGATTAGTTTACTAAAAATTGAAGCGTCAGCAAATAAACGAATAAGCCACAGTAACAGTAGAAAGAAAAATATAAAGCAAGAAAGAAAAAAGAAAGAAAGGCAAACATTCATGGTCACTAACTTCAGTTTGTCTCTTAAGGTACTTCAGTATCCAAATCTCTATTTTAATGAGACCTGCATCTCTTAATTTCAAATGCATGCCCAGACAAAAATTCTCTTCATCTGACACACACACACACACACACACAAACACACACACACACACACACACACTTGGATTTCATACTAGAGGTCGCCTGATCTCTCCACTGTTCTCCCTCTAGCTATTTCGACATGCGACAAGATAGTTTTATGCATTATAGACTTGATACTGTGTGTTCAATGTGAGCTCATAATATAAACACAGCCTTTATTTTAACTTCCATCAGTAGGAAAAAGGCTGGCAGTGGCCTGTGTGAGGTCATCCTAAAATGCGAGAGAGAGAAAAAGAGAGAGAGGTAGGAGTATGTCGCTGTTTGGCTGTTTGTTCAAATAGGCTGCTCTTGTGTAGTCACTGGGAATTTCCACAGTCATTCTAACACTCGCTGGGTTTCTCTCACTCTTTCGGTGTCTCAGTCTTTCCCAGTTGTCTTTTGTCATTGTCTCGCTGACACACACACACACACACACACACACACACTCACTCTCACACACACACACACTCACACACACACACATTTATATTCACACACAGACACACACATTTCCACAAAAAGACAATATAATTGGCATAGTCTGCCATGGTAAGATACGCCCAAAATGAGAGAAATTAAAAGGCTGGCACAGGATCAGGCACACTCACTGATGCAAGATTACAGGCTAAATACATTCACACTCACACATACTCACACACACGCACACACACACACACACTCTCTCACACACACATATTAACACACATACACTGACATGTGAATATCTGCTCCGCTTGACTAAGCTGAAAACTCACAAACAAATACCTGCCTTCCTCCAAAACATTTCCTGTCCTGGACATCGGAAAAGTTTGTCACTCACACGTAAGGTGACCTTGTTTTTAACTGTTTGTTTGCTCAAGCAAACGATACACAACATAAAGCAGTCACACATCACACTTTCACTTCCTGCAGTGCAGAAAAGCATCTCTAGCAGGTCCGGGATGACTAATAAAAATCAGTCAGTCCAAAAGTCATCAGTGACTCTACATTTTGATCTCTGCCCCCGCAAAATACAGTATTCACTGCATAAACAGGCAAAGGGGGTTTCATTTTTATTTCTGAATCATAACTTTACCAGTTTTATTTTAATATTTTTGTTACAGGCTGTCATTGCACAAAAGTGAAATACACATTTATTGATCATTTCATTTTCATGGTCAGTTCTGCTGATACCAATATGAAATTAATATTATTGCTTCGTATTTCAATGCAATATGTGTAGCTTCACATCTGGAGTTTATCCACCGTATCTTAACTGTGATGTTTTCTGCAGAAGATGTACGAAAACAATGCTCTATTGATATCTGTATTAATTTATTACAAACTGCAAGATTGTTTCTGAGTTTTTGCAGCTAAAAACGATAAGCACCATTGATTTATCTTAAATGTATGGAAAAATTATCACATACAAAAGTTCTGAGACATCTCCATTCTTATCTAAAGTAGCTTGTGTCAAATTAGTGGGACATCTAATCAATCCAAATTTTTGAGAAATTGTCTGATATTAGCACTGATAAGACACTAAATTGTGAAACAGAATTTTCTCAATCAGAATTAATTGATCATACTGTCTATTACACATCATTTACAAATACAGAATAAAGGAAAACAATGTTAAGTGAAATTCAAAAAATGGTCAATTATTCCCACTCCAATGACAGTAAATTTTTTTAAATTTGAAGTATAACCCATCGAGAAAAAGGAAAACTTTGTAACTGTAGGAATGTACCTCCTGCCAGTACCAGGCTAAGTACCCCCTCATTAAAGTAGACACTGAGGCCTGGACTGGGAGTACTGGTGCTGTAGAGTTACTGTAGTACACTGTAAAAGAGAAGGAAGGAGTCAAGGCCACTTGGCTAACAGACTGGTCCACTGAATGACTCAGGAAGATCTGATCTTAGCTTAGAAAAATGTGTTTGGTCATGCTCATGGCCTCCAGAAATGCTCTACAATTTGGCCGATAAGCCAGTGGCAGACATGTTTGTGTACGCACATTCTGTAACTGCAAAGGTTCTGGATCGCATGTGTACAGGTTTCAGAATTAGACACTGACCTAGCTTTACTTTGAGTGCTGAACATTTGGTGTAAGTTTGTAACCAGTATCTGTTTGTAATAGAAAGCCTTAAAGGTTTTTGTTACTCAGAATTCACCTGTGAAAAACATTTTGACTCTTAAACCATGTGTACTTATTTGTGAGTCTTTCTGTAAAAATGTATGGACAGGTAATGATCATATCATAAAATTTTACAATTTGAAATTCTAGACAAAATACAGATGTTGCAAAAGACACCAGGTATGCTTTACTAAATGCAGAGGAAGGTACATAAATTTATACATAATTTATAATGTAATGTAATGTCACTCCTGCAATATATGCAATAAATATAACAGGATTTTAACATTTCATGTAATCCTAATTCTTCCCTAGAAATCAGAGGCATTATACGCACAGTACATGCTTGACAAGAGTTCCCTAAATTGAAAATAAGAACAGACCTTTAACTCTCATTGTTTGTCAGCTACAATCCAAGATGTCAAGAGCAAGTCAAGATCAAATTTGTCTTGGATGTTATTTTACTGCACAAGTTGTTAATTGAAAATAAGGGCCAAAAATACAAGGAACTGAAAAACCCTGAACGTCCTCCCCTAAGCTGAATCCAGACGAAGCAGGGAGAAACTCAGTCATAATTTAGGTAATTCAAGACGTCTACACCTTCCAGCATTAGAGCAGGTTTAGAGTGATATTTGGCGGTCTGGTCTCAAGCAATGGTAAATCCTGAATAGACTGATAATCGACGGCTATCGTCTCCATGGCACAGACCGGACTCCTCCTTCAACAGCAAAAAGATGCTGTTTCACCTAATACACATACAGAGGCACACAATGTAAGCCTCTTCCACAGCATAGCAACATCAAACTTTACACACACACTAAATGCTCTCCCCTGAATTTACAGTGTAGTCATGCATACACTGTTAAAATCTCCCTTGGACCTATATATCGCCTCACACTCGCACATTCATTGAGCCGTAAAAACATGCGTTCACACACACACGCACAGACGTGTAGGTGCTCACACTCTGGTCGATATAAGTTTCACTTTTCTGTAACAACAAACAAAAATACATAAAAAAAGACTTCTATGATCCTTAAATTTTCAAATTAAAAATAAACATGTCCATGCAAAGAGCACCTTGCTTGTAATTTTTTTGGAGGTTGGACAGAGGTGCAAAGTATGCGCCAAATACACACAGACACAGACACATACACGCAGAACAGTCATTCATAAGAAAATTACATCTCAATGTCAACACAATGAGAAGTTGTAATGTTTTTATTACCAAACTACACAACCCTAACAAACCTCCACCTTGATGTCTGTTAATTTGGCCATTCGCAGAGAATTTAGCCTATGCCCTACTGCAACATGGCACAGGATGCATGCCCGCGTGTGCGTGTGTATGAGATACGAAGGGGCATCTGAGCTGCTTATAGTACACATGACTATATTCGAATGTCTTCACATTGTGCCTATCCTGTTCAATGCTGCATTTACACAATATGTCAGTGCGAGTGTATACGTAGTTACCAGGCACACTGCAGCTCGTCCCTAAAAGCATTTTATGGGTGCCTGTATGGGCGCAGGGCTGCAGTGACGGGGACAGGGATGGAGAGAGGAGAACATGCGATGGTACAACTGAGGAAGACGTTGGTACAGCCGTGAGAGTGAAGCTTACCGTGGCCCTCGTTCACTCTAGCATGGCAGGGCAGCTTTGCCCTTAACTGGGTCACAGGGGAACACACTCATACATGAAACAGCAATAAAAGAACATGCTCTCGTTACACACACACTTTGGTGTATGTTTACATGAGTGAGTGGGATGAAATCGTACAGGCAACATGACAAAAGTAACAGAAAACATTTCGTTAGGGTATTTATGTGAGGCAGGAGGGCAAGCTATGAAGTGCCTGTGTGTGAGCATGCAAGTGTATGACTGCGCTTGTTTTGGAGAACATTCATTGTGACGTACTATGAATACTGGCAGCTGTTTAGTGGGTGGCATATCTGACTTATATCAATAAAAGAGAAACACTGAAACCTGGCATTTGTGCATTCTGGCCCATATTGATCAGGAGGCAAGAGCATAGATCAGAGGTGACTGTTCCTGTTTGGGACCAAATGGCAGAACTGCCAATGCCACATCAATGGCCAACTGCTCTACCAGCTATGTAAAAAATCCTACACCATCAGGGATTTGCCTTCTACGTAAACAAGAGCAATAATGAGGCTAAGAGGAACGCATGCCACATTGTAAATCTGCAGGACAGATGAGGACACTAAGTCCAAATGTCAAAAAAGAGGCATTAAATATCTGACTGAAAATACACCCAAGGAGAAATATGACAGAACTGTTCAAAACTGCCCAGTCAGACATGTCAACGTTACATCGACACTGATTGCAGTGCAGAAAAGTGGACGGCAAGGGAAAAGCTTAGAAAACACCGAATGCATCACCGGCTTCTTTGCGCTGATCACTGCAAGTACTCGTACTACGAGAGGCGCTACACAATGTCAAAGGAGTATCATGACTCGAGGCAGTCAGCCGGTCTGCTCTGCTGTACAGTGCCCGGTAACAAACACAAACAACCGGTTTCAAGTGACGTTTTTGTCCCTACTAGATGGGCCTAATTCTTCCTCGTACACCGATGTTTGGCATGCAAATATCCACTACAACGCCTAGTGTATACACGAAACCACTCCAGAGAAGCTTCCTTAATGGAGCCACAAAGGTGACACTCTGTCCAAATGATTTTTAAAAACTTGGAAAAAGCCGAAATCTTTCCGTGTTGGTGTTTCGCTCTAGTAAGCAGCTCAGTAACGTTAGTAGTAGTGGTGGTTGTAGTAGTCGTAGTACGCAACGGTAGCAGACTACTAGTACCCACATAATGACACCGTCAGCCAGACCACAAGGAAACGGGGTGTTATGCGCTCTCTTGTTATCTTTCTCCGTTTTGTCCAGAGTCCATTTTAAAAAATACCAAAAGAGCTTGCGTTGCTATTAGTAAACATTTGGGCTGCAGTGCTGCAAATAGGTCGATTGTTTTTACTACGCTAGCGCTGCTCCACGCCAAACACGACAACTAAGGTCAAGGAAAAGTACTCAACAATGGCCACATTATTGTAATATCACCAAAGAGGAGCTTAAGTGTTCCTCGGTCGTCGGTGGGACTGCGGTAAAACATTTCAGAAAGTTTTTAGGCTGTTACACCCCCACCCCTCCCCTTTCTCTCGGCTCTTCCTCGGCTCGCAAGCGGTGTCACTCCATTTCTTCGGACGGTAACGGAATAAACGACCGACCGTTGGCAGTTGAATCTCGTCTCGTGCTAGCTCACTGCTCCTGAAAATGGAAAATTCATGTCAGTTAAGCTTCAGTACCTTTTACGAACTTATTTTCGACTCACCAAATAGAGCTTTTCTCCTCGCCAGAGAAAGATTTATGGTCTTATTTTGGTGATGAGGAGGCTCGCACAACTCTCGGTAACATCCCTTGGCTGTCGGCTTTGACGACTGTGCGGTCCGGACTCACACTTTACTTTTGCTCCGCAAAACATGTCTTTCCCCTACAGAAACTCATACAGGGATACAAAAAACTATCGGTCTTCTTTTCCACTACAGTCACAAAATGGTGAATGAACCACTAACAGCTGGGCGAGCCGACCAATCAGGTGTCGCTGACAGGTACAGTAGCCAATCAGCACAGGCGCCACAGATCAGGGGGCGTGGCACGCTGTCAAAGTCCAGTTGACAGACGGTGGAATGCGACCAATGGTGGCAGGGATGCTGAGCCAGACCGGTGTCCTGTCCCAAACTTTACAGTATCCAATAAGAGCTTTGGGAACCATAGGAACAGCATGAGGGAGGGTCGAGAGGAGGGAGCTAAAAACTGAGAGCCAATAGAAAGGCACAAATGCCCCCTCCCCTTCTGAAAAGGAGTATGTTTACCATAATTGACAGCACAAGTGCCATCCCTGATCAGACAGTGATAATGCAACAACGGTGTTGTTTATCCAGACAGAAGTTATTACAGCAAGATACAAGCACAACAATGCGGCTGTGTCTCCTATGTGTGCCAGCATTCAAACTTTTGCTGAGTGCATTTCGATTGTTCTCTTATGTGACTGTTTCAGCAAGCAGAGTGAGAGTTTTGACACAGGAGGACACTCAGCATGTGTGCATGTTCATAAAGTTTGCTCATGATCAGAAAAACTCCTGTATGGCGCAGCCGAAGCATCGGTGCCCCTTGCAACTGCTCTCCCTCTCCCTCTCCCTTTTCTCTCAGCAACAGACGCTCACTTTCACCGTCCTCAGCCAATCACGTCGAAGCTTCCCGCTGGCTCTGACGTCGGTAATCTCTCCGCCCCGCCCACTCCGCTGAAAGTGAACGGGACCAAGCTTGGCTGACGTCACCTCATCGGCAGGCGATTGGGCAGGTGTGCAGCGTCTCGGGGCCAATGGGTGCGCGCGGCGATGATGTCATCAAGAGTGTTGCCACCAGCTGGACTAAGGGGGCGTGGCCTAGCGTAAACTCGGCTAACCCCGTGTTTGTAACTTGCAGGCGGTGGTGGAGACGAACCGGTGTGCTGAGCACTGACTGAAAGATGTGCATGTTTGTGATGAGGGCAAGAGCGTGAAGTGCGTGAAGTGCGGGCATTCCTGCACGTGTGATCACTTTGATATGTGCCATCTGGACCGTGACATTCAATTTCCTCACAGCAGAAGAGAAATCACACTTCTGAGCAAAAGATTTCGTGCCATAATAATAAACATTACATAATCCATTGCTCTGTGCGTAGTAGAGGACCAGACTCATGCTGAGACAGACAGCCATGCGGGATCTCGCAGAAACAGCGCCCCCTGTCGATGTGAGCTGATGCTTGTTGATCTCAATCAATCTCAATGATGGGAGAGATGTATAGGTCTAAACACAGTAGAAAACTGTGAAAGGTTAAGAGGACCTGACTATTTTGTAAGAATATGTTTAGGGCTGATGTTTGTAGCTCGTGTGCTTGCACAGGCGCGTGTGTGTAGAGAGAAGGACAGATAGTAAAAAAAGGTTGGATACCAAATGAAATGTTGATGTAGGGTGACATCTAGTTGTTGTTTTTCAGTACTGCATCTTCCAAATTTTAATGGCAAGCGATGTCCAGAAAAAGGTATAAGTCCAGGTAAACATAGTTTTTAGTTTGCTAAAACATCTTTGTCCCGCATAAGGAAGAAAGAATATTTAAAGATGAAGGTCAAACACATATTTCTGCTAAAATATATATACATATATAAATATATTTAATGAACTTTGTAATAATATTAAATTTTGTTATAAATATTAGGAAGTTTTCATTGATTTTAGATATTTAATTAACTTAAAAAGTTAATTAAATGACCAAATCAGGAATTATGAATATCTTTGATTATGAGTCATAATTAAACAGGGACCGCTCCTCTTTAAAATGTGACAAGCAAAGCAAAATAAATTGGGACTCTGTTTCTAAAATACTCTCAAAAAAATCTTTGGAATTTCTCACTGTAGTTTTCCTGTTGCTTGCTTGCAGACATATAAACTACATGCTAATACAGTGTCAGCGATAAACAGTCTGTATATTGACACAGCATTTTGTAAAGAGTTGCCTGTAACCATAACAGATTCAGTCCTACTGGTCATAATGTAGATACAGTTTCATATTCACAACCAACTGAAGATGCTGTACAATACTGTATGCCGTACTGTTGAATATAAAAGTAATAATTAGGAGACATGAACAGGGACATTACTAGTGCTAGTACTGTACTTATATTAGTGAACTTCTTGCTCTTATCCAAAAATATAAGTTTTGAAAATTTTCGAACAACTCCCATATTGGACAGACAGCAGATGCATTAAGCATTCATGTCCCTGTCAGAATGAATAATTAATAGTTATAATTAGTAAAATAATAACTTTGGTGATCCTGTAAATTTTCATTGAATTTTATCACACTTTATAACATATAAATTTTAATTTATATGTGACAAGGTGTATAGCTTTTGTGTTGTTTGAATTTCATTGTACTATTATAGTAAAAATATATAAATACAGTATTTTTTCTCAAGTTGCTTCTCTAAGAAAAGTAATAAAGTCCACTTTTCCAGCTTATTCCAGAAACAAAACCACATCTTATTGTCTTCCTCAGCAGATGGGGTTTGATTAGTTGTCATGGAGACAGATGGGTGTCACTACATGAGCTACTGTAAGTATTTAGCTAACATCAGAGAAAAAGCTCTTAGGATACTCTGAAGGTTCTTTTTTTCATTTTTCTGTCTTTTGTCAAATTACTGATAGCAAGGTTTTCTATTTATATATTATTACAGGTCTTAATAGTTTACACAAGAGCTGCATATCTTCTTTTTTTTTGTACTTAATAACTTTCTGCTGTTACTAGGGCCCCAGTTCTTGACTATGGGAATCAATAAAGTGTCATCATATATTTTTCCGTATGGTTTTTCATCTCTTTTCCTTGCATGTAACCCCTCCAGCTGCCCCATCTCGTTAGCAACTCCCCCTTCTCTGTCTCCCCAGCTATGCTCTCCCTCTCTCCATGGGAGTCCGACCCCTGACCCCCACCCTTCACCCTCTCTCTGTGTGCTCATCACTGGTCTGTCAGTCAAACACCAGAGACCCTCCTCTCCTGCTGGGCTCTGCTGTCAGTCCAGCCTCAGGTAGACAGCAGCGGAGGGAAAAAACAATGGAAGAAAGAAAGAAAGAAAGAAAGAAAGAAAGAAAGAAAGAAAGAAAGAAAGAAAGAAAGAAAGAAAGAGCATGATAAAACCTGAGCTTGACAAAGCAAAGACTAATTAATTAACATAAAATAAACTAACTGCATAAATATTTTGCTTTTGTTCACATTGTGCATAATACGAAAGTAACCCTGACTCTTCACATAGCCGAAACCACAGGAATGTCTCTTACCTCGGGGTCTCTTAACACAGAAACGCTCACAGTAGCATAACCTCTGACCTCTGACCCTAACCTTGACCTTTCACCCCAAGCATGCTTGCCCCATCAAACCCTGAACAAGTGAAGAAATAGAAATCAAACTGCAAAGCTGTTCTCAAAACATCAGCCTTGCAGTCATGGAGATGCTGCACTCCAGTAAAAATTAACAAAAATAAAAACAAACAAAAAGAGGGGTTCAGTGCGGATTTCAAACGTGCTCCCTGAAGCCATACACCTTGTTTGATTTGAAAGCCTGTCTTTAACTGTTCCTGTGCCAACAGATTCTTATTACCCAGAGAGACTGAGTCATTAGAGATGGCCTTGGATTTTAAATAGCAAAGATACAACACTTTTAAATGACTTATATTCATTAGCCACACTATCAGCACAGATATATGGATAGTGATATTAGCTGCTCGGTTCAGCACTTTGGTCCAGACTGAAATATCTCAAGAAATATTTGATGAATCGCAATGAAATGTTTTATAGACAATCATGGTGAATGAAGTCTAATGGACTTTTGAGACCTGATTTTTCATCTGGTGCCTCCAGCAGGTCAGAGTTTTCACTTTTCCATTCATTTTCCATTCACTTACTGTGTGGACTGGCATAAATGTTGTACAGACATTTATGGTTGTCAAGAAATGCATCCTTTAGAATTTGGTTGTCTCCTGATTGATGTAGTACCAAAGTCTCAAAAAGTCTCAGCATGTACTTTTAGGGGATACAAACTGTTCGTGACACCTGCAAAACATTGACTTTTTCCAAAAGCCTCATCCATACTCTGTGTTTACAGCTAATTTGTATATGTTTGCATGCTAAAATGCATGCAACATTATACCAACTTAGCATTAGCGTGTTAATATCAGGATTGTGAGCATTTTAGCATGTCGACATTAGCATTTAGCTAAATTCACCACTGCACCAGAGTGTAGCCTCTTTGTGCTGCCAGCATGGCTGTAAACTCTGATGAGCATTTTAATTATAGAAAATTTTGTATTTGTTCATTCTCTTACTCACATTTTGGCTTCTATTAAATTTGATACCTAGTTTTTGCTCCTTTGAGTTTTTAGTTTCAGTTTTTTTTTTTTAGCCCTCAAACTTCCATGGGCCACATTGAGATTGAACTTGAGTTTCAAAAAAAAGTCTTTAAATAGATTTGTTCACACCTTTTTTTCTGTTGAACTGGTTCACTCTTTACCTTCAGTGTTTGGGGACAGAGTGTGTTAGTGAGAAAGTGGAAGGGTGACTTCTAGCTTACAAGAGTAGGTAGCTCAGAGTTATGATGTCTAATATTGTCTGATAAATGCTGTTCAAATAACATGCAAGGTAAAGGATTTAGAAGAAATCCTTCCAGCAAATGGGTATTCAACTGGTAGATAAAAAAAGTTTAAGTAAAGGATGCCACCACAGGGGGGGGGGAAACAAAACTTGGTGGATGTATAAAAAAGTTGCTATTCAGTAGACGTGTCCTAAAGCCCAAAAAGTCACTGTAAAATGACCCCATTGGCTTTATGACACTGCTTAAAAGCTAGAAAAGGCAAAGAGAGCGGATCATAGAATAATCTGAGCCTTACAGAGGTGACACATAAGGCCAGCATCCATATTTGCTTCAGTATGGAGAACAGTAGACCCTTGTGCTCACTACATTCTTGTTCATGGTAACTTTACACCACTCAGCTGTTCCTCAGAGTCTGGACTCTGATGGACGGGTGTCCTTGGACACACAGATTCCTGCCTGTATGGACAAAATGAGAAATAAGAGGTTAATTTAATACCCTACTCTAATTACAATGTATATAGACGTGTACTTGCATATGATGCACACAATTTATTTAACTCGTGCACATATTTATTCAGCATTTATTTTCATATGTCTACACACTACTACTGCTTTTTTGCACTATTTTTATTGCTACAGCATACAGGGCAGTTGACTTGTACGCAGACTCTAATGGTTTATACCCTTATCTTGTTGATTTTAATGCACTGTGTATGAACCTGATTATTTTACCTGCTCTTACAGTATGGTCCTGACAATTCACTATTCTTCGTTCCTGAATTAAATTTCAAACTGTATCATATGCACTGCAGTATTCCAGCAACAGGGGGAGACATCCAATGGGAAATGACTAAGCAGAAAAGTAAACCATTTTTGTTTTGATGGTGTGCTAAAATGCCAGGTTAGGCCTGTTTCATTAAATCTTACTTTTCCTTCACACCTAAGCTCCAGCGATATAGTTCATTCTCCTACATGAGAATAAAATGAATAGGATATTTCTTATGGTGTCAGATATGTCAGATAGAAAGATTGGCAGGAAGAAGGACAAAAAGGAAATACAAGTACCAGAGTTTCAAACAAACCACATCAATGTGTGCACACACTCATTTGCGCTCGGTGTGACAAAGTGCCGTCGCTCACTCCTGTGTGGTGCAGCTTTTCTCTGTATGGTGGAGGATGTGGTGAACTTACTAGCATGCCTCAGTATGTCACCATACCGTAACTCTCACAGAAGATGCAACAGTTGTGTGTGTGTATTCACAGAGGCTTCTTGCCGTGCAGAGTGTGCATAATGCATAGGCTGTGGTTATATGTGGAGCACAGAGCCGGCTCTGTGCAGTTTTCTGCGAAAGCAGGCGCTCAGAGGAAGCAAGGAGAGAGAGATGTGGCACAGGTGAGAGAATACAGTGGTTCCTGTGGTCTCTCTCTCTTTCTCTTTCTCTGCTGCTGTGAATGGATCACCTGGGTGACTTGTGTGTCAACAGTGGGAGCCAGACAACTCTTCACACACACACACATAGATATACAATGACCTTCAGCAAGGTCAAAGACAGTAAAACCAGGTTACAGGAGTCATGTGTTACATGAGGACATATGAGGAGCTTAGAAGCAGCTCTGTCAGGGAATCTTTTACTTTTAGCACTGCTTGACTCAAAATGAGGCAGTTGTGACCCCTCCTCACAGATTACAAAAGTATATCTTGTGAGTAGATAAACTATGGTGTAATTTTTTTCCCAATTCAATCATATTTATTTATGTGAATAACTGAGAGGTCTGAGGAGGAAAAAAATTCACATTATTTTGCAAATAACTAGATTTTTTTGTGAATTTATCCTAATATGCATGAAATAAAACAAAAAGGCTAACTATTAATGTCACTTATTTATTATTTCTGTCTCTTAGTTGAGGGCACAAGGAATAGACACCTTTGACAAAATAAAAAGGTTTCATATTAACTTATTAATGAACTTCTTCCTGACTAGAAATTTTGTGCTTTTGTCACTCTCAACTAAATTTTTTCCAAAAAATTCAGTATTGAATTACATAACTTTTGGTGGTAACATGTAAGACATTGTTTACAGAATATAATGTCAGCAAGCAAATTAACTTCAAATATCAACTACAATATTATCCAAACAGTGAAGGAACCTTGAGTCAGTATGTATGCATGCTCTTTATATTTGTGTCTATAGGCCTAAAGTGCTTCTTGTTTTAGATCACTTTTTTTTTTTTTTTTTTACTTTGAATGTCCCACATGACATTAAAAATCTAGAAGCGCCACTCAAGGGCAGCAACTCTTCACTCCAGCAGCTCATCCTCCTCCTCCACTTACATTCAAAATGTGCCTGTAAGTGCGCTTAAGACAAGGAAGCGAGTACTGACGTCATGTTAAAAGGTAAATGGCCGAGCCTTGTGTGAGCATTATGTGGGTGAGTGGGCAGCTGAACCACAGACAAAGTGCTTTTCTTTATCACTGCTAAACGTACAACCTCAGAGGCCTCTGCATCTCAGCAGCCGTGAGTGAGTGAGTGTGTTTGCGCGTGTGTGTGCGTGTGTGTGTGTTCGGTGTGTTTGTTCATTTAATCCAAGCAAACCATCAGGGATCATCAAGGCCAGGATAAAAGGCTGCTCTTCCTCTTTCACAATTACAAATTATGGAACATCATGAGTGACTAAGTAGGGGGCTGTTTGTAAGACCGATTCAGCAATATTAACTGATTGGAACATCTTTTGTTTTCTTTATACAAATATATTTTTATGTAACTTTATGAATGTGTTTTCATCACATCTCAAAGTTCTCCTTTGGAAACAAACAAAATGTTTTTAATTTAAGAAAAAAATTATATGCAAAAGTTGAAACTATTTGCCTAAGTATAATTTTAGAAAAATACTGCTTTTGAAAATTATGTGCACACTCATTTTCTGGCATGACTTAACATAATTCTAAAGGTAGCAGCTTGTTACCTGAGCAGAGCAAAAGGAGTTGGAATGGGAAAACTGTCAAATGTCAGATCATCCTATTAGAACTAAACCTCAAAAATAAAATTCATGTTACATGTGGTTTGTTTAGTTTGTACATAAACAGAACAATTCTAAATTTTAAGGTTTGATTTTGTCTGGACTCTGAGCCGTTTTAACCAGTAGAGACTTCAGGAGGTCACTTGTTGCAGCCAAAAAACAGTTTGGCAGACAACACCATTTTATACTTTGGTTTTTGTAAAGCTTAAATGTAATTTAATAAAAAATTGAGTTTAGATGCACTGATGGATGGATTTTCATGGAGCCGGGCCAGCTATTTTTCCTACTGATAAGCTAACTAACAACTTACTGAAGCCGTTTGTTTAAGGGAAAATATGAATGTTATCAGTTTTCTGATTAGTCTACACCAGAGTGCAAATTTCCAAAAAATGTCGTCTCTTTTGCTTCAAGATATTTCCTTCTAGAAAGCCAGTTTGTTAACTTACTTTTCAAAAAGCGTGGTGTTTAGTGTCATTTTATTTTCATTGTTAATTCATTGTAAATATAATTGTAGTCACAAAAACACCACGGCCTCGTATGACTGTCGGCCTGCTGTCGACTAGACAAAGAGTCAGTGGTTAATCTTTTTGTTTACAAATAATAAAACTCCACAGTCTGATTATGTGTCAATAATAAATATGAATGTATGAAAGAAGCGCAGACATAAACAAACACAGGGGTATTCATAATGGGTTTAAACCAGTTTTAATTAACCCTGATTACAGCTTAATTACAAGTTTGGAAAAAAAAAACATGAAAGAAGTGGAGAAATTCAATGTTACATCATGGTATTAACTCTCATCTCTCCATCTGAGTGTTATGTAACTGCTCGAGGGAGACGAGGCGAAAGAAGAGAGACTGAAACAGGAAGAAGATAGACCTTTACACAGTCAAACAATACACATCTTTTTCTTCTTTTAAAATGATACAACCCACCCTCCCAAAGAAAAAAAAAACAAGGAAAAATATACAAGAGCAAGAGAAAAAGTAGCATTATAAAATAAAAATTACAATACATGACAAAAAAGATAAAATCACTCCCCCTCTGCCCCT
This sequence comes from Acanthurus lineatus, assembly GCA_029814665.1. Taxonomy (NCBI): domain Eukaryota; kingdom Metazoa; phylum Chordata; class Actinopteri; order Acanthuriformes; family Acanthuridae; genus Acanthurus; species Acanthurus lineatus. The sequence goes on from JAPZDV010000025.1 coordinate 8,737,407, forward strand.
AAATAAAATCCTCCGCTGGTGCCCTTCCCTCTCAGTCCCGATGTTATTTCTCTGTCAGCATCAAAATTAATATTACACATTTTAGTTATATTACATTTGTAAAAACTAAAGACAAGAAAAAGGTCTCTAGTTAGGAGGCTTAAAAGTTTGAAACAGGGAATGGAGTTTTTCGGGGGCTCACATCATCCAAAGTAATGTACACAACATAAAAAGCAACAGCTAACAGAGCCGTGGAATAATAATAATGCCAGGTGGAGAGGTAAATAACCCATGAGAACAATAATAACATCAACAATAATCAATAGCAATATCAACATCAGAAAAATAAACTGAGGAACCTTTATTCTTTTGATAGAGAAATGTGATCTTTGTGCTGTTTATCCATCGTTCTTTGACTCTAGAGGCCTGAAACAGGATGAGAGAGCCTGTGTTACAATCAGAGTCCAATCAATCTTTTTTACCCTGCAACATTACGACCGAGTCAGATCACACCGCAGTTAGCAGGAAGTCAGACGACGCCTGAAACAGAGCAAGGAAAAACTAGAGATAGAAGAAAGAGTGCAGAGCAGGTAAGACTGATGCCTCATCTGCTGCTGAGATATGACAGGTAGTAGTAAGGCAGCTGTCAGTTCAAATACAGACACGGGACTTGGTCGGGGTGAGGGGGTGTGTGGGTTGTGTTTGTGTGTGAAACTGTATGTGTGCATGTTGTGACATGCTCCAGTCCAGACCACAGGGGTCTGATGAGGAAATTCAATCAGCTCAGCTACACAGAGCGCCTGGAGGCCATCTATCTCACAGTCCTCTGCTATAGATCCGTCTTGTCGCCAGCCAGGCAGGGACAGGCTGCTGGTCAACACAGCTCAGTTAACCAATCAGGTGCCTGGATGACCTGTCCACAGAGACGAAAAGCTCTCGGATGTTAAAACAGAATCACTAATCATTTGTGTATTTGTGGACGTGCATAGTTTGAGGAGAGGGCGACACGTGTCTGACTTTCCCAGGCTTCCTATCACTGTAATGATTAATCCTTCTCTCCTCCTTACCCAAGCCAGAGCTGATATGAACCTTTAAGCATTATGCTAACTGGCATAAAAGACAGGATTACTACTTCACTAATAACTCATGAGCTAATTCGGAGCCAGGACAGCTCAGGCCGGGGAGAACCCCTCTGAGCTGAGCTTGATTGTACACACAGGAAGGAGCAGAGCGCTGCCTGCTGAAGGGCATGCGACTGCAGATGCAGCAAACAGCAGAGTGAACCTCGCATCTGAATCATCAGCAGTCTGTTCAAGTCCTGTAATTTTTTTTTTAATTCTCGCTGGTCTTGGTCCGGTAGCCTGTGACCTGTGTACCCTGTGCTGTTTTTCCTCTATCTTGTCTGTCTATGAAACAAATGTACAAGAAAAACTCAACCCATACACCTCTTCATTCTGTCCACCCACCCTCCATACCATGTTACCTAGTGAGCGGCATGAAACATCTTACCACTCAAACCAATCCACTTATAAAGATCCTGACTCAATCATATCATTAAAATGCTGTGGTTCTTTTAAAATCTCACTTTCTTAACCATTTCATTTAGAATATATAAAGATATAGTCTGTGTGTGTGTTATTAGAGCTCAGTTTGCATTTTTACACATGCTATAAAAACAAGGCATAGAGAGGCAGTGTGTGTGTGTGTGTGCGTGTGCGTGTGTATGCGGTCTAAAATCTCCTCTGCTCTCAGGCTTTTACACTCATGTAGTTAAGGCCCTTTTCAGACCAAATCAGGTGTTAAGCGCAAACACAAGATTAAAAAAACATGCAGTGTCCCTTTGGAAAGCTGAAGCAGATTTAACTTTTGGAGAAACGCAAAGTGACGTCATGCTGTCGTGGCCAATCAGACTGAGCAGAGCTGCAACAAAAGTGCATGACGTTTGTTTGTATTTGCCAATGGGCTGAAACTCACACCGTCGGACACACCTACGATGACTGCCACAGCACCCGATTTGGTCTGAAATTGCCTCAACAGGCCCGGTAGACTTACACACCCTCATGACCTGAGAATGACACCACTACATGAAGAGCTGGCGGTCAAAACAGAGAAGACCTAGCATGTTTACGAGCTAAAGGCAGTGTTGTGCATGTGTGTGTGTCTTTGCTGGTTTAGTTCAACACTATCTATGATTGTTAGAGGAGCTTTAGCTGGTGAACTATGATTCTGTGCTGCTGGGACTCAAGAGAAGCTATTTTCAGTATGCAAACCATGTTGGGTGAGGTGAGAAGGCTAGTTAACAGTTACTGGTACCCCTTTAAACTCTTCCTTTCCTCTTGTCATTCCCCACACAGCCCCCATCAGCAGATCGTCCTCTACAATGAAGTACATCTTCATTCTTCTCCTTTACTCTCCTCACATCTCCCTGGGGTTAAAATTATTTCTGTGAGTGAAGAAATGAGCTTTCAACAGGTGGTCCGCAAGAGAAAGGGGAGGCAGGACAGGAAAGAGACAGAAGGAAGTTTATACAAATGCCAAAAGCTCTAAGAGAACAGTGTGCCAGAGTCAAAGTCTGTGTTTGTGTAAATGTGAACGTGACTATAGTCTTGCGTTGCAGTGAACGTTGGTAAGTGTCCATGAACAATGCTCTCACTGTGAATCCCCTTCACTGTTGGCTGGATTTTGTCTGTTGTTCTTTTTTTTTTTTTTTTTTGCTTGTGTGTGTTTGTGTGCATGATTCCAATAAACATACAGCAATAGGCTTCCCTGAGTGGAGTGGGTCAGGTTTAAGAGTCAGTCAGACAACATCAAACAGCCCCACTCTTCAATCTTGGAGACACAGCCCCCCTCCCCTCCCCGATAATTTTTCAGTAACTTTACAAGGGTTTCATGAGTCAAAGAATGATTATTAGTAGCAGTCCTCTCCCTTCTTTGCTCTCTTCCATGTCACTCCAGGGCTGTGGGTTTTTAGATACAGGCACTTTTCAAAGTCCCGTGAGCTTACAGGAACAGTAGCATAGGGGAGAGTGTGCACATTGTCAACCTAGGTGTTTTGCTGGGCTGTAAGGGAGTGAGTGTCCCCTGAGGAAAAGTGCTGACTGGCTGCTGATTCTATGGATGGGGGCCTAAAGGTGTGGGCTGTGCTACTGGGGCAGGGGATTCTGGAGCTTCACTGGCCAGGTGGGAGGTGAACTTGGAGCCGAGTTTCACAAGGGAGCCTCCGTCTTGATTTCAGACCCGGTTAATGTCACTGTGCCTGGGATGAGTCTAAGTGAGTCTCACCTCCCAAAGGATGTGTCCCAGAAGAGCCCTGATCCAGACAGAGGATCGGTGGGGGATCTGACAGAACAAGAGTCAGGCTGTTTCTGAGGTGTTTGTCTTTTATGTGTGTATGTTGGACTGTGCTCTCAGTTCACTGGAGGTTTCAGAAATCTTGTTTGTCAGTGTGGGAGAGTGATTACAGTGGAACCATTTACATACTCCTATGCCACCTCCAATGCTACTGGAGCAGTAGTGTTTGGGTTTTGTCTCTCATCAGCAGTCTTTGTTCTCCAGAGACAGCTGTGCAGTGGCACGATGCAGCTCAGCGCTCACCCTCAACGGTGTGGCTAGAGAGCCCTCGTACATGAGTGGGGGGGGACTGTCCCCTTCTCCGCTGCCTGTCCCATCCTCCTCCATCTCCATCCGTCCATTACTCTGCCTCTCTCTTTCCCTCTCCTCCTCTGGTCGTACTTTCTTGTCGTCTGACTCCTCCTGTGAGGCTTCCATGCGCTGGTCTTCGCTCCAGCGCCTCTTGAAGCGCAGCTTGAGGGGGATGCACTTAGTCTGGGGAGCTTCCGTTGAGCCTGTCTGAGGAGGGGGTGTGTTACTGTCCCCTGAATCGATGGGTTCACTCTTGAGGGTGGGCAGCCCGCGGTGTGCGTTGGAGTGGGTGTGCTGTGAGGTGAAGAAGGGCATCAGGCCAGGTGGAGGTGGAGCAGGGGCTTTGAAGACATCCTCGTCCAGGTCTTCATCAGGATGAGGTTGATGCTGAGAAGCAGCTGTGCCATTAGCAAGGCGGTGGTGGTGGTCAGAGGCTCTTGAGTGGCGAGGAGAGAAAAGCTCAAAGTCTTCATCTCTCTCATCCGGGTCTTCATCACTGATGTCAGTCACCTCCACCTCTTCTTCTGACTCGATGTCAGAGATGGGCTCCACCTGGACAGAGGAACAGAGACAAAAGTGAATGTTTGCTGACAATGAAGTAGCATAAAGTTTTGATCCAGGGCAATTTTAAGGAACAGTGAACCACCACCAAAGTCAATTTCAATGAATTTTTAGTCAAATATTCCAGACTTAGCTTTAATAGTGTTTGTGATAGAGTATATTAAATGCGTTTTTAGATCTTTAGATCTTTGGGTGACTCTTGTCATACATTTTTTTATATAGCTGTGAAGTTGCCACATAGATTTCAATATTTTAGTAAGATATCTCACCTTTATCTTAGGGAGTCCTGCACTGTTTAGGGACTGTGTTGAGGAAGAGGCCGAGATGAGGCCTGAGCCGCTGGCTGAGCTCAGGTCGCTGCCAAATGACAGCGAGGAGCCCAGACCAGAGGTAGATGACATGGACCCCGATCCTGAGCCCGAGGACAGGGAGCTCTGCCTGGCTTTACTCTGGCTTTGACTGTCCCTCTGCTTCCTGCCCAGTGGTGGTGGCTGCAGCTTGAACTTGAAAGGCGACATGTGTGGAGGCTCCTCACCCAGGTGGAGTGGGTGATGCATTGGATGAGAATGTGGGTGAGGATGGGCAGAGTGAGGTGGATGCGGGTGGTGGTGGGCGGAGTGAGCCAGAGATGGATGGTGGTGCCGCTCTCCTCCTCTTTCTCCCGCCACTGCTGTAGCTGCTCTTTCTGCCCTCTCACCTCTCTCCCCGGTCATGCCAGCCTTCTCTGCAGCAGGTCGGTGGGGCTGAGGGATGACAATGTTGGGGTACTGGAGGAAAGCTCTGGGGCTGAGGCCATAGTTATACACTGACTGGGTGTGGGCCTGCAGGTAGCGCTTCATGTCCTCTGGGTTGAAGGAGAAGTGGGAACCTAACATGGGTGACAGGGTTGGGGAAGGAGTGTACGGGAGGTGAGATGTCGGGGTCATGGAAAGCGCTGGGGACAGAGGAGGGGCTAAAAGGCCAGCTCCTCCCGGCCCTGGCAGAGGGGACACAGGGAAGGGCGACAGAGGCTCTGGGTGCATCCGGTGGCCTGTGGGGCCACGAGAGCCTGGGTGCCCGGCTGGGTTACCTGCTCCTCCATACATGCGGAACAGGGCTTCATGAGACAGACGAGGATGGATGATACTTCTGTAACCTCCTCCACCACCAGGTCCTCCTGCTCCACTCACACCCCTCTCTCCTCTTTCCTCTCCTGCTCCTGTGTTGCCTTCCTCAATCTCAGAATTGACCGAGGTGCCATCGCTGCAATCGCTGACGGAGCCGCGTGCCATTCGTCGGGCCACTGAGCTGAACATGCCACCAGGGCTGCGCAGGTCCTCATTTGGGGAGAGGACTTCCGAGGGAGTTGAGGGAGGAAAGCGAAAGTGAGTCCCTGCACCGGTGGGAACAGGAGGGGCACTCTGAGGAACAGTACTTCCTGGAGATGTCAAAGGAGGGAGGGAGAAAAAAAAAAGAGAGGAAGAATAGTAAGAAATAATATATAATGCTCTTGCGTGTAATCCTATGTAATCATGCCGTCCTATTGTGGGATTAGGAGTTATCAGAACATGCAAAGGGATGCGCACGCACGCACACACACACACGCACACACACACTACACAATACACAGACTGTCCAGGCTTACCAGTGGAGCCCATGTCGATGAAGGGGTAGTTGACCAAAACCAGTTTATTGAAGTTGAACTTATATGTGAACCTCTTGCCTTTAGTCTTATGGAGGATCCTCTTGTTATAGTAGTATCTGGAAAAGAGATAAAAAAAAAAATTAAAATAAAATGCCGTGCTCAAATGTGCCTAAAAAATGAGGAGACAAGTGTTGAAAAACTGATGGGATACTCTCAAACGCATTAGTTTTGATGCATACTTCAGTGACATATAAATAGTGACCTATAAACATTTCGTCTTAATCCTCATTTAAAGTATTATTTTGTTGCTAAAGTCATTGAGATCATGACATATGCATGCAGACTCCAGCACACACTTTAATAAGCATGAGTCCTTCATCTCACCCCCCTTCTAATGATAGATATTAGAGAGTGTTGTATGACATCTGCATAAAGCAGACCCCGTGGGCAAGAGGAAGAGGGGGTGAAAGGGGATGAAAAAGAGAGAGGACTGATAGATGAGAAGCAGCACACAGAATGAGCTGTGGAGCAGCAGCAATGTTGTTTGGAGGGATAAACAAACAATCAAGGGATCAGTGGTCAATGTATGCAGCATTAACACTGCAGCCAAATGTGGATTGTAAATGGACTGAAAGGGCATACGGGTGTGTGACCAAGTGCATGTATGACACAGTGTGTCTGACCCATAAATTACTTTGTGGGTATTTTCTAGGAGGGATACGGTCACTCTATTGTCTTGGATTTAAAGGTTGCATTACAGTAAAGTGATGACATTTTTTTCATGTCCAAATCTCATTGTGGTGATATTTTATGAAAGCACTGTGTGACATTTGGTCCTTCCTCTACCAATTTATAGCTGACAGAATTAGAAACAATATATTTTAGGGTCTCTCAAGTCAAAATTTTGTCAGAATGTGTCCCACACAACAACACATGTTATTCAATTTGCTAGATGGACCCATCTCTTTATGTAACACCAAAAGCAAAGCCACTAATAATTTCCCCCATCTTTATCTGTTTATGTAATGGCCATTCTCTCTGTTTTTTTTCAAGCTTTCTCTCCCATGGCCTCTGCCTACAGTACAAGGCTTCATTTTTATTAACCTTTGTCCAGATGCAGCTCTTTATGTAACATCTCTCTGCTTTCTTACCCAGATCCACATCCACTTTATGTAACCTCTCGAGCTCTGACTGCCAACCCTCACACGCTGATGGCGTAGACAGAGCAAAGGAAAAGGGAAGAGATAAAGAGCAAGAAAGGAACAAAGACAGTGTGTTTGTCCGTCAGGGAGATAACAAGCTTGTGTGCCTTGCTCACCAAAACTACCACCTATGCTTTCAACACTACCCTTGGCTATTAAACACAAGATTGAACCAGACTGCACATTTGCTCATCATGTCTGCATGCCTACCTGCTTTTATAGCACGAGGCTCCGCTTTCCCTTTATCCAGCTTGTGTCTGCTGGCACAAGTTAAGTGAAGTGTGCTGACAAAGATAGGGGCTTCAGGGTATGTAGGTAATGCTGAGTTAATCAGAGCCCATTGACTATCATTACTCTGAATGGTAGTTATCCAGACGGCTGTGTGTGTGTGTGAGTGAGTGCCTGTCTGTTTGGTGCTGTGGAGGTGTCGCCCTTCACCCCCTCTTATTATGCTTATTACACAGAGCGGTTGGGCTGTTTTTGCTCTGGGAACAGACTGTTGCTCTTTTTCAATCTTAAAACCTCCTCCTCCCACTCCATTCCCTTTATCCTTCTGATACCTCTCTCTCTTTCTCTCATCAATCCACCTCCCCCTCTCTATCCTGACTCTCTCCCTTCGCTCTCAGCTCATACCCTGAGGCAACGGGAGAGGGTGAGAAAGTGGGAGAAACAGAGAGAGACAGGACAGGCCTGCACTGTTGAAAACATTGTTTACGCCAGGCACAAAGCAGCGTGTAGTTTCTGCTCTTGTAGAGACACTCACAAGGGCCGGGAAGGAGAGGAGAAGCAGTTGGGAGTGAGGGGATGGACAGACAGGCAGGAAGTCAGGCAGAATTTAAAACTACAACTGTGATCAAACAGCTAATGATAAAGAAATCAATTGGCTAAGGGAGGAGGGTAACAAAGTTGGTAAATAAATTTAAGTTCTAAAAAATAACTTATTGTGTCCTGCATTTTCTTATTAATAGAGAAAAAATTTCATGACACTGCACTTTTGTCAGCCTCTGCAACAAGATACTTGCTTGTTGCTATAGAAAGTGAACAGAGAAAAACTGTACTTTTATCAAATTCAGTGGATCCTCACAATAGTAAAACAGCTTTAGTAAGATCTGGGCTACTCTCATGTTGTAAATAAGGAGAACAAAATATCAACAGCACCTTAACATTTTATTTATCTTTATTTCTGTTAATTCATGTTAGGACTTTTACTACAGTGCTGTAGTTGTGGCGCTACCTAATAAATGTCATTAATAAGGATGCATCCTAAAGGCCAACAATATCACTGTGATGACACATTTCTTCAACTCTTTCTCATAGCAGTCTGATATGATGAGGTGAAGCCTCCTTGAGTTTGCAGGCAGCTGGCTTCACTAACAAATGTAGCCAATACAAAGAATGCTAAAACGCATAGTTGAAAGCATACAGGAACTTTGCGTCATCCTAGTCAGCAACTGAAGCTGTGTTTAGAGCACATGGTCACCCATTCTTCCTCCATTCCCCCTCCTCTGGTGCCGTCATAGGGGCAGACAGTCTTTGAAGAGCATTTGAACTCACTTCAAAAGAGAAGAAAGAGATTCTTTGAGTGCCTGTGTTTAGCTGCCCACCGCACTCGCCTTACACATACTAGTGCACTGATACGCGCACACACACCTCCCATATCCTGACTCTATAACTGCCTCTATAATTCATTCAAGCATACTAAAACACATGGGTGCATGTGTGCCCCCACTCAACCCCAGATTGTATCATCTAGAGGATGTAGTTTTATCCTGCTCCCTGTTACACCAAAAGAGTAGATTGAACAATCAATGAAAGTATGGATTTTAGCAAAGCCTTCAGGGAGACGAAGGGGAGGCCTTCTATTAACTCAGTTGTTACTGTGTGTGATTCTAGGCCAGGGATTAAGGCTGCGATTACACAGACCTGCTGTGGTCCGAAACAATACGATCAAAGAGGAGAGAGAGAGAAGCCCCTTCCACACAGCCTTTTCAGGATGGGAATACTGAGCCTTTAATGTGTCTCACAGTTTTGAATAAAAGTTAAGAAGGAAGAATTTGGGGGGTCGATGTTGTTCTATCTCGGAGCTTTTAAGGAAGGTAGTAACAGTGACAAACAAACGTGTGTAAAAAACATGATCAATTCCCATATAATGGGCACAGCCAATGATTGTTATTGCCATGTTATGCCATTAGTTTTTAAAAAGCACTTCCAGACACGTTATATATGACACTAGTTATAAATGCAAAATAAAACAGTACAAAACTTAAATAGTTATGCAAATTTCGATATCTCAGAATACAATGTAACCTCAAAACCACTGGCTGCAGCAACAAAAAACTACACTTTATGGGACTAATGTGTTCAGAGTGAGTTATTACTTAAGAACAAAAGACCTGTCTGCTATGCTAACTTATTGTATTACGCTTTGTTAATATGATATTTGTATAAGCTCACAAATCTATATCAGTATCACCACACACACATACACACACACACACACACACACACACACACACACACACACACACACACACACGACAACACTATAAATGAAGAAAACCAACCCGCTTGTATGTGCGTGCACAGGCCATCCCTTGCCTATTGTTGGGCTGTAAATAGGCGCTGACTGTAACAGGAAGTTGGGATTACAATACTCCCCATGAGCCCCGTGTTTATTTTCTGCCTCTTTCGTCAGCATTGGCTGTTACACACACATCCCAGCCAGATCCTTCTCTACACACATACACACACACACACCAGCTGCTCACATTCAGGTGTGTGTGTATATGAGTTGTCCATGTGAGAGTGTTTTGTGTGGACCAGGTTTGATGAGTGTTCACTGTCTCAAAAAAGTAAATGAGATGTGTTTGTGCAGGGATGTGGGCTGAGTTGGGGGTATGAAAACGTTGGGTGTCACATGCCCTGTGTGTGTGGTGATGGGGGGTTATATGTATGTTTTTGTGTAAAGAGAAGATCCGGTCAGGGTCCATTAAGCCAGTCACATGGCCTGTGGGCCGAGTATGTACTCGAGCACACTCTGGTGTGTGTGCATTCCGCCCTCACAGAAAATAAAGACCTCATTCAGTAGCTGACAATGACATACACATAAGGCTCATGTACGCTAAACACATACATGCTGCAGATAGAGACAATGGAAAGACAATGCACATAAGCATACGCTGAACACATAGTCATACAGTGGTGCTGTCCCTGGGTGCTCCCACTGCACTTTCTCTCTGGCCCTGGGTGTTTCCACACAAACTGCTGCTGTAAAGAGAGGCCTTCTGACCTAAAAATAGGCCCAGCCAGCTAGGTGAGTAACACTGTGCATATGCAGCAGTATTACCTTCAACATGTGTTGTACATGTGTTGGTAAAGTTACTTCCAAGTTCACATCAAAGTCAGTTTTGGGGTTGCAGATTAAAAGTGGTTTCTGTATTTCAAGGTTCAAAAGCAGAGTGTAACAGTGGCAAGGGTATTGGAAGCATGTTTTCATTATCTAGCGTAGAATAAACAAAATTTTCTAAATTTACAGCACCGCCATACCAGGGAATGTTGTGGAACCTTTACTGGATTTATGTGCTTTCTGTAGGTAATTTTCCAGCTGTGGTGGCCCATCACATTTAAATGAATCTTGGAAACAAAGCAAACACTGCAAACACATGTGCAAGCAAGCCTGCATGGGCAATAGTCTGTGTACAATGGTGCATTTGTGTATATGAATGTGCACATGTGCTGTGTTGTTAATCTTTGCCAGCTGTGCGTGGCAGTCCCCCCTGACCTGTGACCCCTGTGTTGGAGCCAAAGCAGGCTGTTGACTGAAGACAGGGGGGCCTAGAGGTCTCAAGGAGCTGGGACCTCTTAGTGTGATTACACTCATTATGCCTGCACTCTGCAATGACTGATTGGCAACAGGCTCCATTTCCTGAATACTCTCCTTTTTGGATCAGAACATGTCTCATTTATGAGATGGTGTTGCAGGGAATAAGGAGGAGGGGTGAAGACTTGACCTTTTTGTTATACAGGTTTACTTCCTTTTCCTACCAGATTATCCCTCATGATTAAAATGCAGCTGAGGGTTTAAGATTTTATCCTTCCTCTCATTCATTACTTGCAATAAAAAATGTCACATAGCACTGACCTCAAAGGTTAAAGAATGTAAAAGCACAAGGTGAGCATGACATGAAAAGAGCAATATTCATTAAGATCCAACACAAACTCTTCTTTTTGCATCAAATTCAAAGTAAAAAGACAAAAAAACAAAATCATTAATTAATAAATGCTTAAAAAAGGTTTACAAATGACAGTCTAACCTCATTCTTTATAACATATACACACACATTTGCATATAAACACATACACGCACAGTGTGAGTGTAATCCTCTCAACAGGAACAGGAATTTCACAGTGGCTGTGGGAGCGGGAGACCAGGATGACGCATGGACTGAGGCTGTGTCCCCTCAACAGAGAGCCAAGTCATACGCACATGTTCACATACACAATACAGCAGACCTGATTAAGGGAATTTCCACCATGTGCATGGCAGACAGGAAAGAATAAGACCATTAAGGTTAAAATAATAATTGCAAAGGCTAAGTGATAAAAAGAATACTTCAAAACACACGTGCCTTTTTATGTATGTAAGCAGGTGTGCGTATGCTAATTGCCACATGCTGACTGTGGTCTCCTTTATGAGCAGACTCCAGGCTTCCTCCATATGAAAGGCACAAGGAGGCCTGCTCACAAGCAGTTTGCTCCATATGGGGACTGTTACCATGCACGTGTGTTAGTGCTCCTCCTTTATATCTTCATTAATCTTTAGTGCAATTACTCCTCTTGCTACATTACTATTGATGTGTGTCTTGAGACACCGTATTTCCAGCGCCTCTTGCAGTGCAGGACTGATGGAAGCTCTGGTGTCAAATCAGGTGACAACATTGAGACGGGGCGTGCATGTGTGTGTTGTTTTCTTGACTGTCCTTCTCACTAAGCCTGAAGTGACTCTGCCAAATTTAGTGACACAGAGGGAGACAACCTGGCTTTAGTGAGGTTTGTTGAGGACACAAGAGTGCCAGAGGGGAAACTCCTGTGAAAAAAAGTTGCTGATAATCAACCCCTAAGGGCCGGTCTATCAAAGGGCACTAAGACTCGCTATATATAAGCACTTACTGCGGCCTAAGCTCCAAATCTGTTACAGCTCTAGAGGATGGACATACTATAAATACACTGCCTGACCATAATTATCCCCATATCTATTCTTTTCCTCTCTAATTCAGAAACTCTAAATCCAGACTACAAGTCAGTATGAGTATCACAAACATGCTCACAATAGTAGCCCTTATTAATGTCCTCTCTCCCAATAGCATCCCATGTAACAGACGTGATCTTAATCTTACCAGTGTAAATGAGCGTACATAAACCCTCTCACCCTATATTAAGCAATTCAAAGCATTTCCTCATTTAGAAGCCTATTGGGCTTTCTTTAAAGTGCTTAGCCTAATCTTGGCCCTATTTGGCTATAAATAACAAGCTGGGTACGCTCAACACGGTGAAAGAAATGCTGTGCTTACTACAATGAGCATCAGCTGAGGAGTTCCCCAGGGATACAGGTTGTCTGTAATACTGAACACTAAGGGCTGAGAAGCTATTGTATCATACTTTAATTATTACATGTTTCCTCTCCCTGTAATTAAAAAAAATCAGAAGAATCAGTTAAACTATATGGTTGACCTAGAAGCTATTTGCTTTATTATTAACTAATGACTTGTATATCCTGAGTAAAAATACAAAAAAAATGTACATCACAAATGAGTCAGACTTTCTAAGTTTTATTTCAGCTGCATCATTGCTATACTGCCATGAAAGTTGTTCATTTAAGTAAACTGCTAAATTGGTTGTTCCTTTTCATTAAGCTAGTGCCATCTGAAAATCATTAACAAATTAATAAATAATATAGTTGATATCAAAGCACCTGACTGCCTGACCAAAGCATTACCTTGATATTGCATGAGTTGTATTTCGTGTGATCTTTATTCTAGAACTTGAAGCTAGGGTCAAAGGAAACTGTGCCAAATCACTGTCGTAACACACTAATCAGCTTGGCTGAGCTGGCATCCATGGATATAAAGTAAACCAAATGTGTAAAAGTGTGACAGACCGAATGTGTCAGTGTTGTAACTATACTTGTCCAGGTCAGTACCCTGTGAAGGCATGGGGCCAGGGCCACTCTTGGAATAGTATTATAGACTTGGTTAAGTGCTATTAGTGCCTAAGCGGCATGACTAATGGAATGTCTGTGTCAAACAGAGCCAGGTCATTGCTGTATTGACTGCCAGTGCCACAGAGGGAATTCTCAATTCAGATTACAGTGTTTCTTCTCAATGAACATATCTCAGGGGTTACTGTGTGTGTGTTTGAAGTCAGAACCTTATTTTCAAGACATTTGCATCCTTTCTATTTCTTCTACTGTACAGGTGTATAACAACCTTTTTGATCATTTGTTGTGTTGGCATAGCCATTTAGCACTAGGATAGAAATGTAATTTACTTATCCACAGGATCAAGTATCTTCAAGAGTTCAGACCACAGGTGAAGGCCTGAACCAAGATCAACTTGTAAATCGCCTTTGGACTCAGCTCCCTCTTCACAACAGTCCAGTTAAAGGATTGCTGTCAGTGCACCAATCCAGACAAATCTCATTAACTCTCACACCATGCCACAACAGGTCCTCATCAGTTACCTCCACCAAAGAGACTGGTAAGAAATGGTGCCCTGGTGGTCCAGGAGTTGGGGTGGAGACTATGGATTTCAGTGCTTCTGACGAGCATCCAGCTGAGGACCTTAGCTATCTGTCTTTCTCCACGACTAACTTAATTTCTTTTGGTCTCTACATAAACTGTTACTCATCTAATAAAAGATTAATAAAACTGCCACAAAGAATTATTTGAAGAAACAAAAAAAACTTGTCTTGCAAGTCTTCCTCTCTCACTAACAGACTTCCTAGTTCTGATTGGCAGTGATATATACACAACTTTCCATTTCCAGAGCAACTCAATACAGTCTGGGACCAACATGCATTTTTGTTGGAGTAACTGACAGGTCACTAGGTATGAGAGCTTCTTCTGAAACAAGGATATTAGGAGACAGGCTACTGGCACTGTGAGAGACACTATAGGGATGTCATGATACCAAAAATTACAGTCCATACCAGTACCTGTAAAATGCCACAATTCTTGATATCCAATTAGAAACCACGATAAAAATAAGTAATACATAAATCCCATTTACCTCAGCACACTCACACACGCTCACATACACAGTTCCTTATACTCAGAGTGCAAACAGAAGTTTTAAGTTTACAGACGTTGTGAAAGACAATTTTGCAGGACATAGTTTTTTCAAAAGGTAACTTAACATTCTACAGACAGGAGACAGAGACTGAACAGTAAGGACTGTAGCCTTCTACTATGAGCTATGGTATTATTACATAGCCTAACCACAATAGCCTTTTGCCATTGCAAGAGTTGTAATTGGCTACACAGCTATGCCAGCTGTTCCAATCAAAAATGCTAGGAAAACAATTAAATGTGTATTTCCAGATGAGAACAACAAGGATAACAATTTGGATACATTATTGATGCAACATTAACATGAACTGAAACTTAATTACCTTGAATTATTTGAACAAATCTGGATGTCTGTCTTTGAGATGCTTTGCTAAGTTAGAAGTGTTTCCTCCTTTTGTCTTAAAAGTTGGATGGAAACCTTTACATTTTAATTTTTATTATTTAATTTACTTTAATTAGCCCCCAATGCAAAGTAGCCTATTTCCATACAGAACTCTTACTGTTTATTTTTTCAACAAGCCGCAGAGGAAACGTTGCATGATTTGCAGCCATACTTCTCACTGTTACACATGGGGTTCATTACACACGGGCCTAATTTACAATGGATCAAGCCAGAGCAGTGCTGATCCCAGACTGGGGCCGGCACATTTTGACTGAATATAGCACCTCACCATGTAGTGTGTTCTGTCATTTTTATTTATTTTCTTAGAAGTCACACATAAATCTCTTTTTTGGCTATTTTGTATGCAGTTAAAAGAGACAGAGCAAAGGAGAGAGAGGTCAGGCGAACTTTCTGTGCTAATCATTTGAGTCACATCATGTGAGCAACTGCGATTTGAGTCAGGACATGTTAAGAAAAAGAAGAAAGAATTTGGGATCGTTTGGAAAAATGTCTGTGAAATAGTAAAATGCATTGGCTAAATTAGGACGTGCATGTGCAGGTCTGATACTGTCCATAGCAATGAAACTGAGCAAATAAGTTTGACAAAGACAGAGAGACAGACAGAAGACATTGCTTAATTTCTCGGCCTGCAGACAGATTACTGAAGGTAACTCACAGGCCTGGTTTCAGAGGGGGTTTGACCTATTTTCTTAACCCATTTGAGCTTCCAAAGGGAGCTGATCCATTAAGGTCTCTGAATCACTCTTAGTCTGGCCCTTAACCCATTAATCATTTTTAAAATATTTTTTCTTACATCATACTTAATTATCAAGTGGAGCTACTAGATTTTAGCTTATGGTCAATGTTTATGTGTACATGTTGCCGTATAAATTCCACAGATCTTTATCAAAATCCTGATTACTGTATAGCAACAAACTATGAATGAATGCACACTCCCACATACAGATAAACAATGAAGCTAACTTCTTGAGCAAGCTTCTCTGTCATCATACCTCAGTGCCCTGCTCAGCTTATCATAGTTCATTTGGGGTTTGCACTTCCTGGCCCCCCATAGCCGGGCCACTTCATCAGGGTCCTTGATGACAAACTCGCCGTAGTCTCCCTGCCAGGCAATGACATCTTGATACTCTTCTTTTCTGAGCAGCTCCAGGATAAAGTGCCACAACTGGATCTGCCTGGACCCAGGACTGGACTCAGGCTTGTAAGCCCAGTCTGGGAAGGCGAACCCTGTACAGAAAAGAAAAAGAGAGTGGAGGGTTAGTGTGATTCATTGGAACATAATGATATTTGTGGACGATGATATGGAGCACACCTGTTGTGAAGAAAAAACAGTACAAAAACCAAACATTTTTGTTTATATAGACTGTATTTAAAAGAGAAAAACTGGGTGACATAATTCAAATGAAGCCTGACAAAGCATGCTTGGCTTTCTAAAGTAATTTAGACTATTGAAATCTGCTTTGAAGCAAGGTAAAAAACTTAGAAAAGATAAAATTAGGAGTGGGCAGCTATAGCTGTTGGTTTTCTTTTAGGTGAGTGGAGACTATTCTGAGATAGATAACACAGAGCAGAGCAGCTCAGTCAAGCAGTGTCTCATCATTCATGTTGGATTGCATGTAGTTGTAAAGCCAGGAACAAATAAAGAGATGAGAAAGAATAAAGCAAGAGAACTCCAGAATGAGAAGCACTGTAACATGCTTTAACCTGCAGAATTCAAGTGTGCCTTCAAGTTTAATTGTCTTTTAACCTAACAACGCTATCCAAGATTATGTTCACAAAAAGCCGGTTAAATCTGCAAAGAATATCTTTTACATTTACTATCAACCCTCTGCAACAGCATTTTTTCCCCCAAAACTGAACTTTTTTCAAAATGGCCAGTGGAGTTTGAGAGCAAAGTTAAGAGGGTAACTGTCTGCTGGCTAACTTTTTCTGATTGCACATTTTTATACATCAGTTAAGCTGATTATACAGCACAGCTGTTGTCATTAACCTGTATTTATGTTAATTTTGTTAGACGATGTCCTGACCACACAAAAATGATTTAGTTTGGCTGTTTATCCTACTCCTGATCAGATGCTGGGTGTAATGTTTTATTTTTTTATATTCCAGATAAAAAGAGGGCCATTTTTACTTAGTTCAGGTGTTTCACTTTGGACAGAGTTCCACTAAAATATCCTACAAATGTTAGTGTGGTTAAAAATTGTTTTCAGATGAAACTAGCATTTTAAAATTCAAACGGCTTAATGTAGACATCAACTAAAGCTTTTGTGCAAACCACTTTCCTCTGCTAAAGCTTACCATCTTACCACAGCAGCTCTTTACAGGAAACACACACGCACACTAAAACTACAATACTGAAAGTTGTAGTGTCAGTGGGCTCCATGGAACAGTTAGGCACATGAAAAACCTTTCCACCTCTCCTCCACCTCTTTCCTCTTGTGCAGTCATTCTTTCCTATGACCAGAGGAAAACAACATAGCCAGTCATCTCTCCTGTCTATCCCTCCATCTCTCTCCACCCTCTGCTTGAAGGAAACGCAGAGTAAGAGACACAGAACGAGACTGTAGGCGTGGGTATATGACTGTTTGTATGAGCATGTGTGTGCCCAAATGTTCAAGTTTGAAAGAGTTTATGTGCCAGTGCGTGTGTTTGAAAATGTTTGTGCAAGTCTCCCACTAACATTCTGTTGCCTGGGTGGTCAAGAAAATTTGACACGACCAAGCAAAGAAGACTATTACAGTGTAATACTCAGCCAGATATAGCCTGGACTGGATTTTATTTTATAAACAATCGCCCTCATTGCACTGATAAACAAGTGAAGAGGTGGAGTTACCAAAAAATACCATCCATCCTGCTAAAGTTTGCAGTGTGCAATGTGCAAGTGTTTGCAATGCTTTTAACTACACTGCATGCAAATAGCAACAAAGGAATAAGATATACTGGGCTAGAGATTGGGAAACGAATCATCAGATTATGGATGTGTAGGCCTGTCAATGGATTTGCGGGATGATGGCCTGAGGCAGAGATAGATAGCCTTGATAATCTCTGCTGCACTAGACTGTTCTGACCATTTAGTCACTGTTACATAACACTAAATAATATTGATAGCACATCTGCCAGAACATAAGTGTTTCTACTGGAGCTTTTCATCAGCATGAGTAACTACTTAACTAATTTTGCTTCTTATGCTATAGACCGATCGGAAAAGGTCACACAAAGGTTTCCATTTTTTTTGTCAAAAATAGGCCGAAAGGGAAAGTTAATTTCCCACGTGTCTTCTTACTCATCGCACGTAGGCTAACTATTCCTTACCACCACTTACTGGTGATTTTCCTCCAATCATAATGTGTTTGCAAGGTATGATCAATGAATCACTCAGTTGTCCCACCTACTCAAGAGTCATTTTGTGATTTAAAATTAAGATTTCTGAATATGAAATGATGTACAAGATGCCTACACATTTTTAATATCCAAATTCCAGACAGGATTTTATCATCGCTGAATATTATGCAGATAGTAGGTGGCTAATGAGGCAGTCAACAAACAGGCTGCGCAGGCAGCTGAGCCACATTATTTTAACTACAGATTATTGTTCTTTAAAACAAACATTGCAATGTGTGAAATGACCATGGGTGTAAAAACTGCATAACCGGTGCTGTTTACTGTGTCTGTAACTTTCCAGACCTGCATATGTAGGTAGAATTTATCAGGCAAATGAAACAACACTTACTAACTGTCATTTTATTTCCTTTTTTCTCTTCCCACCCTCCTCCCCCTCATTCACATTCAGTTAAATAAACACTTGTAGCATGATCAATTCCAGAGTGAACTACAACCAAAGAGGAAAACACCGCAGGCAACCATAAATATGCTGACCCGGCCGAACATGCTCCTCCACCAGTGACACATAATCATCCACACTCAAAAAAACACATAGTAAACTGGCAGTGACTTTTTCAAGCAAGTGATGTGTGTGTCAAGAAGGCTTTTTTGTACTGGAAGTTTTTTACCAGGTGTGTTACTGTCTGATTTTAACACAGAGGCTGCTAAAAATGAGCAGGCAAAACTGCAACAGGTGATAAATGAAACAACAACATCCTGGTTTTTAAGTTACTATTCTAGAGTTTTTTTGATGTACAAATGTCAATAAATTACCTCCTGTGAATGTGCAGCTCTGTCAAGATGCATCTTTAATATGTTTTTGATTTTGGCAACAACTTAAGAGGTTACTATTCACACACACACATATACACACACATTATATTTCAGGGTCCTTGAGTGACATGTACCCCATGTAAATACACAAGGGACTGGCAGCTAGGGGGGACTGTGTATGAATAAAGGCAAGGGGACATTCTCTATGTGAAACGATGCATGATTCACTGTCATCGCCAACAGAGCATATCAAAGCAAGTACGCTGAAAAACACAGGCATGAGCATGGAACACAGGTGTGTTTATGTGTACTGTACAAATCAATAAATCATCAGTTTACCTGTCAAAACCTTTACATCAAAGAGCCCACATGATAAGCACTGTGTGTGTATGTGTCTGAGCTGAGTGTGTGTAAGAAGGTGAGTAAGTGTGTGAGAGAGAGTGAGTGAGTGAAAGAGAGAGAGAGAGAGGGAGAGAGAGGGAGAGAGAGGGAGAGAAGGGATTATGTTTAGAGGAATGCTAAAAGCAAGAACAGGTGTCTTTGTCCTTCCATCCACATAGAGTCCAACCCAGGCTGAGCTCTCCTGACTCACACTGGATCAGCTATCATACATACACTCGTCTGTTTCATCAGTCTTGTACAACCGACAGGAGAAATTTAGCAGGAATTTTTAAAAAAATCTTATTGTTTGAGGGTACAATCTGTATAAAGTTGTGTGTCAGGATGAAAAAAGTAAGAGAAGGAGACAATCAGCATGGAAGAGCCTGTAGAGCACGACCTTACCCCCTCCACCATACTTAACCTCTCTGACCTCAACTCTCCCTCTCTTTAGCTCCTTTCCCCCCTTCCCCTCCTCCCTCCCGAGGGAGACACCAGATAGCCATTACCACATGCATGTGCAAGCCTAACACTCTCTCACTCTCTCACTCACTCTCTCATACAGACACACACAGACACAGACACACACACACACACACTCACGCTCAAAATCAATAATGTAGAGCCTAGTGTGGAGGGGTTGACGATCGGGGTGCGTCTAATCTCTGCCCTGGGACACTAGAGAGTGCAAGTGCGTCAAGAGGTGAGTGTGTTTTTGTGTGTTTATGTGTGTGCGTTGTGAGTTAAGACAAGTGAGGGGGCAGGTGGTAGAAAGTGATGCAAGGGGGACACAGAGGAGGATGATGAAGGGAGGGAGCACAAGAGGAGGGAGAGGAGGGTCAGAGTGAAAGAGAAGAAGGCAAGACGAGAAGGGGTGAGGACTAGGACAAGCGGGTAACAGAGAAAAGAGAGTTGGAGAAAAGAGACGGGGGGGTTGATCTGGGAAACAAAAGTGGGAAGAGAGAGAAAGACAGACAATGACAGTGGTGGGAGAGGAGAGGGGGGGTGGATGGAGGGAGGAAAAGAGGAGGGGGGGTTGAGGGAGGGATGAGATCATAGCTCGTCTGGTAGTCTGTTGTCATCCGGATCAGATTGCTTAGTCCCTCCCCTCCTTCTTCCCTCCATCCCCTCCTCCTTCTCCGCCTCCTCCTCTCTAGGAGTGCGGATGCCTCTTTTCCTCTGTGTGATCTTGGTGGCAGGCCCTTAGCAGACTTCTAACATTGCTGCTATTCCAGCTATGTGCGCTGCTCACCAGTCCAACAATGACCTCCACTCTCATGCACACAGCGAGAGCAGAGAGGGGGCAGAGGTGATGAAAGCAACTGAGTGCCAAAAGTGTGAAAGAGAAAGGAGAGAAAGAGTCAGAGAAAGAGACAAAAGACTCAAAAGGAAGAAGCAACCTGGCGCTGATCTGCAAAGAACTGAATACAGTAAAGGCTGGGTTGAAAGCAACATCTTGGTCAACTTTAATATATAATGTTGCCCCGACTGTCTGTGTACGCCTGCTGCAGTTTGACACAGTTACACATAAGTTCTTGTCCCTTTTCTTAGAGTTCATAATTCATTTGTTATGTTGCTGCAGTTTATATCATCAGTCAGTTTTGGCTTGTCTGTGTTGTGTTCTTTCAAAAGCCCTTCTGACAACTCTGTGTTTGAAAACTATAAACACAGCTTGAAACATTTTTGAGCTGAATCAATTTCGTTTGACCTAGATGACAGTTTAAGATACCCTGTGGAGTTTTCACCACTTGCAGCACTATTGTGCAAGAAGTAGCACATGCATGCTCAAGACGAAATACACATTCCTGCTGCCAGTTTAATGCTATAAACAATAGTGAACAGAAGTAATATATTAAAAAAATTAAGCAACACGCCAGTAAAGGCAAGGCAGAAGTAAAATGCTAGCAAGCAAAAATGAATGCAAACAATGCTGTTTAAAAAATTAAGCTTTGTAAATGTTTTTTGTGTATGAAAATGCAGCCACTGGGTTTCTTTTATTTAAGGCATACAGCTAGAATATCAACATTGCCTGCCTAATTCTCATTTTTGACCTGTCACTTTCTCTCTCTCTCTCTCTCTCTCTCTCTGTAAAAGGAACTG
This sequence comes from Acanthurus lineatus, assembly GCA_029814665.1. Taxonomy (NCBI): domain Eukaryota; kingdom Metazoa; phylum Chordata; class Actinopteri; order Acanthuriformes; family Acanthuridae; genus Acanthurus; species Acanthurus lineatus. Next base: position 8,758,796 of record JAPZDV010000025.1, read on the forward strand.
CGATGAATATTAGAGGAGTATTATTTAGTTTTAAAACCACCACACATAAAAAAACATTTGTGAACTGAAAAACATGCCTATGAGGGTGCATTTCTGCAGCCCTATGACTATAGGGCTGATCTGGGTTTTGGTCTATGATAAGAGCAATGTTATGAAATAAAAATTATAATTAGTTGCAAGTACAAAAAAATTGACAATTGCACAGCCTAAGAGAAATGACAGACTGGATCACTGACATTGCATTGAAGTGTGAAAGGAGAGCAAGAGCTTATGGGAAAGAGGCAGAGACAGACGGGCAGTCAGACAAAGTAGTAGAGTGAGAAAAGAGATGAGGAGGAGAGATTCCCAGAGCTGTGAGTCCTACTCAGCAGCAAATCAACTGACAGGCTTGTGCCAAACTAACAGTGAAGTTGCAGACTCAGGGTTTTTATACAGGGCCAGGCCTCTGAACAGCCATTAGTGGCAGTTGGCTAGCACTGTACTACTTTAAACCAACTCAGCTTTAGCGGGGAAGTGGGAAACAACTAGTGCAAGTGCGTGTGTGTGTGGGGGAGGTCGCTGTCGGCTCTGAGAGTCTGTAAAAGTACTAAAAACTGAGATACAGTCAGCATTTGCCTCTAATGCATCCATTCAAAAGAATACAGAGTTGTCTTTGTCACAGATGCTTTGATGAGTGAGACTGCTTGAAGTGAAGCCTGAAGAGAAAAGAGGACAGAAATCCAAGTTCAGGAGTTGGAATGAAGGAATGGAGGGATAATAAAAGACCTGGAAGGTGAGACAGAGAAAGTAAGAGTAAAAGGAGGCAGAATAAGGGTAGGATGGGCTCCATATGAAGAGGGGGAGGAGGAGGGTAATCAGAGCCTATACGCCTGAATCCCAAAGTGTCTGGACTCTTCCCACCAAGTCCATTAAAAATTCATTAGGCCAATACTTGAGGAAGACTAGAGAGTGAGACACATTAAGAGACAGACAGGGACATAGGAGAGTGACAGAGAAAGGAAAAAGTTGGGGATATGAGAGATCTTTGAAGAAAAAAGGCAAAAAATTGGAAGGGGACCCTCAAAAAATATCTACAATCTAACAAAAGTCTATTAATAAGGAGAGAAAACATTTAAATGTTGGATGTTTTGCACTTTGAAATTATTATAAGCTGCAAAAGACAATCAGCTAAATGTCTAAAACATGCTTATTAGAGAGATACAAAGTAGGGCTGCAACTAACAGTTACTTTCATTAGGGATGAACTGGTGGTAATTTTCTCAGTCAATTACATATTGTCTAGTTTAAAAACAAAATATCAAAACATCATGACATTTTGACATATGGAATTAGATGTTTAAAGCTGCCATCAACGGAAATGTCTAGTACAGATGTAGATAAGGAACAGTTAATAACTGCTGACTGTTAGGCAAAGTTTCCATTTTAATTTCACACTGGTTTGTTTCTGCAGAATTTGAGCCAGACGATGATGAACAAGTAGACAAGTCATTTGTAAAATAACACAAGCTTGTGATCAATGTGGTTTTAGTCTGGTAGCGTGCAGAATAGGTTCTACTGGTTTGTAAATGACCATCTGATGAATTGTGGGTTGTTGTGAGTAATCCAGATGGAGACTAATTTCCCTTGTAGGAATCGTGTTTAGAACAGTCATGCAGGCTGCCTCACCTGAGTGCTAGGAGGGGTTAAACACATCACGGACAAAAACATGTTTGCTTAGCAGGCTACTTAACCATTCATAGGGGTCACCACAATTTATATTTTCTATAGGCTCTTCCTCAGTACCATATAGCTGCAAAGGACAGAAACAGAAATAGAGAGAAAGAGCAAGAAGAGAAGAGAGTGCTTTGTGGCCTTGGAGGGGCCAAAAATAGCGCCACACACACTTACACACACTGGGGTTATTGTTCAACAGTGAGAGAGCAAGAGGGAGAGAGCAAGAGCACACAACATGGATGGGGAGAAGAGGGGAAGTACAGAAGTGCTGAGGGAGAAAGAGGAGGCAGTGATGAGGGAACAAGTGGGACAGAAAATGAGAAGGACATGACGTAAGTTGAACAATTTTGTCTCTCTGCCTCTTGCGGCTCACTGCTGAATAGCTCGTCTTCCAGTGAACAGACAAACGTCTTTTCCAGGAAATTGTAGGGGAGGAGCAAGAAAGGGGAAATAAAAAGGCACGTCCATAGGGATCTTCTCTTCCAGTACAAGCTCCTCTCTTACAGCCTTCCGCATCTAGTTCACATGCAGGACTACTTGAGTGTAAACAGTTTGTTTAGTCCCAATATGGTTCAGATACCCATTACTTGAAGAAAGGCTTTGAAGTGTGTTTGTGCAAGTGTGTGTTTCAGAGTTGACTTAGAATGCAGAAACTCTAAGCTCACATGTGGTTTGTCAAATGACCAAGCACTTTATTAAGAAACAAACTTACATGTCCACTGTTATCCTTTCAGGGTCGTTGTTAAGCATATTTTAGACATTAGACTACAAGTTACACTCCTGCTAACTACTTTTCACATCTATTTATTTCAGTGTATTATGACAATCAACTTACAGAGATTTAAATTGTAAGAGAAAGATAATCTAAACAACAGGTGCATTAGCAAAAGTGTATTAATTTCTCTTTAAGAGATTTGAAATTCCTAATTTTGACAGAACCAAAGACAACTCTGATCCGACAAGAAAGAAGTTAAAAGTTAATTCACAAAAAAACAATAAAATGAATGCAATCCTCTGTCTGCCTGAGAGGTGGGGGCAAAAATGCTCAAAATTATTGCATGCTTTAAAGTGCAAAAATAAATCTGATATACACTTGATTTTCAGTTAAGGGACTAAAATGTGCAAAAAAAAAAAAAAAGCGCATCTATTAAGACTGAGAATAAAAAGTGCAACTGATTAATCACTGCTTAAAAAAAACTCAATGAATATTTGATCACCTGAGAGGGGTTGCCTGTTTTCTGAGGCTTAGAATGATGGTGAGAGCTCGTGAGTGGTCTTGTTTCTAATCACATGGGACAACACACTATACAGCCCATGTAACTAGCAACATGTACACACAACAGGCAGTTCTTCACCTGGGAGATCTAAGAAAAGACGAGCACACACACATACACACACACACATGCACCTACCCAGCTTTTTCACACGGGAACTTGAAGGCTAAAAGAGTAAAAGTCACTGGCTGTCACAAATGTATGAAGGAGAAGCACCTTGTGAAAAAAAAAACACTGAGTACAGTCCATGCATAAACACAAAGAGACCTAAGGCACTACACCTGATGCACTCTCAGGTGGGCTGGACAACTGGACTTCACTCTGTAATCATACTGATAAACAAGCCTGGTGAGAGAGTTTGTGTTTGTGCGTGTACGTGGTCCCCAGAGAGTCTTAAGTACAGCAGAATAATATTTTGTCAGCTAGCAAAGAGTCCTATTGCTCTCAGGGTGCTGTTAGGTATATTTACACTCACCAAAGTGATGCACTGCTCCCAGGACATTAACCTCTCTCAAGATACACACATACTGATTTTACATGTCGCAGCAGCACAGGCCAAGATGCAAAGGATGAGTGTATTGAATAACAGTTGTACTATATATACTGAGTAGTTTTAACTTGTCAAATCCATGTGAACCATGATGTGCTGGATGACTTTTTGGCTACCATCATAATATTTGGCAGGCAAACTCCTCTGAGGACCATGAAAAGCATTTTAGATTTGGACCCAATGTTTAGAATTGTTCTCTGCCAGCAAAATTTCCAAAAACTGAACTCAAGATGTCTACTTACAATGAGTACTGATCTGACAGCATTGCTTTTTTTTTGTCATTTTTCAAATGTCAGATGTGTGTAACCAGCTCCTCACTGCATATAACTCATTAAGATTAGATCATCAAGATCATTAAAATGGATGAGACAATTAATTGCTATGGTGGACCACTGTGACTGAAGAACAGTAAGTTATGGCAAAAACTGAATGTTTTAGATCAGCACTGATGTTAAACCTGACATCTGGCTAAAACCTAATCTGCATAATCACCAGCTGTGCAGATACCATGATCAGGCAGATCAGACCTGCAATCCCTTACTTTAGACAGTTATGATACCTTTCTTGTGTCTCTTTTAATTTTCAACCCATACTTTAACATTCTTCCCATAAAGTTTATGATAACATGTCTTCTGTGTACCATTTTATTGTGAAATTTGGCACTGCAACCACCTTGCAAGTTGTATTCTTATTTTATATTTACATTGAAATGTGTCTAAACAAGTAGACTCCATCATTAAAAAATGGCTTTAAATTGTTAAATAAGTGGTGCTCTTGTGTATTTTTCCCATGATAGACTTTTAATCTACATCAAAGTAACTTTTAGGGGAAAGCTGTTAAGACCTGACACAACCATGTTACAGGCCACAGACGCCTCTCTTCTCTTTCACTCTGTCACCCCACCTCACAGGCTGGTGTTAATGTACTTCTATGGCCAACAGCTCGGCAGAGAGCTGCCAGCTGACACTTCACCTCTGGTTCAACAACACGTTGCCTACACTCACTATGCAGTGTAAGAGTCCATTTGACTTAGTGTGCACCTCTTTGTGTAGGAGCGGATAGGGGTTTTAGACATGATCTCAAAATCTATTATCTATTATCTAATATATACCGTATAAATTTTATTTAAACTAGCAAGAATCAAGCTTAGCTTTAAGATATTACACCATCAGTCCTTTTAGAAATTAGCAAAATGAGTGAATTATGGATCATTTTGATCATCTTCAGATATTTCTTTAGAAAAAGTGTCAAATATTTGCTGGGTCTGGCTTTTGAGAATTGAGGGTGTGATGCTTTTTTGTTATACTTGACAGTTAACTGTCATGTTTAGCTTTGTTTTTGAAGCTACTTGATGAAATAAGTTTACAATGTCATGTTTACAATGAACATGTGAAATTGTCAAATTGTAATGGGCACATCTTAACATTTTCTGACATTATACAGATCAAAATGGAATGATACTTTGAAAAATAACCAGCTGATTATCTGATAAAATTAATCAGATAGACTCAAGAAATGTTAATTGTAATTGTAAATTGTAACATCTCAATATGAGAATTTAGCCCAGGTGGCCTAGCCTTTAAGAACAAATAGCAGTGGGTATACAAAATGCAGTCAGACTATCACTGTGTGCATGTCAGGTCAACAGGTGGGATGTCTGATTGGGGTAAATTAGATGTGATGTGATAAAAGTAAAAATAAAAGTAAGGTGTGTGTGATCAGTGTAAGTGTGTGCTTGTGTCTAAGAGATAGGTGGTATCTTTGGGAGGTGGTTTCCTGGAATGTGTCACTACAGCGGGACAGGATGTTAGCAACTGTTATGCACCACAACAACAGGTCTGTTTCCTGTGTGTGTGTGCGTGCATGTCCAAGCATATCATTTTTGATACACAATAAAATCTGGCTAGAATCAAAACCCATTTAGGCAATATAGAGACAAGGATAGAAATACTGTTAAAAATTGCTTGCTCAATCAACTGTCAATAATGACTTCTACTTAAAAATTTGTGCCTTCAAGGTATAAAAAGTGGAAAGACCAAAATTGTCATGAGAATAAAAAAATGATGCACACTTTTCACTAATCAGGGACAACATTTAACATTACAGCATCGTTTTGAATCATAACAGGAGCGCTTTAGATTATTATTTTTTTGTAACCATAGATCATAAAGTGACAGTCATGCAGTCCAGTTTGTCATTTGCTAAATAAAAGTTATGCTTAAATTCATACTTTAAAAAAACCCTTTTTACTCACAGCATCCTGGGGAAGGTCTCTTTTGGTCGCCCATCGATAGAATGAATTTTCTATCAATGGGCAATGGGACACAGTTTCTAACTCTGACTCAGACCATGTGCTACTACTGGCCTGTACATTCAGTTTACATACTAACTTGGATGTGCATGTGACAGCAGGTACCACTGAGGATTTACAATTTAAACATAAATGGCAATGCACTGTGAGCTTCAACCTGCTTTGAAGATAAACTGAACAAGAAAAACAAGTCCACAATAACAGCTACAGACTAGAACACCCTATGTGTGTATATTAATGTGTGTGAGCGTGTGTTGGTGCTGACTCAGTGCGTGCGTGTGTGTTTGTAATTCAGCCTTCACAACGCAAACTCTCCTCCATTCTCTTGCCTCTCTCTCCATCTCTCTCTATCTCTCTCTCTCTCTCTCTCTCTCACTGTCTCCTAGCAACGAGACACTTAGGGCCTAAAAATAACCCCCCAGAAACGAACAGAACAAAAAAATAAAGCATAAACGGGCAATTAATCCTTTCAAGCCAGGAACACGGACTTAAATAGACCAGGTATTACAAAGGGAAGAGCGCGGCAGGAGCAAGTGAGCGAGAGAGACACAGAGAGAAAGAAGTGGGAGGCTGAATATGCCAGCAACAGGTAGTTGTCAGGAGACAGAGTTCTGCGCTACGTGACGGTGTGTGTGCATAAATTGTGTGTGTGCCCACTAGCTTCGGCTGGGAACACGACAAAACTTTTCCACCATATCCAAAATCAGGGACTGCTCGAGGCAAACAAGGCTGCAGTGTAAACCAACTAAGCGGCCCTGAAACAAGCTGGCAACATGTTCTGTGTTAAACAGAGTTTGAAGAGGATAACTCGCTGCACGTCAAAAGACTCGGCAAGGCCTCTCTCTCTTTGACGGAGAGCACTTTTGTTGTGATTTTCTCCTCTTCTTCCTACAACATTATGAAATAAACAATGTTACGAAACAAGCAAAAGACAACTGAGTCATGTACACTCACATACACAGAGGCCTGCTGTCTAGCGTCTGAAGCCGACACATTCCACAGTGGATTAACATTCTAGATGTGTGACGGCAAGTGAGAGACAAAGCAGCCAGACACCTGATCTTTATGCCAGACATCTAAGTTCAGGAGGATTTGTTTTAGATTTTTTGTTTTGTTTGTTTTATTTTGTTTGTTTTGGTTTTTTTAAAAATCAGATTAGGACTGTACAATTTAGGCAAAAATATAATTTCACAAATTTTATCTAAATTTCCAAAATGTAGTTGTAGCTTTATGACTTAGGTGTATTTAAGTCCTTCTTTGAAGTCAGCTGTTACCATGGTTCTGATTTTTGGCAGACAAAAAAAGTTAGTGAGAGATAAATCTCAGTCTGTAGACTACACATCTGACTCGACCTGCAGTTTGTGTAAGTACTGGGGCCATTGATATAGAAATAGATGTGTTATGTGCCATGTTTTAAGGTGTAGTAGCTGATCACTTCCTATATCCCTGACAAAAGCCCCATAAAATGCAAACACTGGATGAGACAGAATTGTGTTTAAAGTGCCCTTAAATTTTTACACCTTTTCTTCAGGTGACAAACGATGTCAAGTAAGTGATGAAACTTCTAGCTGTTCAGTATTCAATGGCCTTGGCCCGCACATTTTCTCTCATTTCCAGAATAGCCTCACTACATTCAATAACTTCGCAAAGGGCTTCAGCTTTTATCTTCTACTGATTCACTGTTGCCATAAAACAGCAGCTACAGTTTTCCAGTCTGTTCTTCATGCACTGCACTTCAGATGGTGTGGCTCTGACATAAACCAATCTTTTAAAGTGATTTATTACAATTTAACAATTAAATTATTTCCTTATCGATTGTCCAGATAAATCTGTCTGCTGGTAGGAAAATTGCTGATCTGCTAAACTGGTGACCTGCCACTTACCTAGTGTACGTTGGATTAATGTAATGTGTATAAGCGGAAGGCATCATCTCCTCTTTTCTAATAGAATCTAACTGTATGTAACAGTGAGCAGTCCTGGTTAAAGTGTTTATTTATATGCTGATGCTATTTACTGGTCTGTTCACTGTACTCTGAATGCTCTGGTTTGGTGGCTCTGAGGCAGTAGCATGCTTTTATTTAAAAAGACACCCGTAGGTTACTACCATAAATATGTTAAATCATGCAACAAAAACTTTTGTGCCCTTTAACAAGGACTTATTTTCTTATCAGTTTTTCATGTCCACACTTAAATCGCAATAGAAGAGTTTATGAGTGCTCATCAATTTATACATAATAGAATGTTGAAATTACTAACATAATTTGCCTTAATATATGCTGCAGAGCAGGAACTGGCTTACATAATTTATATTTCATCTTTAAGTAGTGCATCTCAAAATGCACTTTTTACATACAACTAAACAAAGCAGTACATTAGTTGCAATGACATAAACTGTGTTCACATCTTGTGAATAAATGCTGACTGATGATTAGACTGAAATGCGTGGTACCTATCTACTTTCTTTTTGTCAATATGCTCTAAGTCAGTTAACAACGAATCTAACTAAAAAGCACTTCCTGAGGATGATGTACTAATGGTCAAACACAGAAAGACATTATATTTTTGTTAATCCATGATATCAATTGCTCAATGCTCAATGCTGCTGTCAATCAGGAAAAGTTAGAGTTTATGTTTTGTTTCTACTACCTGCCTATACAACATAGCAATTATACATTAGTGTTTGGTAACAAAGCGCTCTGAAGTTTTAAAAATTTATTCTGTTTTCTTTCTTTGTTCTTTCAATTTTGTGTTAAAATGTTGGACAAATATATCAGCAACACAATGAGAAATATGCTACTGATGGCCTATCAATGGCTTAGGTGTCCATTGTAAGCATCCTCTGCCAAACAATCTCCAGTTTTGGACATCATTAATGCAACACTTTTGGCCTTTTCTTGCCACCAGAGCTTTCATTAGTCAGCCATCTCTCACTAAAATTAATGCCAACCAGATCTATGTCCAGCCCTAATAAATTTCTGCTACTCCTGTTAAGTATGCATTAATTTTACTTTTTAATGTTGCTTGTTCAACTAATGATTTGTTTGAAATTCTGAAGCCACAGGGGAAAAAAAAACATCACACACATCTTCAAAAACTCAAATGGGACGCCTGTGGTTGCACTATGCAAGTGTGTTTGTGTGTGCCTCTTGTTATGAGCTGTGTGCTGTTGTTCAGACTAGAGGTGAGAGTGAAATAGGTAACGGGCTCTGGGGAATCATGTTTTTCTCTAGTACTGCTCTGGCACTGCTAAATGTAGGGATGATGGCTTCTATTCATTGAATTCACTGTGAGTAAAACAATCACATGGCACATGCAGTTAGACTGTAGTCTGAAAAACAAAGGGAACTGTAGGATAAAACACAAGCAGGGGTTTTCTAGAAAACAAATACATACTTTGATAGTCTTTGTATGCAGAAAAACAACATCTGAATACCACTTGTTGACCAAATCAACATGCTTCCATCCAACAAATAAGCCCACTATCTTGAAGGCTATGTGCTCATCAGGGAGGGATAAACCTTACTTAAGGGTGAAGTAAAGGTCTGGTAGCCTTAAACAGGCCCTTGGGTAACGAGTTAACAGGGGACAGCGGCAGCTTGCCAACCAGCATTGTTGTCCTTAACACTTTCCTGCTGCTTGGGGAAGAGCAGCATTGAGCTGTGAACAACATCCAGCTTCCAAAGTGCTAATAGATGGATAATTACAAAAATTAATGATGGGAAGTTTCGCAGCAGCATTGCAACAGGGGGTGTGTGAAAGAGACTGAAGCGAATAGGTCTGTTTTGCTAAACTAAATGGGAGGTTTTTAACAGACATAATCAAAGTTTGGACTGGGACTTTCATCAGATATTTATTCCAAATTGTAATTTGATCAATGAAAAATAACTGCTGGTGCTACAACACAGTTTAAAGACAAAATTTAACTTCACAAAACAGATAAGAATGTTTTAACTGACAAATGCAGAAAAAAGAGGCCAACAAAGGAGCACAATGACGAACAATCAACAGCTTTAATTACTTATGCTGCTCCTTAGTGCATTCAGTTCATTTCACACTGGCCCACAAACCCAAAACAGTTCTAAATACAAAGCAAATCATGCGCATAGCAAGTCTCAGGCACTGGTAGACTTTGTGCCCTCAGTAGTTCCTGTGCGTCAGCAATGTGTGTGAATAGCACCAAAAATACACACTGCTTTGCTAAGTCCCATCAACCTATTCCTTCCTCCACTTCTAGTCTATTTCTCCATCAAACCCCCATCCCAGCCCTGCTCACCCCTCCCATCTGTACGTCAACCCTGTGTGCTTTCCTGCCATTCTTCTATCTCAGCTAATTTTAGATGAAGGAAAAAGCTTTGTCCACATCTGCTAGTCATTCTTTAAGAGGTTAGTGTGTGTGTGTGTGTGTGTGTGTGTGTGTGCATGTGTGTGTGTTTTTCTACAAAATGTGTGTTTGAGAGTGTACGAGAAAGGAAACCGAGAAAAGGTCAAAGGTAGAGAGCAATGGAAAGAGGGCTAAAAAAGAAAAAAAAAAGGTAAGGTATAAAACAATCAAGGTAAAGACAGAGTTACTGTCACAACCAGAACAAATGTCCATCATGACTAAACTACAATCATTTAGACTTGGAGTGTTTCCTCTGCATTTACTTGACAGTGGTGAACCACAAGAGCAACAAACTGCCATCACAAGTAAAGAGAATGCAAAAAAACTAAACATTATAATTTAGCTCAATTTGCTCCAAAAAAGCAAAGAAAAATGTTAGGACAGAGTGCTTGAAACCAGTGCTCTCTTTAATGTTCATAAATCCTCTAAATGGGAATAATTTGTATTCTGGAACAAAAGATAGAGGGAGAACACACAACCCATAGTTTTCACATGCTGCCCGCAGAAGAAGTCAAAACTTTACATGATCTCCACAAGATAACTCTTTCTGTAGTAAGAGTATAGTTTGAAATGCAATCCTTTTCTTCAGGAGTTTTGATACTGGTTTAAAGTCAAAACTAATAGAAACTTGCCCTCATCTGATAGAGTAAAAAAAGTAGTTTGAAACCAAATCAAATAAATTTGAGGCATTGGATATGAAAAACATACATAACTAATATCTCATTAACACTGACTACTTTCTTGTCGTGACAGTTTGGTTCTTAGTGTAACTTACTGGCTCATTTGCCGAGACATAAAACTTGCAAGAGTGGTGTTTACAGTGGTGAGTCATTGGAAAGGCAACAACACTTGCAGCCGAATTTGATAAATTCAACTTTCATCATTTTGTCATGTTGCACACAGATTCTAAAAATATCAGATTTATGTCTGAAGGAGGCTACATGTGTCCACTGTAAAAAGTGTCCCAAACAAAGACGCCTATTGTCTTGACTAGTGTGGGATGACATGGTCGTCTTTCACTCCAGTGGACAGAGCGATGTCCGGGAAAACATGCTGTTACAGACACACACATAGACACACACATAGACAAACTCATAGACAAACATACACATGCACAAACAAGATCCTGGCAATTACCACTGTGCGTCACAGTAGGCTGTGAGGGGGACAGAGAGGGCAGAGCGCAGCGTGTTTATGTGTGTGTGTTTATTCCATCGTAAACAGGGACAAGAGACACATGCCGTGTCACCGCCTGTCACCACTTTCTCTTCTTCCCCTACTGCTCAAGCCCTTCACTCAGTTTCTACTGTTTTCCCATCAACCCTAGTTCCTGTGCCCTTGGCCTTCTCTTACACCCCTTTGCCGCTTTCTTGCCTCTCTCCTTCTCCTCCTCCAACCCTCACTCTACTTGGTCAGCTTGTTAAGTATGTCTCCTAAAGCTGATTAAGTAGTGTTGATCAGCCTTATGTAACATTCACCTCGCACAGACGTCGCTGCCAGCCAGCCAGCCAGCATATTGTCTTTGGCTCTAACTATGTGAGAGATTGAGAGAAATCAGAGAAGGCAATTTTGCCTCACTGAACATGGCTCTGCATGGAGTATTTGTATTTGAAACACGTGTAAATACAC
>JAPZDV010000025.1:8770752-8800412 GCA_029814665.1 Acanthurus lineatus
ACACGTGTAAATACACATAAATAGACACCAAACACACAAGCCTGCAACATGACAACTCTTCTTGGACTAGAACCAAATGCATTACATGAAGCAAATTTTGCCAAAAGAGAAGAATGTGCACATCATCTCATCTTCCCAGGTGTGTGCAAATGTGTGTCAGTATGCGTGCTTCTACAGCAAGATGTGTATATAATCGCTTCTTCTCCCTTAGTTATCATTGGGCTGCCAAGAGAGACCATGCTCCGAAGACACTGCAGCAAGGGGTGGGACACACACATGCCAACACGCACACACACATACATACACACATTTGACCTGACATACCGAAGGCATAAAAGATGAAAACCATTTTTACAACCAAGCACACACGTACACTTTAACGCTGTGTCGGTGGTGCCTGTAAACAAAGCCCTCCTCCAGATCTCATTAATTGGTGAAGTGATTGAGTTAACGAGGCAACGCACACAGGCAGGTTAGACAGGTCAGACCCAGCTCCTCTCCTCTCCTGGTTTGCTCTGGCGCACTGCCTCGTGGTAAAGATTAGAATCCTCAGCTGGAGCAACTAAAGCTGGAGGTTATGCAAGAGCGCGGGAGAGGGAGGAAGAGAGGGAGAGAAAGGCTGATGATGATGTAACTTAAGAGAAAAGCAAAATACAGAAATGAAGGGATGGAAAAAAGAAAGAAGGGATGGAAGCAACAAAGGTGTGTGATAGGACACTTTGAAGCAGCTGTCCTTACAAAATGACCAAGCTCTATCACAGCCTGGTGTATTTATCTTGCTGTGCTATACAGCAGCAGCCACTCATCTGAACAATCATAGTCAATCTGCTCTACTAGGCAATGAGCTCTGAAGTAAATACACAGCTGCCCTGCACTGGCAGAGACCCGTCCTCTTTCCTCTGTCTCCCCTTGCCCCAGCCACACACAAAAACCAGATGACATGATTTAAAGTAAATCTGTGTGTTATATTTGGTTTCATTACAGCCTCACTGAGTAACATATGTGGGATAGGGCTCCTGATTCAACATGTAGTGTGGTTTTGGGTGGCCTGGCAGACGCAGAAAGGCAAGCAGGGGTAGTAAATGCAATGCTCTCATAATTACTGTTACTTTTCACTGGGATTTCAAACTACCATTTGATCATGAGAAAAAAATGGGTAGGTCCAAATTTGAAGTCTTGCCACTAGAGGTTCATTTTAAATTTCACTGTGTCTCCGTTCAACTTAAGGCTCTGCTGCCCTAAGTAAGGGTGCTCCAACTAGGACTTCTGGGGTAGGTCAACAATGGCTAGGGGCAGGGTCTTAAAAAAGTAAGGCAGAGTAGTTTGTTTACTTACTATCAAAGTGACATAAAAAAATACATTAAAAAGTTGGGGATATAAACAATTATACATATTTTGTCTCATTTAAAGACACAGGTTCAAACAAGACTGAAAAGATATCTTAAACTGAAGGGTTGTATTCCATGTAACTGAAGGGTATTTTTCAATGTTTATTTATGCTTTACAGATTTAACAACAATAAAAAAACCCATCATTTTAATCAGCAATCAAAATGTATTTTTTGTTTATTTGTTTTTTGTTTGTTTTTAAAGAACGGGGAGGACTGGAATAAAGCGTAAGACAAAAGCATGCCAAGTTTTGTAATTTTATTTTGCTAATATAATGTTCTATGCCAGAAGTGAGTGAAATCCACTTGTCAGCCAGCAACAAGGCTAGCGTGTGGTGCTAAACATGTGCCTAAGTCCAATTTTCAATCCTGAAAGTCCAAAAAGTAAACTCTGAGTTCTCCTCACACTTGTGAACGGCTCTGGATCAGAGCAGAATTCAGTGTGGCTTCAGGTGTTTATTTCTCCAGAAGTATTAGCTTTGTCTTCAAGTCTACCTGAGCGCCTGTTGGTTCACTATCACACAGCTATCTGCTGGCAAGCAGCAGCTCCATCCTTATGCTCTGCCTGGTCTTATCTAAACTCAGCAAAGCCCCAGAATATTATTTTCAATTGGTGAATTAAGGATTTAAATCGATTAAACCAGAGTTGCAGATTGTTTGTACAGTAAGTCAAAAATACCTTACCAAGATGGTTGTGGTGGGCTATTTTTAGTTTCTTTTAAAGAGAATAAAGTGTGTTTTACAATAAGTTAACCAGGGAATTAAGCTTGTCCTGTTTGCTGAAGAAACTTAAATTCAGAAGGTGTAAATTTGTATTTTTCTGTTTAATAAGGGAAAAAAAATATAACCGAAACCCCTTTGTATTCTCTCTTCTGCTTCTCCCAGAAAGGCTGGTTTTTATATGTTGCTGTTGGCAAATCGTGCATATCAAAAATATATAACAGGTGTCAGGAGGAACAGAGAGAGAAAAAGACAAGGGGGAAGGAAGTGAAAAAAGAGAAATGAACGAGCTATGGGGAAGGAAGTAAGTTCACAGAGATAAAAGACTGACTGGCAGTGAGAAAGAGAGAGCAATGAACTTTCTCCCCTCCGTCAGTATACTGCTTGGATGGTGTTATGTAAGAGCTGAGTGTACACACACCGATTACCTCCGCTTGGTGGAACTCATAACATGAGGCGTTACCTCACTGTGTGTGTGTGTGTGTGTGTGTGTGTGTGTGTGTGTGTTTGTGTGTGTGTGTAAATGTGGGTGTGTGTGTGTGTGTGTGTGTGTGTGTGTGAGAGAGAGAGAGAGAGAGAGAAAGAGACAGCATGTGTGTGGGGGTTGGTACGTGGGCACATGTGTATGAACATACAAACCTCTCAGTTACATTTTACGCACAAAGACGAGTGCACACATATACAGACAGCATACGTACAAACTATTGTCCTGAGAGCTGATTCAAAAGGGCTCAGATCATCTGCCCAAGGTGTAAGATAGCATGGGGGTTCCCCATGGAGTGACAGCTGCACTGGCTAATAGTTACAGCTCTACAATGTCAGTTTGATGACTCACATACAAACATCCCCACAATAGTCGGGATGCGTGACACAAAAATGATTCATATAAGAAATTTGATACTTTACTCCTATGATTTGGATCTGATTCACAAATATCAAGAATTGATTTTCTTAATTGATTATGATCTTTTTAAAATTTTTTTTTGCTAGTTTTGGACTTTTTTGAAAGTTACTGAGAGTTACTGAGAGGTACAACCAAACTTATTATCTTATTCAAAGATAATGCCACATTATGTCGCCATCATTTAATGTCACGGTATTAACTACATCTTTCCAGTGCTTACTTATCTTGTCCTATGGAAAGCCTTTCTCAAATGCCTTGGAATTGTTATTTTGGGCCTGTTGCCTCTGGCTGCATTATAGTTGTTGATGCACTCACACAGGATCCACTTGTTGTTTGACTGTCCTCTTTATCCATATCAACCATATTTATGCAGTCTTTACTAAAATCAAAATCGGTTCCCTAATACGGAATGTTGAAGTCTTTTCAGGAACAAACTTCTCATATTCATGCCGCCATGTTGCCAAAAATACAGGCACTAACAACTTTTGCTATTTTTGGACTATATCTAGGAAAGGTGCAAAACTGACTAGCTAACAGTGAGATGGCTTTTCCTGGAACTAGTGGGGCAATGCTGAAGGTACACTTAACTGCAGAAGACATAATGTTAACACAAACACAGCAGAGCACTCCACCTCAGTCCTTGTTAATCTCAAACAGACAGGAGGTAAGATTTTTAAAAATTATCTTATTCAAAAATAATTTCAGTTAACTTTTAGAAACATTTTGCATTGAATTAAATTAAATTTAATCGGTCTTGTATTCATCATGATGCATCAATAATAGTTTTAAGCATTAAATTCCCGTTCTCTAAATCCAAACTGAATCAAATTGTGAAATGCCTAGTGATACCGCCAAAAAACAGTTCCCCTTACTTCATTGAGTTGAGAATCAGTTTTGCAATAAGAATCATTTTAGAAGAAACAGTGATCTGCACCCAATCGCAACCTCAGTCAAAGTGATTGATTTGTACTCAGGTTGTTACAGTATGGCAAATACAGTCAAGGTATCAGTTATCAGGCAAAAGAGGCCTCAAATATAACTGCAACTAAAGGAACACTGGAAATGTTGGCATGGGGCTTCTGTTAGTAATTGGTGTACATTCTTGCTGCTCTGATTGTAATCTGATAACCTCAGATGTATGCTTGATGGTGGCAAAAATTTGGGACATATTGCCGCACCCTATTTTACACAGAGAAACGAGTTTACACATTCACACTGACATCAATGAGTCACTCACGCACACATGAATCCCACGTTCCCACACACACCTCTGCACTCTTCCTCCTCTCACAACTAACCTAAGGGAGAGAGTGTACCTTTGCACAGAGCCCAGCTAATACTTAGGCCAGACAAACACAATAACCCTACTAACAAAACACCCACACACAAACAGTGAGGATACTAGCTGGGGGCTAGCGGATGAGAAAGCTGTGTATGAGAGTGAGTGTGTGATGCTTGATGCACGTGATTGTGAGTGACTATAAAGACCCTAGTGTATATAAGTGTGTGTGTGTATGGGCAAAATTTTTCACTGAAATTATGGTTACAACACTTCTAATTCATTTTCAGCACTTTTCTGTAGCCTTTACTCAAATGCATAATATTTGTGATAGGCATCTCTTGATAGGCAAAGATGCTGCACTTGTTTCCAAGGTAACATGTACACAAAGCATTATTTGGCAAATGCATATACTGGCAGTTATAAACTAGACATGCCATGTTACAGAAAACGAAATCTGTTTGACTATATCTACAATTAATCTCTGATGCACTGGTCAGAATTTGTCTCGACATCTCTTGGAAGAATGTGGTTTTAGATTCTATTGAGCAGTGTTATTGATGTTGTGCCAGACCTCATAAAATCTCAAGATTTTCAGCTAGATATTGTTTTTTAATCAGTGATATGTGTAACAACTTGCTTAAATATAATTTGCATCGGGTGTAAGAGGCTTTCTGTCCTTTACTTAACAGTCTTTTACCAGCCCCTTGACCAAGCACCTTTTGTCCATTTTCTTTTTTCATCACGTTTTAGTTGTCCCTATTTAGCTCACCACATTCTCTTCTTCTCTTCATGCTTTGTGAATCCCCTGCTGCTCTTGATCCATTCTTCCCTACTTCTCTTTTGACTCTCACCCTGTGACTGGTCAGGGGATCTAGCTCACTGCTCTCTTCATCAAAGCTTTAATCCCCTAAAACAACAATCACTGTGTGTGTATGTACAGTAGGCCTATATGTGTGTGAGTGCCCACCAGCGTGCAACTGGCTGCTTGTTACATAATTTCACTGGGCCACATCTGATGCTAAAAATGGACATGGATAAAACTATTGTGACTGAGGGCAGGGCTACTGTACAGAGGCACTGGCACACACACAGTACACATGTAGACAGCGGGGGCTTTGCAAGCTGCTTAACCTTGATGTCATGAACCAAGAATGCAAATTCCACGCTTTTTCCTTAATCAACTGTCAGTCATGTTAGTGGTTCTGTGTCAGTGAAAACTTTAAATATGTTATTTTTGAAACATAGTCAAAGTAAACTAAGCATTTGAAAGCAAAATTAAGTAAACATTAAGTCAACTACACAGTGATTACTCTATTGCACAAACAGTCAACTAAAATCTAAAAGATTAAATATAAAAAATTCTGGAAAAAAAAAACTTATGAAACATGCAATAAACAAAAGCCTAGATCATGTAAAAAATAAATAGGCACAGTCTGCATAGTATACACAGTACAGTACGCAACTTAAGTTAATAAAAGTCTGATGGCTTACTTTGCAAGGGGTTGTGATGTTAAGGTGAGTTAGTAAATGGAATAAAAACAACTAAAGTGAACTGTTTAGATAAAGATGTGCAGATACAGACATTTACCCCAAATCACTATGACTAGGTGTAACACTTCTCCAGCAAGAATAATTAACTCAAACTTCAGCAAATGACCCACATCAAGTGCACAATGAGACTTTTAATTGATCCCAATCAATAAATGACTCGGCCAAAACACCTGGGACTGGAAAGAATGAATAAGTAAATAAAAAATACAAAAAGTGGATGTTAAGGTCAGGGCACCAAAAGTGAAAAGAGTGGTACAGCAGCACATATGACTGGCTTTCACACTCATTTACAGACAAACTACCCCTAAAAGTATGTGATGACCGTGAGTGTGTTTCCAGCTCTGTGTGTGCATGCATGGAGGAGGATATGCTATATGATGTGTAGCACTGATGGCTGACTTTGTCATTAAAGTTTAATCACTCTGCTTTCCTATAAATACCTTTCCAATGATCAAATGCATTATTCAGTTTCTCTCAGGCCAGCCACACACAGATACGCCAGCAGAGAAACACACAGACACACACCTGGAGAGCCAAGAAAAAGCCAGTGCCCTGGAGGGAGGAATTCTTATGAACATTTAAGCCAGTGGGCAAAAATAGACTCGGATGTTTGTCCTGCTGTGAGTGCAATCTTTATTCTGCCCATGACCACACATCTTGGAAGGAGCCCTTGGCTGTGTGTGTGTTTGAGTGTGTTTGTGCGAGTACAGACATATGTTCAAACTGCTACATGCACTGAGGCCAACTTGCACTTGATACCAGCTTGTGGTCTAGTCTGACTTTCACTTATATTTTAAGATTTTTTTTTTCAGGGTGACTCTGGCAACACCAGCTGCCACCCTTTACTGATGTACTTTGACAGTGACTGGCAGGTATTTACACTATTTTAGCCATGTAAGCAGACAACTGTGCTGTATCTGGTCATCGAGTCAAGCTGGCTGGTAAATCAGGTTGTCTGGTAAAAGAAAAGAGACAGGGTGGGTGACATGAAGCAGTGGGGGGTGGGGGTGGGGGCAGGAAAGAGGAGGAGGCAGCTAATGGAAGAAGAGCTGCCACTAGGGTTTTAGTCCATGGATTAGTGACACAGGAATGATAGTGAGAGCGAGGAGAGGAGGGTGGGATAGGAGGGTCAATCGATGCTTAAAAAGGTTTCACTCCCCTACAGGGACACGTGTATCTTTGTGTGCACAAACACACAACAGTCGGTTTCAAACAAAAGAACACTGTCTCTCTTCTGTACAAACAATTAATGGTTTTATCTAGTTCAAACTTTAAAAGTCTAGCTAAACAGCAGCATCCAGTGACAGGCCTGTGATCCCAGCAAGAGGTGTATTAGCAATCACTTGGTTTACTTTTGCCAGAAACATTGCATTTATTCTTCTAAATCTAGAGTACATTTATAGCTTTTATATTTGGGGTTGTCCAAAGAATGAAATTAGATGGAGCAATCACAGCTGATAAAAGGCAGAGGATGCCATTTTTCCACCCATCACTTTCCCACACACACACACAAACACACACACCGCACACAAAGACACAGACATAGACTCACACACTCACACACATACACACACAGTTAGTTAATGCCTACCCAGTATGACAGAGTGCCATTTGGCCAGCAATTATGTGGCGTCTGTATGTACACACCTGCAAACAGTCCAGCTGTTTCGCACAATATGTCTGCACTTGGATGAGGAAAAACCTGGCTTACTTGCCATTAATGTAGCGTTAACTGAAACTCAAAGTGTATAAGTTTTTTAATGCCTTGATGTGAACATGGAATAAATATTTTTTATTAACAGTTAAGGACAATTTGTTCCCAAATGGACGCGTTTTACCTCTGATTTGAGGTTCACACCTAAAGCCCTGCCTTACAAATGTACATAACTTTCTAACTCACATACATAGGCTGTGATGAGTTGGCTCAAAGTTCAAAATGAGCTCTGACGTACAGAAAGAGAACAGGTCTGAACACGGAGGGAGAGAGAAACAAGATAAAGACTGAGAGAGAGAAACCGCCGGCACAGTTAAAGACAGACAGGCAGAGGAAAAGGACAGAGAAGTTGAAAAGAAAACTCCAAACGTGATCCTGCATTCCTCACATGGGGTGCAGGGAAGGAGAGAGATTCAGACAGATAAAAAGAGATATAGAGGGAGAGAGTGAGTGAATGAGACAGGGTAAAAGGAGAAAGGAATGGGGGAAGGGAGAGAGGGGAGAGAAAGAGGGTGACATTAGAGAAAGTTTAATTTGGCGCCAGACAGCATCTCCATACCCAACAGCCAGCTACACACACAATCACACAAAATATCGACACTATGTAAATGGCACAGAAGTCCTTTTGGTGACTTCCCATCGTCCGAAATTAGATTAGATATTTGCCCTCCACCCCCGCTCCCTGGGTCCAGCACTGAGGCAAATTCCCAGATAAAAATAGCCAGAGGAACTATTCAAACATTGCTGCCTTTCTGCAGGGAGTGTCTGCTGCCTGCACTGGACTTAAGGGGTTAGAGAGGGGTTAGGAGCTCCTCTCACTACCTCCCTGAATCAAAGGGGCCTGCATGGGACAGCAGGACAGCCCGATTTCCATCCCCTTTATGGACACACACAAGCACTTCTTAGGTTTAAATTACTGTGCACAATTTTTAAATTCCATTTTTTAAAATTGGCAAGGAGGAAATTAATATTTACAAATTTTAAAAGATCCTTTTTTGGAATGCTGTTGAAATTTCTCTGCAAAAACACATCAATTCCCTCATACACAAGAGCAAGGTACACATAAGTAATTTAGAAGAATAATGATTTCATTATGCCAATCTGCCATATTGTACATGGCTTTTAATGGATGATTATATACCAATTAACCATTGAACCCAAGTGCAGATTAAGACTTGCATAAGCTGACTGTCAGATTGTTTGTGTAATCATAATACACTCAACTTACACACAAGACTTAATGCACAGAAATCATACTAAAACTTACAAAGTTGTCAATTAGTTTTCACTCACAATGCTAAGAAGACACAGTCTTATTAAATCCTCCCAAGTATTAATATTAGCAGCCAAACTGTGTGCAGGTTCCTCCTTAAAGGATTTCTTTAGAATGACCAGTACTGACGGGGTTAATTCAAGAAGATAAGGAATATATATTACAACACCACTCAGCTCGGCCCGCCGTTGGGTGCAGCAGCATCACTCGAGGTTTAGAAGGCAACTACTCTGTTTAGTGTGTGTGTGTGTGTGTGTGTGTGTGTGTGTGTGTGTGTGTGTGTGAGGAAGAGGCCAGGCAAGGCAGGGTAGTTATGGTGTGGTTCAAAAGTGTTGAAAGGGTGGGGAAAAGGTTTGTTTCATCATAGACTGACTGACTAAGTGCTATCGTGATCATGACGGCTTACACCCTGATTATACTTCAACCAGCAGAGAGGTGACACTCCAGGCTCAAACCTGAAGGACAGGTCATTGTGCTGTGAGGATCCAAAATAAAACCACTCTTCTGGAAGGATCAGAGGAATTGAGTTACCTGATCTATACTGGTGTGTGCGTGTGTGTATACACGTGCGCACATGTCATCATAGTCAGATCAGTTTCAATGGCGCCGCCATCGCCAAGAACCTGTTATACATATACCCACAAAAACCCACATACACACTTTGTTCACAAGTATTACCTTTACACGGCTGCCCAAATGTACAGTAAAACCTTGTCTTCTTCATGTATACACTCTTCATATTATTTTACAATAACATGCCATTCTGAGCCTTGCTCTGAGTCACCTCTACAACAATGTAGCTCCGTAAACTCCCCGTATTACATTACAATACACTTGCGTGCACAAACACAAACAGCTGCTGAGCAGTGCAGGTCAATCCATGCACAGCTACACACCCTTCTGCATTCTGAACATGAATTTTGATACCCATTTAAAAAGAGGCATTCGGTATTTGTGTATGTTTGTGAGTATGTGTGTCTGTATGTGAGAGTGTGTCTGTGTGTGTGTGTGTATGTGTGTGTGTATATGCTTGGTTGGGTATGTGTGCATTTAAGGCTGGTAACTTTAATTTAAAATAAAAAAAACTTACTTTCCATTTTTGCTCTCTTCAATCGCTTTTATTCATACTGAAGAAAGAGGGGCTGTGTGGGGTTAGTTGATTAGTTGATTAAATGTTGCATCTCTTGCTAGTGGACACTAGAAATGCTTTCTGTTCAACTTATATTTTTCATAAAGTTTATATTTAATTAATGTGATTATGTGCAGTGTTCATACATGGGGCAAAGAGCCACACAATTAATTTTTTTTAAGTTTGTCACTCTACAATGTAATGAATGTTATGAATTATGTTTGTTAAACACTGTTTTCCTACATAAGAAAATAAAAAAGAGTTGGAAGCACTTCTGCTCTTTATTCTTCAGTTTGAATTTCTGGATCTATCAATCACAGACATTGTTTTTTTTTTTGCCTTTGGTTGGCTTTAAATTTGTGACATACCATATCTGGCTTGCCGGATATAAAACTGAGTGTCAGACATTAGACACAGACATCTCACCCTTCCGTAGAGGAGTGTGAAAACACCTTTTTAGTAACAGACTTTGTACAGATACAAATCAGTCTCAGTGACTGACATTTTAGGAGGTATAAATACAAGAAACACACATTTTTGAGTAAAGAAGATCTTTTAACTACAATTTGGTTATTTAAAAATGTGATTTATGGCTTCAAACAAATTTGAAAGTTTGTGAGTGTATTTTTTTTATCTACTTCTACTTTTACTTTTACTCAGCTAATTAGAGTTTAAAGCTCTGTTTACACATCAGGAAAATTAATCATCATGTACATCCCCATTAAGGAGTATTTAAAATATGTACGAATATGAATGCATGCATGCCTTTGCAATTCACTGAGTGTGTTCAGGAAAGGCTTGCAGAGATAGTTACTGATGTGTTTTCCCCCTCATGTGTAATGCAACACAGCCGGCAACTATTAACCTTCTAAGCAGGAATGTGGGAGGTCCAAGAATTCCAATAAAAAGCAGCAGTGTGTGCAAGTGTGTGAGTTCTGTATGTGTTCTCACACATATGTTCTTCAAAGTGTTACAGTTATCTGTCAACAGCCCATCCCATCCAGACATGCAGACCCAACTAATTACAGTCCCTGACCAATAACCAATACAGTCAATATGGGGTCATGCTGAGGCTACAACCAATCGCATCACAGTAAAACTATGCTCAGATCACATCACAGACATACACACATTGCCTGAGGACACATTTAGTTCTGCAGCTGTGTTAGCAGTGTAAAAAGTGCATTTAACATGGAGCTCTTAAGTGTCAAACATCACAAACATGCAGCTGATCACACAGGTCTGAGAGGCCGATAATCTATAGGACTCGATGGCTAGATCTGAGGTTAATGTGTGCGTCCCTGGGGCAGAGGGGCATGTAGGCTGTGAGCAATGCTGGACAGCGGTCAGAAGCACCAGGACTATCAAGGGTAATGCTGCCTCGTTGGTTGTGATCTCTCTGGTCTCCCTGGTCAAGGGCAGCATAGGACTAATGGTGGGGAGGTCCATTAGTGTCGACTGGTTGAGCACATTGTTCCCTTTGGTCACATTCCTAGCTAAATACAGACATTTTCACAACTTAGGCCTCCTCTTCTAAAAGTAATTTGTCAACTTAGCATCACAGACAAGCATATAGAAACTTTAATGAAGAACTATTCAGACAGGGAAAAGTGGGCCATGCTGCACTAGAAATGCTCATTCTGTCTGAAATAAAATCACTCTCTATATTATTATGTTTAAAATACTATATTTTTAAAATAAATTAGACCCTGAATTAAAATAAGTGTCATCGAAATATATATATTTTGGTGCAAGTTTTGCACCAGATTTTAACCCACAATTTTGTCACCCATGATAATACAACCTAATATTTTAAGAAGTATTCCTACCAGCTCACATGTTAACAGCAGAAATCAAAGTTGCTTTTTAGCCCAAAATGGAATTTGCCAGCTTTTCAGATGGAAGATAACCAGTTTTGTTATAGGAAATTATCTGATTCAGGCTTTAAGCTTGTTGGCTGAGCCTGATCACAGCAGGACGTTGTCCCATAAACCAGGCTGTAAAACTGTATTGGGATAATGGAAGGTAGTGGTTTTGCTGTGGTCAGCACTGTGAGGGAGTTTTCACAGATAAGGCTAATCGCTGTGCTTATCATCACAGTTGTGTGTTGAGATTGAAAAGCATATGCTTGCAATCACCCACATAAACCCACACAGGGAAAAGGTGAAATGTTCCCTCTTAGTTTCTTATTCAGAATCTACCCTTTTGTCTCTTGTCCTGCCACATCATGAAGCAGGACTCTGTGTGACTGTGTGTGTCTAGAATAAATGGTAAAATGGTTCCATCAAACGTCAATCACTCTTGGGAAGAAGCACAAAAAAATCCTAATTTAACAACGGAGCAGAGTGACTGATAGAAAAGAGACTGGGATGCCCACGTTTACTTTGCTCTTTCTTTCATTCTCTTTCTCACACACATACACAGACAGACAGACAGACAGACAGACATAGACACACACAAACACACATATGAGTTTCACACGCATGCAGAAGTGCAATCTCTTCACTCGTCAAAAGCACCACAAAACTATGAGCTAGTCCACACCATTATGAGTACAATGAGAGGTCCCTGGCCCCACAAGTCCATACACAATTAGCCCCAAGGCCTGCCCCACTCCCACCATTGTCCCACACTCCACACACACACACAATGGCTACTCCAGAGCCAGGGGTCCCACTACGCAATTCCATCACACAAAGACACACACCAGTCCTTATCCTGACAGAGAAAAAAAATGACAGAGATGGCAGGAGAAAAATTGTAACTCTTTAGGAGTGAAAGAAGGAAACAAGTAAGACACAAAGTGCAAAGTGTGAGTGGCAGGATGTTGTAATATATTAGGAAGGGACAGACAGTAGCCAATTATTATTATGTGTGTAAGTTGTTATCACAAAAGCTTAATCAATCATTAGCAGAACCTTTAGGGGACTCAAAAAGGTGCAAACATGACTGTGTGAGTAGATGAGACATGACAAACCATAAACTCCCTGTCTGCTGACTAATGCAACCTGTATGATACTTTGCCTTGGACTAATTCCTCAGACTAAGTCAAACACTTCAAGACCAGGTAAACAGCGGTGATTAGATATAAACAGAAATTAAATCGGATACTTTTTAAAACCACAAAACCAACGCTGATCTGCCAGCAACAGATGCGGCTACACCCCTGCCATTTCCTTCTTCATCACATCAATTCTAAATCAAACATAAACCCTGTCATCAAGGCTAATAAAGTGACTGTGGAAAACAGGAGTGCAAAGGGAAGTGTCCAGTGATGGAGAGAAAGGAGGTAAGCTTTATAGATGCAGTAGCTTACGGCAGGGGTCATAATCCTACATCACCAAACATCCTAGAAAGGGATGATTACATTTTTATCCTACACATCCAGAGACTGCCGTATCCTTCTTCATTCAAGAAATGTACTCACTGTAAATGATGGGATCTACACAGGTTAAGGGTTAAAGCTTGTGTCCTGATTGCAAATGCAGCAACAGCAGGAGATCAGACAGATCAGGACAGCATCATGGATTACCCAGTTAAATAATTCTGTTTAGAGGTTCTGTTATAAGATCAGATTTGTTGTTGCTTTTATTTGCTGCCTCTGAGGTTGAGCTGCTATGTTTACCAACTAGTGCTGAAAGGATTAATCAATTAGCTAATCGAACGAGAAGCTAATCATATTTAATTTTAAATAACTGAAAAAACAACACAAGAAAAGTTACAGATTCACAGAGGACAAGATCCTGTTTGCTTTTCTACATTTTAAGTGGTAAGTAAACTAATAAGTAACCTTACTGATTATCACTAATTAACATTTGCTAGTTTTAGTGTCTTTCATGTGAATATTTGCTGTTTTTCCTTGTTTATATTATAGTACACTGTGTCACCTCAAGGTCAAGGAGATTGTGAAGGGCATTTTTTTACTATCTTGTTATTTTTTAATTGACAAAAAAACTAATGAAGAAATTTAATTAGAGATTGTTTGTTGCAGCCATCTGTGTTTCAAGACTGTTGCACTAGGTAAGTGGGATCAAAACTTAACTCTGTGCCAAACTGTTTATAGACTACCTTAAAAAGGCCAAAAATTATGAATGTTGAATATTAATTAGGATGGGTTTGATGGCAGCACACACTTAACACAAACCACATGAAGGTAGGACCAGTTAAAGTTTTTCACTCTCACTGAATCGATGACAAACACATCAAACTAACTAGACAAACACATACTCTGTACACATCAAACCCATAATGTAAGTACAATCAATTTTTAGTGCCTTTCCAGAAGGGCTTAAGCTATCTTCTGCCACACAAACACTTGGTTCCTTGTAATAAAAGGGCTACTTGTGGTGGGATGTAGTGTGATGTCATGGCAGCCTCCTCGGGGCTGCTGCAAGGAGTGGGTGTGTGTGCAGGAATGTGCAGGGTTGAGGGGCTGAGGCTGGGTGCAGCGGGAGTCAGGAGGGGACAGGGTGGGGGAGGGGAGGGGAATGTCCCAAATGAAAAAGTTCCACACAGTTTGTGACACACATAGCCCAATGCCAAACGCTTACCAGGAACTACAAAGGAAGTCATTACATTGTTCTCGCAAGAAGAAACAGATGATTAAATATGTATATTTGTTTTATATAGAGATAGTGAATAGTTACATTCAGTTGTTGTTCACTAGATCTCTTGGGCTTAAATTATGCACAATTATGTCAGCTAATTAAAAAAATATACACATAGTTTTGTCTCTTAAAAAGGAGGTCATGCCAGGCAGAGATCAGTGACACTCAGGAAAATAAACTGAAAACTTGGCACAAATTATAGTACTTCCACTTCTCTTTTTCAACAGAAAAAAATGCCTTGACTTCTAGTGAAGGGAGCAAGAATAAACTTATGCAAGCATTTCAGGATTAGACAAAACGACACACACACACACAAACTTCAGCTGACTACTGGAAATCCCCCCTACTCTCACTTCAATATGCTGACAGGCCAAGTACCTGACAAAAGCACAGTTAATGGGTTGATATCAGCTTGTTCGGTGTATACCTTGCCAAATCCAATCACCAGGAGGAGATGAGTCTTCAAGTAAATTATCAACACGCAGACATCGGTCTCTCTCAGTCAGTCACTAGAAAAACACGCTCATACGATGCTTCGAGGATTTTCAGTTTGTGTTCTGAAAGGTGCTGGATGGTGAAATAGGTTGTCAGGGTGACACGGAGGATGTCGCTGTAACAACTGTACAGTAGTTTAACCACTTCCTCTTGAACCGGAGTACAGTGCTAAACCTGCAACAGATTTTTGTATCCTATCTAGCAAAGCCCAGGACTATCGCACAAATTCCGAGCAACTAAATTCAACAGGTATTCGTGGTCTTTTTCGGTGGGAAGCGGATGTTGATAACTATCTGGCTCGTTCATTAGTCAGCAGTGCAGTAACTGTTAGCATTTACGACAACAACCATGGAAAGTAAACAAGAAAGACAGTGGTAAATTAAAAAAAAAAAAAATCAGAGCAATAGTGATATAAACTTACCACTTTCTCCAGGTGTTTTCATTCTCTCTGCTTTGGCCACTTCGCCAGACAGCGAGCGGCTAAACTTGCTAAATGAGGATGAATTCCACAGAGTTGCCTGTGGAAAGAAAAGTCAGTCTCTCGGCCTCGTCCACCCCCTCTAGTTCCCAATCTGGAAAACTAGGTGAAGATACACGGCAAACTTTTGTAGCTACTGCCTCAGCGGGCTCTCTCTTCTCGAGCCGCGGCGCTCTCTCGGTCCGTCTCTCCGGCTCTCTGCCAGCCGACCAAAGCGACCGAAGGGCTTCCTTTTCAGCGAGCCGAGCGGTCAAGACCTCGCTGTTGGGCCTCGCTCTTCGTAACTAGCAGCGTTGAAATCTGTTCAACTTGCGGCGGAAAACGGCCAACCGTCCCGACTCGAGCCAGCCGAAAAGCCTTTCTTTCTTTTAACAAGTTCTCTCGCTAACTGTCCGGTAGCTGTTTACTCCGTCTTAACCGCATCTTCGTCGCTGTTTGACATCTCTCCAACGCAAAGCTTTGTTATTTCTTTGACAGAAATTAACGTTGGAGAGGAACCTCTCTTTCTCTACAGACTTTTTTAAGTCCTCCACTCACTCTCACACCATTCAGTACTTGTCTCTCCTCCCCCCGTGCCTCTCTCCGTCCTCGGGGTGTCGTGTTTCGCTCGCTCTCTTCTGAGCGGGGCCCGCCCACACTGACGGGAGAGGAGGGGGGGCTAACGTGGCGAGTCACGCCCACTCACCACGAGCCGGGGCCTGGGCTGGCGTCACTGCAGCACGCGGCGTTGCCTTGGAGACCGCCACAGCGCGCTGCCGTGTTGACATCATATCCGAGTCCCACGATTCGAGAGAGGCGCGAGAGCGGCTCACCTAAAGGTGTCATTTTACGTCAGCCAGTTGTTAAGGTTCTAATTAGGCCTTTTCAAATCAAAATAATTGCACTTATTTAACTGGCAATTTAAATACGAGAGCGTCAGTTAGTGATTAACATCGAAAACAGGAAATTCATACTCAGACCTGCATATCTTATCAACCTTTTAGGAATTATTGTTGAAATGAGAACAGTTAATTTACTCTGAAGAATACTGCTTAAAAGTTTGCTTCATAGTTGTATTTTAACTCTGAGAAATATAATTAAACTTCCTCCTCCACCTAAACTTGTGAGTACTTGGATGTTTGATCTTCATTGTGAGAAATTTTATGTTTTACACCAGGATGCTGTTTTTACATTCAAGTGCAGAAGAGGGAAAGTTTCCCTTCGCTCACCATTAATTGTAGTTTGTATGTAGAGTTACCAGCATTTTGTGATATAATCCATCATTGTCCAATATGCAACAAGTGTGATGTGAAAACTTGAAACCTGTGGTGCATTTGGTTGTTTATGCTGAGAATGGGCCTTTCAGTGAAGTGGGAGACATCTTGCATCTTGCAGTTAAACATTTGAAGATTAATCATTTTTAAACAAAGGAAAACAAGTAGATGTGCTTCTAAGAATCTGTATGTAGGAAAGATATTTTCTAATTCAAATATATGTTCATAAAATGAGATCACTCTCAACATATGCCTTTCCCCTTGGTGTCTGACTCAAAAGTCGACAAAAACTAAATCCCTCAGATTGATAAAAGAGTAAAAAATCTCTCAGGTTATCAATAATACACTGACAAAAAATCTAAGTGAGATGATTCTATAGATTAAAGGGCCTAGACACTTGCTTTTTCTCTCTGTGACCGCCATTTCTTTCGTTCCTTTGGGATATATTATACAAGATGCCAGAAACAAATCTGATGTAGTTCTTCAAGCCGGTTACAGCTTTTCAACCTGTTACAATGAATGGATAACAAAGGAGCCTCTCATAGTTTAGATTGCATTCAGTTATGTTATTGATAAAACCAAAAGGCACAGAATAATCATCAGCCTTAATGGTCTCTACTGATGAAAATAGTATCAACCAGAATAGCACAATGGCATGTTGTACATCTATAGAAGTGAATATATGTCAGATATGTCGTCAAATCAGATTTATCAAAATGTCAACTGGTCACGAGTAAGACAACCATACCAGTGGATCTGTGGGGCAGTACACTGGCAAAGTTATACTTTGAGCTAAGTGCTAATGTGTGCCTGCTAACAAGCTCACAGGGAAAGATGTAATGTTTACCATGATAACCAGAGAGTTAGCATATTTACATTCGCTATTTAGTGCTAAATATCAAAGTACAACTTATAGGTGAAGAGTCAGAAAAATCTGTTACAATTCATGAGCATTCACGGGTACATCCACCAATTTTTTTCTGAATACATCTGGTAAATGTCAAGATATTTTAAGCAATAAGTGAAACTTTTACCAGGGAATCCACTTAATCATTGGGATTTAATTTTGAATAAGATTTAATTTTAAATATCTGTGCCAAATTTAATGGAAAACTGTTCAATTGTTAATAATTTGGAGTAAAAAGTGGAATATGCTGGTTCAGTGTGATTTCTTTCCAGTTCCTCCTGAACACAAATTTGCCAACCCATTTTTCCCTGTTCCCCTTCCCTTGTTAGCTAGTAGCCAGTGAATAGTGTGTGTAAAATATTTCCTGGTTGTTATCTTAAGCATTATCTATAATTGCAATTAAATAAAATGTGAAATAAAATAAAAGCTGAAAATAGAAGTATTTGATATTAAAGTGATGGTTCACTGACCCACAACATGTACACGCCTACAGCAACAACCACTTCTACTCTTAATTTTGATATGCACTAAAAAAAAAACCCTTAGCCTTACATAAAAGAAATGTAGACCAAAAACTTCTTTAAATGAAAATGACACTGTAAAAATAAACTTGTGGTTGATTTGAATAGAGCCTGCATCCTGTTCCTCTTTCATTTTGTACTTACTCCCTTTTTCACTTTTTAAGATGTAACCAGCTGTATCTGGCCTTCAGCTCATGATCAGACACATGTACAATGACCCAGTGTGAGCATTAGCGTATACTGTATGTATATGTACTGTATGTGTATATTAAGCACACACAGAGCTCAAAAACATCTGGTCATGTCATATGTAACTCATTCACTTGCTCATTGTACGAGTGCAAGGCATGGGTTTGTGTGATTGTGAGGACTGGTGTCATGCCCTAACTTGTTTCCTGTCACCTCGAACACATTGACCTTCTGCTTCCTCATGTGTTGCTGATATGAAGCTGTTGTGTGTTATCCGTAAGTGCATACGGGTGGGTGAGGCGTCATACATGGGAAGTGAAGTGCATCTCCTCTTTTGCCTTCTTGTACAGTGGCACCTGGCGCACGTGACGAAGGGGTTATGTGTGAGTGTTTTTATCTTTTTGAGCTCTTCTTGACTGTGTTGCGTCAGCGATACACACCACTGCCCTGCCTTGTCAACAGGATAAGACAGCACTAGTAAAACAAAGTAAACAAAGTCCCTTGACAGCAGTAATGTCCCTGTGGTGTGATTTACAAACAGGATTTCTCCTCCTGTCACTGGCCATTCTGTGACAGGCTCAGGAAACCTACTCTGCTCTGTCTGATAAGAAACTGAACCAACAGGAGTAAAAAAAAAGCATCTGAATTGGATGCTGAATCTTTGTATTCAGGAAACTGTTATCCTGTCCTCTTCAGAGCAGGAAATTCGCTGGACAGACCTGTGTGGCATTTTCTCACACAGAAACTGACAATAGGTCAGTCAGCTGGGAAAAAGGGAGTTTTACAGCTCCCATTTCACTGTGTGTTGCTGTCTCTGATGTGTTGTCATGTGTTTTGGCACACATCCACCACACATCTATCTTTTTCCCATTTTCTGATGTCTGTGCTGCTGGTTGAGATGAAGAGCTCTTGAACAGCCCCCAAGCTCTTCACACAGAGAGAGAGTTAAGAGAGAGAGAAGAAATGAAAAAGAGGAAATGAGGAATGATTTAGGGATTAAGTGCAGGGTGGACTAATGGCTTCCTCTCTTTGATAGTCATGTGTGTATTTATATGTATGTGCATGTGTGGCTGCCTGTGACTTGTATGAAGACGCTCTATTGTAACTAAAGCACAGGAGATGACATTTACGGATGAATCTACAGCACAGTACATTCTGAACACTGATAAACACAGTGCTTCACTCATCACCCTCCCTCTCTCCCACCCAGATCCTCCTCCACCCTCACTCTGGCTGTTTATCCACCTCTCCTGTTTTCTCTCCCCCATTCCCACTATACTTGTATGCTTTCTCTGTCCTTTACAGTTCTGTCGTCTTTTACCACTCATTCATCCATACGTCCATCCACCCTCCCTCACTCTCACACCTCTTCTATTCCTCCCCCGCTCGATCCTCTGCCACCTCTCCATGCCTGCGCTTCTTCTCCTCCCTCACACTCATCACTCACTTTCTCTCCTCAGGTCATTATTTGAGCTACAGGCTCAAGGTTGATGGACTTATGAATTCAATATGTGAAAATGTACTTTACTGCTTGATGATCTCTACTATAACATCAATAACAAAAGACTAATCAAATTAATACAGACCTAAAACTCATCACCCTCAATCACAAGGAAACTTTTGTGATTTTAAATTTGAATGGAAATTGACAAGATCTGTTTCAATATAACCAGGGACATGCAGCAGACAACATACAGTATGTGTTTGTCCTCTAGTTAGTGCTAGCACTGTCTGTTTTTGTTGTTATTTTAATGTATTTTTAATAGATTGTGGACCTTTTCAGTGCACTCACCTGTAATAAGAATATAATTGCAAATTTCATCAAAATATTACTGTTTGCCAATTAGTGTAATTTTGGACAAAAATCTTTCTATCTATCTAATAAACATCTATCATGACAGACATATATCAGTTTATCACATACAGGATTTTTTTCAGAAATGACCAAACTTAAAGTATCTTTGAGCACTCTAGTTTATGCAATAAAAATGCAAAAAAAACTTTAAAAAAGTTCTAATATATATATGATGAAAGTGTTATTTGTCTCTTGTTGACTTAGCAACAATCTAAATTTAAACACGACCAAAGTACTGGCTAAATGAGGTATAAAGGCCCCAAAATAATCTTTAAAAAGTTGCATCTACTGAGAAATATGATATTTGTTTACTAGAAATACCAAATTAGAATAATTAGGTTGTAGACTATTTCAAGTTTGACACTTTTTTTTGCACGAAAAGGTTAATTTCCAATGTTTGCAGTGCATTCTTAACATTTTATGTTTTTTAATTGTCACATGCATTTGGCCATTGAATTCAACCCGGCTGGATCTTGGCATGTGGACTTGATTATGGGTTTGACAAACAGAGTGTATCACAGAAGAGCCTTGTCCTATTGGTTCCACATCATCTGTAACTCCCTCTATCTCCCATCCCGCCCTTTTTCATCCCCTCCGTGCTTTATGTGACTCTGTCCGTTCCTAATCATAGTGACAGACAGACGCTCCGCAGAGAAAGACAGAGAGAATGAAAGGGAGAGTGGAGATTTTGTCGCTCAAGTGTTTGTGTGTATGTGAATACACGCATTCTGGTGGGTGTGGGTGTGAACATCCCCAGATATTTTCCCTATAGACTGAAACCCCTACCCACCCCCCATCCTTCCCACCCTTTATCTTATGAGTGCTAAGGGATGTGTCATCCCAAGTAGGAATGACTGATATCTATACCAGAAAATCACAACTGACCCAAAGTTAGCTTACTAGTAAATCAAAAAATAGACGTACTTTTTCCAATGCATGTCAGTGGTGCAGTCAGCACATGAACACACACCGGTTTCCTCTGCCTCCACTACACAGATGGCTCGGGTCAGTGTAATTACCGTGGACAATGGGTGTGGTAGCCCACTAACCAGTGCCACCACAGGCAATACAAACACACAAACACACACGCACACACATACATGTACACACAGAATTTTTTTTCAGCAACCCATGGAAGCCAGGCAGGATTATAATTCCTGGACGGGGCGTTAAACAACCAACAGAGGTGTAATATGTACATAGGGTATGTGATGATTCATACTACTGGTGATGTGAACAAACACACACACACTCACACACACACACACACACACACATACACACACACAGACATGCATGTGTACACACTCAGTCTCTTTTTAAGTCTTACCTTCTTTACCTCTATCCTTTGTTAGTGCTATGTTTGACCAGATTTCTAACAAATGATCTTACATAATCATAGGGCCGGCTGTGGTTCAGGAGGTAGAGTGGGTTGTCCACTCAATAGAAGGTCAATAGTTTGATCCTTGAACCCCTCTAGTCTGCATATTGAGGAGTCCTTGGACAAAACACTGAATGCCCAAAAGTGTAAGTTTGTGTGTTAGTCTGTTCCTGATGAGCAAGTTGGCATTTTATGTGGATGCCCCTGCCTTTAGCTAATAAATGTATGCGTGTGAATGTTGACGTGTAATGTGTGTTTGTATTGTAAAGCACTAGGCCAGAAAAGCTCTACATAAATGCAATCCATTAACCATTTAACTTGAGATGGTTTTGTATGAAACTCCTGCAAAGTTAAACCCTTGTTCTCCTTTAATTCTTCATGTGGAGAAACTCGACTGAGGAGAAAAAGGTTTAACTTCTTGTGTCACAGTGAAAGGAGAGGGGAAGATGGGTTGCCGGAGTAAAAAGGCGTGTGGGGTGAGAGCAGACCGGATGAAAGAAAAAGCCGGCAGCTGAGGGGACAACAAGTGCAGCAGGGTGGCGGTTAATGCCCCCCGCCCAACACACACACAGACACACACACACAAACACAGACAAACACACACCTCACTCACCCTCCAACCTCAAAACGGTAGGAGCAAAAAAGGACAGAGAGAGAGAGAGAGAGAGAAAGAGAGCAAAGCTGAGGAGAATAAGTAGTGGGAGAGAAAGAGAGGGAATAAGAGAGTCAATGGGTTCTTTGTCATAAAAGAACTTGTTTATTTTCAAGCTTGCCAGTCCAACCGTCAGGAGACACAGCCAGATATCACTCCCTCTGTCCCTGTTTTTCTCCTTCCTTACCCCAAACAGGGTCCTAAAGGGGTCTAAGTTCAAACACTTTTTTAAAATACAGTGATACAGCTTTCAGAGTTAATCAATATTTTCTTCTTTCCTGGGGACAAGAGTTGGAAAAAACATCTAGAGTGTCCAACCGTCTACTTGAGACCCGAGGCCTCGACACAGTTATCCTCTGTCCACATTCTCCCTCCCTCCCTCTCTTCCCCAGCTGGTATTCGCACATGAGTAATGGGATTACCACAGCGAGTGGTGAGGTGGTGGAGGAGGGAAGGGGGGGTGGGGGTGGGGGGGTGACGTTGGAGGACAAGTGAGACGGAGGAAGAGGGGGGTCAACGTGAAGGCTGAGAAGGCAAAAAGAGGGGCCACCTGGAAGAGGCAGAAGACGACAAATGTGGGAAATAGTTTTGACGGTAGTAAACTGTGGCATTTATACACATACCATACACACACACACACACACACACACACACACACACACACTTATGTATATATCTATATATAAATATAAACCTCTGACTTCTTCATGACAGCTCCAAATTTGCACTGACTGATTACTTAGATTCAGGGCCACTTAAAGAACTTACTATTTTCCTCTGCGAGGCCCTAGACAGAAAAACCACACTCTCTTTCTGTTGGATTACCATGGCAATGAGGGAGCTATTCAAGAACAAAAAGCTCCTTTTGCGGTGGGTAAAGTATGGAAAAAGCAAGCGGCCAGTGCCCATATGAAAGCGGGTTGGTGGGAGTTGGAAAGAGAGGGTAATGTGAGAGCGGGTGGAAGGCACAGAGAATGTGTGTTATATTAAACCAATGTCTGGCAGGGTGTCAAGCCTGTAATATATACAGGGAGCGAGGGGAGAGGCAAGGGGAGAAAGAGCAAAGGAAGGGAGATCAGTTAATTTAGCTCTAGGGATGTGACATTGATGGACGGGGCATTGGGGAAAGACTGAGAGGGGAGGGAGGGAGGGAAGAATGTAACCTGTTCGGAGGGGGGGGGTTGGAGGAACGTGAGCGAGGCAGGAGGGATGTTCAGGAAGGTGCAAGTGAAGTGTCATGCTGGAAAGGAGAGAGAGGTATGCCTGGCTGTGTGACAGTAGCTATATTGAGCACAGCGTGTGTTGACACTGTCTCCTGTATCTCACTGAGGAACAAACTTTTCCTATTGGCACGGTGCAGAGCTTCCTCTTCCCCTCTTTACTCCTCCATACCCCTCAGTGATCCAAGCGCACGCTCCCTTCCTCCTCATCCAAACCCTTCTTTATCTCCGATTTGAACATATTCTCAGTCTCTCTCCCCTGCGTATGTCTTATTAACACCTGTTTTCTGCACAAGTTCTTTGAACTCGCTGTACATTTTTCTCTTCTTCCTCTTTCTGTGTCAGTTGAATTCAGTTATGTTTTACATGAACGAGAAACTGCCATCACTGCAAGTGCAACAATTAAGCACTCAATGGAGGAAAGACCTTTGCTAAGGCCTATTCTCCAAGGCCATTACTTTACAGTCAAGAAGGAGGTGTTAAGAAAAGAGAAGAGCAACAATAATAAAAATTACTCAATAAAAAATGAGTGAATCAATAGACAAGTTACAATAATATATTTATTTATCAATGTTAAGGAGGCTACGATTAATATTTTAACATTACGAATAGATTATATGACTTTCTGCTTGTATATAAAAAGAGTTGCATTTTGTTATAAACCTGCAGATAGTCATCAGTTCTTTGAATTATTGTAGCAATTTGAGGTCACTCTTTTGATTTTCTAGTCTGCACCCACACTGTATGGGTCCACTTTCACTGTTCTCATCAGTAGTTGTTTTGTTTTTAGTGAAAAAGCTCAAAAAAATTACTGTTTACAAACTGCTTCACACCAAAAGGCTGATAAAGCTGACATAGCCTCAAAATCAATGGGTTTCTCAGTTTTGGAAGCATTACTTTATAGAGAAATATATTGTGAATTTATGGCTACAGAGTTGGAAAATGTGTCCAATTTCAAAATTTTAAAGTCTGGCCTGCTATTATTGAGGTTAGAGAGTCATAATAAATAGTTATATTCCCAGATATAAATGTCACAGCAGTTTCTTCTGCAGTTTCAAGGTGTCTTAGTCACAAACAGATGGAGGGAGGTGATTGCAACCTTCACTGCAGTGCGGAGGCAACAATAACAACGCTGAAATGATAAATGAGGACACAAACAAATCTTTGATTCATTGAAATATTCAAATAATTCATTGAAAAATAAGTACCAGGAGGAGAGCTGATATGAAATCCGCTTTCATCCCTTACACTACAAATATTCCTGACTCTGTTCCCTGCTCTCATCCATATGTGTCACAGCAAGTCCAGAATTAGATTTGGTTTCTGGATCGCTCCCTGTCTTGTGTGAGTGTGTGTGTGTGTGTGAGTGTGTGTGAGTGTGGATGTTATTGCTGGTATAAACACAGACCTTGTTGGGACCTGTAGGTTTCATGGGGCCCAAAAAGGCTGGGTCCTAATGAGAAAAAGACATGATTTCTAACGTCCTTGTTGAGGTCAGGTTAGAATGTGGCTTTCAAAAATGAATGAAAGTCAATGCAATGTCCTAACAAGGATAGCTGTGCAGACTTGTGTGTGTATGTGTGCTTGTGTGTGAGTGAGGCATGTACTGTATGTGCGGAAGAGGTCCGATCCAGTAACAGCCCCAGCTTCTCCCCCTCCTCTCATCCTCAATTAGTCATCCTCACAACGGGCGAAGTCTGGGTCACCCACCCGCTCTTCAGATTGGATCACCCAGAGGTGCTTGGCCACCAGCTACTGAAATCCCCCACCCACCCAATACCACACGCTCATCACATACAGAGAATAGCCCCGAGCCCTGGACAGATGCCGCCGCAGTCACAAAACACCCCGAGGCTTGTTTCAAACATGAGTTCACATGTTGAACTGGGGGTGGAATGCAATAACAGATGACGTTCAGGGGGTATATTCATGTGCTTCTCTCCAAATGACATTTGGGGATATTTTTAAAGTTGAAAACCAACATTTTTAATCAAAACAAGTAGTCCTCACACCCTCGCACTGACACATACTGAGCAGCTCGAAAACACACACACACACACAAAGACACACACACACTACCCTCCTCTTTAACCCAGAGGACAATCCGGCAGAAATCTGGCAGAATCCGGCAGAATTCATCTCCTTGGCCGGTACCCTCAGTGAGCCCCCCACCCCTAACAGCCCCCACCCCACCCCTCGATCATCATCAGCTGGGCATGGAGACAGCAGGCCTGTAGGTGGTTCAGCTATGTGTCATACATTACATGCCAGTGCAGGGGAGGAGGACTGACACAGAGCATGTGTTACACTTGCTCAGTTTGATGTGCTCTGCCCTCGCACAGGCACCACTGTGGGTGGCATAGCTATGTGTCATAATCACAATCATCCTTTGCTTTGTCGGATTTCTCCTCGTATGTGCGTGCCTGTGTTTTTGTGTGTGTGTGTGTGTGTGTTTGCTTATACTGTAGGTCCCTTTGTGGAGGTGCCGCGCAGTGGGCTCATTCACAGTGTGGGAGCTGCTTTTCTACAGTGGCACTGATTCATTTTTTTTTCTGACCCTCGTGTGCCATTGTGTATTGTGAGAGTTTTACATTTTACATCATGCAAGTTGTCAATTGATTTTTTGTGTGTTCTAACAGGATTTACTGTTTGCTTTACGTTCAGCAAAGCTCATCTGAGAATAGACAATAGAATAATCCACATTTTCAATAAGAGTTGAAGCTACAAAACAATATTGTTCTGTTTGAAACTGTTTTTTCTATGTTTATTTCAAGGTCATCAAGATCTTCTTCGGGAAATAGAGAAGACTAGATATGCTATGTGCTAAAGGCAACAGTGAAGTGTGATTGAAAGCCCTGAAAAATGTACTATTTAAAAATACTCTGCTATGATTTATATTTTGTTGAGCATGGTTTTCCCACATGATTTATTTTAAAAAGCTCTGAAGATGGTCTGGATGAACATCCATTCTCTCTCTCCCCATTGAGAAATCCTTGATCAATGAGTCCTAGACTTTGTGTCCTGCCCACCACTGCTGCTTGTTCAAGGTTGACTAGTGCCAAAGCAGTTCATTTCAAGACGACTAAAATTAGATGAAACATCAGAGATTCAGCCATACACACTCAGATGAGGAGTCTGTTGAGCACCAAGATTAAAGACTACTTTAGTAGAATGGTAAGTGTTGTCAGCATCTCTCATTTGCTTTCTTGATTTTTAGCTTTTAACTAGCAGTGGTTCACACATTTTGGAATATCTGCTTTGCAGTTGCAGTGATAGTTGATTATTACAGGGTGTGTTTGCTGGTGGGTGGAAGCTCCAGGGTCCGGTTTACATCCAAACCTGCACATCTCCCATGTTTGCTGTCAAAACTTTCACTATGCTAATGCAAACTCCGCTCTCTGTACTGACAAGTCGGCTCTGCTCTGAAGGGTTCAGGTTTCTTTGTCTGCGCTTTTTTTTTGTTTGTTTTTTATTTGCTTCATGCCAAATCTAGCTTGCCCAGGGTACTTTTAGATTCATTATTTTAAGGAAGTGCACACACTCTCCAGTAAAGAATGTAAAAAGACCTCTTTGCTGACAAACTTTGAGCAGATACAAGTCAGTATGGCAAAGGTCAGAAAAACAAACATGAGGAAAACACATTTTTGAGTGAAAGGGATCTCTAACTGAGAGGCCCAGGTAAAGCAAGCGCTTATGCATAGCAGTGTCAACACTGTCGCACTGAGAAAGGGCCTACAACTGTTTACTTGATCTTCTTTTGTTTAAGACTGCTAAAGTGACCACTGGCTCTAAAGTAAAACAAAATCAATCCAGTGCCAGCATGTCTTCATTTTCTCTTCATTAGTCATTACTGTGTTCTGGCACACACACCACGCTAGAGTGCTAAAAAAAAAAAGAAACTAATAGTGAGTCAATCACCAGTCATCTCATAAAAATCTAAAGATGTAAAACGATGTACAGCAAAAATGTGAGGTGTTTTATGCAGAGAAGATCTCACTAATGTTTCTTTTACTGTAATAAATGAGCATCTACTCCGTCTATCATCACATAGCGGCTACCTGTCCTTTTCCCGCAGACCTGTTGCAATAATACTCCTGCATACAAATCCATGTGTTACTCCTGTGTTCATCCTGATTATTGTTAAACCTTTAAATCTTTGACAAAAGTCTAAATTGTCACTTGCAAGACTGAGGTGAGAGTGTTGTGGTGGAGATTTTCTGGGCAGTGGAAGCTCTGGGTGATTTGCTATTCAGTGGGAAAACGGCATCCTTGCTGTGCACTGTTGTGTGTTTGTTTTTCTGTTTGTTTGTGTGTCTATGAGTGACGTTCATGCCCCATAAAATCGTTATGATTAAGGAATAGAGCAGACACTTGTTCTAAATGACTGTCACATCCTTATCTCCCCCAAAGCGCTCCAATGTTAATTTCTGTAAAGTGTCTGTAATCTGTCTTCAGACAGGTTTTTGGCATTTTACAGACAAGTTGAAGGCAGAAAAAAATGACAGAAAAGATAAGAGAAGGCACATAAGAGAACAGTGTCACTAAAACATTCAACATATCCACTGTCTCAGAGCGGCACATTTTATGTGATGCTGATTACACCATTGTTCTGGTTTTACCCTGAAGCACTAAACTGTAAACACTTAATTGAAACTGAATAGATGACAGGAAGTCAAAGAACAGCAACAGCGCAAAATGAAAGTTCACAAGCCATCTAGCTTTAAAAGGGAAGGCTTTCTTCAGACACTTGTTTCTTTTTTTTTTTCACTTATAGGTATTTAATCACACACATTTTGAAGCTACTGTCACCAGAAAGGCAAGGTCAAATCTATTCAAAGAAAGCTGTAACATGAATGGGAGAAAACTGATAAACTTTTTAAAAAAAAGAGACTTCTATTGAAGAATTGAAAGTTAAGGGTCATTATTTTCTGTTTCTGTGATGAAAAAAAGGAGAAGCAATAATCTTTTCTTGTTCCTCCAAAAGTAAGCAAACTGAGATGCATTCAAAGGGCTTAACACAATAGCATTGTCCTTGTCTTGCCCACTCAAAAATCAACAGGCGTTAGTACTGATTTCTGATCAACTTTATACAGTAAAACTGCAGCAGAAGAGAATATGTGGCCAAAAAGAGTAACCTGGCTGAAAAGCAGTTTTTCTGGTTGTATGTTTCAAGCCTGTTTCACCACTGATAGTCAACAGTGATGACACAAAGTCCTACAGTGCACGTCCACATCACTAAGTTAAGAAGTTTAACCACTGGAGGGCAGCAAAGCCAAAATTTCAAAAGTTCTTTACGCCTTTTTCTTATTCTAAACCATATCTTATTTTAACTTTATTGGTACTGTGTTTATTTTCTTACACCAGTATTGTCAAAAACCTTTTTTTTGTTTAACATATTTCTTGTTATGCTTCAAGTGATCTTAAAACAATGCATTGGATAATCAGTCGACTGT
This sequence comes from Acanthurus lineatus, assembly GCA_029814665.1. NCBI lineage: Eukaryota > Metazoa > Chordata > Actinopteri > Acanthuriformes > Acanthuridae > Acanthurus > Acanthurus lineatus. The sequence continues at coordinate 8,799,724 of JAPZDV010000025.1, forward strand.
AATACTGTGTAAATATTATTCAAAAAATTTAAGGATTTTGCCTTCATTTGATAGTGACAGTAGTAATATAGACAGAAAACATGGGGAGAGATTGAGTAGTATCTATCAAAACATGCACTTATGTCAAACAAACACAAGACACGGGGACACATCCACAACAATTTGGATGGTTTATCACTTAAGTTATTTATCAGGGAAAAATGGCAAATAAGGGAGGAGGCTTAAATAAAACCAATATGTGATAAGACCTTTTAAAGATCATTCAAGGATCATACAAATGAAGAGTTGTTCTCGGAGCCAAAAAAATGTTTTGTTAGTAAGCACTTTAACATTTTATACCAAAACTCTCCAAGTGTGGCCTAGATAGAGGGCAGGGGGTCACTGAGGTCGACTCAGCATATACTGACATTATATTGACCTACAAAACAAGACACTCATACACACACACACACACACGCACGCACACACTCACACACACACACGCACACACTCTGTAACCTACACAAAGAAACACACACACACTGCTGCTCAGGGAGGGAAACCAGATCTGTCTAGTGGCACTTCACCACTGGCACTGTCTCTCACTGGCACCAATAACACTCACACACTCACTCACACACACACACACACACACACACACACACACACACACATCCATCCATACACACACACACACACACTGGCAGTGT
>JAPZDV010000025.1:8800512-8830801 GCA_029814665.1 Acanthurus lineatus
CTCTCTGTCTGAGGCTGAGCAGCTGCAGAGGGAGCATGAACAGTTCCAGATGGCTATAGAGGTACACACTCACTCACTCACACACACACACACACACACACACACACACACACACATCCATCCATACACACACACACACACACTGGCAGTGTTCCTGGTTAAACTGACAGCTGGCGTTCTGTCTTCTCGTACCACTGACACAGTGAGGCCTTATTCGTAGCCAGTTCCACCTTTACTGGGATTCTTCCAAAGCCAGCAGAATTAATACTGTGTCAACTGACTCCTCACCTAACCAGATATGTTGCTCTCCAGTTTCATGCCATACATAGTGTGGTTTCACAGTCATGGAGAGTGACTTCACAGACGTAATTTCTGAGATGACGTTAATCATTTAGTGCTCAGACAATGGTACGCAGGAATTTATGATGCCCATCAGTACCATAGCAAATTATTTGCTCTCTCCTATAATAACTGTCTTGAGATACCATGACATTTTGACTCAGTGCCGTTACATAGCAACAACATTTGATATAAGAAATGTACTAATGATTATTTAATTTTGGAATGAGACAGAAAAATAATGACTATTTAGAGAGAACATCGTACGGAAAGAAATCATTAACATGATATGTAAGCAGCACTACATGGCTGACAGATGTCTGGTAAATGGGCCTTCAGTTCAACCTGAAGAGAGTTTGCAAAAAGAAAAAAAAATTGGTTATTTTGGGTCATTTGGTGTTTAGACTTTGTATTTTTTAGATTTAAATGAACAGAAACTCATTTTCTTTTTGCATCTGGTCTAAATTGCCTGAGGTGACAGTGGAGGGGTGTGAATGTTTGCAATAGTTGAACATGTGACCTCAGTCTTTCTAAAATCCTGCAGCAGCCCTGCTCAGATATTATACTTAAGTAAAGTAACAATACTACAATGTAAAGACATTATACAATTTAAGACCTGCACTGAAAATCTTACACAAGTAAAAGCACAAAAAAAACAACAGCTAAATGTACTTGAAGTGTTAAAAATAAAAGTGTTTATTATGCAGAAAACTGCCCCCTATCAGTGTTGTATTAATGGATTAATATATATATTTTTTATTGTACTGTTAAAGTATGTTGAGGTTGAACTAATTTTAATATCTTTCAGGCAGAAACTAATAAATAGAGTATAAAGTACAATACAAGCTTCTGTAATGTAGCAATCAAAGGTGTAATGTTGCAAAATGTATGTAAATTACAGTTACCTCAACTGTGTGCTTAAATACTTAAATATTCTTAGTAACACGATAGGAAACTTAAAATTAAAGGTATTGTCTGGATTAAAGAGATAATTCAACATGAGCAGCATATATATCTCCAAAAATAGCTACAAATTGGAAAAGAACAAATGTTACGTGTCGATGCGACAACACAGCAACACAGATCTACCCGAGTCACCCTGGTGATAGGATCACATGCTCACCACCGCCGTCCGTGACTCAACTCGGAGGTGGGTGTCTGAAAGCTGTCACACTTACACACTCCAGCATCCTACCTAATCATCCACCTACTGTGCCACACAGCAGGGGGGAGCAGGAGAGAGGGAGACGGAGACAGACTGAAGGAGAGGCAGATGAAAGGAGAGAGAGGGAGACCGATGAGCCAAAGAGGACGGAGACAATAAAACAGTCAGACAGAGACAAACACACACACACACACACACACACTTCTGGTTGAGAGGAGAAGGCCAAACGTATGCAGTCCTGTTTGTCTGTTTGTTAGCAGATGTCCCCTGACTCAGCTTGAGAAAATAAATGGAGGAAGTGATGAACATGATCTGAAGTCTTCTGGGTGAGAACATGTTTCCGGGGTGTGGGGACACAGGACGTGCTCGGGATCTTGACTCTTCAAATGTGAGATTATGTTACATTTCCTGATCCTGCATCTTAATAAACTGAATGCTTTTAAGTTCCATGATGGAAAAAACAAGACACATGGGTCACCTTTAGCTAGGGTATTTTTATTGACTGTTTTCTGATGTTGTATTGACCAAATGTCAAAGAATAAATGAATAACTGAAAAAAATGACTGGGCATAATGATCGGTACATGAATCACTTATGAGAACTGGTAGGTGCAGCCCCCGAATATGATTGTTTTGACCAATGTTTGACACAACACGCTCAAGTTTGACCTTAATACTGTCATTTTTTTACAACCAGATGTTTGTTTGATATTAAAGACTACAAAAGACTAAAATATAACAGCTCTTAAGTGTTTTTTTCTCATCAAATAATCAGATTAGTTTTCTGATTAATCGTTTGGTTGACACATAAAAAAGATAAAAGTAAAAAAAAAAACTTTCGTTTCCTTCAGACCAAAGTGACCTCGTGTTGTTTTGAAGATCAGAAGTCAAAAACACAAAGAGCAAAGAGCCAGTTCTCACATTATTAATTTGCTGTTGATCGACTATTGATTATTTTTTCTATTTTCCAGTCCATGTTTGGGTCAATAAACCATCAGTAATGCAAAAAAAAAAAAATACTTGTGCTTCATGAAAACAACCCACAGCCTTGAGTGTGATTAGTTTTGTGCTCATGGGTAATGAGCGCAGTGAACTCAGCGCTGAGTCGGTGCCATAGTTACCTGACGAGGGTCAGCTTTGACCCAGTTATCTCCACCTCCATCAGACGTTTAGAGTGAATAAGAGTGTGGAGGAGCATAAGTGTCATAGAAACTGTTTTTAAACTGATATACATCAATAAATAGGTAAAAAGTAATAAGGGTTTGTGAAGTAAAATACATCAAGTGAAATTCAAATATGAGAGGTAGTTGTCCTTTTAACAGTCTGATTTAAACCTGTGCTCTTAATTCAGGATGTGAATTCATTCATTTATTACTCATTTTAAAATTACATTTTTTTTTCTCAGGTATCCTTGACTCCTATATTATTCTTTAATTAGACCCATTTATTATTTATAGTTTTCCATATTATTGAATCTGTTAAATTTTTTTTTTAAAACCGTTTTTATTGTCAAATTACATATTCAAAATATTTCCTGACACTTTTTGTCCTCCATAACTGAGAAGGTCAACAGACACATCAGCCAAGAGTGCTGCTTAATGTGGCCTCTGTTTGGAGAGATATTTGGTATGACAGCACCCTCCTCTGGCTAAATAGCCACATGACAAGTCGAGCCACATTTCCTGTCTCCATGATGAAGTTTCCCCAAACGAAGGCTGATGTGCAGAGTTTTTTGAAAGAGAAACAAGACAAGAGGCAGCAGGAGGATCATCTGTACAGTTTTTGTCTCCTGTTTTATTTGGATGAATGAAACACTTTCAGTTACAAAAATGACTTAAAATGAACAACACTGTACAATGAACAAGTAGAGTTATTTTTCTCCTTTTTTTTTTGGTTTTCAAGATAAATACACTAAAAGGCTAACTTGCTACCACAAGGGAGAAGAAGGGGGAGACAGGAAGGGTAAAAAGGGGGATTGGAAAGGGGGGGTGCTCACAGGATGGAAGACACATAGGGAGGAGTGATGCAAACGTACCTGCACACACGCACACACACACACACCAAGGAAACAAGCTGACACCTGTGACAGGGGGAATTAAAGCTACATGTATTAGGAAGTTGGCAAACAGTACAGTTGTCAGCACACGCCATGTGTGAGGCCTTGTTGTTGTCCAGAGAACAAGGAATCCTTTTGTCTTTTTTGCAAACTGCTGTAGCGAACCACACCCAGCAAGCATAACCTATCTCACACACACTCACACACACACACACATACACATCCACAAACACGCTCACTCACAGGTGGAATTACAACCGACTGAGGCCGTCACCTCTTTAAAAGCTAACAACAAGAAACCTCTTTCCAGAGAAAATCTTAAACTTCCCCTCGTCAATGTTTGACAGCCTGCAGGTTCACACAAGCACTTACACACACACACACACACACACATAGACAAACATCCAGGGGTAAAGGTCAGACAGGTAGACGTTAGGACCAAACATTGGGAAAACCAAATGAAAAGGGGGGGAGGGGAAGGGATGATGGGAGTTTAAGCAGTACTCTCTGGCAGCACGAGCAGAAAGGACAAGAACTTAAGAAGGATCAGAACAGCTACAAAGATACCAAGAGAAACTTCATTATCATCATCATCATCATCATCGTCATCATCATCGTTGTCGTCATCATCATGATCATCATAATTATGAGAAGCTTAAGATTATTTTTCCAATGACAAATACTTAAAAATATACATTTCATCATCATCATCTTAATTATCATCATTATTATCATTATTATTATTCCCCTTTGGATAGCTGAGGTTTATGCTTCAAAGACCGGCTCGCTAGGTGACGGAGGAGTCAAGGAGAGCAGACAGGGATGGATGGAGAGAGAGAGAGAGAGAGAGGTGAAGGATGCAGTGGAGGCTTTGTGTTGAAAAGAAGGTCAAGTTAGAGCTCTTTGGTTTTAATCTTTAACATCTGACTCGCTTTGCTGTGTTGCTGGAGAAACCTTTGGACTAAAGCTGTATTGTAGAAGAGAGAGAAAGAGAAAGTAAGAAGAAAGGGATGGAGGAGAGGAAGAGCATTTATGTGTGGATGAGAGTGGGTGGAGGAAGAAGTAGCAGCTTGTTTTTTTTCTTGTTTTCTTTGCTCTGCTCTCTGTGTCTCTCATTCTCTCAAGCCTTCGCATCCAGAGATGTTTTTTATGATTACAATGTATGATTCTTGTATATTAAAGGAACAAACACATTTCGAAGGATATGCTGAATCACTTTCTTGCCAAGAGTTAAATAAGAAGATTAATACCAGTCATATCCTTAAGGTAAATATAAAGCTACAGTCAGGAGATGGCTAGCTTAGCTTAGCTTAGCTTAGCATAGGGCATGGAAACAGGGGGAAACAGGTAGCCCGTCTCTGTCCAAATGAGGTGGAAATTATGAATCACTCAGCTGATTCAAATGGTTTCACTCCCATCATTTCATTTGTAGTCACCAACGACTCACTGCTGTACTCACTGTTTTTCTAAGCAGGGTGAATGCATCGCACTTCAAATGCACCTGAGGACACACAGTGGTACACAAACACATCAGCATGCTGTCGTTCTGGCTTTATTTTAAGACTGAGTTATGTCTGTCTGTTGGTTAAAGGTGTTAGTTTCAGTGCGGTAAAGGACGAGAGTTGAATTAGCTTTGTTTTTTTTGCAGAAATGTCCTTGCAACAGAGTGTCGTCAATTCATAATAATTGTTGTGACTTTCTGTGTCTGTCAGTAGGCCTTTAACCTGGCAGCAACACACTGTGAATCCAGTCTGAGCTTAAAACAGTGCTCTCAGTCACCATTGAGGGGAGATCAACAACTAAAAGCTACTGATTCTGTGTAGTTGATTTAGTCTGATTACGTTTCATTCACATCACACATGTAACAAATTGACCTATTAGCATCTCTGGATGGTTAAGATATTACATAGTTTCTTCATATGAGAGTTTGTATGAGTGGTTTGGTGCTGAAGACTTCCTGGAGTCTTGTTGTCTCCACTGGCTGCCGCTGTAGCTTTAAACTAACCCACAGATGTAAAAGACGTGTCTATTCTCTCACCTCAGCTAGAAAATGAATAACTATATTTAACAGAAAGCTAAGCTACTCCTTCAAACCCTTATTTTAAAGATGCTGTTGTAAAAGGAAGCCTCTGAGTTTGTCTCTCTTGCTTGTAGAGACTTTGATAGTGTGGGAAGAGAAAAACAATGAATCTGTTGGCGTGTAAGCCACACAGAGGAAAGTGGAGTTTCTGAACACTCACACAAACATCAGGGTTTCAGGGAGTGTGTGTGTCGTGCTCGATCCCATGGCAGGGCATTGACTTTGGTATCATTCACTAAGGGGGTATCCCCACCACGGACACCTACACTTTACACCTGGTCCCTCAAAGCCTGAGGTTCACGGAAAGATGGTCAGAAACACAGCAGAGCAGAGTGCTGCAGCTCTGCTTCCAATTTCCTCTGAACACACAGAGAGCAAAACAAGAGAAAAACAGACTGTCAGGGAGAATCAAGTCCGTTTGATCACATGCACACTTCTTCCTCCCAACGTCTCAACACACACCGAGTCTTGAGAAGTGTCTGTGTGTGTGTCACCTAGTAACCCCGGTCTCAGCCGATCCCCGGTAACCTGCCCTGTGGCGCTCCCTGATACACATGGACATCAACTGGTCATTCGCCCCCTCATCAGGCAATGAAGACCTGAAGGCAAAGAGAGGGCTTCGGTGACCTTGGTGATAAAGTAGCTCTGAGGCACGAAGCTTTTTAAAGCCAAAAATTGATCCAGATTTGATCCTAGATCTGTGCCAAAGAGCAGCTTTAAACCCACAACAGTCCGTGTTTGACAGGGAGGAAGCGCTGAGGGTCAGATGTGAGGAGAGGGCTGTGTTCAAAGCTCAACACAGACAGCGGGGGGTGTTTTCCAGGGGGACAAAGTGTGTGTATGCGTGTGTGTGTGTAGACCGGAGCACGAACCAGTGCGGCCCTTTGACCTTAAATGGCACTTTCTGAATCCCATGGAGAGAACCTGCAATCTATTCGATGATCTGTTACCTCCCAGATCAATCCCTCTGTGTTTTACCTCCATTAGGACAACGACCTTTGACCTTTGACCTGGCCTCACTGTGTCTGCTCCCGCCACACGAACACACCGTCCACACGTACCAATCTCGGTACCCTGATCCCCACTCGAACCCCGCATTTTAAAGCATTCATCTATTTGGTTTATCATCAAAGAATATGAGGTATATGATGAACTATCTCTCTTTTACATCCTACAGTGGATGAAGCAAAAAGTTTAAACCAACTTATAGAAAAGTGGAAAAAAAAGAGATTTAAAAAAAAAGAGACAAAGTGAGAAGTTAGAGGGCAATTTACAGCCAAGAATCCAAACTCACCCTCTTTCTCCCTTGCCCCCTTCTTTCCTCTTTATCATGTAAAAAACTTTAGCCTTTGCCCCAGTTGATCTTCTTCTTTTGTGTTTTTTGGCTGTGTAGCTGTAAAGCTTTCAGTTTGTTCTCCCTGTGGAGAAAATATAGAGAACAGAGGCAGCACTGTGTCTCAAAGAGCACCTCATGCTCTAACTCAGACACACAAATCATATTTATGTGCTCTGCATTGAAACAGAATTTTAATTCGCCTTTTTTTTTCATCTCATAAAGACATATGTTTGTCCAGAAAATCTATACCAGATTCTTTTTATTCTCCTAAAAAAATTCTGTAAATTATGAGGTGATCGTCCACACAGTGCTGCCTCTCGTTACTGTGAGCCCCCCCTCCCCTTTAAGAAGAGTGTCAGCTCAGTGAGGAAGAGGATATTTGTATGGCTGACCGTCCAATCAGCCATATTCTCTTATTAAGCCCCTACAGGACCTGTGGTTGCATTTCTGGTATTATTTGGTTTGAAGAAGTAAGAAAGAACTTCAGCAGGAGGCAAAAAAACATCACAAATACATCTCAGAATGTGAAAAAAGCACCTCTAGAATAAATTAAGAAATAAATAGCAAGGCAAAAAAAAAAGATAATAAGCAAATAAATCAACTCTACCCTGAATAAATAGTACAATCAAAAAGTCTAAATCATCTTTATAAGGAGAAATAAAAAGTCCAAAGAGAGATAGTTAAAATTTTTGGTCTAAAATCAAGTTATTATCATCAATGTTTTTTAGGATCTTTTTTTTTCTCAAAGTCTTTTTTGTAAGTTTTTTCTTTTTAATACATTAGCGATAAGTAAGCAGTAGAACATAGATCTTTTTTCTACAAAATCTATAGAAGCACTAACAGATACATTCCGTCTAAGAGTCAATGTGGAGAAAAGGTTTCACCCTCACGGTGCAAACCCCACATCTAAAGTTTGGTTCGTGAAACGATTCTCATGTGTCGACTGTTTTTCTGATGTGGATCAAACCAAATATTCTTTGGATATGTTTACGTCCAACTCTCAAGCCCTCAACTTGCCCGAGGCCCCTGCTGTGTGTATTATTCTGTATCTGAAGCATGTTTTAATGTTGCTGGGGTCAAAATTAATGACAGGACATCACTGCAGACCCTATTTGCTTTCTTTTTTTTGAACCGTCTGGCCTCCCGTGAACACTTACGTACAGATAAACGCACAGTTTCACCTCAGACAAATCGACTTCGAGCCTCTTCCGTGCCCTCATGCAGAGAAGGCAGCTCCTGTTCCTCTCTACTGTGTTTGGTTTGCTTCAGTATTTGGTTTGGCAATTTTTAAGGTTTGCTATTCAACTCTTTGTTTTTGGCTTTTTTGTGTGTCGGTTTTTTTTTTTTAATCTGCCAAGACAGTCTGTTTCTTTATCTAATAAAAATCTGGAAGCTAAATTTTCACAGTATTTTTTCCAACCACCTGATAAAAATCTCTAGCACGACTACGAAAAAAATAAGGAGCTCTTGTAGTAAGTAAGCGAGTACGTTATTCCAAATGAGTAATAAGCACTAAAGTACAGTACATAAAACGGCATCAAGAGACACAGCAGAGATAAAACAATCAGAACCAACCAACAGAAAAATAAAAACAGATTTTTCAGAAGATTTCAGTTCAGTGAGGTCATTTGCGTTTAGCTCCATCCAGGACCAGAGAGCTCAGCTGGAGCGAGTGAGAGGCGGAGGAGGGGAGGAAATGTCTGTCCTTCTTTTGCTCGCCTGCCCGCCTGCCTGTCTATCCATCCCTCCATCCATGCTACACAGTTTCAGGGTGGGGGGGTGGGAGTGCTGCAGCCTTAAAAGCTAACAGACAGACAGACAAACAGACAGACAGACAGAGAGAGAGAGAGAGAGAGAGCGAGAGAGAGAGAGAGAGGCGACGGCTTCTCTTCCTGTCAACACCTCCACTTTGTCCTCCTCCCCTCCTCCCTCCAGCCACATTTGGTTAGGGTTCTTTTTGGTTTGCTTCTGTCATTCCTTGGGTTGTGTCTTTTTTGGTTTGGGTTTTATTTTTGGTATCCTCTTACAAAAAAAAAAAAAAAGAAAAGGTGTGACGCCTGCTCCCCTCACGACAGTGTGTCCCTCCTTCGCCTGTCCCAGTGTACCCTTCTTTCTGGGGGTTCAGAGTAAAGGATCAGTTCCCTAAATAAAGCTTCCCCCATGGGTTTTCTGGACGGGCCAGGTGAAGGGGTTTTACACCAGGGGGGGCTTCTAGTGGTAATGTCTTGTCCTCAGCACCCCCAACCCACCCCCGATGTGTCTTTATTGTGTTCATATGTCTTGGCTGATACTCTTTAAGAGGAGCTTGAGACAGCCTTGAGAATGCTTTGGTTTCCATTTGAGAATTAATGGCAGTCTGAGGTGGAAAATGACAGTGAAATGTGATTGATGGGGTGATGATGGAAACAGACAAATATCAGTAAACATGTCTAGACAGACAGGTGTCGGGGGCGTCTAAGCTGTTACACGAGGCAGGAATCAGTGCCAGCTGTGACTAAACTTGACTTTATTGACTTATTTAGCCCTCAGTCTCAACAGATATTACTTTAAATCTCCAATCACAGCCCCATTTCATACTGTGAAAATGGTTGCCACTCTTAACAAACGTCATTTTCAGTGTGTGAAGTTTCCAGGGCATGTTCATTTAGCCGCAGAGTCACCCGTAATGGGTTATCTTAAAGAGTGAGGAAAGAGCGGTCTGATTAAGAGCACAAAATGTCACATGTTTACCTCTCAATAAATTCATTCACACCCCGAAAACAACTTGCAGTGTGCCAACTCTATTTTGGATCTGCAGCACTTGGTGAGAACTAAAAACAAGCATCTTTTCCATCCTCGCCATCTTTGTTCCTGCAGAATAGTCACGTTGAAAACAAACGATGAAGACAATGATGACAATGATGATGAAGCTGACACTGATGATGATCGAACCCCAAAATCTAACGCTAAAAAGTCTGCAACAATAAATAGGCGCTGGATTGTAAAATGACACTAATAAATAATAATAAAAAAAAAAAAAAATCAAAATTTCAATTGTACCTCTTAAAGTGTAAAAAATAGATACTGAATAAAAAGCCTCTGTCAAGGAGATCTGAAATTAAAAGCGGAGAGGAAAACTATTCTATGCTCTCAGAACCAGAGGTAGGTAAAGAGACTAACACATGAAGTTACAGCAGACATGGCGATCATACACACATACATGAGCTCATGACTCATTCAGTAACAATCTTTTATGAAATTATCAAAAATATCTAACATGAAAACCTATAAGAGACACATGATGCTGACACAGACAAGATGAGTCAATGGCAAGATGGGCTGAATCTTGATGCATGTGTGTGTGTGTGTGTGTGTGGGTGTGTGTGTGTGTGTGTGTGAGTAGCAGTAGCAGTACAGTCCTGGTCCTGGATAGCTTCAGTATTTACACGTCCTTTGAATAAAGCTTTTCTCTCCGTATTTTTGGTTTTTGGTATTTGGGATTTTGGTATGGTTGTCGTTTTTTTTTTTTTTTTTTGTCATTGTGTATTCCTCCTCCGCCTCCTCCTCAGGTAAATTTTTGGTTTCAACTTATCCTCCCTACTCCTCTTCCTTCAGACCCGCAGCTTTTCAAAATAATTAGAAAAAAGGAAAACGTAAGCACAGTCCTCCTCTCCATTTTTTTTTGTCCTTGCCGCCATTCCTTTGTCACATAGTAAAGTTATCTTTTGTCATTTTTGGTTTATGCACCCGGACATGCATCTCTGCCGTCTCTTCCATCTCTTCGTCAAAGAGTCATTGGTTTGTTTTCCTTCAGAGAGAAAGAGTGGAGAGGCGCCATGTGGATATCGTGTGTTATTGACAAAAAAAGGTCCCACGTTGCCTCCTCCCCAACTGTTTGGATAGATAAAGATTTTTGGTTTCAATCTTCCCCTTTCCCTCCTTCTCCCCTCTTTCATTTCCTTCTCTCCCTCTCTCCTCTTTCATTCTGTGTATTTTTGGCATCGAAAGACTGGGAGAGAAAGAGAGAGAGAGCCATTGCGTGAAAAATAACGGAAGAAGAGCGCAAGAGAGAGAAAGAGATAGCTTTGGTGTGAAAGGCGAGGTTCTTGTTTCCTTCTTCCTCCTCCTCTCTGATTGGCCCTTTTGGCGCGGTCACTCAATCTTGGCTCCGCCCAGAGATGGCGGGCTGTGTGCCATTTCGCTGGAGGAGCAGGAAGAGGCGGGGCTGGAGCAGGGGGAGGGGGAGCAAGGGGTGGGGCTGATGCTGCTGGCCGAGGGGAAGGGGGAGGGCTGGGAGGCTTTGGCTACGGCGGCGCTGATCAGTCCAGCGCCGGGATTCTGGCCCATGTGGAGGAGGGCAGGGTGGTTGAGGAAGAGGGAGGAAGGGAGGCCCCCTCCCTGGCCCCCAGAGGCTCCCAGCATCACCTTGCTGCCCCCTTCAAGACTGGAAAGAGGCAGCTGGCCACCACTGGCTGCCAGGGCTGAGGGAGGAGAAGAAAAGAGAAAAACATTGAAAAATATTCCACCTAAACAATATACAATGAACCAAATTATTGTCAGATCCATCAAAAAGGGAAACAGTCCACAACTTCCTGCTGCTTTTCTTTTTTCTCTGATTGCTAATTTTGCTGCATTTTAAAATTTTAGAGGAAATGTACGTGCTTTTGAGCAGTTGCCTATGTTGTAAAGTATTTAAATTCATGTTTTGAATCTATCGACTCAGTCAGACTCCCTAATCTACCACGACTCAAGTTAATCATTTCCCACAGAGCACAGCAGGCCAGAGAAGTGCCTGAACTTGTTGTTTTCAGCAGCAGTAGTTGGAATATAACCGTCACCACCTCTTTCAAAATGAAAGCACAGGGAGGGGCCACGGCTGCTCAAAGTGCAGTTATTCTGTGCATTTTTTCCCCTTTTCGAGTTGATGAGCGTTTAACTTTTCCAAACATCACAATTACAATAATTTGCTGATGAGGACAACAGCTTGTTGTAAAACCTGAATACTGTCTAACGTCTGTTGCAGGACAGTTTTATGGGATCAGATACAGCAATGCAACAGGTACACTGACATGAGTGGTCTGTTGTTATGGAAACGAGGTTGATGGTTGGCTGGGAGTGGTTCTTCACACGGTGCATCTTTCACACACAAGAAGCTTCGTGTGAACACATATTAATAATATTTGTGATCACAAAAGCTACAGAAGAGTAGATTTTTTTATTCATGGCAGAAAAAAATCACTCAGCACCCCTACGACTCACAGCTCAAAATGTCTTGTGGGGGCTCTGCATTTTGGTCTGTTGAGGCTACTTTTGGTGAAGAAACTGTGATTTCTGCCTCCTCAGTGATCGATCTCTTGCTGTGTGAGTGTTCAGCAACAAAGTGGTGTGAAATGGTGAGTCCATCATGAAGCTCTGTGACTCTGAGGCTCTGACACCAACATGGATTGTTGTCTCTGCTGTAAAAAAGCCACCACTGCCGATTTTAATTCTGCCTGACGTGACTGAGGTAAAAATGTTCACAGACGAGGTCATGCATTTAAGTTTTATTCCTATTACTTTTAGTCACATTCGCAGACTTCCTTCCTCACTCTTTGACGTATCACGTAAAGGCTTCCTGTGTTTTCTCAGAACTCATAGCAAAAGGCGTGCAAATAAGATGCACCGTAACCTTAAACAAAATTGCAGATTTCTCTGAGGGAAAACATTGTTGAAAGCATTTGAGACACAACTTCACAAATGTATATGATAAAGATCTAAATTTTTTCTAGACTTTTTATTTTTCCTATCATAACTTCAGTAAAAGTACAAATAATTTACATAAAAATATACTTAAAGTACTAGATGTAAAAGTGCAGGAGGCCTGTTTAAAATAAATTAATGTTTCACTTTACTATTGCAGCTGTAACAGATGCAGTTAATTTGTAATTTGGTAGATTAATCTACAGCATGACATTGTAACTGGTTAGATTGATAGACTGAACTAAAGTAATCAAACAAATGTAGTGAATTAAAAAGTTACCAGCACTTAGCGGAGTGGACTTACAGAGAAGCAGGAAACAGAAACACTCAAATGTGCCTAAAAATTGTACTTAGGTACATTACTTGAGTAAATGTACTTAGTTACATTCCACCACTGCAAACAAATAAATGAAGCGCGACAAACATCCTTAATAACAGCATACATTTGCACATTTTGATGAATCTTCACATGACTGATGATGAAATGAAGTGATGAAAGGCTAAAGATGAATGAGACAACACAGACGCATAAACAGAATCTTAACCTTATCAACCTCAGTCATGCACGCGCACACACACACACACACACACACACACACACTCGATGGGATGGATCAATGGATGCAGATGGCAACATATGACACACAAGTCACTCTTTTCCTCCTCAACTCTCTCTGTCCTCAGCTGCTTTGCACTGAAGATGAGCAAAAACTCTCCACTGCTTATTCATCCATGTCTCCAGCTTCAGTTTACCAGTGCGATTTGATTCACCTACCATGCATAACTGTATTACTCATCATCGCACTTCTCTTTTTGATGCATCTCTCCCCGCCTTCTCACCCTCACACCACAAAGTATGATTAGAAATTAGCTCTGTTGATGGTGGTCGGGGGCTGTTCTGTGGTCATTTGTGCAGGATTGCACATGTTGTTGTTTTTTTATCCTCCTGCGCTATTATTGTGTTTTCTCAAGTGTGGGAAGGTGTGTGTAAGAGGGGTTTTGTTGTGTACAGTACATGGCTTGAGTTTGAGCATTTATGTGTGTGTAGGAGTGTATTTGAGACAAAGGTTTGTGTTAGTGTTTAAGAAGAAGGAGATGTTTTGCCAGTGTGCTGAACATAAACTCTTTTATGGCTCTTTTTATGTATTCTGTGACCCTGAGATTTTTCCAGATATTAAATTAATAAAGTACAACTCCACCTTAGCCTTGACCTCCAAACTATATTCTGCTTATCAGTGATGCTGATGTTAAGTTTTCAGTCTTTTTTTTCTTTTCACTCTCCTGAAATAAACCCATCTCAGTGTCTCTCTTTCTCTCACGCACACTCACACACCTTGGATAGTGGCCAGGGGATTGTTACCGAGGAGGGCTTGGCTCATCCCTGTGTTAACTCCCATCACAGTGTTCCTGTTGTGTCACACACACACACACACACACAGACACACACATACACAGCACCAAGCATATATACAGACAGAGACAGGCAGAGGAGAAAAGGTGAGAAAAAAAAGCAGGTTTAGCAGCAAGGACAAGCGGAGGGCAAATTCAGCCCTGCACATATAGAGAGCAGTAGTTTGCTGACAGATGGCTGTACAGGTGTAAACAAGAGGTAAGAAATACAGAAAGAAACAGAACATCTTGGAAAATGTTATAAAACACCAAATTCTTATTATCTATGCATTTATGTTAAAGGACAAAAGTGATTTAATATAGAAGCACAGCAGGCTGCACCTAACAAAAGTGTATTGCAGTGTGTATCGGTATGTGTGTCTCTGTCGTATTCACCTCAAGTTTGCAGCAAAATCGGTGATGTAGTTAGACACGTCACCGTTCTTTTTACCCATACGCCATAAGCTGTGAACACAAGAACCACACACACAAACACACACACAGGGTTATAAAGCACTGCTGCACAGCGGGAGCAGTAGCGCCCAACAGCATGTTGAGATATCAGTGTGTGTGTGAGCACGAGCAATTATCATGTGTGTGTGTGTGCTGGAACCATTTAACTACAAACTGCAGGTGAACCGAGCATGTTGCAGTGCAGGATTCAGAGGGAGTTTGTTTTGAATTTTTTTTAAGTTTTATATGAATGTGATCAGCAGAAACAGTGATCTTTATATTCATGATTCAGATGAATTTTAACTTCAAAAACACATCTCTATGTATGAGATGTATATATGTATGTGTGCATACATTTTAATAAACATCATCAACAGTCATCTACATCATGCAGAGTATCAGGGACATTGGTTATGAAGGGAGATGTTCTTCTTGCTTTTTTAAAATTAACATTTCAGTTAAAAAACAAAAAAAAAGAATTCACCTGCACTGAATTGGAAATGGAAAATATGGTTATAGTTGCATTACAATATCTGTGTAACTGTTAGCACTTGAGTGCTTATTTTCATTTTTATATATATTGTATTAACAAATTGTGATGAACCACAATACCACTGCAATTGTTTATTAATTCATTTGTGTTGTTTATTATAGAAAATATTATTTTTTGTAATACATTTGGCTTTTATTTTTATTATTGGGATGAAAAACATCAACCAACAAAGCCAACCATGTTGGAAGGCTAATGTGTTTGTTCCAAATGACCACGCAGGAGGGCATTGTGAAAAGCCAGCCATTATAAAGAGGGATAATAATGTTTAAATATGAGGATAATGGCATATTTTTTTAGACAGCTCTTTCAGGAAGGCATTCATCCCGCTGCACTCATTTCCAAACAATAAAAGTGGCAGAAATAGATTTCTAAAGAATGAAAAAGAGGGGATTAAGAAATGTTGAAATTCTGCCACAATTCCTTGTTTTTTTTTTTTAGAGAAACACTGGCCCCAGTTAAGAGACAATTACTTAACAACCTGCCCATATTTAACAATAAAACTATCTAAACATGCAAAACATCCCCAAAGTTAATTGGAAATTTCCATTGTTTCTATAAACTGATTCTTTAAAATCCCAAACGTGCCCAGAACATGACCACTGTAGAGTACGTGACTGTGGAAACCCCGGTGGTGTTTGAATGTGTCATGGTCTCTTACCCTGTGTTAAGGTTGAGTGTGCTGTGGCTGGGAGTGGCTGGACTGGCCGTGCTGCGGGGAGGAGGAGGAGGAGTCACCGGGGAGGGTGCGGAGCTGAGTGAGGGGTGGGTGGAGGTGAGGCTGGAAGTCAGGGGGCAGACGGAGGACATGGTGGTCACTGTTGTGCTGCTGAGACTGGTCACAGCCTGCGACAGCTGGCTGGACATCTGGCAGAGAGAAAGAGAAATTCATTATATTCAATACTTTTTAAATTTATAAGATCCACTCACTTAAATATATTTGATATTTACCATGTGAGGGCTGTAGCAGGGTGGTTTGTGCGTTGGTGGGGCAGTAGGGGGCTGGCTTGGCAGGGGAGGGGTGGCACTGGTGGGATTGATGCGTTTCTCTTTCTGCCGGCGGTTGCAGAACCAGACCCGGATCACCTCCTTCTCCATGTTAAGCTGCTCGGCAATAAGCAGGATCTCTTCTGAGGTAGGCTTCTGGTTCTGCAGGCAGAGGAGACAGGAATTCAGACTGTGTTTCACACACGATGCAAAACATTCAAAACACTGAGACAAAAATTATCTGTACGAACAAAAAAAGCAGTATCTTATCTTAATCAGTTATAATTAATAAATGAATCACAAAGATTGTTTTTTAATCTTTTTTCTTGCTTACAGCTAAAAATTATTTCAAGTAAGGCATGCGAACTAATTAACAGTGATAATAAAATTTTATCGTCTTTTTCAAATTCCTTGTAAATATCAAGTTCTTAGTGAGATAATAAGGTTAATTATCTTACCGTCATGAATGAGCGTTCCAGGGCCACACGGACATTTGTCTCAATGCTGGTTCTCTTCTTTCTGCGGCGACCAGGGAGCCCATCAAAGCCCATAGAGGGGGAGGACAGGGAGCTGGGGCTGGGCAGGGTGCTGTCTATGGACATGGTCTCTGATGAAGGAAAACGAACACACACAGGCTTCAAAATCAGACCAACTGTCACACAAATATGGACTACGGTAATGAAAATGTAAATTACTGTTGTTTGATTGACAGCTCACCAGCATCATTGAGCCACTTCTCCAGCAGTGGCTTCAGCTTGCACATGTTCTTAAAGCTCAGGTTGAGGGCTTCAAAGCGGGAGATTGTGGTCTGGCTGAAGTCATTGCCGTACAGCTTCCCCATGGCCAAGCCAACGTCTCCCTAGTAGAGAGACAAAAGTAGTGGGTGAAGTTTTGGAGGAGCCAAAACTGAAACAAGTCACTTTGAATGACACCTGCACTTGCACACATACACATGATGTGTCTCTCTTTACCTGTGTGAAGCCCAGTTTGATGCGTCTCTGTTTGAAAGTGCGGGCAAACTGTTCCAGCTCCTCCAGGTCACTGGGCTCCTCGGGGTGAGTGGTCACTGAGGGAACTGTGGTTATGCCTCCACCGCCGCTCACCTCCACACTCTTATCTCGCTGTAGCAAGTGTGACGTCATAGGAATGAAAGTGAGAGAACGAAAGGGAAAGAGAGACAGATGTGTTGGTTTATCACTGACTAAGAGGTCGACTTCTTTCCTTTTCCACTGACTTGAGCTTGAGAAGTTTTCTCATACCTGTGCTTGGAGTCCCATTCTAGTTGGAGCAGACAGCAGGCTCCCTTGGTTTTGCTGAGGTAGCGGAATAAGATTTGGTGTCGATAGGAGTCCTGAGGAGAAGAAAAAAAATGAATATCAGTTTTAACTATAACAAATAAAAAATCTAAACAATTCCAAATTATTTCTGCCAAGAACACACAAAAAAAGATCCAAATAAGAGATCTGCCCACCTTGCTGGCCCTGCTGTGCCTGTGGGAGGAGGAACTGGGCAGGTGATGGGAGCGAGTGGCCGGGCACCAACACCAACTGCTGGAGCTGAAGCAACTGCTGGATGTCCTGTAAATATTGAGAAAATGGACGGATCAGAGAGAGAATAAGACTTCATGAATGTAGAAGGACAGATGGAGGGCTCAGTCTTGCAAGAATGTGTTAGTATGTTAATGTATCTGCAGCTGAGGAGGAGCAGATTTGGATGTACAGAAATCACAGAAGTGGGAGGAAAAATTTTGTTATACACAACCAAACAGAAAGGAAATGGAACATATGTGCATTCATGCAAAGTGGAAACTGTGAATCATGAAATATACAACAAACATGCATGGCTGATTCCTCAATCACGTCGCTCATCAGGAGGTGGCTGTGATTGGCAGTCAGTACCTGGGCAGTGAGCTGAATTGGCTGGGAGAGGGTGAGCTGGGGTGGAGGAGGTGGGACAGGGACACTTTGGGCTGTCTGTTCCTGTGTGCTCTGTCCCTGTCCCTGGGGCTGTGACTGGGCCTGCTGCCCTGTCTGCTGCGCCGCCTGCTGCTGCTGCTGTTGCTGCTGCTGCTGGGCTTGCTGATTGGCTTGGGCGGCTGCATGTGCAGCATGAGCGGCGTGGGCTGCGCTGGACTGCTGCACAGCTGCAGCAAGGAGCTGCGCTTGAGCCTGTTGCAGCAACAACTGCTGCTGTGCTGGCAACAGAGCTGTCAACTGGCGAAAAGAAGGAAGAGAGAAGAGGAGAGGAGAGGAGAGGAGAGTAATAGTATAAAAGAAGGAAATGGACAGAGAGAGAGGCAAAGAAGGAAAGAAAGTGTTCAAAAAGCAGCACAAGAGAAGCAAGCAGGGTAAAAGCAAAGCAAAATGTGTGTCTGTGAGTGCATGTGTTGAAAGTCTGTCTCACCCCTGCAAGCTGGGAGCCCGTCAGCATGAGCTGTGTGTGTTGCAGAGCCGTCTGTGAGGGGGTCGGGCCGTGAGAAAGAGGAAGGGCTGGGGACATCTCACCACACTCCTCCATCTTAGTCTGTGTGAAAGACAGAAAACAGACAGGTTAATGTAGATGAATATTGACATAAAAAATGCAAACTAATGCATCTAAAACAGTAATCCTGAAAATACACACCTGCACTAAAAAGACAATCAGAAAAAAAGAGAGCAAATCAAAGGACAAGGAGTTGCACTTCCTAAAACTTAGAACTAGTCAAAAAAGCAAAAGAGAAACATCCAACCAGATAGGATAACCTGGCTATTTAAGATTATTATAGGCAGCTTTGATTATTTAAATTCTATGTATAATATCAGAGACTGCTTTTAATGAGTCACAAGTAAGCTGACCAGATATATGCTTCCAGTCTGTCTCTGGGAAGTAGAGTCCACCAGTCTCTCTTTTTCCTGCACAAAGGGACGATCTTTTCTCTCAGGATAAGGCATGTTTAAACTGGCATGGGGTGGACACTTCCAGCGTACTGATTTGCATATCTCCTGTGGTATGCAAATTAGGAGATTTCACCTTTTGGTGAGTTGTAGTATTATAGATTTATACCACTTCTGAATGCACTTTGTGAAGGGAAATTGCCAGCAGACTGTCTCTTCTCAGGGAATTTGTGTACATTCAAGGCTGGGCGGAGAGCCGACACATTATGAAACTCAATGTGGAACACCACAAAAGAGCTACCGAACTGTCAATAAACCTGTTGTGTTACGTTAGAGCACAAAAGATGCACAAACAGAGGCCCAGACATGCATGTACAGGCAGTTTGGTAACACAGACTCACACACATACACTTTCACACTCACCTTACTGCTGCTCAGGTTTGGTGAAAGAGGGAAGGGATTGACTTTCATTGTCTGAGCCTTTAGGAGGAGAATAAGACAATACATCATATCAGGAATTACTGCCAAAAACTATTTTAAACACACTGTATTCAAATTTTTCTATTTTCTTTGCCACTATAAAAAGCTGTTTTATCAACAGAAAATAATTTTCAATCAAATATGATCTTGTAACAATTTTTTAAATTTTTTTTTTGTATTGCTTCAAGCTGCTTAAATGTGAAGATTTGCTGCCTTTTTGCTGTTAATTTCATTGTTAGTTGAATATATTTGGATCTGGCATTGTTATTTCAAGATGTCATCTTGATTTCATCTGAGAAAGGGTGATTCACATATTTACAGTTTCTCACATCATATACATAGACTAAAGGAAAACATAAAGAAGACTCAACAAACTAATAACTGAAATAGTAAAGCTCTACAAATATCTGAGTTGTACTGTTATCTGTTATCTGTTATCTCTGTGGTATCAACCATGTAGGTGAAAGAGGTGGAAGATAATCATAAGAGTCAGATGTACCTGGTGATTCGATTCAGGTCCATTCCGTTCTGAATCTGCGTAGGAGGGAAAGGAAAAAGTGAGAAACCGGTCACATGTTGGAGCACAAACCCACAGACAACTGAGAATATACATTTTCAAGTACTACAATTTTTTAGATGTACTAAGTAAATATGTGCCAAGTGTATTTGCCGCCACTGAGTGGACATCTTACCTGTGCCCTCCAATGGTGAGTCTGACCCTACTTTCTCCACCTCTACTTGCTTTGACATCCTGATATCTGTAAAAGGACAGACACATCAAACAAGTCAGCACGGCAGATTCTTAAATCTGTGTCAGAGAAAAAGTTCAGACACAAGCAGAATAACAAACAAACAGGTCATCAGAATATCTATGATGAAAAGGAAAAGAGGATAGCCAGATCGTTGAACTTCGATAGGTTAGGTTAGAGTGTTTTCAGGTCACAGATCGGGCCTACACACTGTACAACAAACAATGTGGCTGAATCACTCACAAGTTGAACCCAACCCACAATTCATTCATTCTTTCCAATCAGCGGTTTAACATAAAGAGTGGGATGGCCCAAAATGTGCTAAATTTAACATCATGTTTACGTGGGAGCACCTCTGCACTAAAAATGACTTAGATCGTGTGTCACCCATTATAAGACCACAGCACTTCCTGGTTGATACTGTAATGGGACAGTCCCTATGGCAACAGTAGCGAAGGCATGAACGCGAGAAATATAAGTATTTGATGCCGTTTACAACAAGCATCTCAGCAACAGGAAGAGCAGAAAATATAGGAAACTGGATAATTTGAGAAAAGTTTCTAGGAGAATATGAGTGTGTGTGGGTGTATGTGTGAGAGAAAGAGAGTAGTTATGGTATGTGTGTGTGTAGTTTTGTTTGCTTAATCACCTGACTGTATCATCTCACAAAGAGACTTTTTATTTGTCAGAAACCACAAACTGTAAGACAACTTTTTGTTGTGTCCATTTGAAACCCTATTTTTCTCTCTTGTTCTTTCTCTCTCTCCCTGACACACACACACAAACACACACTCTCTTTCGCTCTCTCTCTCTCTCTCTCTCACACACACACACACACACACACACACACACACACACACACACACACACACACACACACTAGCAGAGCTACTTCCCTTTTGTGAAAACATGCAAATCTGCCCAACGACCCAACTAATTATATCTGCCACCTGCAAAATAAACTCTCAGTCTCCCTCCTCCTCTTCTCTGTCCTCTTTCACCCCCTCCTCTCCTCTTCATCTCTCCTCTCTTCATCCTGTTTTGTCTCATGTTGCAGATGAGAGCGCGCGAACACCCTGGCGTACAAATGGTAATCTTCCCATCAGCACATTTCTGCACTTTTTTCAATACAGATGAAGATACAGAAAAATCCTCACTTGACTTTTCTGCAATGCCAGTAAGCAACTGGTCAAGCATGGTTTTCACCATTGGGGGGCAGCAGCGGCACATGGAGGAGACAACAAACCTGCTCCACTGACCATCACTTCCCTGATGCCACTTTTAATATAAACCAATCAAATTAGTCCATGCAATCATTATAAATGCAAGAACTGGGACATAAAATGAGAAACTCACTGTCCAAGAGCACATTCAGCAGCAGAGACACATCTGTTGCATTTCTTGCAGTGAACAAATGTGACAACAGTGGACTTTGGTACATGCTATGTTCAGGGAAAGGGGGAAGTGGTGATCAGCTAGAGAAGCTCCACTCTGCCGTCACAGTGGTTATAACCTGGGGTCAGGGAACACACACTCAAACTGACCACAGGATTTCCCTCAAATAAATGGACTTCTGCAAAAGGCTAATTTGGTCAAGAACCAAGTGGATGCGAACATCTGGTTAAACTATTATTGGCTATAATTTGTGGTTATTCCGACGTTACATACAGCTCTTTATTTAGTATACATTGGCATACTAAAACTGTCCAGTGTTGCCTAATTTCTGGTGAAAAACCACTGATTCTGCACATAAATGAAACGTCTTCCTCTCATGATGCACACGTTGACAAACTTTTTGCAACAGCAAACTGCAATGCAAAATAAAATTATTCATATGTCACTTTTATTATACTTAACTGTGCTCAAATCATCAGTAAGTGCAGTGCACAATACCAGAGCCAAATCCACCATATAAAATGATTGGCCAGCTCATAAAATAGCTGTAATGTTAAGTTCAGAGTGCTGCCTCTTGTACTGTACTGCTCGCTCACGGGACACCCGGGGAAGGTGTGTATTGATTCATGGTCCAAAACGGCCTACAGACAGTAGCATGGTGGATAATGTGGTCAGTAATGCAGTGGTGGGACAGTATATCAAGATGCTGTGTCTTTTTTCTCACTTCCCCTCCCGACTTCCCCTTGTACCGGGTTGAACGCAGAGTGCTAAACCCAACACTTACTGTCAGCGTGGCTATTAATATTAGCCTGCTCTCTCTCTCACTCTTTCTCCTTGTTTCACCCTATCTTTTAAAACCTCCTTCTTTCTTTTACAGTACAGTGTTGCACACGCAAACACGCAACTATTTTTACTTGACACAGAGCAGAGTTACATGTTACAAATGTTTTTTTAACAAAAGTAGAGAATTTGTGGAAATAATCATGCAAATAAGAAGCAGCGTTTCCAAAGAGCGGCTCTTTGTTCATGTTTGTGTAAAAAAACTTAATTTACAGTAGAGGCATTTTTCCAAAGTACAAGGTTAAATTACTCCATCTATTTTGTACATCATGAAGCTGTAACAGCGTATGCTAATCTCACAGCAAAGCTCAGGGTTTATCTATGATCCAGAGAGACCAGAGAGCATACTCACTGTATCTTAAACAGGCCAAAACTTAATGCTGTATAATCCTGTGTCATGAATAAATGATGCAACATAAAGGAACAAGAAACAACACTGTCTGTGTTCAGTCTGGACTGTTTCTGTTATTCTCCTCTGGGTATTTTGGCTGAGGTGAAACTCCGCTGCAACCATCCCGAACACCCCCCCCACTCATCAACATCCCCCCACCGCCATCAGTCCTCACCCCACTTCCTGATTCAGGACACAACCCCAGCACCAAAGAGAGGTGTCTGGGAACTGGAGCCATCATATATGCATAACCACAAATTTCAAAAAAACTAAATGGCGCTCAGGGTGGGGGGAGCCAGTTAAGATTACAAATTTATATCTACTATTTAAAGCAAAGTGCCATGGAGTCGGCTATCCAGCTCAACAGCTTCGGCACATCTGAATGAAGATAAAGAAATTAGCTGATGTCTGAATTTAAGAATGAAACAAATAGCTGAATGAAAAAGGAAAAAATGAGTAGATGAACAATAAAAGAAAAAATGTACAATAAAATAAGAAGCCAAATGAAAACCTGAGATATCACAGCAGCAGGCTGACAATCAAAGCTGTGACATTTAATTACAATCTGTTACACTGACATTGTGTTATGTGTCTGCCACACAAAAATTACTAATAACTCAAAATACTAAATATGAGCTCTTAAAACATCTAATCCATTTAAGAAAATGCAACTGAAATAAAGACGGATGTGTGGCAGGCCATTGCAACAGAAAACTCTGACAGTTGAAACTGTATGCAGAATTATGTAATTTTTCAGAGTAAAAAAAAATATTTTTCACTTGTTGCATCAATACTTTTTGAACAGATGAGGGACGTTGTTAATTCTGTATTGATCATGCCTTAACTTAAAGAAAATAAATTCTCCAGTGTTGCCAAAGCCAAAACTTAATAATTCTTATTTATTTGCACATATTTCTGGCATAAATTAGCAAAACTGCTGAACTGTTAAATCATCCCAAACTTGACTTAGATAGAAGAATTAGAAAATAAATGTAAAAAATTGCTAATCATTTTAACCAAGACATAAAAATTCTAACTATTTTTGCACTAATGTAGACCTTTGTTTTATTTGGATTCCGATGTGTTATTGTTTGTTGCCCTTAGGTACTGAAAATGTGAAACTCTGGTCCGATTAACTAACTGAAGGTCTAAGCGGTGACCACAACAGGTTTGGAAGTGACTCAGTGATTTCTAATCTGTGAATCACTCCTTGATTAACGGAGATCGCCAACTTGTCATTTTAAGAAATTATGTAGCATGTTTAAAACTGAGAAATATGAGCTAATTGACATTTGAAGATCAATTTCTGGTACTTGGTGAGTCAGCAAGCAACCTGCTGCGTTTTTCTCTGACACTCGCTGTAGGTCAAATGAGACCCCGTCCGTCACTCCTGTCAGTCTGAGATGACCACTCAAACAAGGCCATGGGACAAGAGGAGCCATAATTTGTTCTGCTTTGGTTTTTTCTTTTTAGGAAATTTTAAAATAATAAATAAGAGAATTATTTTATGCATTTTCCTTTTTTTCTGAATTTTTTCATGCAGGCATCTTTGATTCTGAATGCTTTAAAAAATATGTTTTTGAATTGACATAAATTTAAATTTAAAAATTAGCAAAGCAGTAATCATTGCAATCCCCCCATCTCAAACACAAAGGCAAACACACACACTCTCTCTCTCTCACACACACACACTCACACACACACGTACACACGCACACACACACACACGTACACACACACACAGAAAGTTCACTCAAGTTTCAAAGTTGCACAGGAAGAAACATTAGGCAAGTGTTAACAATTTTAACAAAAATGAAACACTACACACTAATGCCGTACAATTAAAAAGAAAAGGCATTTATCATTACCAAAGACAAAAACCACAATATTGAAAAACACAGATGAGACACGTGACTTGCAAAACCAGGTTTTCATAATCAGAACGTTTCAAAAGACATTAAAAAAAAAAACTTTTTACTGTATTACCTTCAAGCATTTTTAGCATTTGATACTGAGTATAAACACAAACATTAAAACACAAACACACAGAGGCATGCTATGGGCTGAGGAGGTGTCTGACCTTTCCCTCTGCCTGCGACAGGCGTCCACCCATCCATCCATCATTCCCCCATCCATTCCTCCATCCATCCATCTATCCATCCATCCATCCATCCACATCTTCCTCTTCGAAGCACCTCTTGCTCTTTGATGTTCACTAATTAGCTGAGCTTGTTAGAACCGGTGGCATTAATCAACAGTGTAGACACAGTTCTTTTTCTCACACACACTCACTCACTCGTCAACTATCTAACACACACACACACACACACACACACACACACACACACACACAGTGCCCCCTCTCTCACGCAACGCTTAATTGGTCTTGGTAAATGATGGCCAGCAAAGATTGGGCTGCACAGACAGCCACTCACCTGGCAACCACATACTGGAGAAGTCCTTCGCTGCTATTGCTGCTGTCTTGGTCATACCTGTGTCTGTGTGAGAGCGTGTGTGTGCGCTACGCTGAAGAAACACTCTCACTCTCCCTCTCCTTGTCTCTCACTAACCAAAAAGGAGGAGTTTATGAAATCATATGGTTGACAGAATCTCTCTCTCTTTCAGTCCTTTCTCTCTTTTGCACGACTCCACACCCCCAAGCCCCACCCCCTCCCCACATCCTGCAACAAAACAGGAAGTAAGCCTCAAAAGAGTAGGAACTCAGCACACAAGAGAGAAAAATACAAGACAAAAAAAAAGAAAGAAAGGGGGACACGCAAGAGGTTAGAGAGTGGGAGAGTGGGTGAGTGAGCGAGGAGATAGAAAAGATAGAAGAGGTGAAAAAGAGGGGGATGACGGGTGCCGACGGAAAGTGATGGCGCGGCTGGAAAGAGACACTCACACACACACACACACGCAGGAGAAAAACAGCAAGCTTGACATTCTGACTGAAGAGCGTATGAGCGTATGTTTTCGTGATACTCTATGAGCCGCTGTAACTTAAAAACCTGTCCAAAACTCAGGTGATCAGAGTTTTTGTTCAGCTGTAAATTAATTTTAACAAGCTCTCGTAGTCTGTTTTGGTCTTCCATGAGTCATGACCACCACCACCCCCCCCATATCTGTGTCTGTGTCTTTCTGCGGGGTTGTTGTTTTTGAGCACATTCGTGGGTGTATGGTGGTCTGTTGAGGGAGGTCAACACCAACCAGAGAACATGTGAGACATCCTCAGATAAGCTCGCCAGCCACAGCTTCATTCTAAACCGAGCGGAAGGAAAAACTCAGTCACAACACTCACTGTACCACTGACCACCCCACACTGTGGGCTGCACACAGTGATACACCACAGAAAGCCACACCAGGAATTGCTTCATGTGGCGGATAATTGTGGCACCACAGTGGAACATTGCAGATAAACTAGATATGAGCTGCTCTCAGTGCCGCCCACCAGGATTAACACACTAAGAAGCTGCTAAATAAGTAAAAATCAGAGGTCCGGGTATGATCTCGAGGTGGCAGAATAGCATGTTTCAGCAGAAATACTGCCTAGATGTGCTGCCTTGATAGTATACCAAATTGACCACAAGGTGGCACTCTTGATTCTCTAATCCTCAAGAACAAGAAGGCTCCAACTACGGCTGAAGAGATGAGGCAGACCACGGATCGACCCCCCTCCCTCCCCTTTCCTCTCCCCTGGTCCGAGTTCACTAATTCACAAGCTAACGGCAGCAGAGTTCCTAAGTTTAACCTTATAAAAACTTTATGTGGTGATTTACAACAGTCCAATGTACTGCTGGATAGATGCTCAGTGAGAAGTGCCGCACTGCACTAGAGGTGCCCTCAGTTATACTGAGACATCTTTTTAAAATCTGTCCTCACACACACAAAATACTTATGTTCTGACATATAGAAATACATATTTACAATGACGAAAATATCAGCATAAAAAAAACTTACAGAGCTTTTCTATAAACTCAGAAATGCCCACTATTTTAATTTAAATCTCGCTGGTGTTGAAACAATTTGTTGATTAATGATTGGAGACATAAAATCAACCAGCCAATATTTTGAATAGCAATTAATTATTTTGGTCTTTTTCTTCAAATAAATATGCTAAATTAG
Source organism: Acanthurus lineatus (assembly GCA_029814665.1). Lineage (NCBI taxonomy): Eukaryota > Metazoa > Chordata > Actinopteri > Acanthuriformes > Acanthuridae > Acanthurus > Acanthurus lineatus. Next base: position 8,827,435 of record JAPZDV010000025.1, read on the forward strand.
TAACAACCCTGGCAGGATTTTTCATCTGCAGTTCTTTTTTGTGGTGTTATGCAAACAAACAATTTTACTAGATGCCTAACACACTTGAGGCCTGAAACAATTCTACAATTTAGGACATTAATGGACAGACTTTTTTTATCTTTCTGCATGAAAGGGAGTGTGTTTGTTGAGGTGTGTATAAGTGAGTTTGCTGGCCAGGCCTGTCCGAGGATGGTGACAGACTGCATGTTGGGAAGGGGGCGTGTCTCCGGGTCAGGGGTCATCTGGGCAGTCTGGCTTTGGCCTTGACCTTTATTCAAACTCCAATCTACCGACACAACTACCACAGTGTGTTTGGTTGTGTGTATGTCTGTGTGTGCATACTTGTTTGAGTAACTACAATAGATGACTAAGTGCCCTGTTTGCGTGTGTGTGTGCGCTGTGCGTATGTGTGTGTTGTACAGTTCATGGCCATGGGGGGCCTTCCTGCCCAAAGGAGGTCTGAGCCTTGGTTACCATGGAGACCAGACCCAGCAACACTCCAGCCTTGCCATTTGGATGACACTGTGCCAATGGCAAATAGTCTCAATATAAGTCCACATATTAACACATACAACATAATAAACTGTCATGTTATTACATAAAAAATAGAAGAAAAAAAATCATAATAAAATGAATAAAAAATATTCTGTTGATTATCTTAATTGGAAATTATATATAAGAAGTGCTATGACAAGTGTGTTTTTGGTCACCACCCGAAGTTATGTTTTAAGGAATATATACACACACGCATGTACACACACACACGCGCGCACACACACAAACCATATATATAATTACACACACACACACACACACAATCTGATAGTGGGACCCCAGGGAGGAGGATGGGGGGAGGCTGGGGCCTCTAGAGCGCCATCAATCACTCCACTGTCAGAGAGAGGGAGAGGAAGGAAGGGAGGATTGGGGGGGTTACTTAGAGAGAGAAAAAAGTATAGAAAAAAAGGAAGGGGAGAAAGGAGAAGAGAAAGCGTGGCAGTAATGAAGGTGAGAGACAGTAGTAAAAAAAAGGAAAGGGGAAGAAAGGATATTAGCTGGGTGGAGGGCAATGAGAGGAGACTGTGTGTATAATGGGTCATTGCATGGACAATTCTTAGGTCTCCAAACCAGTTCAGCATCCCTCTACAGCTCAGGCCTCCTGTATGTAGTGCAGCCTAAGGCCTGGAGCACACACCGCCTCTAATTCAAATAATCCATCATATTCCTCTTCTTATAGAGGAAACAGAGCACGGCTCAGTGATGGACCCACCAAGTCCTATGCACAGTCCGGCAGCAAGACTCTATTCTACAAGGTGAGAGATTTAAAATCCAGTCTAGTGTACGGACAGGTGTGTGTGTGTGTGTGTGTGAGTGTGTGTGTATTCAGGTGTAACCCCATGAGGAGTTGCAGGATTATAAACAGTAGGTCTAGCAGTGTGGAGACTACAGAGGTTGAGGTTTTGTATGAGAAGCAGCGGGGGCTAAAACACACTCACACTGTTGGCTACCATGGGACCTGCGCCATCTCACACACAAACACACGCCGCCTACACCTTTACAACACCTATTCCTCTCTTGTCCTAATACCTCTCAATCGCTCCTTTTCCTCTGGCCCCTCCGCCCCTCCATCCTTCTCCCTCACACCGTTCCCCTCCTCTCTGTATCATCACAGCAGCCCATAGGGAGCCGGGCTTGTCTAGACAGACACCGCTCTCTCCCACGGCGCTACCAAGGTTGAAGCTCAAATCTTTTTCTTCGCTTCTATCACCCTCTCTTCCTCTTCTTCTTCTTCTTCTACTTCTTCTTCTGCTGACACAAGAGCGGAGGGACAACTAGGAGGAGCTGGTGGCCTTCATCGTCAGCTCGAGAAGCGCTGAGTGCACTTTAGACTAAACTGTTCACTTACATTAAAAAAGCAGGCTGTTGTGTAGAATTAGCTTTCCAATACAACAACACAGCAATTAAAACGCTACTTTAGTCATGGCAGCCGTCGTCTTTTGGCGCTCTTTCTGTCCACCTGTCCCCTCTTTCACCTCAGTCCTGCTCTTCTTTCTTTCAACCCTCTCATCATCATCACCATCATCATACTGTTATTTTACAACCTTCTATCTTTTCTTTCTCCAGTTTAAACTTTCTCCTCTCCTCCTCTGTCTCTCTTTCTCTCTCAGACCTGCTGGTCAGCAGCAGCTGTGACATCACTGGCCACTGTTCTCTGCTCGGATTGGACACTCGGCCACGTTGCCAGGCAACAGCAGTGAAAGGTCTTAGTGTGAGCGTGTGTGCGGCGTGCGTGTGTATGTGTGTGTTTATGTCTGTTTATAGCTACGTGAGTGAAAGGTGTTTGCGAGCGATTTTCCTCGCCTTGCCCTTTATCTGTGCATGAAGAATGATCAGAACAGATCTACTTCTATGCTTTATCTCAGATCAAAGCATGTAGATGATTGGGCTGCCTCGCCACTCTCCTCCACCACAGAAGAAGAGGGATGTGTGTACATTGCGTTAATGAAAAAGAAAGATGGTACGAATGTGCGTGCGTGCCAGTGTCTGCACTTGCGTCGAACCAAATAAATGTGTATGTTTGTGTCGAATACGGGTATGTGTCTTTATGTTGTGTGTGTGTGTGTCTAAATGTGAGTGTGTGTGTATGTGTGTAAGCCCCCGGGAGCGGGTGGTTATTGTATCTGACACAGCGGCTCTTTCTCGCGCCTCATATTTCTGGGCCGATCGATTCCTCTGACTCCCGACAAGACAATAATCGCACCTCCCTCTCTCACTCCATCACTACCATTATTACTGACCTCCCCAGGGAACGAACAGGGTGGAGGGAGGGAGAGAGGGATGAGGAAGGAAGGAAGGATGGAGGGAGGGTGAGGAATGAGAGGGAGACATAGAGTTGACAAAATGAGCCTATGATGATGAAAAAGCAAAAAGGGACAATGTTGAAAAGGATTCAGGAAGAGTGGGCCTGGAAAAAGGGACATCAGCGGGTAGAAAGGCAAAGAAGGTGAGAGCGAGGAAGTTGAGATAAGGTGATGGAGGGATGAGGTCCGAGGGAGAAAAAAAGATAGGGATGTGACATCCGTGTGAGGTGACAGAGTGAAAGAAAGAATGCGAGAAAGGTAAAGCATAACAAGAAAGGACAGGAAGGAGGCTGAGGCAAAAAAAAACCTAAGCAATATAGATCACGGCAAGAAAAGGAGGACACAAGTGAAGGAGTGCAGAGAGACGGAGGGCCGAACTGAGGGATAATAACGGAGAGAATTAGTGGAGGAGAGATGAAGGATTCGCGCTATCTTCTTCTAATAAAGGAGAGAATGAGAGACAGGGACCATGGGAGGGAGATGGAGGG
>JAPZDV010000025.1:8831424-8850786 GCA_029814665.1 Acanthurus lineatus
CTTTTCTCCACCTTATCCATATTCCTTACCCCCCCCCACCACACACACACACACACTCACACACTTTATCCCCAGATATAACTGCTCGTATACTTCCTTCCTGTTTTCCATCCATCCTGCTTCCTGACTGTTATACTTCGTTCCCCCTCACAACACCATTTTTGCCACTTTTTTCTCCCTCATCTCCCTCTTTCTACCTCTCTCTCAGCTAGTTGGGGAAACAGGGAATCTATTGTATACTTTATTCATGCTGTATTTATTATGGAGAGATAGCTGTTCAGCTATACAGGCAGAGGGATACATTGTGCATTTGGGGAAAGAGGTGAAAGAGCGATAGATAAAAAGAAGGAGGTAAGGAAAGGGGGTGATAGAGGTGGTGGTGATGGTGAGGTGGGGGAGCGAGGAGAAGGAGGGGGGTTAGGAAATTGGTCTGGCTAGCGGAACAGCTTTTCACCTCTCTCTCTCTCTCTCTCTCTCTCTTTTTCTCTCTCTCCCTCTCTTTCTCTCTCCCTCTCTCTATTCTGCTTTGTATTCTGCAGAGATGACAGGGGGAAAGCTTTATTGCTCCGAGTTTGTATCGATCGGGGCCCCTCTAAGGGGGGAGGCCGGGGGACGCGCTGAGCAGGCCCTTTCTCAACGACCGCGGCTCCGACCGCCCCCCTCTCCCTCCCCCCCAAGCCTTCCCTGCTCTCCTGCTCACCCCCCGCACCCCCACCCCCCCCTCTTCCAAACCCTCCTATGCTCGCTAGCTCACTCTGAAATTCAAATTCAAGGCTCTTATTCTCAAAGGTTAGGAGAGGGAGAGCACGGGAGAGCATGAGAGACGGAGAGATTGAATGAAAGAGAGATGGAGGCGTCTGGCTTCTTCCCCTGACTGTGGCCCTGAATGGAGCTGCGATCTGATAAGCAGAGCCCACAAACACAAACAATGAAAAGAAATAGAGAAATAAAGGAGAGCAAAAAAAAAAAAAGGCTAAGAGGAATATATCAGCCCCTGTTCACTTCTTTTCTTTTCTTCCTCATCTTTCCATTTCCTTTCCCCTTTCACTAACTGTCCCCAGTCCTGTCCTCCTCCCGACTGTATCTCCATTTCTTTCCAAGGTGAGAATGATTGTGTTGACAGGTGAAGAATGAGCCGCTTCCGAACATGCATAAACCTCTCTGCTTATGTCCTGGTAAGAGGGACACTAGCAAAGCTATGACCCACGAGGGACAAAGAGAGCCCATGAGGATCTCACTGAATACTCAGTTTTAACTATTGCAGTGTGCAAAATAAACCAAAGTCACTGTCACACTTGATTCCAAAAAATAAACCTCAACAAAGCAGAGACAAAAATCAGGGAGCTAAAAAAAACAAATGACAGTGCTTTAGACTTCTCTTTTCACCTCTTCTGTTTGACAAGCATTAAATAAAAAGGGGGCAAGACCCAGCGTCAAAGCCATTGCCAACTGACCAAACACTTGACTCATGGAAGAGTCCATGTGCAGACACCCACACACACACACACACACACACGCACACACACACACGTACAAACACAGACAGACAGACAGCCTTTTTATCCGTTAATGGCATGCACAGCGCTGCAGTGAGGCTGGGGAGAAGAACAGATTGTCCATCAGGGGGTTACAGGGTTCAAGTCCATGACCAGAGGGCTAGAGGAAGGTTAGGGGGTTGTAGGTTCAACTCCCATGGGGCGAGGAGGATCCCTGCTGTCTCCCGTCCGACCCCGGCCCACCCCCCTAAACCTCCTCCAGGACAATATAACTCCCTTGCTTCATCTCCCTCCGCCCCTCTTTTCTCTTCTCCATCCTGCTGCTGGCTCTTTTAAGCCCTGCTTAGTCTGATCACACTCGTGTGTGAACCTGAGCCTAGCCTCCAGACTCTCTCCACTGGTCTCAGATGTGCACACACTGGCCCGCTCATAAACAAACACAAACACACACACACTTACACGTGCAATCATCCAGAGAACTCACTGCTGCGCTAACATATTCATAAGCCTCCAATACACTCCTAGGATTCGAATACAAATGATTTGCTCTTGCTCCTGTTTTCCCATATTACAGCAGATCATTTTATGTCGACCTACATCACGACTGAAATGCATTCCTCCCTTTTTTCCAACTCCATCTCACTTACTCCTCTTGTGGTAAAGACCAAACAGAAAGACGGCACTGCCTCAGTTATCAGTGGCAGCAGATGTGAGTGGATATGAGATATTTGTGTAAACATTGGATACATATACTGTATATATATTGTCATTGAAATTGCTTGTGTGGTTTACGTGCAGATCCAGATTGAGTTCAGTGATAGAGTATACATCAGAGATTTCTGCTGGATGCTACAAGTCTGATTTATAGAAGAATACACATACGAGCATGCATGTGCACAGGCATGCACACACACACACACAGAGTATACAATAACCTGCAGGCCTATAACCTGCCTTGTTGCCTGGATGGGTGGATGCATTATTAAGCACATAGGATTTTTTATGTAGAGACAGAATATGAATGCTGCACTGGGTCCAACAATCTCATGTAAGCTACAGTCTTCGCTCTCACATTTTTCTTGAAACTTCAACTTATTTTACTCCATATTTACTTATTACATTCATTCAATATTGTAATTTTGTTTTACATATTGTAATTGTAATGTTGCTACATTTGTGTACTCTGTATATACAACTTATTGAGTTGTTGCCCTTGTGGAAGTTTCAGCCTTTCTTTCCTTCTAAGGTTCATTTTGTAGTTGCTTTCCCTGCTCAAACCCACAGTATGACATGGAGATAAATGGATGTAAATAAAATTGTCTCTACTTGACCTGAATCTGTATCTGTAGTGGATCTATGTAGATTAAATGTGTATGGGGAAAAATGAATCACTTAGCATATGATTTGGGGCCTTCTACTGGTCAAGACTGTCTGTTGTGACATCACATATGGGAGTTATGTGAGATCATATTTTAAGAAGCCACAGGTCAGATGGTGAGTGTATAACATCATCCTCTTGACAGGTTGTATCATCACAGAAAGCCGCAGAAAACAGGTGAAAACCACTGGATCTCAGTGATTAACCAAAAGGCCCGCACACGAATACGGTCGAACAGCAACTAAACCACAACACGAGCGCTGTGTGTGTTTACATCTGTAGGGCGGGCGGGCCGGGCCCCGACTCTCACGGTAATCGATGAACGAGGGAGGAAAGGGAGGTAGCGGGCGAGGCAGGGATGTGTGTGGGGGAAGGCGGGTGGGAGAAAATCGGTAAAGAAAGCAGGTTATCTCCCGTCATTAGGGGAGGGGGAATCCCCGTCTGGCGGGGCGGGTGAGGAGGGGTGAGGAAAGACCGGGGTTCATTGATAAAAAGGAAGGGAGGAAGGGAGGGAGGGAGAGGGGAGAAGGGGAGACTATGTTTGGCATCAAGAGAGAGCAGACAATTATCTGTATTGATTAGAGCGACCCAGTACTGTGAAGACTGAGAAAACTATGACTGGATCAATAGAGAGAGAGAGAGGGGGAGAGAGGGAGAGAGGGAGAGAGGGAGAGAGTTAGAGGATAGACAGACCAATAGAGAGAAACAAACGACAGAGATAAAAGATATATAAAATGACAAACATAAAGAGATAGAAACATAGTTTATGGTGCAAAACTAAGTCAAAGACCCGTGGTGGCATAAACGGTACGAGGGGAGTTGGGGGGGGAAACGAATGAAAGCACAAGCAGATGCATTATATTGTTGATGTCATTACTCTTTATCATTGATTTGTCAGCACAACCACAGAGTTCATTCAACAAGCCCACCAGAGCCCTCCTATCACCACAGCACACAGCTAAGCAGAGAGGGAAAGAGAGAGAGAGGCTGAAAAAGACATTAACTAAATACACGCTGAGTGACCACAGGCTGACCTGAGACTGGCAGACATGGCCAAACCTGGCAACCCAGAGGAAAGTGACAACAAAAAAAAGTTAGAGATCATCACTGATGGATTAAGAGAAGTGGAAACTGGTCAAAGCTGGTGCCCAAAAACTTCCTCTGGCTGATGTGGCTGACTCCCAGTTGGCACACATGAAAATATTCAGTATGTATGTGTGTGTGAGTAGCCGGTCGAGTCTTTTTGGGCCAGATTTTGTCATGTGAGTGACAGTATCATGTGGCAACTGTGCACAATTGGTCCTGAGCTGTTCCTGAGGGATTAATGTAGATGGCAACACTTCCTGCTTTGCTGCAGCCTGATCACAGATGCATAAACAAAGTTCTTCGCCAAAATAAAACTTGAGGGTTTCCAAAAATACTGGTTAAGATGCTGTATTATTTATTTTGAAAAAACAGTTTAAAAAATGAAGTTCTGATGTATTTTTTGTATGATAATGATCTTTTTTGGAATATTTACCTTTTCTTTTAATATTGTGTATTACTCATAATGTAGGTGTACAGTGTGTTTTAGGGTGCATAGTACAGTAACTTGCAAGCCATTTGTTTTCTTTTGTTTTCCTTGGTCATACTTTGTTAATTTTTTTACAATATGCTTTGGGAATATGCTTAGTTTTCATCGTGCCAGTGAGAGAGGTAAGGAGAGAGGGGATTTCTGATGAGAGAGGGGGAGAGTGTGTGTTGGAAGGGAGCTTTGAAAAATATCAAGAGGGAGGCAGTGTTCAGGTAGGGGGGCTTGCTGTGGGGCCTCTTTCTGTCGTGGATAAAAAACCAAAATGGTGGAATAGTGGTGGAACAAAAGGCACATGGGGGGAAACAGGAGAACGACAACCTGTGCTGAGTAAAAACATCCTGCTGGTATACACACACACTCGTACACGCTTACACATACACACGCACGCGAATTAATCCCTCATCAGACCCCATTGAGTGTGTGTGCAAGTACTCACTCACTACACTTCCGGTCGCAACTTACATTTCATAGAATCCTCGGTCCCATTACCCAGGCAACCTAGACCAACACCACAGGTACACACACACACACACACACACACGCACACGCACGCAGGGGACCTCATCTGTCATTCCTTAGTTTATTGAACATTACAAGATGATGGGATTTAGCTTTCCCACTTTTGTGATATCTTCTGACACTGAAGAGGAAGGCATTGTCAGAAAAGGTTTATACAAAAGCAAACAAATAGATGAAAAACATTAACTCTGGATGGGGGAGCCAGGCTGGATATTGAGGAAACCTTTGGTAAGGGCAGAAAATGTCAGGTTTGACAAATGACCTTTTAAACATGGAGCAGATGTAGAGAGTCATGTACACTGTGGACAGAGGGCAGCTCAACTGTCTGTCTCTTAACAGCTAGTGAAAAGATAAGCGTCACTGTTCCATACTGTTAAAATAAAACACTCCCCTCACTACAAGTTTAAATAAAATCAGGAACATACCAAAGCGATTTTTAAATCAAAAGTGAATTTTGCTCCAGTGGGACGAAGGTGGAGAAGCTGAAAATGTGTTGTATAGCCACACAGCAAAGAGCACAAAAAGGAGGAAAATTGTACAAAGGTACATGTATGAGACCAGCAATGCTTACAGCTATTTTTAAAAGCTGTTATCCTGAGAAAATAAGCTTTGCCATCTCAAGATAATGAGATAATTACCCCAATATCCTTAGAGAACTGTAAGAGGTTTTCTCTTAATTCTTATAATTACAATCAGAGACCAGGAGTGTTATGCCAGTGTGAATAGACAGCATGTCGACAGCAGAATGTTGAATTAGAGTAACCGATATTGATCGACCCATCAGATTCCACTTTGCTCTTACTTTTTCAGATATGTACTTTCTTAAACAATTTGAAGACCCACTAATATGGCTAGCTTCTCTTCTGTTTCTCCTATTTCAAAGAGAATTATTTTGATTGTAATCAACTGAACAGAAACATATAGTTTAAGTGGACTGCTGTGTGCAAGCCTTTCCTTTGCAATAATTGGCTACAATGTAAATATCCTCAATCACATCACTAGAACACAATCTTACAAGTGGCAAAAGTGCATGAAAAGTTACACACACACAGACTCACAGAACTGTAAGTGTATACTACGGTCCACTCGTGAATTTTATGCAGGGATTTTATGATCTCATAATCTAAGAAAATCTGCCTTTTGTTTTGTCAAGATAAAGAGATAAAAATTAAACCATCATCACAAGAAAAAAAGCTTTGTTATCTTGAGATAATAAAATAATTCATTTGTGATCTCAAGAACTTAGCATTAAAAAGTAAGCGCAAGCTTTTCTTATCTTTCATATAAAAGAATTTGAAATGAAGAAAAACAAGAGTGAAAAAACAGCAAAGTAGAAAACAGAAAAGGAAGCAAATAAAACTGTGACAAAGACAGAGAGGAAGGGAGAACAAGACATGAATTACAGGTGTAGAGTTATGCATGCATGACATCACTGACCCCTCCTCCAGCCCTTGGGAATGGGCACCTTGGAAACGGTCGCTAAGGGAACAGAGTATTGAGAGAGAGAGAGAGAGAGAGAGAGAGAGAGAGAGAGAGAGAGAGAGGTGCACAAGATGGTTGAAAAAAATTCAAGAGGTACAAGACAGATAGCTAATGAAACAGTGAATTCAGCATCAGGTAGAAAACTCTGTGTATGTGTGTGTGTTTTTGTGTGTGTGTGTGTGTAGTGGGGGAAGAGTCACACGGCCAGGGAAAAATTTTCATTCCCTAACAAACCAGCGTTTACCTTCTTCATATACTATTCAGCAAATGGGCCACCTCTGCTCATAAAGGGTGAAAAAGCAAGCTCCATCACCGCTAAACCCTGCATTGTCCTCCTCCCCCATATATACTATGACCTCTCATCCGCTTCAGTCATTTAGAGAAGGGAGATTTAGTGCAGCAACGAAGCAGCATGATGGTAAAAACCAGCACACGATAGAGAAGCAGAGATGGCCTCGGGTCTCCGGTTTAACACGTGGAGAACTATTGATGAAAAAGAAAAAATGTTGATGGACAAAGAGACGCTGGTGTAGTGAAATGTTGGCTGTTAATGTATATGGGTGCTTGGAGGTCATTGTGACCAAGAAGCTAGAAGCTCTGTAAGTGGATTGAGAAATTGAAGTTAGCACACACAACAACCACTTTGGTCTTTTGAGGCGTCGGAGTAATGAACACACACACCCAGGCCCACAGGAAAGAACCGCCGTGCCATTCTGACCTCGGCAAACTCTTCTCATCCCTGCAGACGATGCAGTGTCCACACTCACACAGCAGCTGAATGGATGTACTTTGTCTAACTCTGGCCTCTCCTCTGACCGGTAAACAAGACATTCTCCCTGCTTCAACGTCTGATCAACATTACTGCATACTATTACCACATCAAATAGCTACAGTGGCAAAACATATACAAATATACTTTGGTTTTGCATCACCAAAGCGTTGCGGAGTTTATGCACATAGCAAACACCGCATGCAGCACACTTGCAAAGCAGTATCATATACACATCAAAGGGTTAGATTTGGTATGCAATATAGATTTGGTACGTATGCATAATATGTGATCAATATCTGATGCTGAATAAAACATACTGCTGGCTTTTGACAGGCCGATTTGAAATGGAGATGCTATGCGAATACAAAAGGCTTCGGTGAGATTGGCCCTGAACCCTCCACATACCAGCGGTTCACATTTAGAGGCTCTCACCTGCACTCTCCATAATGCATGAGCTGCCTGAATATATATCACCCCCTGCACAGCTCACTCGCACACACACAAGTCCACTCGTACGATAATGCAGGAACACACTGGTGAGTGCGCAATGACAGGGGCTTATATGCACAAGATAGCCTTGCACACCTACACGCTGGCATATATGCACACATACACACTCCTCACACCACAGCCGAACACAAAACAACCCAAGACACTGATTCCATTGTGAGAATCTGATAGCATACATGTAGAAAAGTAGAAAAGAAAGGAATACATTGTAGAAAAGAAAAAAAAACAAAAAACAAAACAAACAACCTATTTTGTCTCAAAGAGAGACAAAAAAAACAAAACTTTTCTATAATCTAGAAGTAGCGTTTGGCATTTCTTAAATTATCTATTTTCTATTTACTGACAGATTTTTTTGCTGGCAGAAAAACGACATAACGGTTTTAAAAGCTTTGATTGGTACGAAACATGTAGGGGCCACATCCAGCACCAGAAAAAAAAAAAAAGAAGAAGAAGATAAAAACACCCTGTTTTTCTTCTTTGATCAAGTGGTGTGAGACACAGTCGCAGTGCTTAATCAAAACACTGGTAAGCCATCCTGAACTTCTAGGCTTTCAGCAGCAGGAAACAGGGTCAGGGTGGCTGAACAACTCAGTGTGAACTGGTCTGTGTGTGTTTATGTGTGTGTATGTGTGATGGCTTGCAAGTGTACATGTGCATGGGTCTGTTGTTTGTCTGCCAGAGACCATGGCAGTGGTGGTTATGTGCTGCCAATTAACACACACACACAAACACACACACACACAAACACACACACACAGGCACACACACTCACACGCACACAGGCACACACACGCACACACATTCACATATTTTTTTGAAAGGTAGAGTCAGCTGAAGCGAGGAATGAGAAATGGAGAGTGAGAAAAGTAAAGACAGCTGAACAGTTGATATTAGAGCAGGGAACATTGCAGCAGGGCAGATTCTGATTTAAATTGTATTACATTCATCTGATGGCCAATAGTAAATATGCATTTACGGGGCACTACGTCTGTTTTAGAAGACAACTGAATTTACTTAGTGCTTCTACCTCTCTGCCTCTCTGCTCCTGCTGGTCTTTAACCTTGGCCTCTGGTGCTTCTGCCTATCGCAATAAAGTCACCCCTCCTCCTCTTTACCTCTGCCTCCCTCTCTCTTTTCTCTCTCTCTTTTCTTTCTCCTCCTCTTCCTTCTCCTCCTCCTCCTCTCTGTCTCTCTCTGTCCCCCCGGCACCACTGTTGTCCACTGTTCCACTCATTCATAGTAAACACTATTGATTTTCAGCAGGGAAAATAAAAAAAAAGGCCATGAATTTTAATGCCCCTATCTGTCCCCTTCTCCATCCCTTCCTATCCCCCCTGCCTCTCCCTTCCCTTCACCCCCCCCTCCACCTCCACCCCTTCTTTCCTGAGGGGAGGATAAAGAGATGGGGATCGTGTGTGCGTTCCTGTGTGTGTGTGTGTGTGTGCGCCGTATGTGTGAGTGTAAGGTGGTGGTATATGGGGAGGGGGGTTGCATTTCTCATTTCCCAGCTGTGCCTCTCTCACACAACTGCCACCCCTCCTTCCTCCTCCTCCTCACCCCGCACACCTCTCCTTGTCCCCATCCTATGCTTCTCTCCTCCTCCGTCCTTCTCCTCATCCCTCTGTCGCTCCCCTCTCCTCTTCACACCGGCTTTGACTCTAGGGAGTGGAAGCAAATGAAGCTCACACACACACACACACACACACCGTCACACACAGCTAGGGGCTGTCCTATTCTGCTGGCACTTAAACAATCACATGCACACACACTGCAAGTGATACAACTGGCCCTTGATCAAGGCCACGCACAGGTAAGACAAACATATACATATAAATGTCGTGATTTACACAAACACAAACACACACAGGCACTATGAGTGACACCAGACATTCAACTTCTCCACATTTCAGCATCACTACAGTTGGGTGTCCTATCGTGCTTTCTTTCCTTTTCTTTCCGTTCATTTTCCCGCTCTATCCACACTCAGGCTCCTCTCAGTCTTGTTGCGTTCTACCTTCATACGCCCCTTTACCCCCTCCCTCGCCTCTCCTTCTCTACCTCCCTTGCCAGGCCTCTCTCTCTTTCTCTCCCTCTTCTACTCTGTGTATTGATTTTGCTATAAGCGGTGTCCCGTTTGCGACAGGTTAGCACAGACAGACAAAGGCAGACTTCATCAACCAGCGTTAAACACAGGAGCCACGTCCTCAATAATCACTCCATCACACAATAGATGACGAGAGAGAGAGAGAAAGAGAGAGAGAGAGGGAGGAGAGAGGAACATGTAGAGAATATTGCCAAATAGCAAGTGGAGGACTGAAGGAAGAAAAAAAGCGTGTCGGAGTATTTTCAAGGTTGCATCTGTTGCATTAAATTTGTAGGAAGTGCAGGGAAATATTCCAACGTCTGGATCAGACGCTGCAAAATTTATGCGTTAACACATGCGCAAATTTGTCTTATGTATAATAATTTGCTATTCTGGTCCCCCCCTCTTTGTTGCATTTTTCCTTTTTTTCTCACATATTTTTTTAAAACTTGGCACATGTGTAAGTTTTCGGGGATGTTCAGTGCAACACTGGTTCCAATTAGTATCTTATTAAATTTTTGGTTGGTTCCAAAGGAGGAATTTTCTTCTACTAACCTCATTATAACAGCCAGAGTATGCAGACTTTGCTGGTCTTTTTAACACAGACTGAATATTATGTGTGTGTGTATGTGTGTGTGTGTGTATGCATGTGCACGGCTGTGTGTGTGTGCATTTATCTGTGTGTGTACTCAGACAGTTTTCATCTCCACTTAATCTCCTGCTCCTAATTCAGAGTGTACATTGAGCCGCCTAATAGGATGTGACTGGAGCGCCTGCTGCAGCGCTAGCTAGCTAGCCGCTAATGAGCGGGCCGCCACAGCCGGAGAATCAAAGCGCTTCATCAGCACTCCTAATTACTGTAAACCTCGTTAGCTGGCTGTAGAGCTAACATCTGCTCTCGCTAACAAAGTACATCCAAATATAACATGGACCTGGCCTGGTGTGCCCAAGTGTGAATCAAAGACCGCGCTGCTACCACACCCAGTGATTTCATTGTTCTAGTCTGTGTTGCAATTGTGACGACAAAGGAGGAGGTTTGGTACAATTCAGGCTGGAAAGAAAAGTCCAGGTTCATGATATTTATATTTTAAAGACAATAAATACACATATTTTTTGCACTGAGTGTGGTTACAGAGGGCTTTTAGAGAGCTGGCTTGTGATGCTATCTGGTGCACTGAGGTCTGAGGGTGCTAATGTTGCCCATCTATGAAGCAGCAGGTGTGTGGACAGCAGGTTTCCGTGTAGCTCTGTCTGTTTGCCCGCTCACCCCCTCTCTATCTCTGATCAAAGCACTTCCTTTAAAGCCTCCCTCCCCAACCACCACCACCTTCTGCTGTTTCCCTCTTCCTCCTCCACCTCCCATGGCCTCCACCTTCTCCCCCCATCATAATTTGACTGATGATTACACTTGTCACTCAAGGCAGCATGTGGCCAATTAGGAAGAGGGATGATGGAGAGGGGAGGGGCGAGCAGGTTGCGATGAAGGGGGGTGGGTGGCAGGAAATTTGGGTTACAACTTTTCATCGCTCCTTCCACTCAGGTCAGCCTTTTTAGCTCTTAGCTGTAGGAGAAACAAATATTCGTTTCTGTTCAATTTTCCTTAAGAGACTCAAGAAACATCCAAGAGCCGATCTTTCTTTCTCTCCTTCCGATGCTGTGGCCTTGTCTCACACTCTCTTGGCCACTTCAGTATCTCTCCATGTTCCAGGGTAATCACAGACTCATTTAAGTCACTTTTGTACACTACCTCTGACTGGTGGTTAAGAGTGCGACCGCAGACTAGGCTTTTATGGGCCTTAATGTGTCCTACAGACACTTTGGCAACCAGGCTGCTGCTGCTGAAGATGCGAGGAGAGAGAGAAAGAGAGAGAAAGAGAGAGAGAGACGACAGGACATACAAGGCCAACAGCCATGGCGACTTAACCAGGCTGAAAAAAGGGGGAACGAAAGAGGATGAAAGAGGAGGGAGGGAGAGGGATGGGCACAGCAAAATGGACAGAACATGGGAGCGTCAAAGGAAAGGGGAGAGAGGTCACTTAGTCACTCCTTCAGCACCCCCCACCCCGCGCCTCCTCCCTTGTCCTCTTTAAAAGCAGACAAAGGGACAGAGGGGTGCAGCCCTTGTACAGAAAAAGGAGGGGTTCATGCCTCCCTCAGTCATCCCCCCTTCCTCTTTACCCTCCAATATATTAACAAATAACCGGTGAATATTGTTGCTATGGACAGACGTAGGTAGAAAGGGAGCCTAGCTGGAGAAATAAGCACTGGATGTGTTTCAAAATTTAAAATGGAAATCTAGGCAGTAAAAAAAAAACTATATTGAATATAGTTTTTAAGTTAAAAATCAATAATTTGTCATTTTTGTTAACACTCGTGTATTTTTTATAATCCTGGCATTTGCTTTTACAAGCAATGAGAAAAAGAATGGGACTATGCACTTATAAAAGAAAGGCAGAGCAAGAGAGATTGCACAAGGGAATGAACGGGAGAAGAGGTGGTGGAGTACAACAGATTAATTTCAGAACAGAACGCTCCTGCCAAGAGAAGGATGGAGAGCAGGAAGGATAGAGGGGATAAAGAAAAGAGAAAATGCCTAGAAGAGAAAGAGAGGAGGGAGATTAAACATGCATTCAACTCTCTCAAAGGGCTGCGCTGCTTTTGGAGAGTCTCCATTGTGTGTATGTGTGTGTGAGTTCTGTGCGAGTGTCTGTGTGTAAGCACTCCAGAGGGTGCATTTGCGATGATGTGACATTGCTTATAGTAGACATGTTCGCTGCCTCCACCTCAAAACCCGATCGGTAAGCACTCTCATACAACCCCACTCTGAAGGACAGCAGCGGAACCTCAAAGGTTAATAGGACCCCTTCATTACCATAAATCTTATCAGCTAAATGAAATGGAGAGGAGGACCCCTGATTTAGTCCTCCGCTCTTATGGGCTAAGGGGAGACACCCAATCAAACCCCCTGGATTTTATTGGCCTTTTTTATTATCTAAATGTACTGGCACATGAGCGGGGTGGCAGAGGTGACAGCCTGCGGCAATCAACAACAAAAAAAGACAGCGGTAGTGAAAACTCATTGTTGGTCTGTTTATGAGAGCACAGTGATCTCAGCAAATAAGACGGTCCAGACGTTGCATGTTTTGCTATAAAGAAATGCATGAAGCTTTGGTCTCTCCAACCAGGGGAATGCAGGGAGTGTGCCGCTGAGGCTTTGCACCGTTGTTTGAATAAATCAGGCAATCTTAGGTGAAAAATAGCTCTAAAATCAACTAATCAAGTCTCCAATATGGTCAGCGGGAGTTCAAAGGCTTGTTTTGACTGCCTAGTCTGATGTGGGTGATTGGTGGCATGTGGCGCAGCCCACTCCAACCCTGATCACAGCCAGGCCACCACTGGCCGAGCGTCCACACAAACACACACACTCAAACACATAGGTCAAGTATGCTTGAGTTCTCCCTATGTGCATCGTATGTATTGAAAGAGAAAGAGAGAGAGAGAAAGAGAGAGAAAGAAATGAGAAACACAGAAAGAGGTATAAATCAATACCCAGAATGGAGTCAGGTGGTTTGTATGTGTTTATTCCTGCTGATGTGTTGATTAACTGCCCGCGCACACACACCTACACATGCACACACACTCCATCTATCCCCCTCTGTGTGTGTTCTCCAGGTGATAGGTCTGATTAAGTGGCCTGCTCACCCGGCCTCTGATTAGGACTAATGCTAGGCTGTATTTCACTGGACACAGCAACCAAGTGCACAAAATTATTCCTCCAAATGCAAGTGTGTGTGCGTGTGTGTGTGTGTGTGTGTGTGCCCATCTAATGATATAGTGTGCAGAAAACACATTCAACAATAATGGATGCTAATGTAAATGCTACTTATCAAGCTCTTTAAATGAATAGGTTTGCATGATATTCATGCTGTTTCCTGCTGTGAATGCTCCAAGTGTCTTTGTTGGAGTATGCATATTTATGTAAAAGCATGTGTAAAGGTCATTGTTTGGTGGGAGAGTGTGTCTTTGTGAGTTTGTGTGTGTGTGTGCGGTAATGGTTATTAATACGCTAATGGCTGATGAGGATGTATTGTGTATATGTGTGTGTCCTGGTGTGTCCTGTTCCCCAGGAGAAACTCAATACCACTCACTGTTGCTAATGAGCTGAGGGACCTCATCAGCATTAATACTACATTAGTCTCAAGCAACACACACATCAGCACACACACACACAAATCCACATGCTTTATGAAAATAAAACCTACTGGCGCATATGCACACCTGTGCAAATCCATAAAAAGGTAAACAGTTAATAGGATTAAGAGGAATTTTCAAACCTTGCTATCACACAATAACACAGTGGAATCATTACACACTCAGAGACTGGATTTGGATTAATCTAAAACCATGTAAAAGGTTTAATTCCCTGATGTTATGTATCAATTGAAACAGAATATTGTCACTTAAAGCACACGACCACAACAGCAGGTGATTTCATGCACAGAAATAATGTGATATTGTCATAAACCAGCTGTTTCTTTTTCCACTAGATGATTTTAGCAAGGGGCCAGCATTACTTTCTTGGGGTATTTTTTTCTTTCTGCAGCTGTTTAGTTTCATTACATAAATGCATCAGTTAAACATAAGACGTCACTGCTGCAGTGGCTTTAGGTTCTTGTTGCGCTGTGAAGCTGTGTCAGGGGCATCTACGTGAACCTAATATACGTACATAGCTGAATCCATTAGATACTGAAGCATTCCCCATCAGCTTGCTGCATTCAAAACCTAGTGGCTGGCTCATATACTGCAATCTAATTCTACAACCACAGGGAAAGGAGAGGAGGGAGAGAGAATTGTATTGTGACAGAGAGCAGGAGGGAGTGGGAGGGAAAGGCAAAAGAAGAGGAGAGAGAGGGCCACAGAGAAGGAGAGATGTAGCTTAATGCAATAAAGCATGTAGTATTGACATCTTTCTCGTGTCTATTGATTCCCCATTATGTTGCTAACAAACCCAGGTTGACATTTTGTCATTTGCAATCATGTTAACACTGCGACTTGCACGCTCCCCTCCACAAACCGATCTATACCTGCACACACTAGTTTGCACATGTGCTCATGCTTGTGCACACACACATACACATACTGTCTTTCTCTTTCTGCAAATAGGTAAGTGCATGCATGGTCTCACGTCACGCAGCCATCTAAGATGTATGCCACAGTTGCATAAACATGTAGAAATATTTCAAAGGAAGCACAGACAGAGAACAATACGCTTGGTAATAAATGGATTAAGATTCAACATTTTATTGTTCAGCTTGAAAAAAAACATCACACTTGCAGTAAAAGATAAGAAAAAGTTATAAAGAATACAAATATAAATTGCTGTATGGTTGTTTTAACTCTCTCTTAAATTTAGAGACAGAAATAAAGTCTAAAATCTGAGGTGTGTATATGAGAAAGAGACGGTTAGACAGTATGTGGTAGGAGATGGTGGTTAATGGCGTGTGACAGACGGTGCATAGCTGAGATAAACTGAATCTGGGCGTTTGTGTAAGTGTGTGTGTGTGTGAGAAAGACAGAGAGAAAAAAAAAGCAGTCTCCAGCCTCCTTGATGTCCCATCATATCATATCATATCAAGCTCTGCGCTGTGTGGGAAACCTGCGGTTTCTCCTCTATGTCCCATTAAACTTTCATATACCAGTTAATGCTGATGGCTTCACAAACCACTTTACTACCCGTACACACATAGTTCACATAGCAGTGGCCCTGACCTGTACCTTCACAGACACAATGCCATTAAAAATAGAACAAAACCTGGATCTGTTACAGGAGCTTGCTATCCGGGTGGAAAACGGTCTAACATGCTTCCTTTATACTATATGATGGTTCTTCTGTTTCATGACTATGTGTGTTTGAGTGTGTGTGTGTGTGAGTGCGTGTGTGTGTGAGCCCCCACAGGGGTTGTGCATGACTGCTCGAGGCCTGTTGTAACATGAAAGAGAATGAAAACACAAGGGGCAGAGGAGGGTCAGGTGGGGCTGAGTCAAACACTCCTGCTCTGACCTCTGACCCTGTAAAGAGCTCTAACTCAAAGGAGTCAAGGAGCTCCCACCAGTCAAAAAGAAGTTAACTGAGAGCCCAAGTCAAGAGCTCTACAACTCCACTGGAAAAACTTGTGTGAGGAGGTATTCTAATCTTCTGTGTGAGTGAGCTACCAACAGAGTTTGGGCAGGCACAGATTAAACCTCAAGGGCACAAAAGAAAGTTACTGAAGACAATTCTGCTGTGCTTCGGCTCTTTCTCAGTATTTTTTGTGAGTAAGAACTTTCATGTGCTGCAGCCTTTTGTTGTTTGTCAATGCAAACCTCCTCAAGAAACAACAGGGCAGAACTGTTTCAGTCCTGAGATGTTGAACCGACCCTTCACCCTTTAAGCAACAAACCCTTTAGGTTTGAAAAGGACGGCACCTTGTAATGCGTTATCAAAGTGGACTAAAATCAGCATAGCATTGTAAATCACTGTTATCCCACCATCTAAGAGATCCAGCAGCCTGTGTACACATCCCATCAGTTTGCCTACTTATTCAGATGTTGTCCCTGGCCCGGGACACTGCAACATAATGGCTCATCCACGGTTTACTCTCACCTCTCAGGCTCAAACTGGGTTTTCCTTTCCCTCCTCGTTTTTCACTCTGTCATCTACTCTTACTCTCTCCCGCTCTCTCTTTCCACATTTTTTTTTATCTCATTCTGACATTCGCCATTTTTCAATGTGCAGAGCGCGAAAACTCCTCCTCTCCGGTCCCTGCTCCTTCCCCTCATCCTGCCTCCAACCCCTCTCCCCTCTCCTCTGTGCGTATAACTGTAGAGATATGGAGGTTAACAGGTCCCTCTCATCCCTCCACACCCTTTTCTCTCCTCCTCGATCACATATCCCTTCACTGTCACATGCTGTGCACCGCTGACTGAGTATGTGGAGTAAGGGTGAAGCCTGGCATCTATGAAATCAAATGGGCTCGAACTGATCTGGAAATGAGAGGAGAGCTGTGCACTTGGGGGATGCCTGGCCCTTTAAGAGCCCATCCACCGGCTTAGGTGCACAGTAGCCACATTTACGCACCATTACGCCCTGATAGCAAGTTACTGTATGTATATGCATTAGTGAATACGGAAATACAACAGAAAATAAAAGCCCGTTGAGCTCATATGCTTCCCCTCTCACTTTCCCTACACTCTGCAGTCCTTCAGTGTGCACACAGAGGACAAAAAACACATTAGAGTCAGCGCATCCTTCCCTCTCCAAAGATGCAGTGGAAGGAAACGGTTGAGCAGCTGTTGCATGTCTGAGAAACAGTCAAAGCTGGACTGAGCTGAGGCTCTCTCACAGCGATAGTCAGTGACACACTGAAGCCAGCTTGGCTGCTCCCACCATGCGTCCTTTTATTCCGCTTCAGCGCAGATGAAACGCAGACGGCGCACAGGCCGGCACCCTCCCACTCCCTGACTCCACACTCCCTACGCTCCTCCGCTTTCAACCGTGCACCAGCCAAGCAGCAATGGGACAGAGAGATGTAGTCACTGGAAGTCTATTTCCAGTAGTGTTTACAAAGATGCGAGACTTGTCCCTTAACCAGCATGCGACTCAGAGCAAAAGCAGACACCACGGCGGTTCAGACATGATCGACAAGCTCAAAGCTAACAAATTATCTAGATGAATAAAGCACAATCGCAAAACAGTATGAAATAAAACGAGATAATAACGATGTTTTCTCTCTCTCTTCTTCGTACTCCTCCGTGCACCTACTCTCCTCTTCTATCTCCCCCTCTCCCTGCTTCCACCGGCCCAGGAATCGATCTCCGCAGGATCGATAAGTTGGCATGAATATTCCCTGCCTGCCGAGAGTCTAGTTGGGGAGAGACGGAGGCTGAGGTTCAGGCGCAGGCAGTGGAGGAGAGGGGAAGGATGGGGACGGAGACAGGACAGAAAAACACCCGGAGAAAGGAACATAGGCGGCGTGGAAATAAACCAACACGCGGGTGGAACAGTGGCGCATCGTTCCACAGAACGGACACGCAAAAAAACGGACATTTTACGCAATTAATTTGCAATCATTTTGGACTCTCCGACGCGCTCTGGAACGCTTCTTTTATTTCAACAACCGCCCCGCAAGTGTAAAGGACTCCGTTAAAAACCTTCAAATGGAGCCGGAGGAGTGTGTGTTGCGTGTGTAAGTGGGTGTGTGTGCCGTAAGCTCTCCCCGCTGCAAGTGCATCGGCACCGAGCAAGGCGGGGCGGCTCTGCATGGCCGGGTCTGGCCGACATGGAGGATGTGTAGCAGGGGAGAAGAGAGAAAAAAATGTCTTACCGGAGTTGGAGCGGAGAGCCAGGGGGGACTTGAGACGCCAGGCGTTGAGGTCAGGGGCAGTTCTCTGAAACACGAACGGCACCGGCAAGGGAACAAACATGATCTTCCTCCGGCTTCTTGTTTTGATGCAAATAATCTGACAGAAGTACTGTAACAAGATCTGTCCTCTTCTGAAGCTTCTGTATCTTCGTCCGTTTCTCTGGTAGACAGCTTTGGGAAAGTATTTGGTATGGAGAGCTCACAACATTCGCCGTTAGGTGTGTACACATGTAGCCCAGCTGCGCACTTTTATTTACATGTGTGGATGTCGACTGGTTGCCGGCATTAATTTTGGTGTAAATGTGCATAGAACATATATATTTATATGTAGGATGGTCCCTTGAGTGCAGCAGTTAGCTTACAGTCCAGACTAACACACAGACGGATAGACAGGAGATCAGACCTCACTTTTACAGGCTACAGGAAAAAGTTGTGTTACAATTACAGGCCTATTGTAGTACTTTTATAATAAAACCTGCTTGTCGTTGATGCACCTGCGTCTCTCTGTTACCTTTGCACTGCTAAAGCGTTCTCCTTGAGTAAACATAGAGGCCCGGGGAGCTTATTTTATCCTCTCACTCCTCACCAGTAATGTTTCCTATAGGTGTGAAAAGGCATGAGAACAGTCGCTAGCCTACTCTTGTATAGCATCACCGGCCGGGCGTAGCTTTGGTATTCGCTTTGCAATGTAAAACACCACAACAAATTATGATACATATAAACAGACGAGACTGTGTAAAAGGCCAACGGAGTTTAAAGTCTTATTTGGATTTCGGTAGTATTTGGTTATATCTATTGTATTTGGTCGCTAGCTGCACGCGCTCCTTCTCCTCTCTCCTTTGCATGAAGGCTACATAGAAGACATTCATCCGCTCGCGCAAAGCAGCGGATCGCGTCACGAGCACATTTAAAACAGCTTCATTAAAGGCTATCATCAACAAATAAATAAACAAGTGGGGAAAAGGCTACACGGACACACACTCATACACACACACTCATACACACACACACACACAAACAAACACAACGCGCGCGCTTGGCCCTGACGCTCCTCCCTCGCTCTCTGTCACAAGGCAGTAATTAAAACGCAATCAATCGATAAATAAATAAATAAATACAGCGAATAAATAAATAATTTAAAAAATAC
>JAPZDV010000025.1:8855637-8923352 GCA_029814665.1 Acanthurus lineatus
TTTTTGTGTGTTTTTGTTTTTGTGTTTTCTTGTGTGTGTGTGTGTGTGTGTGTGTGTGTGTGTGCCTGTATGTAGATGTCAATACCATACAACAGCCACAAAAAAAGTACCATGTGCACACTGGCAGTGATAAAACTTAAATTCAAATACAAACTCACACTCACAGATACACGTGTTGAGGACAGAAAATACAAGACAGATACAGACACACACACACACACAAACACACACACAAAAACCACAACTCCACACCACTATCTCCTCCCTTTCACTCCCTGCATCCCTCCACTTTCCCTTCTCTCCTTTTCCTTGAGCGTACAAGCAGCTGATCCAGCTAAAGCCCTTGTTCTTTCTGTATTCCTTGTCTTTTTTATTAGTTTTTATTAACTTTGCCTCCCTCTCTCTGTCAGCACTCTCAATAATCAATGCTGATATATTGCCAATATCCAGCTCAGTCCCTCGTGCCATCTTTCACAGAGGCTCTGTTATTGGGGGAGATTGGCCCAATAATAATGATATTTATTATAGATATTTATTATCTGGGTTTGTGGCAGTAGCTGTGGACGCACCCTGCTGAAGACTTACATGCCGGCTAACTCACCTTGCAGACATATAAACTCATACACACACACAAGAACACACACACACACACGCAATCTCTCTGGGGCTCTTTAATTTACACTGGTAATATCAGGTGATTATTCCCCATACAGATAGTGTAGGGTTATCAGCAGTGTGAGCGCACAGTGACCATAACCGTCCATGTTTTCACTCAGCATTATAGAGCCCAGTGCCCCTCTGTGTGTGTGTGTGTGTGTGTGTGTGTGAGTGTGTGTGTGTTGAGCCTAAGGTTCACCTATGGCAGCGTACCAGTGCTGAGCAGTGTTTAGAAGCCATGGGAGGGTTGATGGGAGGGGTCAAGATTCAAACAGCGCTTGGTCAGGGGAGGGGATGCAGGAGAGAGGGGACTGGACAATCTGGCCTCTCGCCCTCCAATCCCCCCCCCCACCACCACCACCATACACACAAACACAAACACACGCACACATACATACACACTCTCCAACCCCCCCAGGCCTCATCTACACCCCCTCCATCTCCCTCCATCCCTCCAGTAGCCAGGGCCCCAGACGGTAATCCACCCCAGTGCTCCTCATCCTTTCATGTATTGATTTCCTCTCCTGCGCCACGGTTACATGTCGCACCCACGTCATTGGGTCCCGGCTGCTTCTGCTAGCATCCCCTCCCCTCTCCACCTCGCCCGTCCACCCACCCTAACCCCCCCCCACCATCTTCCACAACAACAACAACTACGGAGGGGGGGGGGGCATACACCCAACCCATCCAAGGGAGAAAGACAGAGAGGGGAGGAAAAAGAGTGGGAGGTGTGTGTGTGTGTGTGTGTGTGGTGGTGGTGGAGGTTGTGGTGGTGGTGGGGGGGTGCTGGTGGCTAAAGGGAGGAAAAAGAGGGCAGATAAAGCACTGCAGTATTTCAGCAAAGCAACCAGCATTTTACAGGGATAGAAACAAACAGGAGAAGATGGAGAGAGAAATAGCTGGAAAAAAAAATTCTGCCCCTGGGGTTTGCAGAGGATATTGTGAAAATTATCAGAGTGCGACACACGCTGGAAGTCCACAGCGAGAGATTTATTTCGAATTTGTCTTTGACAGTGAAATTCATCACTGAGTAGGCCTGTATCTGGTCTAATTCTATAGACACATTTGGATGAATACGGGGAACAACAGTTCGATTTTATGAGCCAAGAACATCCCAAAATCATTATTGGAGCTGCAACGATTAGTTGAGTAATCAATTGACAGAAAAATCCACTTGGAATAATTTGAGTATTCTAAGATAATATATTGAGTAAGTTTCTGAAAGAAAAAGAGAAATGTAAGTTAAAAATAGTTGCTTCTTTGTTTTTATATGGTTGTTATAAGGTTATATGGTTGTATGGTTGTCAGCTGAATATCTCTGAGCTACAGACCAACAGTTGACATTTTATAGATCAAGTCAACCTCTAACCGTTATTTTTGCAAATAAAAGTAAGTTGCCTACAGCCCTTTTTCATTATTATTATTAAAAACTCGTAATAAACATAGAATCCACCCTAAAAGACTATTTCCCCAATTTTTATATTTAAAGATATCACCTGTTTTTCCATCTGGTATTTGTCATTTTTAAATCTCACACTTTTCAATAAAATTTGTGACATGACCACTAATATGACTTTGTGTTTATAAACGCCCATGTGATCAATATGTGCTGGAAAGTGTATCTCAGCGTGTCACATCCCTGAGTGAACGGATGAAGTATGTATGAGACTGCAGGCTGAGAGTACGACGGGTCAAGGTTATGTTTTGAGTGTACATTGGACACGGTGTGTGTCGATCTCTGTGAGTGTGTGAAAGGTGTCTGTGAGCCCAAGGACAGTGTATGGATGCGAGTGTGTGTGTGTGTGTGTGTGTGTGTGAGTCTCTTGATCATATGTGTTTACGTGCATGAGCCGAGCAGGTTATTTCTGTGTGCCATGCGTGGTTTCGTATGTGTGTGTGTGTGTGTGTGTGTGTGTGTGTGTGTGTGTGTGTGTGTGTGTGTGTGTGCTGAGTCTGCAGGTTTCTATGTCTCATCTAGGAAAGCGGTCAGTAAGAGTGACCATCAGGCGGTTGGTGCCTTATTGTCTGCGGGCGCCTGCATGTTTGTACATGTGTGATCTCACATGAGTAAAGACACATATTTTTCATTTATCCATGCATGTGTGTGTGTGTGAGTGTGTGTGTGTGTCTGTGTGCATGTGAGAGCGTATGCTGTAAGGCCATCCCTATCACCAGAGCAAACACAGGCCCCATCACTACAAGGCAAACAGCAGCTTGGCCCAGCGTATGCATTTTAAACACTTTATCTCTCATTGTTCAGCCAACATACACTCTGCTATGAAATAATATGTTATTTTACATTTTCTTCAGATGCAAACTGGCAGCAGAAAATGTAAACACTAGAAGATTCAGCAAAACAGTCCCATCTGTCAGTATCATCATCATCATCATCATCACTGTCATTGCAAGCTTCACCATCACTGTGATAATGCAGCCATTAAGCACTCTTTAAAACATAATGCATTTAATGTCACTGCAGCACAGCATTGCATTATCTCTGACGACAATAGTGGTAATAAAGTTTTTCCTCTCCATGTTGCTGACAATAGTCGCTTTTTCTTGCCTGCCATTTGAAAGCACTTATCTTAAGTGGCTCTAAGGAGGGTAAATTGTAATTACAACACAGTAATGCTACATATGGTCCATACATTGTTGTGCTGTGCAAGGCACTCAACTGCAGGCTGAGACAGAAAAGCAGCAAATGACTTCAGAAAAGGTTAGCACAATTTAGCCAAGTATGGAGGCTATAAAAAGAAAATGCTATCAACTGAATGTCTGAATTTGAGCGTCAACACTTAAACCAAGAAAAGGTCAAATGCGCACACAAGGCGCACACAAACACAAATATACAAACAGATGTAAAAGCACACATGTGTTCTCACGCACATGTCAAGGGAGACATAGTGCACTTCACATAGAGTTTAGCTCGCATGCACAGACACACAAACATACATTCAAGCGTGCACAGAGACACACGCACACACACACACACACACACACACACATAGACTCAGATACAGCCAATTAGGTCCACCACCTTCAGAGAAACACCAGTGGGCATGTAAGATTCGGAGTCCAGCGGGCCTCTGAAGCCTAACACAGTCATAAGCCAGAAATAACACACACACATACACACACACACACACACACACACATGCGTGTCTCCAGTAGGCTCAGCAGAACATGTGAAATAGCAGGGCAAAGACAAAACACTCCATTCCATCTCTGACATTTCCAATATCTGTCTATCCCTCATAAACCTCTGTTCACCCATAAAGTGACTCATTCTTCACAGATGAACATGTTCCATTCGGGTGACTACAAGGCCGGCAACTCACTGCTCCTCCTGATGCTTGTTATAATTACAAAATTATTGATTCTCTTTACATTTTACAGCTTTTACGGCTTGGATGCAGCCAGACTTGTTAAACATAAAAAGGCTTAAATCGTGACAATATACTGAGGATTTGGTGTAATGATTTCAAAATAGTTTATGTATCTGTCTTGTTTGCTCTTTTATTTCTGCCCTGCATGTATCTACCTGCGCTGTGATGGAAAACCGAGCTCCCCTCACAGCTCATAACTCTGTTTTCCCCTCCTCACCTCCTACTCTTCCTCTTCTTCTTCTCCTCTCACTCTGTTAATTCACTACACTGTCACCGGTCAGTGTATTTACCTAACAACAATCTTTTTTTTCCTTTTCCCTCTTCCTCTCTCTTCAATCCTTTCCTCCATCTCTGCCCCTGCGAACGGTGAAACTGTGTGAGTGAGTGCGCAGGAGATTTAGAGCGGGGATCAATAAGAAATTTAAAAATCAATGCACTTAGCGCCAGGAAATCAATGGGCCTAATCGGGATGCCAATCGGCCCAGTCAAAACAATTAAGAGGGAAGAAAAATGTTTAACAACCTCCTCTCTCTTGCTTACATAGACACAGGGGAGACGGAGTGAGGGAGGCCTAAAGAGGAATATCAGAGGCAGACAGAGAGGGATGAGATGGAGTGATATATGGGAAGGAAAGGCTCAGGAGAGAAAGCTCAAAGCTTAGACCCAAGGAAAGCAGGTTGGGAGGGAGGGGTGGAGGAAGGTAGGGAGCGAGGGACAGCAATGGAGATAAAGAACAGTAAAAAGGAGGAATATGATGCAGTGGGGTGACAGTCATGAAGGACAACAGAGGAAAAAAAGGAAAAGTTGAAGGATGTGGGCAGAGGGACACAGCCGCATTTCTCATCCACACTTTTCTTATGAATATTCTCGAGTTTCTTTCCAAAAAGAAACATGTAACAGAAATGTGGGTTACAAATAAGGTCATGGTTTGTGATCAGAAACACAAAAGTAATACCCTCCCTCTGGAAGGGGCGCTATTTGGTTCATCAAAGGCATCCAAACCAGCTGCTCCCTGTGGTCAGACATTGTACAGTGCAGCACTCATCCTCGCCCGACAGCCAATCAACTGACAGCCGTGTCACAAACAACCAACGTTTCCAAATCAAGGACATCAAAAAGGAGACATTTCTCTCCCCGCTGAAGCGTCCAACCATACCGAATGTTTGTCAACCCTGGCACCCAATGAGGAAGCTGGAGCTGAGTGCGGGAACGCAGAACTGGGTGGTGGGTGGTGGTGGTGGTGGTGGTGGTGGGGGCTAATTTGGGGTCAATCAATAGATCTCCCCTCTCTCTATCTTCTGCCTGCTCACTACGCTAAAATCAATGGGAAAGCCAATAGTTCCTCGCTCCAGTGTGGATTAGTGAACACACAACTAATCAGCCAGTCACTGAAACTGACATCTCAGCTATTAACCTATTGATACGGGAGACACGTGTTGAACACACACAGATGCGCACATACACACACACATTCAGAGGCAGATTCCTCTACAAACATCTGCTGTAATGACGAGCTGACTTCCATCAGTTCTGAACACACAAAAACACAACAAAAGCTGTTTATTAATAGCAGAAATACACATGTAAACTTTAAGAAATATACAAAATTTAATAAAAAAATTAAAAAAGACACAACACAGTCTTTTTATACTTCTTTTGTGCAAATGTCGCACAGTGTTTTTTTTTTTTTTTTAAAAAAGCATCACTCCAAGCAGCAGCAGCAGCAGCAAGAAAGTGTTTTACAAATTAGACAGTTTGAAAATGTCCCCTGATTCAGTCGCAGCCAGGAGCCAGATCTTTTTTCAGCATCTCTTTCCTTTGCAGTCTGGCATCACATCACATCAAATCACGTGCCTCATCTCTCGTCTGGGATCCTTGGCTTTAAGGGTCAAAGGGGGGGCTCAAAATGACTCTGTGTGGATGCCAGCTTCACTCTAATTCAGGTTTCAGCCACTGTCCGGTCATCACGAGCCTCCGTTAAAGAAAGAACGACTATGTGTTGGAGCGGGAGAGTGTGTGTTCACTTGTGACATGGTGGCACTTTGCCAGTGAGAACCAATACATAAATATGACAAAGAGATGCTTAAATGACTGGTTGTCAAGATAACGCAGTAATAAACATGTAAAATTTCAGGATGGCATGATGCACACAACTGATTTGAGAAACATCTGGCAGAGAAGCTGATAAGTGAGTTAAGATATAGCTGTCAGAAATCGCATTATGGACAATAAATTGTGCAACTTAAAAGAAACCACTGCTGAGTTTTTTTGTGTGCCAAACACCTTGCTGAGTCTCTTCAGGAAGATAAAATAATATGTACCTGGGTCTTAAGAGGAGCACTACACAAGGATCATTTTTCAAAAATAACAGCCTGACTAGCTTTCATCCCTTACTTTTGAAAGCCCTCTTGTTTTCTGAGATTGCCTCTCCTTCCTCTGTTCCTCCTCCCCTCCTCCTCCCCCTCCTCCCCTCCTCCTCCCCTCTCTGTCATGTTTTAGTTTTCATATGTTGGTTTTGTTCTTCCTCATTTTCCCCTTGTGTAAAAAATGAAAGGCTGAAAATAGGATGAGTGAGGAGGTAAAAAAAAAAAAAAAAAAAGGCAGGAGGCAAAAGCAACGACTGTACATCGGTGAAATCACTGTCTGCAGTGCTGAGACTGCTCTCTTCTCTGCACTGACAGTTACGGACTAAAATACAGCCCCAAACCCAATCCATATATACATCACACTCTGCAAACCAAACCTTCTCCATAGACAATGCAAAACACTCCCTTTGCCCAGTGCTGAATTACTGTATACCAATGTGATATTCTCACAGCATGACAAGAGGAACAGCATTGATCAGCCACAGGCAGCTGCATAAAAAACATCCCTTAAATCGCATTCACACGTACAAGCCATTTGAAAAGCTGAACCCGGCCCATGCATGTTTTTTGAATTAGTTATCAACCATGCACATTGTAGTGTGACAGGCGAGGCAAAGCAAGGATAACTGTCTGTCTTTTCCTATCTCTTTTTTTTCTTGCTTCTTGACATCCTTTCAGCAATCCCTTTACGCGTTAAACACACAAAGAGAATGGAAGTGAGAGGCGTATGAAGTGGAGTGCATTTTTGTTTTCTTGTTGTTTTTTTCCCCCTCTTTTCTTCTCTTCACAGACTTTATTTCCATGGTGGACCGAGCAAGCGAGGCAGGCAGTCATGGCTCGGCCGACGTGACTCTACATTTAGGCCTAATCCACACCTTTTCCTCCACACCGTTGTGGTTATGATGGAGATGGTGAGCGAGAAACTTATGAAAGGAGAGAGAGACATAGAGGGAAAAGAGCGGCAGAGAGAGAAAGTGTGAAGTGTTATTGTTGAGATGTCCAGGCAAGTCCGGATGCATTGGTTCCGTATAACATTCCTATTCCACTTCAACAGACGGATGCAGCCATTCTGGGAGAACGCAATCCTGATTTCTCGCTTGAGACCCAATATCTGCACCATACAAATAGGAGGATATGGGGGGAATGCGATACTGACTTGGAATACGGCTCTTTCTTCTTATCCTGCTCAGCCACATTGATGTTTTTTGAGCCTTTCATTGCTCAGCCAAAATGAAGTCCTTGAAGGCTGAAGCCATTGACAGATTAAGAAAACATATCCTATTTTGTAGGACATGACAGAGGCTCTCTTGTTATCTGAATAATATGAGCAGTGCTGAGGTGGCACAGAAATGTTTTTTGTCAAACATTGTGTGGTTAAACTCAGGGGTAAAATTACAGTCCACTCTCAAGACAAACAAGTCGAAACCGTGGAACTGAAAGTAGTTTTTCTCTATGGTTGTACCATCAATTTATGTATTTTTTTTCTCTTTTCATTCATTACCTTGCAAGGAAAACAACCCATCACATTCAGTCATTTTGTTATATAATTGATAATGGAAAAAATCAGTCTATGATTATGCTCCACTATCCACAACGCTAAACTTCATATTCCTCGGGAAAAGGCTGAAAAACGTTGAGCTTTACATGGCAACGCTGCTGAACCCTCACACAACAGAGAAACTGATGGGCTGGAAATCACTCAGGCCAAATCACAGAAAATTGATCACATCCGACAAAATGGCCGCAGTGACTAAAATTGGTGTACGCTCAAGCTTGCTCGGGACAGAAAAGAGAAAAAAATCTAGCAAGAGCATTGTGACAAGTGCACGGTTGTTGTTCCTACAAAGAAAAATGATTTTGGAACAAACTCTGATGAATATTTTCTGACATTAATCGTGATGGCAACATCAGTGACATTCAAGCGAGGAACAAAATGAAAAGAGAGGATGGGCAGAGGCATAGTGGCAAAAAAAAGGGGATGTGTGGATGATAACAAAGAAAACAAGAGGGGAAAAAAACATAAAAAAAGGTTCGAGAGATGAAGGAGAGAAAATAAGGTGTGCTGCAGTCATCTGGAGTGTGTAAAAGGGTTATGCTGAGAGGTGGCATGTTCAGATGCGATAGACAGAAAGGAGCAGAGGGAGGAGGTGGGTAACAGAGAGGTACAGGGAGAACAATTGAAAAAAGGCTAGTTGAGAGGGAAGAAGAGATTTAGGATTAAGGAACGAGTGTGGGGTAAAAGGAGGAGGATTAGGGGTTTGGGTGAGAGATGGACAAAGTGAGAGGCAGGCGGGATAGAGGACGAGAAAACAGGCGAGCAGGAGACACAGAAGGAGAAACTGTACAGGGCTTTTGACGGAGAGAGCAGGGATAAAAAGATGTATTTTTCCTGCTTCCTCTGTTGTCCTCCCTCTCCTCTGGGCAACTTCCCGCTGCTCTCCCCCTCTCTGCTGCCTTCCTCCTCTGTCTGACACAGTGGGAAGATAGGTAGGAAACCTAATCGAGCCAGACACACCGGCTGCTCTCTGCTGACACTCACAGGCAGAGGGTGGGCACTACATATTCTGCTGACCAGCCCAGCTGAGACCCCCCTCACCTATCGGCCGGAGCGGCCATCAATCCGGCACAATAGCCTGGAGGAGGCTGGGGGAGAAGGGATAAGAGGGGAAGGGGATGTGGTCCTGCGATGCTCAATGGGTATCACATGCCACTAACACAAGAATTAGGAGTTTGATTCCTGCTGGGCAAGTGAGAAAAACATGTGGGTACTGCGGAAGCCTGGCATCCATCACGGTAAATATAGAGAATGCACTAGCAACTGGTAATACTGGTTATAAAAAGGGGGCTCATAAGATGAATAACCATAATAATCATATATATATATAATAATCTTATAGCCTTTACCAAAACAATAGTAATGAAAATTGACTAAATGGTTGTAAAAATTGTTTTTAGTGATTAAAACAAATGTGACCATTTGGAATTATTTGTAATTTAAAAAGAAAAAAAAATCCAAATTTTTTTTGGTTAAATCAGCAAAAACATTAAAAACTAAACCAATTTCTTTTTAATATTCAATAAAAAGTGTGTGAGATTTTAAATAAATTTTTATCAGAATAAGTTACCAACTGTAACGTTATTTTGGAGTCCGATGATTGATATTTTTCTTTCATTTTGAATTTTTAAGTCAAGATTTGGTTACTAAAATCATTTCTTGATCATGATGCTGCATCTTAGCTGCAAATTGGCAAAGCTGAAATATAGAGAAATTAATTTGCAGTGTCTGTGCTTTGCAATAGATTAAGAAATAAATGGTTGCAATGAAACTGATTTGATTAGATGACTTGTGAACCGCTATGTCGGTAAACTGTGTCAAAGATAATCAGATGCTGTTCAATGCAACTGCTGCATTTGTTATCACTCACTGTAGCTGTTAAATGCATAATTTTTAATTTTGGAAGTTTTATAGGTACATGGTTAAACGAGCACAGATCACAACCTTGCCCTTACATGAAAGTGAAGCTCCGGCCATCACCCCTCATAAACTGTTGTCTCCACAAGATTATGGAGTTCACAAGGATTTTGAGGTTTTTTGGCTTTTATTTTTTTTTGGTTGTAAAATTTCGAATACTTCCCAGATTCCAGGCCTCCTCTGACATCAAACAAGGCCCACCGATACATCAGTTGGTGCAGTCGCCACTCTGCATAAGCACACTTGTGTTAGGAAATCATTTTAAGGGGTAAGAAATCAAAAGGGTTCATGTCGGAAGGCCCCAAAGCTGTGGCGATGGGGTCGACGCTGGGAAGCGTCCTGCAGGTAAAATGGATGAGGGTCAGTGTGTGGGGGGAGAGTCTGCCTCCCTGGTCATTGTGTGCGGGGAGGTAGTCATTACAGACTGACCGTTACGGTGACAAGCAGTGACACACTGAGGCTTCACTCGGGGGAATTAGATGGTGGACAGACGACGGGATGTGCAAAGGTTGTGTGGACATTGTACGCAAGCTGCATTGTTCTTTTTTTTTTTTTACTCTCCATGAGTTAAGTAGTTATGTGTGTACATGTGTGATTGGGATTTCTGTGTTGCCGTTTATATATATGTGTATGTGTATGTGTGTGGGTGTGTGTGAGTGTGTGACCAGGCTAGATAGCACATATTTGCTAATCTGGAGGGGGTAGTTGGAGAAAGGGGGTAGGGTCAGAAGCTGGGGTCAGGTGTTAATTCACTGCTTCAAACCAGAGCCAAGCACCAAAACCAGGGGAGACTGCAGTGGAATAGATCGACAAAAACCACAAGGATATATTCAAGGTCCACAGTGGTAACCACCTCTGTCTCTCCCCCTGCAGATTTCCTTTTCAGCTTCCCTTTCACTCTTATTTTCTTCCCTTCTGTCTTAAATTTTTGCCTCCTGTAATTCCATCTTTCCTGCTTTCCCCATCCTCTCTCCGCTCCCTGGCCGGTCCAGTACGCCACCTCCTCCTCCCCCAGCTGTTAGACCCTCAAAGGTCAGTCAGTCTGCGGGGTCATCAGTCTGGGATGAAGCTGCACTTTGACCCCGAGCCCTTGATGTATTCCAACCACAAACCCGCAGACACACTCACATAATGGACATGTGTGGCCTCACAAGAGGCCCATTTCATTGTGGTCATTTTTGATCAATTTATCACTTCTCTTTTGTCACTTATTGAAGTCCTGTCTGTGCCGGCGAAGCCTCGGCCTGTGCGGCTGCTGTCCTGGCTGACTGCGGGTTAGGAAAGACAACGCCATCGACCACACAATCTTTTTCAGATGATTGATCCAAACACCATTTATCAGCTAATCAATGCGGCGATGATTGTGAACTGCCTATTGATTATATTCAATAACCACAATTGATACATGACTGTGTGGGAAAAAACACATACTTCCACAGGACAAACAGTGCAGCCCGCACACACACACACACACACACCTAAACACAAACCTACACACAAACCACCTACGTCAAAGATTTTTTCTGACAATTTATCTAAATTTGAAACAAAAAATATTACTGCCACCAAGCACCACTCTGTCTAAATACTCTGTTTATACTCTGCATTTATGCAAAATACATCCAGTAATTTAACTAAAATAAATTAAACCTGTACATATAACTAAACCACATGTATGTTCTATATTTTTCTATTCTTTATAAATGTATGTAGATAGATTCTTTCAGAAATTATTGAAATTACAAGCAGTACACTTTGGATGCTTTTTGTCTCTTTTTTTGGGTAAAAGTTTTCTCTTCATACAAATCCAATGTAAATATATTCCGTACATACCGGTCACTGCTGGCCCCCTCTTGTCACACAAACGATGCATCGTGCAAGTGCAATCTTTCCGCCTTAATTGAGGAACTGGCCAAGCGACCTTTGACCTGCGGGTCATTACCGCATTGTGCACCGGGCCGCGGAGAGCAGCCACACCATTTGGGAGAAGAGTCGTGCGCAGAAAATGGATTAATTTTGTATGGCCTGTGGTTGTTTGATACCGACTGGAAGTGACCGGTAACAAAAACGTAGGCTATAGAAAAACCTACATCAAAGCCTACAGGAAAGATCGCGCTTTATGACACCAAAACTGAGCCCATAAGGCGAGCTTTAGGACAGGCTGCATAGGCGTTAACATAAACCATAAAATTGAATGTATCGCTTGTGTGGTCTGTTTCAAGTTGATAAGGTGCAGGGCAGGCTGTCAGGGCACTGCTGCAAAACAGTGCCAGCTCATATGCACGATTTTCAGTCTAATATTTCTCTAAATCCCAATATACGTGTAAATTACTGATAATCAATTTCCCTGAAAACGATGCGTTCAGAATCCATTGAGAAATATTAAAGATAATTTTATAGAGATACTGGGGCATCAGCTTGCAGTTCTATACATTTTTTTAAATAAAAGTGAATGTTTTCAACACTTAATAAATATATTTTAAATATCCTGACTGTCATTATTCTAACTTCAGGTAGGCCGACTACCATTGTTATCCGTGCGATAAAATTAGAAAAAAAAATTGCCTTTTTACCTTTCCACCTTCCCATTTTGCCTCGAAAAAGGAAAAGGAAACATTTCTATATCTAAATATTTCTATATAGCCAAGACTTAATTGTAAAGACTGTTTCTCTGAGATGTAGTTACAAGTCCGTACGAGTTTCTGTTTCTGCTCCGCTTTTAAAATGGCTTTAAGCTATATTTGCATAAAGGCTAAATACTAAACAATTACTGTTCCTGTGAATAACAGCCTGACAATTTGTAGGGAAGAAATAAATTATCTGAACATTATAAACAACAAATAACAAATAAGGTTCCTGCAATTTTTAAAATTTTTGTTTCGAAATATTTAGGAACTTGCACAGAATTTGAATAATTTAAAGATTTAAATCCAAATTTAAACACGCTTTAACTATTGGCCGCAAACTCATGTCAGTTCGCCGGCTGCAATACTGCAAAAACAGATTAGAAGTGCCTTCATTTAAATAATGTGAATACATTCATTTATTGACGTTTTAGCGTAAAAGAATCTGCTGGATAAGCACAAATGTTGAAAACAGTCGGAGGATTTAACAGTTGTCTGAAAGTAGGCATAAAATATGTTAAAACATCTTTATTATCATTTGCATATTCTCAAGAAAAAAAAACATAACTAACACCTGTCGAGTGTCGGTTTAAAAAGGCTAGATGAAGTGATATGAAATTAAAAAAAAAAAAAGTTCGATATGATCAATAACTTTGATTCCAGCAGTGGATGCTTCTACTAAAAAGCCGAATAAGAAGCGATTTGGAAGTTTAGATTTATTAAGCAAAGCAGCAATGTCCAAACTTCTCATCACGACAGAAACAAAAATGTGATTCAAGTCGTTTCAAAATTCTGGGTTTTCATTCAGGAACTTTTCAAGCACATCTCAATATATTTACAAATACGCATGAAAGATACCGTTTGTATCCTCCTGTTAAATTGCAGAGATGACTTAAAAATAACTTTTTAAAACACATCAAAACTCATGGGCCCACACACACCTATGTGCACAAACCTACACATTTTGATATCAAAATTATACCGAAAGAAGGTTTAAAAAAAACGGCAAATATAAATAGGAGGCTACAATTCAGATCACTATTTATTGATGAGCCTAATCAATGTTATCACGTCATTCGTTCCTACATTGGTAAAATTTTCGGACACAAAACAAACAATTCTTTGATATTTTTACTATTATTGAATATTACGACGCCGGTTAAGTTTAGGAGGCTAATGTGTTTCACAGTGGAGCAACGACAACGACAACAACAACAACAAAACAAATAGCTACAAAAACACTTTTAATGAGATATTCATCCTCTAATAGGAGTGGTGCAAACTGAGGTAAAGCAGTGATTATAAAAAATGTAAAGTCGTGTCTTTTCATTCTGTGAAGCCGCAGTCTTAACGGAAACTTGTCTGCTGAATAAAATGTGTGTCCCGGTCTCATGGGGTTTAAAGTCGTATGTGCACTGTGGCTCACAACTCACGTTTTCTATTTTATATGATGCATTTGAATGGCTGACACGTACAGCTTCATGTCTTTATTATACAAGGACATTACAAATTTAATCTGCATAACTAAAAGATGAAACACACACTCATAATAGTACATGTAAGTTTCAAATTACTCTGAAAACTTGGACAAGCTCACGTGATGCTGTGCAACAATCCGGGTCAAAGCCAGGCCTGTATCGAGATATATCTTCAAAAATAAAAAAATTTAAAAAAAATGCAACTCTGGGACACTTGGGCCTTCTGACAGCGTTTAACAGAAGACACAACGTGTTTCTTATCAACACATCCTGTTCTGAACATGTGTGAGAGTCTGTTTATTAAGGTGAGATGAGGAAGTATTGAGCTTAAATATGATCTTGTTGTGTAAATAATTTTAATAGAGAGCAAAGTCCCAGCAGAAATAGAGAGAAGTGTGATAGGAAGCCACATCTTAACCAAGCCACATCAATGATCATTTAGGACCAAAGCCCACTGGGAGGTGTGTCAATCAGTGTGTGCAAATCAAAGCATTACGCTGACTAACCTAAATGATATCTTTAAAACGTTTGAGGGTCATTCTGGTTGTAAAAAATGGCAGGATACGAGGCCCCTTTTTTACGTTTTAGACGATCTTAGGGAGCTGTTCGTTAAATGATCGTCGGCAGCCAGCGGGCAGCGGGAGCGCAGCGGCCAGGCGGAGAGGCTGCAGCCCCGGCTGGGAGGTGTCCACTGTCTGCTCTCCTCTCCTCTCCTCTGCCGGTAGGAGCTCCCTGCTCGGCCTTATAAAGCCCATAGATCCCCTCCTTTTAATTGATTTTCTCATAATTAACTCAGTCTGTCCATCGATTTCCCTTCGGCGGCGTATCAGCCCTCTCCATGCTGAGGTGTTATTGTGCTATCTGCGGGCATCGGGATACCGACGAGCAAATATCGACCACACTGATTAAAAACCTCACAGCGCGGGTGAATTTGGCCTTAAACTGCGGTGTTACAGGCTACATTATGCACAAATTAAGACACGGGTTTACTGTTAATACACCGGCCTGCACGCCCACCTGTGCGTACAGGGCTTGCAAATGAGCTCTGGTCCTTTACAGTTGGAAATCAACAACAAAGAGGCTGACAGATGACAGGGGATTAACGGAACAATATGGTCTAAATAGTACAAACGATGTATTTGCTATTTTTCAAAATTATTTCTCCCTGAAATCCAAACGTCCATGCCACCAGGTGTGCATGAATTCAAATATGAGCGGCGTTACGCGCAAAACAAAACAAAACCAAAAAAAAATCCCTGCATTCAGCAACAATAACAATAACCACACATTCACTCACGTCGATTATATGAAGCAAATAACGTGCACGAAAGCCTGCTAGCCGATGAGAGAAAGCACTGCAGGTGCAAAGCTGCAGCGTGACTTCCGCATATGCATAACACATTCCGAATCAAATATTCCCGCGATAATACAACATGCAGAGCAGGCAAGAAGACACAACGCTATTCGTCCACGGAGCAGAGGAGCAAGGGAGGATAGGAGAGAGAGTAGGAGAGAGAGAGTGAGAGAGAAAGAGAGAGAGAGTCGAAACACGAGGGTTGCCCCCTTGAATTAATTTCTATCTAATCAATAAAAAAGAAAAAGACCATGTCCGCACAAAAAAAATCATTAAGGCCGATATTTCTCTAGCCCCTCTCTCCACAGCGTTTCCCCAGGACAGCTGCCGTGAGGAATGCCGGGCTCCCCGGCAAGTGGACTAAAACCTCTCGCTTTTTGAATTGACACAGAATAGAAAGATTGTGATTTGAGAAGGGAAAGGGGGGAGTGTATGGTACAGCTGAGGAGAGGAAAGGTGAAAAGACACATGGAGGAGAAGGAGTAAAGTCTGCAGGATGCATATGTGAGCCACCCCCACGCCACCTCTAGAATCATTTTCCTTTTTTTATATGTATGTGTGTGTGTGTGCGTGTGTGTGTGTGTGTTTTTGTGGATGTGGAAAATTTACCAGTGCTTCCATCGGTGAACGTCTCCATCCCCGCCATGCGAGCAGCCTGTCTGGATACGAGAGGGAGGGAGAGCAAAAAGATGGGGAGCGGGTACGGCGGGGGGGCGGGAAGAGGTGCATGTAAGAGGGGCCAGTGTGTGGGTCGGGTGATCTGGGTTGTGGGCTCAGCATTAAACTGACGGGCGGAGGGGTTAGAGGTGAGGTGGGGGGGAGTTTGGGAGGGCATATGGCAACACCCTAACCTTTCATGTCCCCCTTTCTCTCTCGCTCTCTCTCTCCGCGTGTCCCTCGTTGTCCCTCTTTCTCTCTCCATCACTCACCCTCGACGTGTGTCTCTCAGCGGTTTCCATGGCGACCCGGTGGCTGTGGTGCTGCTGCTGAGGAGAAAAAGGCGCGTGTGTGAGAAAGAGGGAGCGAGGTAAGATTGTCGTTTGAAGTGCAAGGAGGGGATCATGACACATCTGAGATAATTATTAATTAGAGGTGATTCAGGGATTAAATATCACCACACAAACCTCATTTTTATTTTTTCACCAGTGAGGTTTTTATGGTGTTGATTTGCTTTAGAGGTGCAATATGTTGAAAAGGCCTGGTGTGACCAATTCATGGCCTGCATAATAACTCCATTAACTATACACGAACAAACCATAAACTTCCATAAATATAAATTTAAAACCTGTCTCTGTAACGGGAGGTTTTGTTAAGTTCTGTAACTTCGTGGCATGACAGATGCTTCTGACATGGCACACAGGATATTCAGCAGGAGCTCTGCTGCTTTGAATATGAGGCCTCCTCAAATAGGTGGTTCATCAATATGCTGCCACCTGCAGGCCACTGAAAACATGGTCTTTCTGGCTCAGCATGAGCAGAGAACCCTGCAGTTCCTCACAGGTAGACACAGTAACACAGTGACTCATTCATGTATTTGTTTGCATGTTTTACTTGCAATGACTCTGGTTTAACCTCACTGAGCAATGATGTCTCAGAGTGTCTTGTATTACTGAATGGAGGGTTTGTGCAGTTTTCTAAAAATAAAACTCAAGCACTTTTCAAGCGCTTAAAAGACTCCTAAAACAAACATTTAGAAACATCACATCTAAATTGAAACCATAAATGTAAATGTAAAAAATAAAGTTTACAGAATTCCTTTTATATCGACAGAAATCAATGTATAACCTCATTTTCTTTCCCGGCTTATCAAATCAACTATGATTTTATGTTTAGATTGTTTGATACTTCCTTAATTTAACACCAGGAGAGAAATAACAAAATATGATGCTGAAATGGTTCCATAGTGTAGATGTAACACCAGATTATGTTGAAAATAAAGCATTTTTCAAGGAGTATATTCCAATTTGAGCATACTTTTAACCTTAAACAGTTAGGAATAATGGCTAAAATTATGCATAATTCAAGACTCTGGAATACATCCACAAACATTTAAACAAAAATGAATGTTTTTGGTTTGAAAATAATAAATTAAAACTATCATGTTCCAACCACGTCTTTGGAAAAACATGCTCAGACACTGTCTTTTCAAAAATCTTTTTATTTTGGATATCTTGTGGCTGGCTGCTAGCCTTTCAGCCACACACACGGTGCTGAGGTAAACCAAGGAAGAAAGCTTTCGAGAAGATCACCTAATCTAATTTTCTCTCTTCAATAAAAGCTGCAGAATTTCCCCCATCAGAGAGATGTACCATATGCTGCAGGGTATACATACAATAAAGGCAGCCCCAGCGGGCCTGCGGGCTGTAGTGTAGTGTCTATCAGCTTTAAATGACACGTTTCGATAGGAGACTGATTTAGGCCTGAGCTACCGCAAGATGACTAGAGTCTCCATCCAATCAAGGAGGTGCGAAGAACACCTGCGGACAGTGGAATAAAGTCTACAGGAGGATGATGACCAGTGTCGTGCCACACAACCCAGCATTACATTAGCTTTTGCAACCCAATACAATTTGCACCATGGAACACAAACACACCTCTGATGTCTCTATGAAGTGTTTTAGGCAATAACCCGAACAGTTGCTGGACAAAATGTTCTCAGTGTGCTGCAGTGTAAAAAAAAAAAAAAATGCCACCTCATATATTTGACTCCAGTTATCCCCAACTGTGGGTAATAGAAAGTGAAAACACATGTCAAAACTGATCGATTCATTAAAAACACAATATGGTCTTATTTTTTGAAATGTTTGCACCATCATTGTTTCTTTCTCGCCATGGCCCCCCTCCCGGTTGCTTTGTCCCCAGCCAAGTGCATCACAAGATTGCAACTGTCCTGCCCTGGCTCTGTCACCATAGCAACGGGATCTTTGACCCCGTCTCTGGAATCCTTGACCTGGATGTAGATCAGTGAGGCATCAAGGGAGCCAATTGGCTGAAAGCTGCGGTTGTGCTGAAGCTGCAGAGGAGGGGCGAGTTTGGCTGTGGTGATTAGGTGTGGACTCTGTGGGTCAGTAGCAGGCCGAGAAGATGGTGGGATCCCGGGGTCCGCTGCGGCTAACAGGCTTATACCCTTCACTATCAGACTTTAAACGTCCCTTCAGCAGTGGCTTGTTCTTCCTTGGTCAGCGTAGCTTTGGACAACGAGGGTGGTCTTTAAAACAATTTGTTTTTACACAGCAAAAACAATTTTAATATATGAGGTGAGCTTCAAATGGAAGCTCACTGAATCCATTATAAAAAAATCCCAGATTTAAAATATATAACTATGTAAAACATTTCAACCTGAAGTGAGAGAGAACCCATGCTTTCTGAATGGATGGAGCGTAAAAAAAATAAAGAGGTAAAAAATATAGCCAAGATGTTTAAATAGCAGGAAATACATCAGTGATATGTATTGACAAAACATAAGCTCAGCAGCCCTCTTGCAGAGTTAAATGAGAGGATCGATATCAGTGTCATGTTTTTCTGCTTGAATTAAAGGTGCTATATAAAACATTTAAGCATCAATTACAGTGCAGTTCCAATACAGATGACAAATTAGTACTCTGAACTGTTTGTACAGGGAAAATGTCTAGTTTAAATCATGGTATTTAAGTACAAGAATGTATCGCAGTGTAATGAATGTTAACTGAAGGACATAAAACTTTTCCCATGCAGGGTTTCAACTCTGCTGCCTGGATGAAAGCCAGGAATCCTAATTGCAAGGCCACATGGGACCTGTTCATTATAAACACTGCAAGTTATACTGTGATCCATTAATTATAGACTGGGTTGAATGAAGTGACTTTGATATAGCCAGATTTTTTTAGCCACATTGGAACAAAGTCTTGAGAGTTAAAGTGAGGAATTGTATTGTTCCTGGTGCTAAAATGTTTTGTATAGTAGCCTACCACTAAGTCGCTTTTATGCTTCC
Organism: Acanthurus lineatus; assembly: GCA_029814665.1. NCBI lineage: Eukaryota > Metazoa > Chordata > Actinopteri > Acanthuriformes > Acanthuridae > Acanthurus > Acanthurus lineatus. The sequence continues at coordinate 8,874,945 of JAPZDV010000025.1, forward strand.
CATTTTTTATATTTTTTTACATATGATAGACTGATTATTTTTTAAGTTTTAAAGCAGGGTAAAAAAGGAAAGGACAGTAAATGTAGAGCTGAATCCAGGGAATAGCAGCTCACTTTTTTCGAGCAGTTTTGTGGTCTGACGGAGACACCTCAGTGAAGACCTTCAGAGATCTGATTCCTCTGGGAAAAGGAAGCCCGACAGAAAGAAGGGTGGACTTGTTGATGTTGCTCTGCTTGTCTTGTCCTTGGATATTTGTGAGCATAATGTTCCTGAGTGCTCCAGATATGCGTCCCAATTCCGTTGACAAACAAATCTCTCATAGTGGCAGGGTCAGGCAAAAGGGAGTCGTTGTTCAGGGGAGGAACATGGCCGAAATCCTTTGAGTTGGATCTCTACAGTTTTGCAGACTTCTCACACAGAGTGCCTGGGTCTCCCTGTGGGCATCACATCGCTGGTCTTGCTTAAAGGCTGGGTGTGGTGAAAACTGGGCTTTCAAAAACCTCAGTTTTCCCCAAGGCAGGCCTGGGGCAGTTTAGCTGCCCATCAAATAAGGCATACTCCGAACAGGGTAGAAACAGCCCTATCAGATTTTTCCCTAAGGGTCAGTCCCACTGTTCTCCACGATGGCAAGTCAATAATAAAACTTCATTTGTACACTCAGCAGTATTTTAAAAGGGCAGGTGTGGTTAAATGACCTCATAATGGTTGTTTCTTTAAGCTAGTCAGTGACAACTAAGTAAAAAATAATAAACGATGACTGGACCCTAATTGGACCCTATCAATAGCTGCAGTCTGTGAGCATGAGGGCATAAATAAATATAATAATTAAATGAGATAAAAAGAGATTTAAAAAATTACAATATACTTATGCTAAGAGCGAAAAGAACAAATCATATATCATAAATACATCTGTTTGTTTCCCTGTGTCTTTTTGTGTTAATTTAACATCTTTTTGAGAGATCCTAAATGAGTTTTAAATGTAATTTTAAAATTACAATAAAAATTGACTGAGAAGTGCTTCGGACTTTTTTGGCTGCAGGAGGCAGACAATTGCATAAAAATCATTATTCAACGTGCTACCTGTTAGTCTTCCATGGAAATTTTTTTTAGAAGAGCTAACAACTTTAAAACCTTGTAAATTGCAGGTCATGATACTGTGCGACCTAACCCTGAATCACAGATTTCCTGAAACTCTCAGTGTCAGTGCAGTGTTTTAGATTCTGAGCGAAATAAGGTGACTCTTCCAATGCCCTTTAGCCAACGCTTACATTATTAATCATGTGCTTGAGGACTGTGTTGGTCTACATCAGAGGACTTAATTATGTCCAAGTCAAAGAGCCCTTCCCCTATCATAAAGAATCACCACATGTACTGTATAACAAATCAACATTTCTTAACGTTTCAGAGAAACAAACATATGAGAAATTAAATGTCTTTATTAATGCTTGACCTTAATCAATGGACTCTAAAAAGTTTGCCATAATCTTTGAACTAAATAGCTACATAAAGGGAGTAGTGAGTTTAGCAAAGTGAGTATAATCATGTAAAGAAAAGCACATCAATATTATTTTAAAAGCTGAAAGAGAAAATCTAAAGGACTGGTCTTTAGTAGTAAGGATGTTGGCAATATTGAGAGCAAAACAGTATTTAAAAACAAAACAAGAAGAACCTTCAAAACCCATTAAATAGCTTGAAGGCAGCCATAAAAAATTAGGTATAGGTTACCTGATCCACCCAGTAGGGGTTAAGCTGCTGAAATGTTGTTTTGTGATGAATGCAAGCTAAATGTCTAAATTATAACTACAAGGATTTCACACATTATTTGCAAAAGTGTAAATAGCAAGGTAACTGCTGATTTTCAGATAAAAAAGTGTTTTAACTAATGTGACTACATGCAAAACAGCAGTGCCATGTCATTATGTCCAGTGCAACTGCGGCACTTAAAGTAGGAAATATGGCACAAGGGTGGGTAGTTTGATAAGATGTTCAAAGCACACACAATTCTTGGGTTCCATCATGCTGACAGCTTAGAGCAAGGAGAAATAATTAAGGATCTGATCCACGGTGACCTGCATTCGATGGACCTCTTCAGACCATTTTGGGGGCAGGGAGAGGGCACCCTCCCCATAATACAGGTACGGAGGGTGGAGGATCGGTAAAAATGACAATTCAGAAAACTGAGAAAAATAACAAAAACAACTGCTGTAACAAAATGTGAGACAAAGAGATTCAAGATAAGAAGGTGAGATTTCAGAAGATGAAAAATGATGTAAGGTTTAAGAGGTTCAAGGTAGATTTGTAGAGGGTTTATTTTCAAAACATCCTACAGGCAAAACAGCTGAAGAAGAACTTGAGGTATTTACAAGCGTGTATATAGAATATTGTTTCCTATTTGATCTGGACAGCTTGAAAAAGTGAAACTTTGGAAGATTTTCATTATGCAATCATAATGCATACACCTCCATGTTTCCAGAATGTTTTCTCCTACTCAACACTGACAGCAAATATTATGGTTGTTCTTACTGATAAAACAAAAGTTGTTTTTTAAATTTAAAAAAGTCAATACCAAAGTGCACAAACAGCTTAAGGCAATCAAAACCTTTATTATTTGCCAGAAATAACATATAAAGATTTCCACAAAAAGAGTTGCCATACCAAAAGAAATTTTTTTTTTAACTAAAATGTTCCCCTGAATTAATTGTGTTTTTCCTCCGTGAACAATACAACCACACAACAACAAATTCATTCATCAAAGACACACAAAAGAAAACGTGAAAAGATGTCCATTGTCTTTCCCTCTGCCTGGCCCTGCAGAGCCCTGCACTTCAGACAGTAGCAAGTCTGCCTGCTTAAGTCGTGCCTGTATGAAGGGACTTAAAGGAGGGGCCTTATTGATCGTCTTCTATGAGTGAAGTCCAGGCATTAGTTCCAGCAGGGTGAGTAGACAGCTGTCTGTGAGCCACTCTACTGGGCCTACATAGCAGGGCTGAGTGGAGCTGGGATGTGCACTTTTGATTTTGATCTCCCCAACATCACTTCTATTGACCGACGCACTGTCCTGTGCTTTACTTGCTGAGAGAAGCACTTGCCAAGGCCTAGCTGGAAGCCCGGACACAAGCCACCATTGCATTATCCGGGTTGCTGTTGACAAGCTTGAGATGATGAATCTTCCATGGTCTGCTGAGGCCTAGCCCTAATCACTGCTGTCATCTACTAGCAACTGCCGTATCCACTGACCACGACAATCACAAGTCAGGTTATCGTGGCACACAGGGCCAAGAATCCCAGTGTTTGTTATCTAAGTGTATATGGGTGGACAAGGCTCTCCGAAGTTAGACACAAAGGTCCATCCGTACTAAGAGCAGCCCACCTTTTCATCTGTGTTCAGTTCTCTCATATATTCTTTAAGACCAGAAACTTTTTCTTGTCCTCCATTAAATTTGTAGTACCAACGACGTTCTAGTTCATATTATCATTATTCTTCAAGTCAAACATGGCAATGAAACCCAAGTGTCTGTGGGTTATGGTAGTGCTTTTGAGATTTCAAGAGACATGTTGGAATCTTAATGCCCACTGCCTTAAGATTCATAAATGTGGACAAAATGGTCAATAAATGCTAGATTAGGAGTTTTTTTTTTTAATTTTGAACGTAAGAGTCGAGTAAGTCTGTGTATATTTACACCTGAACGTTGTCTGTATGTGTAAATGTGTCAACACCATGTAGTTATTTGTGGTATGTTCTATCATTGTAGATGCCCAGTTGTTGTCTTAAATTCATTATGTTATGAGGGGCTTACCACATGATCTCAGGCTTGCTTGCTTGCTTGCTTGCTTCTTTACTCACTGAGACTGAGGGGAAAAATCTTGACACATTTTGTTTCATCCTGCTGTCTTACAAAGTAGCACCTGTGCAAGAATCCAAAGGCAAAGGCATTGATCCTTTCTTACTAATTTTTCTTTCACAAATAATAGTTATATTTCAACTAAGAAATGACACGTCTGGAATATAGGGCCTGTCATGAGCACCAACAACAGATGGTAAGTGCTGCCATCTAGTGGCCTTTACATGAATTGAAAAGAGGCCGTAAAATGCATCCAAATTTACAAATACTCTTAACTTTCAGTAACATTTTCTATTAATTCTTTTAAGTTAGTATCCCAAAGAGTCTCATTAGCCTATACAGCCCAGAGTGTCTCTGTGTGCTCACTGTTACTGGATGACAGCATTCTCCTCCTACCCCTGTAGGATGCTCGCAGGAGCCTTCGGCCCTCCTCGTAGTCATCCTGGTCCACACCGATCAGGAGACGGACGCCTTCCGAGCCTGCTGCCATCCTCAGGGAGTCAGTTATGAAGACTGCCTTCAGGGCCTCCAGCAGATCTCCACTCAGGTAGTCCCCCCAAAAGGCCTCCAGGTTGTCCAGCTCTGTGAACTTGATGTCGCAGACGATGGAACCTAGATCTCTGGCACGAAGCAGGGAGCTGGCTTGGCTGAACAACTCAAACTGTCGCTCAAGGGGCTGCTGCTTGTCCGAGGAGACGCTGTCACGTAGTGCCGACTCATGTTCCAGGTATTCGGCCCGGACACGCAGGCGAATATCTGATAATGGAAGGGAGAGGAGGAAGCAGTGATGGAAAGTAGGGGTGACAGTGTGGAGGGGGAGGGTTGATGGTTGAAATAATGGTAGGAAGAGTAGAGGGAAGAGAGTGAATAATGAGGAAAGGGGAAGGAGAAAGAGAAAAAGACAGCAGTAAAGGGTGAGGAGAGGGGAAGAAAGATTACGCAAAAAGTTAAAATGAGTGAGCAGTAAAATTGGAGATGCCCACATCACAGACAGAAAGAAAACAAAGGGCAGAGAAACAGGGACAAGACAAAATATTATAAGACAGCTGGTTTAACTCATCTATATTAGTGCATTAAATTAAGAGGGGATTTCCTTAAGGGGTTCAAGAGCACAAAAGAGATTTCAGAAGGAGAAAGTGAACCAGTAGACTGACTAACTGGACAAGATAATGCACACTGAGATAGTTCAGGATATTTATCCTGGCACACCCTGACAAAAGAACAAAGATAGTGGTGCAAGGCACAGCAGACTGTTAATTATATGGGGCACTGGAGCTAGACCAACCCACTTGTGTGCTAAATACAGCTGTAACCACTTGAGTTTGTTTTGGTGAGGATGAAGTGGACATTTTGGAGCATCGGGAGAAGCGCTCTGAGACTGAAACAGTAGCGTAGTTCCTTTATCTCCAGGCAGGTCAATAATTTTAAGTGTTAATGTCAGCTGTTATCTACATGGTTGCCAATAATAAGAGGAAAATGATTTTTAGTGTGACACCTTCCAAGGCTAAACCTACATAAAATAAATATATTCAAATTAAGTTGAAACGCTGAGAAAACAGCAGAAATGAAAGCAACCTAGCAGTGTCAAGCCCCAGAGAGGCATTTTGTTCCAGCCCGGTGTTCACGCCAGACTGATTTTGATCAACATGTTTAATGCTGAGAACAGATGCTGGAGTTCTCGCAGTAACAGGATTGGCGGTCATGCAACAGCACAGCGAGAAAGATCAGAGGATACATACTGTACTGAGCAAGAGCACGGCTGAGATCGTCCCCCATGTCATTTTTCCAGAGCTTCAAGCGGAAATCAGCGGCTGACGACTTTCGCTGCAACAAAAACCCATTTCTCCCACTCAAAGCCTTTTAGCAGAGGTAAACAGTAATCACTGCCAATGACATCCATATTACTAGAAACATTTTCATCAATGTGCCACTGCAAAGAAGTGTAGATACCTTTTTCCAAGTAGTTTTTAAGCCATAATTGCATCTCTGGGTATATAAAACCCAGTTCAACGAAAGCCTCTTTGTTGCTTCCCCTCAAACTTTATAACGGGACTCGAAGTGAAATCTTAATGAGGCAAAATGACTTATGTCTGTAGTCAAAATAAATAATTTGTTGGTAAAATGTTAAAATGACTCTGAATATTAAAGTAAACTACAACAAAGATAAAGAAAAACAATCAGTAAAAGAGAGCACAAGAACCCTACTTGAATATACAGCGAGGTCTGTTTCTAGTTAACTTTACAGTAGCAATGATTCCACAGAAAAGAGTTCCAACTCAAGAGTCACGTTTAGCTTCTCTCCATTCACATTTGGTTTGGGGCTATGGGGAATGGCGCAAGACACATAAGGGATAAAGTTTGGAAAATGCCAACATTAGAAATGCAAATGTTGAATTAAGGCATTGATTTTGCATGTCTTAACATTTGTAGGGGAGCAATAACCAAACATTGGCTTTAGCATTCATGCTCCATGAGGCTGTAATTAGATTACTATTAAAACAGAGGACTGGATCAAAGGGGACACTTAATCAATAAGGTTTAAGAAACGCTCAAAATATGCAGAGTAGGAAAGAAGACTGAACTGAAACCCCCTTGCAGACGAAGATCATTCAGTTAACACTTTTGTTTGCTCACACAAGAAATGAAGGCAGAATGTTTTTCTTCAAGAGAGTATTATGTTACAAGATAATAAAACACTGACATTTTACAAGTATAAGACATTTGATTTTGATATGACAAATTTAAAACCCTGTCCTTGGTAAAATATCTTCTGATTTGGTGATAACTTTTTTGCTATCCACCCATTGACAAGTGCAACAAGTTTAATACATTAAGGTCAGAAAAACCTTGTTGTACCAGAAACCATGACTGTCCTCAGAGAACGTAAAGTGCAGATATCAAGTATTCATCCCCCCTTTTCTAATATTTTACTGTTTAACATTCATTGACAGTGGACTGCTAACAGTGAGTAAGTCTATTGCAAGGTAAAAGCCGAAATGCTCGTCTTCATGATGCAAACGCTAAAAAAAACAAAACCAAACATTCTGATAGGTCTGTCAAAGTATCAGTTAGGATACAGATGCAAAAAAGTTCCAGAGCAACAATACCCCTTCATATGGTACAATCATGAAAACAACATGCTAATCAGCTTACAGCATGCTATGTTAGCACAACAACCAATGAAGGCTTCCTGGATGACTCTAGAAACTTTTTAAGAGCTTAGCTTGGAGACACTGTGCACAAAGCTAATAAACAGGTACAGAAAGAGTCAGTACTTAAAGAACAATTAAAAGATAATAAAGACAAAGATGGTTTTGTGTCCTGACCTTTTAAATCTTCTAATCTATGTCTAATGGAAGCTTATCAACAGACCAACAGAAATACAATTTACCAACTATAAAGTGTGGTGGTCCCAGCGTCATGGGGATGCTCTTCTGCAGTGGGCCTTCTATTGCTTGTGATGGTGGAGGGTAAGTTGAATGCAGCAAAACACAGAAAATTCCTGGAGGAAAAACCTGCTGTAGTCTGCAACTGTTACAGATTTCTTTTTCAGCACAATAACTGATGAACTTGTACATATTTCTTGGGGGTTCCTTTGATTCAATTTATATTATACATATCCATTTAATCATTTAATTTCCTTGTAAGCATATTGACAAATCAGCTATGACAGGATGTGTTAAAGCATTTCAGTATTCAGATTTATCACAAAATGTCAAATGAAGCATTTAAAAGAGGGGGAAGAATACTGATATCACCTAACTTTTTGCACTCATAATAATCAGTATGGACTCTTAAAATGATTAAGTTTAAGTGCTGGAAGGAGTTTGATCTTTTAGACCATTACACTGTGTGAGGGCTGTGGCTATGATAAACACCTGCCCTTCATGCAATTACTGTATTTATGGATGTCCTCCGTTTCTGCCTTCCCATTTCATACTGAGCAGGATGGAGGTAGAGATAGGGCCACTGAGGAGAAGGCCATTTAAAACCACAGGAACACAATGATAGTCATTTTGTTAGGGTTACAGAGCACTTCACGCTTCATCAGACACAGAGACATCCACTTAGACAGGACATTAGGAAGCACAGCTTTCATTTTCTCACTTTAAACACCAAGCCCGTTTGGCTTCCTCCATCTCACTCCAACCCCCAAAAAAAAGAAAAAAAAAAAAAGTTTAAGTACCCATTTACGAGGAGTCACTTGGCACGGAGAGCTTCAACTCTTTATCGATCCGTTTTTCTGCTGAATGACTGACCAAGAGAGTGGAGAGTTAGGGGAGTATTGAGAGACGAGCAGACAGAACTCCCTTTTCCCCATAGACAAAAAAAAAAAAAAAATCACTCTCTGTATCACTTTGCGTAGTTTGAGCATTTAGTGTTCGTTCTCTCCCTCTCATTGTGTGTGAGGATACTGTTTTCCTGACACACAGGTTGGTCTGTTTAGAACTGCGAATACAGAGAAAGGAGAGAAAGAGAGAAAGAGACAAGTACAAGTGGGTTGGATATCTGTCGACTGGGTGGTTTTTTTCAACATCAAGCAGGCATGGCACAGCACTCACTTCTCTCAGTTGTAATGAGGTCAGGGTAATAGTTCGTATTGACAAGTTAATCAGCTCAGAAATGCCTTTACAGTATCTCTAGAATATAACGTGGCAGTGTCTAAGTGGGATGCTCGTACTGCTCTTACCTTGACCAATACTCTCATCCTCACTTTCCCAAACCCAATATTTGAGCTTCAACTGAAACATCAATCAGATATGTCCATTAAACCAAGAAAAGCCATGTTCAGACCAAAGATCTGCAATGATATAAAATCACTGAGTGTAGCAGGGAAATGTTTGAGGGGTGCAAACTGACCCATATTTGCTGGACTCGAGCAAGCTGATTGTGTCACAAGCAAGCAAGCCTGTCAAACCAAAGTGGCTAATTTTAGAACATAAAGCACATGAACTGTTTCAACAACTTATAAGTTTATCGTTAAGTCAGACAAACAAGTTACAAACTTTCAGATGTTCTACATGGCAGCATTTTGGGCAGAGAAGGGGATGATCAACTTATCTAAACAGTGCTCCATGGATGAGTCCTAAAACCTGGAAAAAGGTTTGTCAAACTTCTGTTTCATTCAGTTTTTTTTATACAGCTGAAATAAGGTCTGTGGTAAACACTAGCTTAAAAGACTATCACAGTTCTATGTCATAAAATACATCATTAAATATGTCATTCAAGACTTTTGAAGCTTTTACATCTCTTAAAAAAGACAAATAGAAAAAAGACAAATGCTGACAAGTGGCTAGATGAGACTACAGAGCTTGTCATGGACATTAACTGTGATTATGAACACAGAAACTAATCTACTCGTTAGTCTTTAAACTTGTCCTATTTATACAAACTCTTTACTTTTTGACTTATCAAGATGTGCAAAGTATAGTGTACCTCGAAGACCAGTGGTGGTAACACTGAAGTCATGCAACAATGGTGTAATTCCATAGCTTTATACATCTAGCAATCACATTTATCCTTCAAAAATTATAATATTGGTGTTCACTTGTAAAAATCTTGTTAAACAAGATTTTTATACTCTAAACATCCTAAGGCTTTGTTCCCCACAGACTTTATTTTCTGCAATATTCCAAAGGCTGTTGGAAATATTCCATTGGCTTTTTGGCAACCAAAGAAAACCAGAGTGTTGCCAACTTCTTGACTGGTCTGTGAAAAATCCATCATTTCTGCATCACTCAATTTGTTTGAGGAATAGCTCTGTCTAAGATTTAAAATTTACATGTACTGCTAAACTGACAACTTCACTGCCTTTCCTCTGCTCTGCTCGCATTCACTGACACTCTGCTGCTCTCTCTCTCTTTAGCACTAGCTCACACACAGCCTATGCACAAAACCTTACAAACTGCAACCAGCTACATTAAAAAAAAAAAAAAACAACCTGATAAAGGCAGCAATAACAACAGAGGTAGTTGCTATTAACATGTGCTGCTATGAAACTGGCACCCATCTCATCTCTTGCAGTGGTTTAAACTGAGAGGTTTTCACAACATTGAACAGGGAAATGCAAAAAATTGCATTTCCCACCTTCTCATCTCATTGTGAATCTTTGGTCTGAACTGGGCATAAGAGACATCACAAGCACCCCATTTACATAGCACAGAACCACTACTGAGTTAAATGTACTTACACTGTAGGCATTTGTTAACAGCAGTTGTCATGGTCAGAATGCAATTGAGACACTTCACTAAAAATGACCTGAGAGATGAATCATGACAAGAAAGAGTATTTGAGGTCTGTTCAAATGCTAGGGGCCAGCATTGGACTGAACCGCCCTATCTATCTCTGCTCCCTCTTGACAAACGCACACCCAGGGCTCACACGGGGCACAGAGATAAGATACAGCAGGAGCTTCCTTCAGCAGAGCACTGTTGGGTTATTTTCCTCAGACACTGGCGTTTTTTAACAGCTGTCTGTCGGCAGCCATTTTAGATTCTATGAAATCGAATACATGGCCAGTCCTGATGAAAGGATGAGAATCCACATTAGCATTTTTATGACTCCAGACACGGCTTTCGTTAGCTTTAGTTGGCCAGTTTGATTCGAGACATGTGACTCTTAGGGCAGATGTTTACAGCCACTTGTAATGAAGATAGCATGAGGAGAAAGGATTGCCACATAGGCTGCGGTGATGATTAGCATTTTCACAAATACACCCAACATAGTTCTGTTTTGCTTTACTTTTCTATATTGTTCAAAGTTAAACTCTTCAGTGTGATACAAGCCTAAATGTAAAGATAGTTTAAACCTTCACCACAGATAACCTAAAACAAGACAAACATCAACTGATTTTTACCTTGTGTTTTAGTTTACAGAACAAATATACAATTATAAATTGTTTTTTTTTTTGCTATAAATGATACTAGGACCACTTTTAGGTAGGTTTGAATAAGGTTTGAATTTCTCTCCTAATTTTACCACCAATATTTGCATGGTGTCCTCTTTATCACAACTTGCACACTCTTTTATACTGGCAAACCTCAGGTCATGTTGAGTATGTATACTGTATAACACTTAGCTGATCACTTTAAGTCTATACCCTTAACCTGGCTCAAACCTGTTAATCATATTATGTCGAGGTCTGCCAGCATTAACAGAAATATGTGTCAATATCAGCACCTGTACTGAGCTGTACACTTATGGTGAAGACACAGACAGAAGCATGACTTACATGGTCACATTTGTGAAAATGGTTTCACCAGGGTTATTATCTGCAAAGTTCATCAGGTAATTTAAATTCCACTTTCTCCACATTTATCTCCATTACTGAAGTTTGGGTGAAATCAACTTTATTTTTTAATTGTCCAGAGATTTACATTACTTTGGAATCTTTGTCTTAAATATTATTGTAATTGTTTTTTTAGAAACAGCTGAGGCTTGCTGCTGAGGACTCAGTTCTGTGGAACACTGACACCAACAATCCTTGTTAGAAACAGATAAGAAGGAATCTCAAACAAAATATTTTCTCAGCCACAGTACACAACACTAATGAACATTAAAGGATGATTTTTTGAGAGTAAATTATGTTTGCTGAGGGGCACGGGGTAGGGGACGGCTACATTATGATACACAATCATCGAATAAAGAGCAAAGTAGCTGCACCAACCCCCAAGGGGGGAGAGCCTCTTTTACCTTAGGCATCGGCCCAGACTTGTGAGAGAGCGAATGACTGAGTTGATCACGCACACTGCAGTATGTATGGACTGAGTGGAGTGACAGACTTTTTTTGTTTTGTTTTGTTCCTCAGTCTCCCCCTCTGTCTCCATGATCCATTGTGTCTTAGGTTACTCGATCTGAGTCACAATCCTGAGTCAACCTGGTGGAATCAAATGTGGAGTCAAGACAGCAACATGTTTATAGTCACAGGCACATCACTCATCCTAAGAAAGCTAAGAACAGCGGTCTTCATAGCTACATGATTTTTTTTGTTTTAATCAGGCCAGAATCATCAGTCCTTCACTGCAATAAGTATTTTAGACCAAAAGGAAATGATGGACGTTTAAAAAGGAAGGTCTGCGTGAATGACTAAGCTAACTGAACACACAGACCAACTGATGTTAGTGTTATTTTAATCTTATTGTGCTGAGAGAAACTAATTTTGATGATTAAAAGACAGGCAACAGTGGAAACATTGAGCAGAACATTGATAATGGTTTATAAGGTGCAGCTTTCCAGTGGAGTGAGATTATTTGAAACAACTGCTCGCAGCTGAGGAAGGTCCGTGAGGTTTGACAGGTGACTCATGACAACTTTGTATCAAGCTTGGAAATAAAGCAGAACAAGAGCTGCGTCTAGTGATGACTTGACATTTTATTCAGATAGAGAAGACAGAAGGACAGGGAACAAACTACTAGTCTGCACTTAACAACAGCAACTGAGCACAGTTCAGTTAAAAAAGGTGAAATGACGGAAAAAGAATGTAAAGAAAGACCAGATGGAGGAATGGATAAGGCAACCAAATCTCTCTGATGTTGCATATTTAATCAAAATCGTTAAGGAGATATCATAAGTCTAAAAATAATCAAAGCATAACAATGAAAACATTATGTGATACAGCTAAATAACAAAAGAAATGTCTGTCAACTGAAGGGGAGTGTAAGCATTCTTTTGTGCATACAACAGTTGAGTCAGTAGTTGTGAACCAGTTTTTTTTCCTTGAATTTTTGATGTGTTTCAGATGTCAAGTCAGCACCTGCGGTGCAGACAGTGAATAAGGAGTTGACTTGCTGGTGCCATGACAAGCAAATTAGGCAGTTTGACTAAAACAGTGCTCATGTACATAAAGCCATTTACTACCTTCAAAAACAGTATCAAAGTGTTGGCTTAGGTAGCAGAGACATATTTTATATCCATGTGATATAAGTAAATTCATAACTACGACCTCTGATATTAAGATTTGGGTTGTAATGCTGTCCGAATTGCTGTCAGATGTTTAAGTGAATGTGACACAGATATGAATAACGGTTTTTACTGTAACATGTGCATATCCTGTTAAGGCAATTCCGTGCAGTTCAAGTGTATTTTAACAGTCAAAACATACTGACATTTTGTAGGCAAACTTCCTAATTTGTAGGTTTGTCGTAACAGTATTAGTGTGACTAGTGTACGGCAAGCTGCCATTAAAAAGCTGCCATGGTAACTTTTTTTGGTTCTCCTGAAGTGTGTTAGCAATGTCATCCCCTTGCCTTTGACTTCATCAGGGTGAAAGGCAACATGGCAAAAAAAAATTGTGAATAAAGCAAGATATACTGGAGAAGGGTTGTGCATTGCATTTCAATTTTGATTGACTTATAATGAAGCTCACACAAATCTGCATGGTGCTGTTTATATGCTCTTAAACTTAGAAAATGTGATAAGCACTATGTTGCATTTTCCTTATGCTCTTTGCACCTTTCTTTCTTAACAAAAGTGGGCAATTAACAGCAGTTTATACAAATGCTGTTTTAACGCAAAGTTGAGTTTAAAAAAGTATTGAATGCAAGGTTTCGGTACTTTAAGATTTTATGGGCTGCTGGTTTGAAAGAAAAAAAATAAATCGGAATTGGTATGTAAACTCCTTAACCAAAGGGAAAGTTTAGCCTGGATGAACAACATCAGAACTAAATCAGGAAACACGTCGATGAAGGAAAAGGTAAACAGATTGATAAAAAAAAAAAATTGGAGTTTATGCAGTTAATGAAATTATGGGAAAATTATCTGTAAGAGAAAATAGCAGGATAAAGAAAGGCAAAAAATGAAAAGCTAAAGCAAAACAGGTGCAGAAAGCAGGGGCTGTACTTACTGCAGGACACTTTGTATGGTGGTGGTGGTGGTGGTTGAGGTAGCGGCTGGCCCTGTCTGCTTGTTTTCTTGGGCTTGCGGCTCCAGCCATTTCCCCTTTTCTTCCTCCTCTTCCTAGTTGATGGCTCAGGCATAGGAGGGTAAATGCCTGACAGAACATACATGGAATTAATATAAGGATTGAGGATGATAAAATATGGTTATGGATGGGATTTCACTACGTGGGATTATCATTTTTCTGTTTAATATCTGTTGCTGTCTGTGATATTTTTATTGATTGTCTCATGTTTATGTTTCTGCTGATATCTGATCAAAACATCTTTTTTTCCCAATTTGAGGTTAAGCACAAGTGTTTGGTATGTAACTAGGCACCAAAATAACACTTTCTTCTATAACTAAGTCTTTTTCAGCTTAAACAAACTGCATGTCCATTACTGATAAAACACAGAGCAAGTGCCTATATATATATATACACACACACACACACATACATACATATATACATATATAGGAGTAAATATGTCAGATGCTGTAAGAAATGATAAACACTGACTTTAGATAGGCTTCCTCATGACTGACAAAAAGGTCTATGGACACACAGTGAGCTACACCATCAAAGAGGTAAATACTGTACTACAGTGCACTTACCGGTTCTAAATTGCTGTGCAAAAGATGGAAGAGGTATTTCTGTCTGGCTGCAGCTGTGTTGCATTCTAGAGGTGCCCATCAACTCTATGTTCTCCATTCCACGACTGCTTTCAGTTCTCTCCGGAGATACTAAAAAGTATAAAAGCTAGTTAGTGATTAGCATAAATCCTCTCTATTAAAACACTAATAAAGCAATGAATGACATTATTTAGTTGGACATCTCAGAGAGAAGCAACGGCCAAAGCAGTCAACATAATCTAGAATCTGTTAATGAAAATCCTGTAATTCATCTTCACCTGTCCTCCTTTTCTTGTGGGACACTAGAGGCAGGAGGTCATGACGAGTAAGGACTCTAAGTAGTTGCAGTAGTGGCTCTAGGTTGCCATCGCTGAGGTATCCTCGCCTTTCCAGCTCTAACAACAACTCAGGGCCACTGGTGGGCTTACATGAGGCCACTAAGGGAACCTGGGAGCTCCGAGGCTTTAATCGTTTCCAGGCCTCTAGCAGTTCAGGACTTGGAGAGACACCCAAGTCATCTGGATCACCCACACAGGGCTCAACTGTCCAGCCTGCAGGGTCAAGAGGGTGTGGTGCAGAACAGGTTTCATTCAGAAGGAATGATAACACCTCAATGTCAGTCTCTGTCAGCTGAGAACCAACTATTTCAAAAACCTCATGGAGAGACAACATCCCATAGTAGTTAAGACAATCTGTTTCATCCCAGTAAAGGGAGTCCCTATGTGGGTGCCCTGAATGATGCACTGCGGCCATGAGTCTTTCTATGGCCCCTCTCCAACTTCACACCTGAGTCAATACTGTTTGGATGAAAAACACAATAAACATCACATTTTATAAACATACAAGTTAGGAAATGACAGCACATGATTCTACTGTAGTGTACAGTTGTTAAGAGGCATCCAACCACATATATATTTATACACACACACACACACACAAATAATATTATACTGTACACCAGTGCAAAATGTGAGTAAATCCTTATTTATCCTTATTTAACATAGGTTTGACCTTCACATCATACAACTGAGTACTAAATTCTATGTAGAATATCTCGTTTTTTAAGAGAAAGGTTTCTTCAAAAGCATAAAAATAGCTCGACAAATGAATTTAAAAAGAAAAAAGTAAGCTACAACACCCGTAAACGTTCATTTAGCAGAAACCGACAGAAAGCCGTTTGTGTTTTGCATTTAAGTTGATTATACTATGGTGGATGCCAACGTTATCGATGCATTTCCGTGTGACGTGAGTTCTTTAGTCTACAATGTATAGCAAACTCAGCAGTCATACCTATTTTCGGTGTCAACTCGGCGTTGTCTTTTTTTCTTCTTCTCCTAAAGTGGCTGAAAAATGCGTTAAGTGTTCGGCGTTTTAAGAACCTTAAGAAATTAGGCGTTTCTCGGAGGTCCAAACAGCAACCGTAGGAGCAAACTATCCAAGTGGCACGTTACGTAACGTAAATCACGTTTCCCTGGGGAGAAAAAAACACAGGCGTAAACATCATACCTCAAACAGCTGTTTAACTATAAATACCCAAAGTCAAGTAAAAATGGTGCCCAATTTGATTGATATAGCATATACAACAAATATTCCGCTAACCGTTGACAGAAATTTGTCGTGGCAACAGATGTAATTATAAGCAGATATGTTTTGCTAGCTAAGAACGGTGTTAGCTAATGCTAGCTGTGCACGAGCCTTTATAAAGACGGTCACTCGATGACAGTTCTTCCAATGTGAAAACAAACGATGTTTAAGCAAATTCGGAGCGATATTTAGAAATTTGAATGTACTGTTACCTGACAACTTACGTCCTTAGTTATGGCGCTGGGTAGGTGATCTCGCAACTCCTACAGAGCCCTGCAAGTGACAGCAAAACAATAACGTAGAAAAACTGACCAATCACAGCCCTCAATGTGCGAGATGACATCAGTCACGTTTTACGTTTTAAGACAGCCGATCCTAGGTCAGCTGTTTTGATTCTATTGTCTCAGCTGTATAACAGAAATGTCAGTTTTCCTCACATACACATTGCTTTCCTCTCTACCATAACTGATTTTTTTATAGCGACAAGAAGCATTTCTTGAAACATACAGAGACTACTGAGGGATTAGTTGTTAAAATAAAGCAGAAATACCAGGCAAAGTCTTGTGAGATTGAAAAATATTTTTAAAAAATACACATAAAGGCACGTTATTTACAGTGACTGCGTGCCACTGTAAAATAAAGTTGACAAACAACCTTCAGAAGCAGATATTTTTCATAACATTCCAACAGAGAATGTGAAGTTGCCTATAGGTGGCGATGTTTTGTTCCTAGACAGCAGGAAGTTCAGTAACATCCTCATCACATCCGTGAAACCGCACAGCATCAAAGATCTTAAGTAAAGCTACTGCCAACAAAGTTCTGCTGTAAGTATTGCCAATTAAAACTGATGCAGATTATTTGGGAGTTGAA
The DNA here is from genome assembly GCA_029814665.1 of Acanthurus lineatus. Taxonomy (NCBI): domain Eukaryota; kingdom Metazoa; phylum Chordata; class Actinopteri; order Acanthuriformes; family Acanthuridae; genus Acanthurus; species Acanthurus lineatus. The sequence goes on from JAPZDV010000025.1 coordinate 8,891,747, forward strand.
TCCGACCTGGTCTTTTTCAGTTCGTTTAAAACATTCATACACCGGCGGCATATAGCTGTATGCCTGTCTGAACCTGTTGTTTACAGAGACGTTAGCAGAGAAGCTAACGTTAGCTGTGACAATGTTTTGAACAACAGACAAAGTTGTTCTCGCAACCTGTCGTTTTTATTTATTCGTATATATGTGAATAATTTACTAACGCTGTCTAAGGTACCTGGTAATTAAGTATTTTATCACCGCACTCTGGCAATAGTCTCAAAAATGTCTTGTTTGTTTAACTATGTGGCACTGACCAAGCCCTTCGATGAATAAAATTTTCCATTACCTAAATACTGCACTGGAGCTAAGCTTAAGTGTTCTCAGACTGCGTTAATGTAGAGTGTATAGGCATTTACTTGTTATGAACCAAATAAAACCAGTTCTCTACTGGTTTTGCATAAAACTTTTCCTATGAAATATTCCTCTGTTTTAGTTGTGCCAGAAAAATCTTTAAAATAAAAACGTAATGTTGTTATGAAATCTATAAGACAACCAATTTATCACATTTGTGAAGCTACATTCCTCAAATGTTTGGCATTTTGTGTTTAATACATACTTTAAATCAGTTTTTTTCATACTAGTGTGCCGCGGCACACTACGGCACACCGGTTGAAAAACACTGCTTTTAATGATGAGTGTTGTAGTTGGTGTATTGGAATTACCAGCTTGTAAAAAATTAACTGATCAACTTAATAGTAGTGCTACTGTTATTTGAATTTTTTTAAACCACTATCAGTGTCAGTAGTGTAATAATAAAACTGCTACTGTTGAATAATTTACTTTGCTGGGTACAACATAGAACTTTTGTTGACACCCAATACTTGTCAGTACTACAACTATCTAGTAACTTTACTGTTTGCCAGTTGAAAGCATCTACCACATACCTAACTAACTGTGTGGACAAAAAAACAAAACAAAACAAAATAAACAAAAAACTAGAAATGGCAATAGTGTTAGCATAAAAAGTTGTGTGGAAAGGATTTTGGTTTTATGTCTGTGCTATTTTCTATTGCCTTTTAGTATACAATCTATAGATGCCATCCGGAGCTCCAAAAGGCGAGAACTGTCAGGTGGACATGGACAGCAAGGCTGGAGATCTGTTTGCAGCTGAGGATGCTCATCCAACTGGCACAGGTGGAGCTGGAATCATGGCAAAGTAAGCCTATATGTTTTTATTTTTGGTGTGATGTGCACCAAATTAGTCACAAAACAGAGGTGATATTGTCGTTATCAAGAGGGCTTGATTATGGGGCGACACATAGCTCAGTTGGTAGAGTAGGTGTCCCATGTACAGAGGCTATGTGTCCTTGCTGCAGCCCCAGGTTTAATTCCACTGCGTGGCTCTTTGCTGTGTGTCGTTCCACCTCTTTCTTACCCATTTTCTGTCTCATCTTCATCCGTCCTATCCAAAAATAAAGGCAAAAAGTCCCAAAAATACTTGAAAAAAAGAGGGCTTGGTTATATTGAATATTTGTTGCTCAAATTTCCTCAATTCTACTCTGCAGTATACAAACTATCTAATGCCATTGGTACAGATTTGCCTCATATCATACACAATAATATCTTTTAAGTTTTAACATTCCAAAAATGACAGTGCAATAACAGATATTCCGACTATTTAATGTCATAGTATCGGGCACAAAAGTAACAAGCTTGGCTCCACATTGAAGGAGTCAGTTCAAAGAGAGGAGAGCTACTACATAAGTAATGAAGTTGTTTGGTTACAAAAAATCAGATGTACAACAAAGAATAAAAGGAAGCGAGGAAATGCATCAACAGTGTAACAACAGAGGGTGTAATAAAATAAACTCAGCTAAACTAAAACACTTGGTTGAGATAGAGGAGGGCAAAACCCAGTAACAAGAGCTCAACAGTTGTTGTGATATTTAAAGCCAGAAGACAAACTACAGTTAACATAGCGTCACCAAATCTTCCGTAAGTTGTACCACTTATTTTGTCACAATAACAAAACTGATATTATTTCAAAATATCCAGAAAAATCGTGCCATGTTTTCGGGCCATATCACCCACATCTAATCAGTCTGCAATGCAGACATATGATATTAAACAGTCCTTCTTCCAACTGATATGTAAGGTCTTTTCATAGATACTTACAATCTAAAACTAACATATTAACAGATCAAGTAGTCTCTGTAAACTTGTTTGCAACTTTAATTAATATCTTAAAACTTACTTTTGTCTTTGTCCTGTTTCCTAGGCTCTGGCTCCCCAAAGGCATCTCAGCCAGTTCAGCTAAAGAATGGTTTGACAGGCGTCGGATGTCCATCCGTCCTTGGGCCGGCTTTGTTGACCAACGCAAGTTTTCAAAACCCCGCAACTTTGGAGAGATGTGTCAGAGGGTTGTGAAAAATGTGGAAATTTACAACAGCAACTACACCTTCATCTTCCTGGGTCTCATCCTCTATTGCATGTAAGGCCAACAAAGAGGAAATTACTTGTGCTGTTTGTCAGTGGGATCATTGAGTATTTCTGCTGCCCACCTCTTACTCACACAATCTGCACGTAATTCACATGAGGAACTTTCGTGGAGGAGTTTGGCCACTGGAAAAGAGAAACAGAACTAAATATACCTTGATTTAAGCTTTAAACTATGCTATAAACTACATCTAAAAACTTTAGTTTTAATTAAAACCAAACTGGACTGTTAATGTTTTTTTCTCCACAGTATCAGTTCTCCCATGCTACTGATTGCCTTGGCTGTGTTTGTTGGTGCCTTCTACATAATACACCTCAAGTCCCTGGAGTCCAAACTGGTTGTCCTTGGTGAGTAAAGCTGCGAGTAAAGCTATGGTGAACCCTTAATCACTACGCTCTCGGAAATAAATAATATGCAGTGTGGCCCTCTGTGTTAGCATGTGTCTAAGATAAATTAAGCCTACTGGTACTAATTCAGACATTTCAAATAGCATTTGTTTTGAGAATATGTACTTAATTGTGTGATATGTTAAGAGGAAACCATATGTAATTTAGCAATGTGTAAATTAAATTTCATGCTACCTTTCTGTGGATGGTGACAGGTAAAGAAACAATTTAATTTATTCAAGAACAGGTTAAATGCACATCAGAGTCTTATATATAAAAATCAAAAACAAAGCTCTGTGTATTTATTTACAGTCGACTAAAGCAGACCTGCAAGAGGCAGCACAAAACTGTCCTAATCATTGGAATTTTGGTGTTATTTAAAATCTTCACCTTTCTCACTAACCAGGCAAGGAGCTGACTGTCCCTCACCAGATGAGTTTGGCTGGAGCTGTTTCTCTTCCTGTGTTCTGGTTGGCCGGAGCTGGAGCAGCAGTCTTTTGGGTTCTAGGTAAGTCAAACCATTGGTTGTTCTTGCCATCGGTTATTACTTTACATGCATAATAAAGAAAGACAGAATATTTTTAGAAGAGCCTGTCAGATCACTGAACTTTTTCATACTTTGTATTTATTAAAATAATTCTGATGCGTTAAACAAAATTCCTTGTGTAAGAGTTTTGCTTAAATGACTTTTATGTAAATGTAAATTCATATAGGCATTCTCTTCCTCAGAAAATAAACCTTCATCCTTATCATTTTTCCTTTACTCTCATTTTCTATTTGTCATGATTCCTCTCAGGAGCGACTCTGTTTGTGATTGGCTCCCATGCTGCATTCCGTGAGCTGGAAAGCTCCGACATAGAAGAGCTCCTTATGGAGCCTGTGTGAAGAGCAGGCTGAGCTCTCAGCAGGGGCTGGTTGACGATCAGTCATCAGTTTAACCCTGTGATAACACTATCCCAGAGGGATTGAGGAAAATCTGCTTCCAGATCTGCTCTTTGCTATATGTGCATCCTGTATTTCCTATATCTTACCTATGTCAATGTCTTGCCTTTAAAGTAATTGTTGTTACAAACTGTATTGCCTTCTTCGGTCACATTTATACCTATTGCTTGCCAGATGCACAAATTATTAACCAGACAATGAGTATTTAAGCACATTATCATACAGACTATATGCCTTTTTCTCTACATAATGTAAACCTTGGATGCCTCTGGTTTGTGTCAAATAGCCTCTGGCTCCCTGCAACATTGCTTATGCAGTACAGTGACATTCTGTATGTTTGAAACTATTAATCTCTATCTGTGTTGTACTTTTTGCTGTAAATACCTTCAGAAACAATTTCTGTATCAAAATATGTGACAAAATTGCTGATGTCTAATGTAAAGATTAAGAATACAGTGAATGCAATGTTTGCTATTTTATGTAATAGCAAAACACATGATTTGTTTTCCCAAAGGAAAAGTGCCATTTAAAGCTTTAAAAACTGTTTCTCTAATAATGATCATGCACATTTTTTTTTTTCAGGAGAACACAAAAAATGATTTGGTATTTCAGATAAGGTACGTCACGTAGATACACTAATGAGAATAAATCTTGAAAGGTCAGTACATTGTAATGATAATTTTTACTTTTCGGACTGTTTAAACATTCTTATCGACTTTACTGACAACATTCAGATTTGAAGATCATTCTGTAAACCTGATGTATTTCATTGTTGAAATTCATTATTCATTTGTTTACATTTTGATGTAATTTGGGTGTTTTTGTATTTATATAACAGTCGGGAAGTGCAATAAAATCCTGGTGTAAAGATAACTTGTTATGGGTTTCGTGTTAACTTCTTTTAGCATCTTACCCCAAGTGAATTCAGGTACTTTGTTCTGTTCAGTTAAAATTACAGTTGGATCCTGTTTGTGCATCCGAGGCAGGATTTGTATTGAACTCAGAGGTCCTTTGGCACTAGTCTGAACATTTCCTCATGATTCTGGTCTGCTCTGAATACACAGCGGAATAGGACAGTTCTGACCATTATGGCTCCTCTTCTCTATCTCTAGCGCACCGTTCACTGCAGCACTCGCCAACCCCCTCTTGTCCCCCTCTGGTCCCCCTCTTGTCCCCCTTTTTTTCGTGTGACCCCTATGACCTGTGCTCTGTGACAGCACAGCTAGAGGACCCCATGCTCAGGTTACCATGGCGATGACCTTGGAGGGCCCCAGTCAGACACACACGCGTCCACAGACACACTCGCTTGCACACTGCGGCAAAGGCGAGCGATCGATATTCTATTATACAGAGGGTGGTGAGGAGGAGGAGGGGGGCGAGGAGAGTTGCACTGCAGTGAGCTCACTGCAGAGACACAGGGGAAATTAGAGAGAGGGAGAGAGTGTGAGTGTGTTTGTCAGAGAGAGTGACAGAAAGTGGGTGTGCATGGGTGTTTGTTTGTGTGTGTGTGTGTATGCATGAGAGAGAGAGAGAGACACTGCATTTGTCATTGGACAGTCGTGCCAGAAAGTTTTTGTGTGTCATTCAAAGGGACATGTCCTAAATTCACACAGGATGTGGCAAAGTGACCTCTCAGACCTCCATATTCTTATCTTTCACATTGCAGAGCTGTATAAAGTGTAGAATTTACTTGATTTGTGAAGTACGTGTGCAATATGAGGTTCATTTAAAATAGATGACCCTTGTGGCACAAAGAAGGAGCACAATTACAGTCTGTTCCCCCAAGATAAAAGATATACTGCCTTGCCTTATTTGTGGAAATGTAACCTTTTGGAAATGACTTTATCAATCATGAAAGTTTCTATTCTTTGCTTAGAATAAAATCCCAAGTTGATTTTTTATGAAATATGAGCACATTGTTTCTGTTGTGTGACTTTTGCTGACTGATTCTGACTCTGGAGCTCATCAATTTTGATCTCAGATGAGGCTGACATTTGCTCAGTGGGTTGGTGCATTTGCCTGGGCTGCTGCCAATTGTTCCTCCTATGGCAGCTTGACATTATGCAGTTTGCAGGTTGAATTGCATGAAAAACTTACAACACTAGGTGGCATCCCATCCTCATGTTTCTGTTTCCTCGGTCGCGCTTTGCTGTACACCACTTTTGACTGAAATCGACAAATTAGCATCACAAAAACCAGCATTTTACTGTGCATCAATTCAGAAGTGTGATGAAATTATGTCAGAAAAGTTAAACTTATATTTGAATAAATAATATACTTTTCACTGAATTAAGACTGTGCTATATAATTGCACACTGTATTTAGTTTTGTGTTTTGAATATGGCTTTTTATATGGCAATTTTAAAACACTTTGTTACTGTGCTTTGAAAGATCTTATATATATATATAATATTATACTTTATTTCTTTGAATGATGAGTAAGCCTGTTATAAAGGTCATTGCAGTAAACATACGTTTAGGTTCCAGGTCAGGTGAGAAGCTAATTCATATTCACAGAATTTGTTTGATGTCTATTGTAATAATTACCATTAAAAATTCTTTGGTTTTTTTAAACTAATATGCAGCCCTGATTATTATTGCATTTTATCTGACAAATTCAAAAAAGACCAGAAAATAAAATAAATAAATAAATAAAAAGTTTACAAGCCAAGAAAACTTTTCTATTCTACAGTGTATTTTGAAACAGAGTAAAGACAGAGACAGAAAGACACACAGACAGGTCTAGGTTGTATTAAATGTTCTAGATGTTTTATTGGTGTTGGTTTCATTTATTTGACACACATGTTCTACTAGTTGTGTATTTTTTTTTCCCTTGAATTTCAACTCTTGCAGCCATCTGAGATGGACCCAGCCTGAGACCGCTGGCCCTTCACTGGTCTCCAACACATACATGCACACAGACCCGGATTGAGCCGAGCTATACCAGGACCAGGACCATAGCTGGACCCAGTCTGGTACTAGACCGCAGGCATGTGGCCTCATCATCACCACATCACACTGCACCACATCATACCGGCACACCTGCAGTAACAGGAACCTGAAAGCCTTGGTTGGTGTCTCGTGTCTTTTGGTAAAAACACAACCAAAACCCTGCTCTGCTGTTACAGTTTAAGAGTAGCCTCCTGAAAAACCAGCAAAAACAACTGAAACCAAACAAAAATCAAAAAGAGAGACACATAATCTCTTGCTTTTTCCTATGTCACCAGTATTGTTGATGTTCTTCTCCATGAATGTCTCTCTTGAGCTGTTTTTCAACATGTGTTTTTTTTTTTTATTGTTTCATTTAAATTCAGTATAGAATTATATAGATTTCCTAGAGCACACAGAAAGATTGAGTTGTATTTACCAACTTGTGGGGTGGGGGTGTACTGTAATAGTTATTAACAAGGACAATGGTTCACACAGTGCACACAAACAGAGACAAACGGGGCAGGAGGGAGGGGAGGGGAGGGGTGTGAGAGACAGAGGGAGAGAGAGGGGGGACAGGACGCCATGGGGTGTGCTTTGTTAGGCCTAAATGAGGAAAAGCAGCTCTCACACACCCCCCCTCTCATCTTAGAAAATAAAAAAAAAACAAGTAAAATCATTGAAACCCCCCCTTACCCCACATATTAAAAAACAACAACACTGTGGCCGTCAAGAACGGAATAGAAGGGAAAATGGACGCAGCGAGAACGACGGGGAAATGACCACTCCGCTGGTCCTCCACCGACAGGAGACGGAGGCAAGAGGTGGCAATCGAAGTGGTGACGGCGGTGGGATCTCACTGTGTGATCTTTATAACTGTGTGTGATTGGAGGACAAGCAAAGGGTTGGCTCGGAGGGAAGAGAGAGAGAGGAACAGAGGTATAGAGAAAGACGAGGGGGGAGAGAGCAGGGGGAGAAACGGGGAAAGGGAAGGAGCTGGATGGCCCTTTTTTGCAGAGCATAGACACTCCCTTTGTATCCTTAGCTCATTCGAATCTACATACACAATATGCAGCTGCCGTTTGGTAGATATATTGGTTTATGTACACAGCAGTGAGAGAACACATGCAAAGAGTATCATAGGAGATGGGGGGAGAGGGGGGCGGGTCAATGTAGAAAGTTGTAAAGGTGCTTTTGCTGTTTTTAATCTTTGGGGCAGTTGTGATGAAAATTGCTTCAAAGCGGTTTTTGTCTTTAAGGGGGTGGGGCTTCTGGAGATGTGTCTTGCCAGGGATGGAGTGACAGGGGGGAGAAATAAGTGGAAGATGTTGGGGGTTTGAGCAAAGATGCTCCATCGATCAATAGTATGTCTCCTTTTCCACCCAACCTGGAGTGCAAATGAGAGAGAGAGAAACAGAAAAGATCAAAATTAATTTAACAGCGATTTCCAAGTCTTATTTCATAAGGACTCTTCATTGAATTTCTTAGGTGAAATGAGTAGTTCAACATTTCATAAAATTTGATGATTCATTTTCTTGCAGAGAGTTAGATTGGAGCACCAATATCACTGTCAGTCTGTACGGTAAAAATGAGGCCACTACCTGCAGACAGTTTTTGAACTACAAAAACGTTATGTAGTGATTTTATGGGGGAATGTGCTTGAAAACTTCATGGTAATCTTGCCGTGAGTTTGCCAGATAACCAAGTATCATAACCAATAATCAAGGAAATTCCTGCACAAAGCTACAGGTGAGCACATTAACCCCTGTGTATGCACTGTTGTTGCTCTCTTCCTTCAAAAAACCTTCTGTTTAAGGAGTAAAGAGGGAAAAAACACTAACCTCCAGGGTTCCGGCGAAGGAGAAGTTTTCGAACCTCATCATAAACAAAGATGAGAAAACTATAGGGGAATGCACAAAACCACCAGGTAGGCCTGTTGACAAAGTAAAGAGAAGCACAAGGATTAATAATAATAATCAGGCAAACAGTTAACATGATACATCTTAATATCAGTATATGTTTGGCTGTGATAAACGAGATAATAGCACTCACTTTAGAGGATACATCCTGAGTGCCACATCCATGCCTGGGCAGTAGGACAGGAAGGCAGCCAGGGCTGTCTCTTCAAACAGGCCGAAGATCAAGATCTTGTTCCTGAGTTGAGAAACACGACAGATATGATGTTAATGATGCAGAAATAAAGATACATCACCAAATTCTAAATCAAACTATACTCATGATTATTTGCAAAATCTTAAATTGAAGAGATACATGCTAAGTATATTAGTAACAGAGAGCATTTGTGTGACTCACTTCATGCCCTGCTGGAATACAGAGTTACGTCTGGTCTTGCAGATGATGACATCAGCCCACTGCACAACTACAATACTGACAAAGAAGGCTGTGTGGCATGTGAACTCCACGATCTTCCTCTGCTCGTATGTCTGAGGCAAGGAGACAACAGACACATGGTCAGATAAAGTGACAAAACTTAAAAAAACAAACGTACAAATTAACACCAAAACTGCAAACTCACCCATTGCTGCCCATAGCTGTCTTCCAGATCGTTGACAGAGCGATCATCCCAATTGAGCCTGATGCCTACTAGGAGACCGGGCAAGAAACCATTTTCAGCCAAGATGACAAAGTAGGAGAAGAAACCTCCCAAAGCCTGGATCATACCTGAGGAAAAAAACATAAAGAGACTAAGTTTTCTTACTTCTTTAATCTTGTTTCTCAAAAACATTGCGGACAAGTTTTTTTTTCTGTGATCAACAAAGAAGAATAAAGCTGATTTCAACACAAAATTCCTTTCAGACAACCAAGCTCAAACTTCAATCCAGACTAAAGACAATTCAAAGCCTGGATCAGCGGAAACAATCTTCATTTCACCTACCAATTTGTCCATAAGCAATGCTGATAAGCCTCTCATTCACCAGCTTGTCCCTGAATGGGTTCCTGGGCTGACGCTTCATGATGTCGCTCTCAGCTGCCTCATAAGCCAGTGAGATAGCTGGCACCTGAGGGAGGAGGAAGAAATGTGAACTTTTAGCATAAAACGGCGCATCATATCAACCTGAGCTTCATCCAGTGATGCTGGTGTATCATGAGTATAAACAAAAAGCTGTATTTGTTGTTAAAGACAGCAAGTGTTTGATGAGCTCTCACCATGTCAGTTCCCAGGTCAATACAGAGGATGGTGATGGTTCCCAGTGGCAGAGGAATGTTGACAATGATGAACAACAGGAAGGGGGTGATCTCTGGGATGTTGCTGGTCAGTGTGTAGGCAATTGACTTCTTCAGGTTATCAAAGATCAAACGGCCTGAGGGGAGAAAAACAGACAGGTGTAAACTCTGCATCTCACTGGATAAACTCTCTTTTCCTGTTCTTCCCTTTGGTTCCTCTCACCTTCTTCCACTCCTGTGACGATAGAGGCAAAGTTGTCATCCAGCAGGATCATGTCAGCGGCCTGTTTGGACACATCTGAGCCAGAGATCCCCATGGCAACACCAATGTCGGCCTTTTTCAGCGCAGGTGAGTCATTCACACCATCACCTGTCACAGCTACAATGGCACCCTGAGAAAGAAGATGGAGTTATGAGCAACAAGGCCAAACAGCCATATTTCAAGATTCATTTAATTTTTTAATTCCTTTTTATTTAGATGTTTAAAGGAATAAACAAATTTAATTTTAAATAAAATTAAACTAAGGTCTTTTTTGTGTATCAAACACAAAGCCACCATCTTGCAGTCAAAGGGGAATTCTCATTTAACAGTTAACCAGCGCCATCTACTGTTGTAACAGTATAATTATACTTAAAAGACCAGTTACTGAATAATTGCTAATGTCTTCTATGTTTCCTCTTCTTGGACTGCACATTTGAGCTCTACTTATTCTGGTTGTATCAAACATTTACTGTCCAATGAGGTATGAACAATCCCATAATGCACTAACCAGTCTCTGGCAGCCCTCTACGATGATAAGCTTCTGCTGTGGGGAAGTCCTGGCAAAGACAATCTCTGTGTGATTCCTCAGGATGTCGTCCATCTGTTCCTGACTTAGATCTTTTAGGTCTGTACCGTGGATCACACAGGCCTTGGCATCCCTGAATACAGATATTAAATGTTGATGAGGACCATTTTTTGAATGACTCTCCTCTTTTTTTATGAGTGTTTTTCTGTAAACACTCTTTACCTGGGGTTCACTTGGCTGACAGGTATGTTGAGACGAGCTGCAATATCCTCCACTGTCTCGTTGCCCTCTGAGATGATGCCCACACCCTTGGCAATGGCCTTGGCAGTGATTGGGTGATCGCCAGTGACCATGATGACCTAATAACAAAGACAACAAGAAATGATATGTCATCATATGACAAAAAGGTACCTTATTATTAAAAGCTGTGAGGGAAAAAAAAAGATCACATTTGGGCCGGTTGAAGAAACTCACCTTGATACCGGCAGATCGGCATTTGCCAACAGCATCGGGCACAGCAGCACGGGGAGGATCGATCATGGACATGAGGCCAACAAAGCAAAGGTTGTCTGTCTGGAAGTTGACATCGTCTGTGTCAAAGGCAAAGCCCTTGGGGTACTGGTCCTCTGGTAGCAGCATGTGGCAGAAACCTGCAGGGAAAAGAAATGTGTGAATCTCTGAGTATCAACTCATATCCCCATCTCCGCTTCACCTCTGACATAACTTTCAACGCTTAGTCTTCAGAAAACTAATTTAGAAAACTCTGTGGTCTTGTTTTGTTTTACTGTTTTAAATCGAGCAGTGCTATCTCCAGTTCTATGAATGCGTACCCAGGACTCTTTCTCCCAGTCCTCCCAGCTCCATGTAGGCATTCTGGAAAGCTTCCTTCATCTCCTCATCCATAGGCTGCTCCTTGCCCTGCAGCATGATGGTGGAGCAACGGTCCAGGATCCTCTCGGGGGCTCCCTTCATCACCAGCAGGTAACGGTTGTCATTTGGATCCTCAGTCTCGTGCACTGAGAGCTGGAGGGGGAAAAAAGGTAAAACATTACTTTAATATAAAGACTGAAGTGTTCAGGGTGAGAATATATGAATACAGCTGTAAACCAACCTGTTACATACCTGATATTTGTTGGTGGAGTTAAAGGGGATCTCAGCCACCTTCTTGTTCTTGTCCCTCATCAGCCTGACTGAGCCACAGGACAGCTCGATACACTTCAGCAGGGCCGACTCTGAGGCATCGCCGGCCACGTCACGCTTCAGGATGGGCAGTGAGTCTTGTCCTGCTTTAAACTGGGCGCGGTTACACAGACCAGCAATGCGAGCCAGAGACAGCCATGTCACTGAGCTCTTGTCAAAAGAGGCGCCTGCAGAAGGAACACGGGAGTGGGTATTACTGAGCTGCTTGATTTTTAGTTATCATTTACAGTTGTTTCTGTTTCTTTAGCGGTTGCCTGCATGCCCTCTTTTCACTTACCAGACTGGTCCTCAGTGGTGTCAGCCTCATGGATCTGGTTGTCAAACCACATGTGGGCCACAGTCATCCTGTTCTGGGTCAGGGTGCCAGTCTTGTCAGAGCAGATGGTGGAGGTGGAGCCCAGGGTTTCCACAGCCTCCAAGTTCTTCACCAGGCAGTTTTTCTTAGCCATACGTTTGGCAGTCAGGGTCAGACATACCTGCACACAAATACATTTGTCATTTTATACAATGTAAACTGTTATTGTGTTTGGGTCAAGTATAAATCTCAAAGGCAGACTTTCTCTGTTTCTTGATGCTAAATTAAGTGAGCTAATTGTACAATTAAACAAAAACAAACAAATAAATCTTTAAATCTTATCATCTTTTAGAATGATAAGAGAGTACAATAAAATACTACCAAAGCTACCAAATACCTATGAAACATATTGATTAGACAAGGTGAGAATTGTGAAAAGAAATATTAAGAAAAATAAATAAAATCAAGAAAATATTATGTGTACAAAATAAATTTAGAGCAACAACAGTTTGAAAAAACAAAGATAGCATCGGATACCAAATAATGCTAATTTAGAAGCAAGTGAAAGGGGCCACAGCAGTGTTTAATTATGTGTCCACTTACAGTGACTGTGGCCAGCAGCCCTTCAGGCACGTTAGCCACAATGATGCCAATGAGGAAGATGACGGCCTCCAGCCAGGAATAACCCAGGATGATGGCCAGGATAAAAAATGTGACGCCCAGGAAGACGGCCACACCTGTGATGATATGGATGAAGTGCTCGATTTCTTTGGCGATGGGGGTTTTGCCGGTCTCCAGGCCAGAGGTCAGAGTAGCAATGCGTCCCATGACTGTGCGGTCTCCAGTGCAGATAACAATGCCACGCGCAGTGCCTGGTTTGGGAAAAACACCACAGCATAATGTTGTGTATTATTATGGAAACATCATTCCTGTCTTGATTAGTCCTATAATAATTTTTCCCTCAGTTAAATCACAGCTGTATACCTTCCACACAGTTGGTGGAGAAGAAAGCAATGTTTCGGGTTTCCAAGGGGTTGTCATGGGTACAGTCAGGTGACCTGCTCTGAGGTTCTGATTCGCCTGTTAGTGAGGAGTTATCAACCTAACGGGAAACAGAAAAAGAAAATCATGTAGTTGCACACAACTAGAAGCCAGATTTTAAATGTGTGTATATGTGTGTGTGTGTGTGTGTGTGTGTGTGTACCTTGCAGCCATGAGCAGAAACCACCCTGATGTCAGCAGGGATCCTGTCTCCTCCCTTCACTTCAATCAGATCTCCAGCCACCACTTCCTCAGCGTTGATCTGTACCTTCTCACCCTCACGGATCACCAATGCTTGCTGTAGGGAAATATTAAAGATTCTAAATAAAATACTCACACATGCTGGGCACTTTGCATAGAAATACACTCCAAGAGTATGGGGAGCTACAGCAGCAAGAAAAGATCTTTTCATGTGAAAAAATCTTTTCTTACTTCATCTGCTTTCCATTATTAATACCCATTAAGTCACATTAAATGGCTAGGGTTTAACATTTAGTGGCATCTAGTGGCAAGATAGCAGATTACAACCAACTAAATATGTACAACTAAAAATGATAAATTATTAAAAAAAAACTATCCCTGGAGAGGCCCAGTCATTGTAAATACTAATTATAACAGGGTTGCTTCCTCTGTAGATGTAAAAGGGTCAGTCTGAATCAACAAACACATATTCACTATCAAGGCCAAATGGTCAGTGTCCCTTTTCCAGAGGGACTTAATAAAATCTTTCACATTTTTTGGTTTCATATGAGCAAACACATATTTACCTGAGGCACCATGTTCTTGAAAGACTCCATGATTTTGGAGCTCTTGGCCTCTTGAAAGTATGAGAAGCAACCGGTAATGATGACGACAGCTGTAAGCACAATACCTAGGTACAACTGGAAAGAAAGCAAGACAGAGACAAAGAGACTAAGTCAAACATATGTGATTGTGGGCTGTGGGAAGGCACTGAGTACAGTGTGTGTAATCCTAAAACTGATTCGCCGAGGTGTTGTTTATGTCTGTACTTTGGAGTCAGAAGTGTGAATGATGTGTTGATGAGGTGTAAATGGGCCAGATGAGCGTGTGTATGCGTAGGTACTTGTGTGTGTGTGTGTGTGTGTGTGTATTGCTCACATTGTCTCCTGCAGGCTCGTCCTCAGTGGCTGCCTGGATGGCATAGGCCAGGAAGCAGAGGATGGCGCCGATCCACAGCAGGATGGAGAATCCACCGAACAGCTGGCGGCAGAACTTGACCCACTCTGGGGTGGTGGGAGGCGGGGTGAGGGCATTGGGGCCGTCCCTGATTAGAAACTCTGCTGCCTTGGCATTGGTCAGGCCCTGGAGGAAACACAGAGGAAGTAGGATGTGGATTTAGCAGAGAAAGGCAAGTCTGAACTGATGCAAATAAAAGCAAATACACATATTTGCTTAGCATTCTCATATTTCTTTAGATTGACGTTAGAGTCTAGAGACCTGTTGGGCCGGATTGTCAAAACTGTGGTAACTCAATAGAAGTATCCTTATGCCATCTAGTGGCCATATGGCAGATCAGTCTCAAATCATTACATTTTATACTGGGAAAATTTAGGTTATAAACTTACCTGGACAATGTCAGTCTGGTATTTCCTGCATACTTCCTCTACCGACATCTTATGTTCCGTCTAAAAAAGAAAAAGATACAGAAATAATAAGTACTCTTTCAGAAGGTCATTGTGCTTTTTAGTTGACATTTTTTGCATGCAAGAATAATTTGTAGAATGCAGACCAAATCAAAACAATATTTTTCTCCATGCATGCAGTTCACCTGAGAGGTAATGTATCAGGGCACCCAGATATGGCGACCCAGGTTTCTGTTTCTTGTGCTCGGATGTGGGATCAAAGTGACGACCTCCAGATAACAAGTCACCCCTCTCAGCAGCACAGATACATTTTTTTTTTCACGTGCTTGAGAGAGATATCTCTTCTCCCCAACAGTGTTGCTGTTAATTTAGCTTTATTTGGTAAAAGCTTCAGGAGGAAGTTCTTTAAAACTCAAGAATGTTTTATTTACATCATAATTTGCTTTGATGGTATGACAAATCTTCAGAAAAACTAAGGGAGTTGTGTCAAATTCATCTTTTTTTTTTTTTTTTACTGACAAGAATCAAAAAGTGAATTGGTCTCTAATGTATTCAGAGTAAAGAGAAGGTTTTACTTACAATGGGCACTTCCTTCTTCAGGTCATCCATGTCCTTGGGTGCCCCCTTCTTTTTCTTGGGGGATCGGTCATCTTTGTCCTGTGTGGTGGCAACGCGGTAACTGTCTGACCGGCCATACTACAGACACATACACATGTTTTATACATGCCTTAAGACTAAATAAGGAAGATAGAAGCCTGTGCGCCTTTGCATCTAATCTGAGCTGTTTTCGGGGCTTCCACATGAACACTACATAAACTTCAAAACTACAGATTGGCTCTTAAAATGCGTCAGTGCCTTAATTGTTTAGAGAGCTGTCTTGAATGGCATTTTAACTAGACAGTCACTAACTGCGACAAATAAAAAGCCAGCGGGCTTTTATTGATTGACCCTTGAGGGTCCCCTCTGTCACTATACAATAAATGGGGTTGTAGCCTTGTGAAGTGGCCTTGTGAAGTAGCCTGTATTTCTCAGAAAGTAATAAATAATAAATATTATTGTCAGCCGATAAGAAACATATTCAATGATAAAGATTGACAGAGAGAACATTGAGCATCAGAATTACCAAAGACTTGAAAGTTAAATGCATCACCCACGAAGGTCTGTATTGTCCAAACAAAAACATCTGCATTGTGAGTACATACACTGTCCCCATGTATTAAAGCATGAGCCTGCTGTCTGCTCAGCCGGATCTATTTGATCTCCATTGATCAAATGACTCTCGATCTGATGTCACACGACCTCCTGATGGACACATCACAGCATTATCATGTGAGAGTGGTTTAACCTGTATGTTGAAACTAATCACCTCCTGGTCTTTTTCATTCATTTAGCAGCAGCAAGCACTCAGTGCAGGAGAGAGAGAGACCAGGCAACCAGACTTAATATTCATCAAAGGCCTTTAAAATGAGACTCTTATATGTTCTAATCTACACAATTAGACCAGATGCATCAGAGACACTTTGATGTTGAGATTACCATAACATTAAATCACAAGTACGTGCATGCAAGCAGAAACAGACACATCAAATGTCTGCTTTACTGCACTGCCTGTCTGATGTTCAAGAGAACTGCCTTTCTATAATGTCCCTCTCATAAACTGGCTTATGTTGTTAAACTAGACACGAGTGAACTCATAATTAGCCAGATTTTCTCTAGCGCTGCACATTCTAGTACTTCTAGGTCTATAACTGTAACTCTAGCTGGATGCCCGGATGGAGAGCAGCCCAACTGTGGTGCCGCATCAATACAAATGTCCCTCATGAAAGGTCAGAGGTGACATGGAGATGCAAGAATCCCTCCCAGGAGGTGTGACTGGCTCCCAGTGGACAGGCCCTTCACTGACACAACCCCGTCATCACGGGAATGTCCTTGGTGGCAGATCAATATAATCAGATACACACTGATGGCTCGAAGCAGGGGTTTGCAAGCTGACAGAGTAGCAGAGTCCAGCTGATATGGCAGCCACATCATTTGCCCTGAATAGGAAAGAACCATCAATACCTATTAACTAATAATCAATGACAACAATCCGTGATTTAAGAGATTATGTTTAAGGGACATGGGTCAAAAGATCTGGAGATGAGGTTAAAGGTTAAGATTGCATTTCTGGCAGAGTGTGTCTTTATAGGAAATCAAAAACAAACCCTGTGCTGAAACTCAATGAAAGAAAGCAAGCACCCTCTAGTGGTACAACCAGGTAGTGACTTATTCAGGAACGCAACATGCCCAGTTAACTGTAAATGTTATTAATGCAGCTTTCAACTATGTTTACTTAAAATTAAATCTTAAAACTTACAAATCTGATTTCGACTGATGATTATTTATTTATCACTCTTATTGTGTTAATATTTTGTGAAAGCATCATAAGTCATCCCTTCAATTTCGTCCTATTGTCCATATTAATTAGCCCCAGTAAAACATTAATAAAATAAAAAATAAATGATGAATTTATTTAGAAGCAAACCATCTCTAATTGACAACAATCTCATTAAGTTTTCTTGCGCCCATGAAGCAATACCAGCATACACCCCTCATTCCGTCCCGCTTGGGCACGATTGAGCCCTTCGAGGAATGAATTTTGATACTATCATCTGTAGCCACTACACCTGTTTACCTGTGGAATGTCTGGACAGGTGCTTCTGAGCATTTTACAACTTTCCCAGTCTCTATGCTTCTGTTCTGACTTGTTTTAGGCTGCTGGCATCATGTAAGAGTATATTAACATAAAAACAGTGAAGTTAAAGAGGTACAACATTTAACATGTTGTCAATGTACTCTGTTCCATTAAGTAAACGTCAAAAAGGATTAGCAAATTATTTGGTTCTGTTTTATTTATGTTTACATGCTTCCTGCTGCCAACACCAGTATGGAAGCAAGAATGGAAATCTAAAGTCCTTACATACCCCGATTGAACAAACTTTGCACACCTGGACCACACTAAAACACACATACATGCACATACCTGCAGTGCGACAAAATATGACTACCACAGATCAGCTTGCCCCTGTACCTCCCACTTGAGCTGTAATTGTGCTGCTGTTGTGTAAAACTCTTGTGAAATCATGTCTGTACATACAGAAATAATATGTGGTCGTAGAATCCTGTGTTTCTGGTTTACCTTTATTAAAAAAAAAGGCTTCGTGAGACAACATGAGTAGATGAAAACTCTCACTGACTTCATTAATTGTGGAGTGGCGGCTGCTCAACGCCTGTTCCTGAGTTCAAAGCAAACAATGAAACCATTCGATCAAGCATGACAGGAAAAGAGTAGCGTGTCAGTGATAGAGAGATGTTTGACCTCACTGTGAATACACACACAAACCCACACACACAAACACACACACACACAAACATACATATGTACGTACACAGAGTACTGCAACAAAAGGGCAGATGAGCAAATCTCTTGCTGCAGCAAGACCAGGCAGGCCTGGTGAGGCAGAGGCTGCATAAAGCAGAGTGATGCAGTGGAAAAGTACTGCTGCTCTGCCCCTCTGAGACAGACCCAGGATGTGTGTGCCATTGAGAAAGAGGGTGTGTGTGATGATGTATTGGCATACTCATCTATGAATTATGTGTGCCTATATTTTCATTAGCTGAATGAGTCTCTATTTAGAGATCAGAGGGTTTGAATGAGATGGTAGTAGATTTACTTTCTAATCAGGTGTGAAACAGACACCGTGACCTCAGAAATGACAGACTGGCAGGTGTGTAAGTGCGTATTTGTTGGTCTTATATTGTTGCTGTGGCTAGTTTCTACACAGACAATGAGGAACACTGCTCCCCTGAGCATATGCCCACTGAATTTGATTAAATAAATATGGACACACACACATACACACACGCAAACAGGTTCTTCTCTCTCTATCACTCACACACACACACACACATACACATATGCCCACACAATAGAAGTGGTTGGTAGGCAGGTGGAGAGGAGTGCCAAACAAAGCGATGCGTGGTGAAAAGCAGAGACGTGGAGAGACGGGCGTTAAGGGGGTGGATGACAGACAGGATTGGGCACATGGAAAGAGAGACAGCAGTGGGAGGTGAGAAGCAGGGACAGATAAAGAGCGAGAGAGGCAGGTGGAGAGAGAGACTGGGAGTGAGTGAGTTAGTGAAAGAGAGAGAGAAGAGCTGTTGTCACCCCTCTCTCAGGCTCCTAATTAGATATTGACCAGCAGTCTTTGTCTGCTGGCTCTGTGTCAGTGTTTGGCCTGCAGTGACCCCACTCTAATAGATTGCACAACCTCACTTATGGTGTGTGCGTATCACTTTTAGAATGCATTCTCATATGCTTACAGATAATGTTCTCACTCTGGGCGTTTGTTTGTGTCCTGATATGTACAGAGATATAGATTTGTGGATGTGAATGAGTAGTTATCAGCATGACTCAAAGAGAAAAGAACACTTGCTGATTTAGCTTTGTTCTGCGTCAACAATGGATTGATAATATAAAGTGCATACCTATTTCCCCTCAATACACACCCTGTTACCTGATAAGTTGGATCTCCATAGCACCTATTGTATGTTGCAAACATTTCTGCAAAAGCATGAAACACATATAAATTTTTAGACTATCTTTTCTGGGGTTTTATTTTATAATAATATTTTGTTTTTCAATGTCATTTTTATTTGTATGTAAAGCACACTGTACAAAAAGAACTGAATAAATAAAGGGATTATTATAATTATTTAAATCGGTTGTTTTTGTAATTAGTTGTTACCCATCATCTGGTGTGTTTTCAAGTCTGTGTCTGAGGCCTCAGTTTTGACTGGTAAATTATTTAGCAGGATGAACCCTATACTGTGTACATATACAATCTTAGTATCGTTTCATTTGCAGAAAACATCAAGATGAACCCGCGTGTCTGCGTGGGTGTCCAGCTGTCTCACACAACTCTGGGTAATGTAATGAGCCCCCACTGCTCTGAGGAAGGAAACAGAGACTCGTGGCTGGAATTACAGCCGCTCGCTCTCCCACAAGCACACAGACGGACAGACTGATAGACAGGCATCAGGAAATGGAAACATTGGATGTTCCTCTATGGATTACGTAGTGCAAATTACTCCCATCCAGTTGCGTATTGGCTTATGAAACTACTTAAAATGTCAATAATTCAATAATGCTGATGCTTCACCTGGTTGAGTAGTTGATTTGATCCTGAATTATTCTGCAGGCATGCTCTGGCTTACCAACTCAACTCTGCATTTTGTCCTCTTATGAACAACTCTGATGAGCTCTGTGTGTGTGTGTGTGTGTGTGTGAGTTTGGAGGGCAAGTAACCATGGTGACTGGGACGGCCATTGGCATGGTGATGAGGCTCAGCAGCAGCTTAGTGCTCCTAGGATCCCCTGATGTGATCTGGGACAAGTAATAATTGATGCATCTGTAACTGGACACTGTATTCACTGCTGTGTAGCACAGACAGACAACTGATTGAAGGAATTAGCTTGCGTTTGTTTGTGCTTGTGTCTGTGTGTGTCTGTATGAGCAGAGGTGAGTCACTGTGCTGACTACAGTCCGTGTGAGCTGCGTCTACACGCATTGCGGCAGAGAAAATGAGGGAGTGAATGAGATAGACGGACAGAGAGAGAGAAAGAGAGACCTCTGGATTTTGAAAAAATATGATAAAACACAACTTAAAATGCAGCATAAGAAAGCCCTGAGATGAAAAGAGCCGCCACTCCATGTTTTTTCTGGTGTACTTTCTGACTTACATGAGCACAAAACAAATTTTGACTTTTTATGTACCATAAAACTACTAATTTGTAATTCATGTTGGCAGATTTTTGTCTCTAATCTAAAACTTTTCTTCAAAGTGTGAGATCAATTGATACAACCCAGATCGACTGTCCACATTGTGTACCTTCTCTGTGTGCAATGTGTTGAGGCATGCCCACTGAGGTGGGGTTTGACTGTTTTATTATGGGTTTTTTTTGCACGCATGGCGATTGCAACAGGAGGAACTCCAATACCTGTACACACATGCAAAAAACAAGACCTCTGTTGCCAAGCAATATTGTTCCTCTGTATGAGAAACTCATATGAGGAAGCTGTTTGTAGGTGGAAGAAATGAGGCAGTGAGTTCCACCTCTGGGTCTTATTTTGTTCATTGAGCAACCACAGTGTCTGTCACAGCAACTTCCTCTTTATTTAGAGCAGCCACACACATGAATCACATCAGGTTCTCTGCAGTACCCATAAGAGAGCCACATCATGGCCTTGTTGCATGTTTTCCACTGCAGAATGTGGGGCAGGACAGCAAGAATGCATATATTTATATGACATAAGTTTTCTGTGTCTCGCGCAGGGGGATTTCTCTTGTGCTTTGGGCTCAGTTTATTAAAACTGGATCATCTTTATTAACTAATAAATAATTACCTCACTTATAAATCCTCTTAAAAACATTAAAAACACCTTTATATGAATGAAAAAAGGTGTTAAAAGGTAGGTAACAACCTTAGAGGAAACACTTGTTTGCTTCCTATCAAAATATGTGCTCATTTGTTATTTAATTCCTGCATGCGTAGACATGCTACTGTGCCTCTGGTGTTTGTATTTATGTCTTTGCATGTGTGTGTGTGTGACCTTGAAAGGTCATTGGACCATCTGCTGTTTCTTGCAGCAGGATGGCAGTGCTCTGGGCCACAGTAGGGGGTCTCAGGCCGGAGACCAAGGGACATGGCTGTTGGGATTAGCAAGTCTGATTACTACACTGTGCTTCTTGTCTTCCTTCGTCCACTCCTTTCACATCCATTCTCTCTCTCTCTCTCTCTCTGCAGGATCAGGTTCATACATGCAATCTGTGCATTCCTCATTATGTCCTTGTGCCAAATGATTGGATGAATGGCTTCCAACAGTACTGAGTAAATAGAAGAATAAGATGTTTATTTTTAAGTGATGATTAGAATTTAAATGCCTTGTGAAAGAGACTTTTGAGATATTAGTTTAAGATTATTATTATTATTATTAGTTTAAGTACATATCAGCCTTGAGAGTGATGTGAAGTTTTCCTGTCTTTCTGTTTAATTAATAAAGTGTACAGACATGAACAGAAGGAGACTCCAGATATCAGACCAAAAAAAAAGGGAGGGGAAAAGATGGTGCAATACTTTTGTTAAAGAAACAGACCGAGACTACAACATTTTTTCCTACTGTGTCGTTGTTGAAATTAAAAAATTACATGTACACGTACCCGTCATTGATTGATCGGTTTGAATAGTAAATCTAAACAGATTAATGCACAATAAAAAGATTATTTAAGCTTAGAGGAGAAATTCTTAATCTCTAAACTAAATAAACACTGAGACAGGGAGAGATTAACTAACATTAGCTCTTAAATAATCTGTGTTGTGCACTCTCTAAAAACTGCAAACAAAGCAAGAAACATTATTAAATGCAACCCAGAATAAAAAAAATCTGAATTTCATTTGTGTCCCCCTCCTGCCCCCCTCCACTTTGTTCCCTCTTGTCCATCTGTCCATCCTGTCATTATTATCATCTGTTAATCCCACAGAGACAATGGTGTAACTGTGAAGCTTTACAACGTACTTTGTGAGTGCTGAGGGACATACTTGCACTGCAGTGTGAGTGTCTTGATGCGCATGTGTGTGTGTGTGTGGGTATGTATTTTGTGTGTGTGTGTGTGTGTGTGTGTGTGTGTGTGTGAATGCTGCCTGGTCTAGATTAGCATTGTAAATCTTGGCTCATTGGCGCTTGTACCAATCATGGAGTCTCGCCATGGTATGAGAGGGGGCACCTTAGGACTCCTCAGCAGACAGCTGGGCAAACAGAGATGTGCAGATGTGCATGCACAGCACAGACAACCATACACACAGCTGCTGACTGCCCGACTCAACCAATTAAACCAAATACCTGTTTACATATCAGATTTTCAAGTATGTGTGTCCCTTTGCAATTCAAAAGAAGGATTTTTTTTCCTTTGGTATGTCAGAATAAATAAAGAATGACTCACCTATTCAGGAAAATAATTACTTAATATCTTAAAACTACTTAACGTCTGCTGTAACTGTCACTGTAATGATAACTTAATGCAGCAACATGTTGGACGATAATCTGCTTTTGATTTTAATAAGCCTTTGTGGCTGCCCAGTGTTACACTTTGTGCTTTGGTGTATTCACCCGAGGATGCACATACACACATTCACTGTCGCACACACTTCACAAACATACACACATCTCCGGGGCAACAGCTTGAATTAGTCATGTCGTTGTAGTCAGGCAACCTAACCCATCTGAACCCCTCTCATTATGGGAGACCGTCGAGATGTTAATGCTAGAAACTGTTCGCCATATCAATCACTGTGTCTACTGTAATTATTGCCTTTAAGTAATGTATGAAGGAGAAAGCACTGACATTTACATTTTATTAGCATTACACAAGCTGCTACTGTGCTCACAGCTCAGGCTTTGGCCTGTTAGCATCATCCTAGCAAGGAGGCTAACTTCAGGTTTTTTGCTGAGGTACTAGGGAAATCTGGAGTCTGTCCTTCAGCAGCACTCCCACCAAGGACATTGTCCTCATTACAGTGGAAACAAATTGATCAGAAACCCTCAAGAGTCTTGAAAGGGACAATTGAGAAGCATTTCAAAGGGTCACCATATTGACCTTAATTGACCCCTAGGCTTACAGGGCAAGAAGATCCCAGCTGGCTGTGTGGTCAGAGAGCTCATGTGGTTGGTCGGATTCTGAATGGACATGCTTTTCTATTAGTTCCTCCAAAGCGAGGGACAGATCTGTTATAGCACTGTGCAGCCTATCAGCATCAGGCAGCAGGTGCAGTGGGGAGGGATGTGCAGCACTCTGCACCAAACTGAGGGCTGGGCCTCTGCAGAGGCCACACACATCCAACTCCTGAGCCACCTTCACCGACTTCCTCTCTATCACTGCACAGGTCTGGCTAGTGCCAACGTAAAAGGACACACTGTTCTAGACACCTTTGCATCACAGCAAAGGTTAATATTAAGTCAAATCTAAGTCTTAAAGGGATTACTTTTTATATTGACACTAACAGGAGCTTCTCTTCAGCCATACTGCATTCAAAAGAATGAACCACACCCCTCGTCACCAGCCTGTATGACCTTCTTATAAAGCCTCGGTGTTAACACTGCATCTCCAACTCTTTTTAATCTCCTAACGCTCCTGGGGCTAAAGTCCACCTATACCACACCTCTCCACCACCACTCTCACCCTTCACTCATTCCTCTAAGATCATCCACCCAACCACATCCCTGGTTTCCTTATCCCATCTGTCTCCATGCCCCCTGATAACCAATCCCACGAGGCACAGCAAGAGGAAACAGGAGCCATGGTAATGTGAGCCTTGAGTCATTATCCTGTAACAGGATATACAGCCCTCCCCCTCTACACACCTCATCCATCACCTCAAATCCTTCTCTCCTTCTCTTTGTACACCTGCAGAGCAGTCACTTCTTACCAGCCATTCCTTTCTCTCTCTCTCTCTTTCTCTCTCTCTCTCTCTCTCTCTCTCCCTTTTTCTCTGTCTATCTGTCCCTCTTGCTCTCTCAGCAGTGGCACCCTCCCTCCATCAGAGTCACGTGTCTGAAGGTGAAAACCAGCAGTCGATCCATGTGTGCAGCCCTTCATTAACATCTCACTTTACATTTCACATATAGTCTCCTGGGTATCAGTCACAATAGCTGCATCAATGCAGAGGACAGAACAATGAGCAAACACCAGAGAGTGAGTGAGCGAAAAGACCTCCAAGATTTTTTTTAGAGATGCTCTGCCAAATTTAGAGTGTCTATCTCTGTGCTAGACAAAATGTGCCAGTTGTCTCTCTAGTATTCCTGACACATGCCCAAGCTTTACAGCATCACTGCTGCTTCTTAACCCAGTCCTTTCTGCGTGGCTCTGCGTGCCAGCCTATCACAGTTCTTTACCGGGAATTTCCACACCAGAGGCCCCGCCCCCGATTTGACGCAGGAGTCACGTCGCAAGCGATGCCCCCTGCGGCCTTGGGAAAGGACAGCTGGCAGTGCCATCGCACAGTGCGCCAGTGAAAAATTTTCCGATGAAACACAGAATGAGAGAGAGGAAGAGATGGAAATGTAGTTGGTTGCGACTCATGATTTCAAAGAACTCAGTATACTGATCCATCCGTCCCCCAACCCCGCATCAATCCATCCATCCCTTTTCCCTTTCAGGGTGACCTCAGCGCGCACTGGATGAAACGCAAGGGAACACCCTTCACAGATCGCCATGGACGCGCAAATTGTGCGTTATGATGCCAATCTCTGCAGAGCAATGGCATCTTCCGAAATGACACACCACTTCCACTCACACTGCTTTTCCAAACTTCCACACCGCGGCAGTACATGCGTAAGCACTTTTTGCACTCCCATCCCTTTTGACGCAGTGCCCACTAATGCTGCCGGCTCGGCTTTCACATCATGAATAATCACCCGGACACGGACCGGAGGCTCTCTTTCTCCCCGAATCCCTCATCATTAACGTCTCTCTTACTGCGGCTTTCACTGCATCTACAGCAGCGGGTGTCTCTCAGCACCGCATGCTGCCTCGTCTGCGGCGTCACGCCACCGCATTCAGCAGACAGGTCGGAGATTAAAAATTACAACTCCTTCCGCAGGATGGTGATGGAGCAGAAATTGCGCAACAGCTCACATCAGCAGTCGCATCTGCACCATGACATTTTCAGGCAGCGCTGCGTTTTTTCTCTGATTGATTTGCATCGCTAATAAGTTTAACCAGTTAACCGGAAACGGATCATATGCTCTCTGAAGTCATATTGACAAATTTAAGTCTAATGAGCACATTATCTGGCTCTCGATGCAGGCCGGCTGGACGCATCGTTTCTTTAATCTGTAGTGTGTGTGAATGTGTTCACTGCTGGCGATTATCGAGCCCCTGTTATGTCACAAATTAAAGGGGAAATAAGCTGGTGAGGCGCTTATTCCCGGTAACCGCATTATGACGCATGGGTCATCAAGGGTGCCGAGGATGAGACTCCTCTGCTGCTAGCGTCCACTCTAAGAACGCAGAGGGCTCAGCATCTCTCCGGTTCACCGCCAGATGCTTCTCCCGTGTCTGACCAGACCGGAGAGAGAGGGCAGTGCCAGCGAGGGGGCTTAGAGCAGGAGAGGACATGAGGGGGAGGATGGGGGGCAATGAGGGCATGAGGGAGGTCACGCAGCACAAGGCCATGATTATGTACTCAGGCACCTTCAAATAAATGTAAAAAGAAAATAATTAATTAAAGTAATTTTAAACCTCATGTTCATGATGGGTGAGCAGAATATTAAAACAAGTGTAGGCAACCCCCCCCCTCCCCTCCAACCCCCCTCCCACACCAGAGCTCCCGGTTAAACCGATTAGGCCTACCATGGCAGGCAAGGTTACAGTCAGTAAGGCCTATCAGAGACCTGAATATTTATGACACGCTGGCTACCTCTAAACCACACAGACATATTCTACTTGCAGAATGTAACTTTAGCATCAGTTTTTTTTATTCACATTCAATCTCGTGATCTAATTAAAATGACCGTGACAAGACAACGCAAAGGACATGAACAAATCGTATGGTATTCAAGTCAAAAAAATAAAAAGGCTAAAGTCAAATCAAAGTGAGCCGTTGAATGTCGCTGCTTTCTGTGGCTGCATTAGACAGAAGCTCCTGGCTACATCAATTTGTCGCAGTCTAGGAGACCAGGGTAAAACACGGTTCCGCATTAGAGTCAATGTCACTCAGACAAACGGCATTTCCAGAAAGAGGAAAAAAAATGACATCATGGCTCAGTTTGAAGCTCTTTCTCGTCAGGAAGAGAATATCAGGCTAGCGCTCACTTCTCAGGCCACTTCAGGTGGGCTACAACGCAGTAAAAAAAAGTTGGAATCGTCAAGTCTTACCCCCATGTTGGCGCAGTCACTCTTCTCCTCTCAGGTGATGCACGGCTTGAGAGGTGTCAGCCCCTCACGTTGAATTATATCAAAATGTCTTGCCTTAA
This sequence comes from Acanthurus lineatus, assembly GCA_029814665.1. NCBI lineage: Eukaryota > Metazoa > Chordata > Actinopteri > Acanthuriformes > Acanthuridae > Acanthurus > Acanthurus lineatus. Next base: position 8,918,663 of record JAPZDV010000025.1, read on the forward strand.
AAATATAAAAGAGAATATGCTCAGTTTTTTTTTTCAGGAGTGTTTAAATGAAAAATGATCAGGAAAAAGACGTCAGAGATGTTATGAATTTGCCTGACAAAAGCGTTTTCTTGGGCTTAAATAAACTGTCTCTCAAACCTTCAAAAAGATTAGGCTACAATCTTTCCCCCTCGTGAGACGTCTTTCAAATGAAATGTTGCGGTCTCAAGCGGAGCATCACGCAGGGATGCGCTTCCTTCCTTTGCTCTCTGATACTTGCGGTGAAAGACCGGCGATACTAACGAGCCGCACTGCTACCTTTTTAAGCGCTTGATCTCCCTCCGCGGCTCTACCGGCTGCCGCAGTACTCCGCTGCTGTAGCCGCACCACTCCGCCAGTGAAAGAAGCGCCGCCTCGAGCAAATGAGTGAACCGAGGGGGGGTGGGGATTACACCCGCCCACCGCTCCCGCAGCTGTCCAATCATAATACGGAGCGTCTCATCGCTGATGGGATCGCCGACCAATTGGTTTCATTTCTGTCTTTAAGCGGGCCAATAGAGGGCCAATTCTGCCCCTCCCGCTTTACTGCAGAATTCCGGGGCTTGTAGCCAGCTACATCGCGAGTCTCTAGGCTGAAATTTTGTATAAATGGACGCACAAGGTTAGATTCTAGTTGTCGTGGTTGTGTTTGTTCATCATGTAATGTATCTCTGTAACATAAAATAGTGGATTTGTGTGAATTATTGCATGTGATAAGCACCCGTGGATGTCTCATCGGTCGTGTTTTGTCCTGTCATGAGCATGTTGTACACCTCCATATGTCACTTCAGTGGTGGGCCTGGGTGCAGCAGACAGAGGAGACAGTGTCTGTGTGTATGTATGTGTGCGTGTGTGTGTGAGAAAGAAATGCAGATAAAAAAAAAAAAACAGGAGAGAGTCAGACAATACCTGCCCATAAGGGGCATAGTCAAAGAGCATCCTGACTGCCAGTGTAACAGCAGGTGAGCAGTTTTGACAGTGCACAGTCAGCAGTTTAAGCTGATGTGAAGAGACTTAAACACAGTGGCAAATGTGCAATACTGACTTGAGAGTAGTTTTAATAGAAATAAGGTAAATAATCAAACCTACTTCATTCCAACATGATTGGAGTCAAAGGATCTGTATCTTTGCATCTTATTTATTATGACAGTTGGAATTCATAAGGTCTGTAACTGACATGACACGGTGCAATGAAAGCTGCAGCAAGTTTTCACTTTCATCCAACTGTTTTTTTTTTTGAAACACCAGACAGTCAGAAAGAGAGGGAGACAAAAATGACAGACCAGAGACGGAGAGGGAGACACACAGAGGCCAAGGACAGTGTGAATAAAGAGAACAAATTATGATGACAGGACATAAAATGAGTTGATAGGCAGCTTGTGTAATTTTCTGTAACATTTCTGAAGATATTCAAAGACAGAGAGCATGAAAAAGACACAGACAGAGGACATGCGAGAGCGAGAGGAGGCTGGCCCATATGCAGCAGCGAGTTGCCGTTGCAGTTGCAGGCCTTTTGGTCACGTTTTTTACCTCTGTGCTCTTTAACTGAAGGGATGATGCAGCAGTGAGAGCACACACGCAGAGTCACTGAGTTTGCTCCGCTTACTGACACACATGCATGCATGCAAAGCCATGCTTGATTTGCAAGGCAAAGCTGAGAGTCACGCCTGCTGTCCCTGCAGCAGATTGCTGCCATGCCTCGCTGCCTTTCTTGCTGCAGGCCCAGACGATGACCACGCAGCACCATGAAACCCCAGAGCATCAGAACAGGGTTAGCTCAGGGTTAGAGGACAGTCAGCTAAAGCTGTCTTCAAACATACAGCTAAAGTGCAGTTGGTTTTATTTTTTGAGCTACATGGAATATTGAAAATGACTAACAAACTGCACGAATTTTATTTAGCGATGAGCAATCATGTTTGTAGTTATTTGGTGTTTATGTAACCTTCTTGAACTACCAGATGGGTGGAGTAAAGTTTCAAGTACACAGTCTGTTCCCAGAGCGGCACATCCCGCCAACACAGCTCTTACAGGATGTGAAAGCAAATGATAACACTTTTACTTGCGTTTTGGTTTGACCGAGGTCTGGTTTCAAAGGAACAGTTTGTACAGCTTTCAATGGCAGGCATATGAATTCAGATGAATTTTGGATTCAACCACTCTCTGTTCTGTTTGCAGGAAGCTGGCACCATGTTGTATTTTCACTGCTTAAAAAGTAACACAAACAAGCACACAAAATGTAGATAGTATATCGATACATTACACTTATGTATTTTTATTCCAAATGGTAATTTTCACTGAGAAGATCTTGCTCTAAAAGCCTCAGACTAAAAATGAAAAATCTTCCTAAATTGAAAGCAAATGGCATTACAACAATACGATGAGCTCTTGGTAATTTCATTTCCAAATTCATTGTAAGATTTTATTAATTAAAAATAGTCAGTATTATGACCTTAAGAGAGCTTTTTTTTAATATGATAGTCAGTTTTAAGGCCTCAGCATAAATAAACACACTATTAACTGTCTTTCATGATTGTAGAGCAACTATTATTTTGTCAACCTTAACGCCTAGAGCCAGTTGTCAATTTGAAGGGAGATGCCATCCCCCTTGTTAAGAAAATGCATTCCTCTTTTTAATTTGCCATTCATCCCCTCTACCCCCTAGCAGCAGAGAGAATGCAGGGACAGGGGGGTTGTTGAAAGTTCATGACTGCAATCATGGCTCTGAAATATCAGCAGCCAAACTGTGCTGTGTATTGATAAATCCATGGTGCTGGCCATGAAGCTGAGGTAGCAGATGGACTTGTAACTGCGCCTTTTTTTTTTAATCCCGACCCTCTGTCAGTTTTGTCTTGAATCTGTATTACTCTCTAAATAATGTACAAATAAGTATAAATTATCAACTCTATTTTGTAGCCTATATACAGTATAGCACTGTCGTCAAGTGGCAACATGTAGCCATGGATGCACGAGAGGATCATATAGACACACTGCTGCCTGTAGTAATCCTTTAGTGTTTCTATGATAATTTAATAGAAACTGTGCTGCTGAATACATTAATAGACAACGTAACCTTTACAGATAATAAAGCTCATAATATAACTTCAACAAAGGGTTAAAGTAAGGGCCATCCCTCCTTATTATTTAAAAATGTATAAATCCCCAATGTTCTGCCTATAGTATGACTGACAGCTGATTAAAATGTATGAAATTGTTTGCATTAGGGGGGTGTGAAAACATGTCTAGAATACAGGAAATGTACAGTAAGGATTAATAGAAACAGTTTGATCTTGAAGCCCACAGTGCAGCCCATGAGGGTGACTTTGTCACTGTGGTGGTGCTAATAAAGTTCTTTTCAATCTCATTTCAACCAAAATGGCTGCCGGTAGTATCCTTTCATAACCTCTGTCATACCTTCATGTTTTTTACTCCTTCTTGCCCCACACCATCCAACACCTCACCACCTTGCAGTACAAGAGAGAAGGGGAGGGAAAAATCCCCCAATTCTCGGTCTCCACAGCAACAGCAGTCAGATGACCTTGTCTCTGACTTGTTCTGCTGAGTCAGAAATGGAGGAATGGGTGAGGAGGGGGTGCAGTGAGGAAAGCATATCAGGGAGAAAGAAAAAGAGAGAGAGATGATACAGAGAGAGATGGTACTTTTTGTAATTCTGAGAGGTTCTGGCTGTGTGGATGCTGCTCGTGTAGGCAGTGCTGTGTTATATTAATTAACATGGAGCTGATTTGTGTGTCTTGAGGAGTAGCCATCCATACAGGACTCAGCCAAGAGAGACAGAGGACCCTGTGTATGTGTGATAGTATGCATAGTGAGTGAGTCAGTGATCTGGCAGAGTGTGATGTTGAGGTGTAGTGTATGAGTCAGAGCTGCAGATGAATATTGTATATCATGAGGTTTTAATGTCATGGGCCATGTGTTTATGCGTGAGAAAGACTAAAATAGAGAGTGCAGCAAGTGTTTGTGTATCTAAATATATATATACTACATGGCCAAAAGTATATGGACAACTGCACATAAAATTCATATGTGATTTTTGGATGACTCTGAAAAGGCTTTCATGTGATATTTGAGTCTGAACGCAGGGATTTGGTCTCATCCAGCGGCAAAAGCACAATGTGAGGCTCACAGCTGGCAGTCTAGTTTATTCCAAATGTGTCTGATAGATTAAAGGTGGGGGTCTGAGCAGGAAGGCTAAGTTTTCCATACCGAATTCATACAAAACCATCTCTTCATAGACGTTGCTTTGTGCAGGAGGGCAGTGCCATATTGAAAAAAAGAGAAACTGTTGCTGTAATGTTGGAATCACTTTATGCTAAAGCATTAAGATTTCCCTTTAGCTAAACAGCCCCAGACTGAAAGTACATAATGCAAAGTTTATTAACACGGCAGTCCACATACTTATGATCATATTAGTCATAGACGAACAAAATTAGGGTTTGAACGGGGGTGTACAGAGTCATTGGTATTAGTGTGCGTGCAAGCATGTGAATGTGTGTGTGTATGAAGGTGATCCTAGCTAATCCGGATTTATAAATGTCTGACATAATCTGTGTTCCACTCACAGTGTCCAGAACAGAGAGAAGGGAGGAAAGAGGGAGAGACAAAGAGAAAAGGGGAAGAGGTGAAGAGAGGGAGAAGCAAGGTGGTAAATTATACT
>JAPZDV010000025.1:8923452-8940550 GCA_029814665.1 Acanthurus lineatus
AGTGTCCACAACAGAGAGAAGGGAGGAAAGAGGGAGACACAAAGACAACAGGGGACGAGGTGAAGAGAGGGCGTGAGGTGGGGGCGGGCTGTGATATCAGGGGGTGGATGATGGACAGGCAGATGGGGTTATGGAGGATGACTGAAATGAGGCGTAAGATGGGAGGGAGAGTGGGGAGGGAGAGTGGGAAGAAAAGGGATGAAGAGGACAAGGAATAAGATGGAGATGAAGGAGGAAAGAGCCAGGTGGGTGGTGGAAAATTCCTCAGGGATTTAGTGTGGAAAGAGTGACACAGGACTGTCAATGACGGTTCACTTATCACGGAATGACAGATGTGTGGCAAAGGGCAAGAGAGGAGATATAGATGATGGGTCAGAGTCTGTCATCAGAAATTTGATAAGGAATGTAAAAAAAGCAAGAGGGAAAACAGGAATCTGTCAATAAAATTGAATGTAAGTTTGTCTAAAATCAAAATCTGTTTATGTTCACAGACGTAGCCAAAATACAGGCAGATAATTAGTCACTAGACAGACAAAATAAATAAAAAAAGAAGTATCTTGGTATATATCAGTTCAATAAATGTGTGCTCCCACATTGCGGGGGAACGTCTGAGCCACAACATCTTGACGATTCAGTATTTTTGCATCAGATTTTATTTCTGCCAGCAGAGAGATTGATAGGAAACAACATTTAAACCTTAATGTCTTCAAATTACATTTGCAGAAAATACTGTAATAAATTCTACCATAAAATGAGTACATAAAATAGAGTTTTAGAGACATTAAGAGACTTTATGACCTCACTATTTTAATGTTTTGGCAACAGCTCTGAATTCTAATGATACTTTTTTCACTGTAGATATTTTAACAAGTCATTGCACGGGTAGCACAGGTGTTGCTAATAACAATAACAATGCTTTATGCTAGCATGCGCAACACAGAATAGGACTTTAGACACCCAATGTAGCCTTTAGTCATTTTAATAATTACACCTGTGCTTTTTCCTCTATTACTAGACAGAATGTCTGCCATGGAAATGGCCCTCGTGAATTTCATAAAGAGAGAGCAAAAGATTGATGTCAAGTAAAGATTTGAAGGAGAGAGACAACTGCTAAATATGTTTTAGAGGAACTGATCAATACCAACGAGCTAAGTCTCAGAAAATACGAAGAATAATGCACCTGATTGCACACACAGATGGACAAACAGTCTGTTAGAGATATTTGTTCATTTATTTGGTAATCAATCCAAATGCACACGACTCCAGCTTGCCACTATAGTCAATAATTATCACTCTTTTTCATTCCATCTGCCTGTTTTTATAGCATTTTGCCTCCATCTGTCCCCCAGACCTCTTCCTTCTCCTCCTCCTCCTCCTCTGGTAGCTGTCCTTTCAGCACCACCACCACTGCAGCAAAACCATGCTCCATACTACATGTAACTCCATGTTTCCCTATTTTTTGTAATGACTCCAGTTAATGTCTTAGCTATATGACACCACTGGAATGTCTGACATGATTAATCTCTGCTAACAGCAAGAAAAAAAACAACAACTGTGGATCGTTTCTGATGTTCTGTTGCAATCCAGCAGCACTTTTACAAAACTACCTCCTTATTTTTTTCTGATTGTTTTACCAAGACATTACCCAGACACCATCAACAGCTGGTAATTTCTTGCTCTCAAATCAATGGTTCAAACATAAAATCTTTTTATAAACATGGAGTAATGATTGAAAGACTTATGAGTGAAACTAAAGAGCATTTAATGAAGTCTTTCAGTCTGCAAGGCCATTAGAAGGCAAACAACCATTCATTTGTTTTCCATTTTATGTAACTGCCTTTTAGTAGGTATTTGCTCTCAGTGTGCACTTAAAGCACACTTAAACTTCCATTAAGACTTCATAAAAGCTGATGTGTTGATATTCTGCCTTTGAAACTTTAAATGGTGGCCATATCACTCTTTCTGAGTCATGCAAATACTTCAGGAATCTTTTCTTTTCTGACTGCAAACTGTCAATCAAGATTCATATTTAATGCATAACTCAAAAAGTCAAACTAGGCACATCTTTCACATCTTTTCATAACTAAAGAAAAAAATTGTTGAGTTAACTTTTAAGTCTGCATGGAATTGTTCTGTCTGTCACGCTGCCCCATCGTTACTCCAGCAGCTACTGTGGAGCCTGTTAGTCACGGTGCAGTGTGTTTAATCATTAATGACAGATTTCATCACAGCTGTCTGTATATGTAAAAGTTGGATGGACTTTCTTTTTGACAGGAACAAAAGATAATCTTGTGGTATTTTTCTTTTAAGCTCTACTGTTAATGAAGCCCAAGTTCCTTTAATTTCTTATTTAAATCTTGTAACATCTGCATACAGTACGAGTAAGACAGTAAAAGAATGAATGAACTGCAAACTGCCCTCAAGCTCAATGAATTTATTCTCCTCAGTGATTTCAAAGCATTATTATGTGATGTTTTATATGACTTGTGTAATTTGTTTTTACTGTTTCTTTCTTGCAGTTGTCTTGCGTGTTTTTGTTGTTTTTGCAGGCTGTGCTGGTCATGTGGTCATCCACACGTTTCTTAATCTCACGTCACTTTTGAAAAAGAGATCTCAAGATTCAGAAGATGACCTGATTACAAAAAGTTTGTAGAAAACCATTTGAGTCTTGTATGCAGATGATTTGTTTAATGTCACAGGTTATCTTATAGAAGTTAAAATGCCTTATTTTGACAAAACTACAAAGCTATTTTTTACTGAAGCCCCTCAGCTGAGGAATTAGCATTTAAGAAAATCCTCAAGGTTACTCAATAAAAATGTTTTTTATTCATCATTTTTAAGTAGCTGGAATGCAATGCTCTGTCACAGATTTTTTTACCTGATGTGCTGGAGATTTTTATACATTTTTATTCATTTTCTGCCTTCATTATTTCTGTATTCCCTCACAATGAAATGATTATATTATTGAAGGTCTTGCACGTCCATGACCTCTGCTCAAGCAGATGTTTGTTTGGTGTTAGTGAAGGTATTAAATTATGTTGCCAAGCTGTTATGTGCAATAATATAATAAAGTTGAAACTGATCCATCCTAAAGGGTTCAATACAGCTGACAGGAGAGTGAGGACGATTTTAGTCAAGTACAGTTTGAACATGCCCACAACCTTCTGCCAGGAGCTTTAACCAAGCAACATCTAGGTGGGTGCATGAAAGTGTATATGGCTTCAAAGAGAGGTTGACATTTTTGGAAATATTCATCACTTTTTTAGCTTTATGATGAGCTTTGCTAGCATAAAAACTTAAAAACAGATGGCCTGGCTCTATCCTGAGGTCATAAATTCTGCTTACCAGCACTGTTAAGACTCACTGATTAACATGTTATATCTCATTTATTTATTCTATACAAAAACTACAGGGAAAAAATGTTTTGTGGCCTTAATGAGACTTATTTGCTGATTTATTTCTGTCTTTATGTTTTTGGGGTTTTTTTAAGCTAAGCCAACCGGTTGCCTATGGTAGCATTTTATTTGCAATGCATATACAAAAAATAATCTTTTCAACTAACTCAAGAAAGTAAGTAGGCATATATATTCCACAGTGAAAAACAATAAATTAAAAGACAGAAATTCCAAAATTAAACAAATGTATGAATTAAAGATTTCAATTCTAAAATTTCGAACTATTCGTCCAAGGTTGGTCAAGCTCTTCTTGTGTAAAAATATGCTTCATAATGAGATAAAATTCTTGAAGTACTTAACAAAGCACCCTCATTTGTATCTAATGCCCAAATGTCAAATTGCTTTATAAATGAGGTCAGTAGAATAAGGGAAAGTGGTTTTGGACTTTTATTATTATCCAGCAGATTAGAGTTTGACCTTTTAACCTAAGATGGGGGCTGATGAGCTTTGTAAAACCAAAGTGGTGCACTCAGTTCATGGAGTATTTTTTTAGTAGGCTACTCTTTTAACATTTTGTCCTCCACCCTTAAATCCTCTTTTTATTCCAGACAGCACATTTTGCTAAATGTCTTCACAGTGGTGGCCATTTTGCTGACTGACTATCTGCTCCAGCTGCTTTGAAGCTGTGTGCGTTGTGTTTTTCAGGTCTGCTGAGCTTGTAGTGTGTCACGCTCACTTATCTTAAAGGAAAAGGTTCGCTCGGTTCAGACGATGCTTGCTGTATGTAAGCATGGGTCAAGTGTTTTTTCATACCCCGTGTGTGTTGGTGTATTTGCAGGCGAACATCCTTTGTCGCCTTGATAAGTGACCTGTCATGTGCAGTGCAGCAAGCAGCCCAAACCTGATTTAAGAGACAGGATAGTGTATGACCGTGAGTTTGTCAGATATTTTGTCAGCAGCTGAGTGTGTCTTTGAATTCACTGCTGCATGTACATGTGAGCTGTTATATGTGTGCGTGCAGCAAGTACAGTGAGCTGCATCAGGAGTGGTGGGAACGATGACAGTGTCGTAGCAAGGGATGGAGTGGAGCCATGTGCTCAGCGGGGCTGCTGGCCCTTTAATACCTATCGGCCAATCAGGCAGGATGCTGGGAGCAGGCCGTCCTTGGGAACGACCTTGCAGGGGGCTGAGGGATGGAGAGGGTACAGAGGGAAGAGCACACAGAAGGGGCAGATAAAGGAGAGCAAAGGAGGGGTTGGTACTGAGAGTGCAGGAAGGATGAATGTGACAAGCAGCAGGGAAAATGTGTAAGGAGAAATATGTAGAATATATTCATGTCTCCCACAGAAGTAAATTAAGTACAACATTAAACAGACTGATAGATATGATAAGTAGATAGGTGGTTAGATGCAGACAGATAGCAGACAGAAGGGTGAGATAGTTCAGGGCTCTAAAAGGATTAAAAGTTCAGTTGCGTAGTTCTGCCTCACTCCTCCTCTCTGTGTCTTTCTCTCTCTTCCTCTGTAACAGACATGCAGACGTCACTCTGTCCAGATTAAATTGACAGCATGCCACACTCGTACTCTTGCATAAGAATTTCTCTGAAAGGGATGAAAGAGAGAAGGAAGAATAGGGCTCAGAGTAAAGAATAGAGCCTCAGACTTCTTGCCAGGAAAATGGGAGACTATTAAAAAAAAAACAGTTTAAATATTTTTATTGACTGGCCCGCTGAGAGTTGGATGAAAAGATTTATATCGCTTTCATGTTTGAATGGTGAGAATGTTCTGGCCAAGAGACAGTTAGCTTAGCTTAGCATTAAAACTAGACACAGGGAAAAAGGATGGCTTAGTCCAAAGGTAAAAAAATCAGCAGACCAGCATCTCTGTAGCTCATATCAATATATTTTACATATTTTTGTACATAGTTGTTTAAATAAATATATATTATTATATATATATTACAGTCAAGCACCAAAGGGAACAGGAAAATCTCTTTGTATATTAGAACCAACTTGGCAATAAAAATTATTCTGATTGTGAATCTGACTTTTTCCTGGCCCAAAGCAGAGCTAGCATTTTCCCATGTTTACTGTCTTTATGCTGAACCCAGCTGATGCCTCTTAGCTATAGTTTCATATTTACCCTACAAATATGAGAGTGACATCAAATTTCTCATATAACTTTTGAAGTGTTTTGCTAGAAGGTCTAACTATTCCTTAAAAAAAGAAGAGAGAACTGCTGAAACTGAAATAAGATAGAAGAGTGATGATGTTTCTAAAGACGTCCTTTCGTCCTTTCACTCGGTAATTAATAGCAGTTGATTTTAACCTAGTTAATGTCGACAACACCCTAAAGATGCGTTTACTTGCAGAGTGCTAACTAAGGTTTCCAGGCCTCCTCCATATGTGGCGTCAGCAGCAGGCACAGTTGTGTTGTGGCCCCACCAGATGTGTTGCAGAGTGTGTGGCCCCATTCTGTTCCAGATGACAGAGTGAGGGTGTGTTTGTGTGTGTGTGTGTGTGTCTGCACTGAAGTGATAGATAGCTCAGAAGTAACTATGAACCCCAGTGTGTCTTGATATGTTAGTGCCTGTGTGCGTCAGCATATTTATGCATGCATGCACCATCAGTCTAGTATTGTGAGTGTGTGAGTGTGTGTGTGTGTTTGACTGGGGGCCTGCTGCTGTGCCCAATGAGTCAATGTGATAGAGTGCTAGCCTGATGCTATGCTAACAAGGCAACCTCAGCGATGTTTTCAGTATAATTGCACCTCACCTCAGACATTTGACTCGCCCCTGCAGCCTACCAAAGCTCCTCTCTGCTACACCACTCTTGTTACGGGCATACACACACAATTACACAAAAATAAGTCTCTTGTGTGTCCGTGTGCGTGTGTGCCTCTGTGTCTTCTGTCCCTTTGCCTTGTCCACTCCATGTGTATTCATGCCCTTATCCTGCGCTCTGTTCTGACAGAAAGAGGCTGCTGTGTGCTCGTTACTGTGAGACTCTCACAGACACTGCTCCCTTAGCAGGAGTGTGGAGTGTGTGAGTGTGTGAAAGTGACTGGGTAATTTGCTCTCCACTGGCCACTGTTATGTCCCCTTTGCGTGCACTTACACCTACAGTTACAAGCTGTAGTCCAAATGTAAGATCTGTGAGAGTCTTGTTATCTGTATGACTCTTAATGTACGCATGACATTGACATGACTGAAGCACTCACCATTCAGCAGCTACACAAGGTAGTAGTACTGAGTAGTAAAGGGAACGCCGGCTGTCAGGGTCACCTCTGTCAAGTGACCCTGGAGACTTGAGGAGGATGCCCTGGCAACTACCAGCCCTCCTCCCTCCCACTCCCTTCTCATTTCACTCCTCATCACATTACTCATCTGTCACACACGCTGCACACAAACACACCCACACAAGATATTCAGAGCACAGGGGCATTTATAGGATGCAAGTAGGTTATTTATTGAATGCTAAAGGTAAAAGGAATGTCAGAGCCTAAATTAAACCCACCATAACTCCACTTTGAAAGGGAAAAAGAGGAAAGAAAAGGAGGAGAAGTAAAGGTAATAATATGATTTAGGCAATGTGCATCAGTCCCTACTGTACAACCCTGTTTTGTAATCTCAAGAACACTGCCAAACAGCATCCCATTTTATCTCTCCCTGATGTAGTGAGGCTGTTCTATTTATCAACTCAAGGCTGGACTACTGCAATGTATTATAAAGTCAGATTCCTGCCAGGGGACTCCAGCCTGCTGTTACTAATGAAAGAATAGTCTCACAAATATTCTGCACCAACTTCACTGGCCTCATAGCTGTAGATGAGAAGATCGATCCCAGGCAATTGTCTGTATACCAAATATAAAGCCACAGCCAAATAACATTTGGCTTAACCTATCATAAAGACAAGAAATGAATAAAGATTTAGCCTGGTGTAGTCTAAAGGGAAAATAAACACCTAAATCTCACTAATTACCATCATAGTAGGCTATTTTGTCCTTCATTAAAGGCTCAGTGTGTAGAAATTTGTGGCATCTAGCTGTGAAGTTGCAGATTGCACCTGACTAAATATCCTTCTGTAGATATACCAGACTCCTTCTAAGGTATTTAAAGCCCAATGATAATTATTTTCCGGTAATTAAATTGTCATGAAATCATAGTTATATTATATCTGATTTCTGCCGTATTATACAAGATGGAACCTCCTAATTCCTACACACTAAACATTTTTACATGACTGTGAAAGAGACAAGTCGTGGTTTTACAGGGTTTATGTACTTGATATTTTCTTAGCCAGGAGCAGTAAATACTTGGACACATAACCTCTGTAAAACCCCTGCAGCTATGCAGTTTTTGTTGGATCTTTACTGGCTATGTAACTGTCTCCTTCAAAAGGACTTTTACTCTTCTCCTAACCAATCAGTGCACTGTATCTACAGACATACACCGGACTGTCTGTCTCATAGAAAGTATATTTATATACTACTGATTTTGCCAAATGTGTAGTTTTTAGAGCAATGGTTTATTTTCCAGCCTCTTATCAGATGTCCTTGTGACACTTTGTACTCTTTGATTAAGTTCTGTATTACAGGAAATCACTGTTCAAGTGTTACTGTTTGAAACATCGTTTCAATAAAAAACAGACCTAAAGAATATTAATTTAAGAGGCCTTTTTTATGGTGTGAATTCCTTATTATTTTAAAGTCGTCCTGTATGTCCTTGTACCCCAATTGTTATTATTATTATTATTATTATTATTATTATTATTATTATTATTATTATTATTATTATTTTACTACTTATTGATTCACATGCTGAAGAATGTCAACTAGGCAGAAATGCTACATTATGCTAACAGGGTAAAATAGCTTAATTCGCAGTTTGCACTCTTACACCCTTTCGTGTATGTCACCTCTTATTGTTTCCTCCACAGACTTGTTTGTTCCTCCCACTCTCACGACTCTTCCCTGCTGGGCTTCTTCTCATCCTCTCTCTCCTTCTTTCTCCCTTTTTCCCTCGTGAGTGGACTCAACTGTGATTCTAATTTTAGCTATAACACGTCAGTTATGCTCGACTTTTATTGCCCTAGATATTTACTTCCTACATATGCATTTTCACGTAGGACATCTTGAACAGATGTGTGTGTGTGTGCAGTGTGTGATGACTAACATGAAGAGGAAAGGGATGAAAGAAGGGGGATGGGAGGCAGTGAGTCCCTGGGGTCATTTAACTGGGGTGACCCTAATGGCTGATTGGCTAATTCTCTGTCCTCTAAGCCATCCCATGATGCTTAGAGGAAGGATAGCTCCCAAGGTTATGCATGCCAACACATGGGGAACATGCAGCTAGCAACACTCACACACACATACAGTTGAAGTCTTATCCTTGGCAAAGCCAGGTGGATTGTCACATTTCCATTTAAACTGCTGCAGACATGTCACAGCAGTAAATAACAGGTCATTCACATTGTCAGCAGAGCAAGGTGAGAGGCAGGTTAACGGTCAGTGTTGCTCAGCTTTAAACAGATGCTTATTGAAGCAAAGATGTTTAGAAAAAGCTTTTTATTCTATTTATTTAGTGTTTTACTAAATTAGTGCCCAAACAAATACTTTGCTGTCTTTTTTTTCCTATCTTTGACATTAACATCAACACTGAATGTTTTTGGGTCTGAGGCTCTTGGTTGTATGTTGCACTGTGTTATCTACTCGCCATTTTCTGACATTTAATACTCAAAACAAAATTTAAAAAACAACAACAAAAGATTTGATCGTAAAAATAATTGGTTTTAGCTGCTGTAAACAAAAACATCTTGCACTGACATGTACTTTCATTTTAATATTTGTTGCTATTATGTTTTCTATGCTGATATACAAATTAAAATTCAGCCACATTAAACAAGTCAAATGAGAAAATTGCTTTATGCTGTAAAAAATTCAATTAAAGTCTGAAATCAAGGATCCCCCATTGTTTTTCTGTTGGAACGTAATTCAAATGTGGGAGTAAAACCTAGCAACTAGACTTTTAATCAGGAATTTTTGTTGTTATAGTTGTTAAACACTAGAAACATCGTAGGATACTTTCAAGAAAGGAGTCTAAAAATGCAGCCATTATTGTGTGCCTGGCAACTCTTGCTTTAGCACACATACTCAACAATACAGCACCACTTGCTAGCTTAGTCCAGCTGTTAAATGAATTCTCATGTATTAGCCACATCATTCAGCCTGCGGACACTGGCAGTGGCAGAGGTCAATCAGGATTAAATCCTGCCGCATTACATACTGTTGACCTGTGGTGGGGGAGTGATATTAAGAGGTTAAACTCAATCTGCTCGACGACAGAACTGAGGAGGAACAGACAAGAACGTAATTAGGACAAACGTCTTTATGTCCTTGTGACATCTGCTGACTGTGCTTTTAGTTTTCATTGATAAATTTAAACCATGGCATGCTGAGACTTATGGGGACCTTTTGGGTGTGGCTGCAGGCTTGATCAAATTAAAATGAACATCTGGACGCACCCTAGTAGGTTGACAGGCAGTGAAACACACACGCACACACATGCACCCACACACACAATCACAAACGCCTCATTAACTTGAGTAGCTCGAACCCACAAATAAATCATGATTCATTGGATTATGCCATGTTAGCTAGCACATGCTAACATATCTTGCTACTAAATCAAGGCTTGTTTACTCTGACTGAATGATCAGTCAGGCCATTCATCACACTGTGAAAACACGTTGTTATTCAAGTGTTTCCCTGGCAGCCATTTCAATGTACTGGTGTGTCTGTGTCAGAGTGGGTGTTTGTGTACGAGACGGCAAGGTTGCACATGTGCCCAGAAATGTGATTTCAGATTGAATGAAGTAAGGGATGATGAAGGGGAGGGAGTTTGGATGAGTACCCAAGAGGCACTCAGTTGTTCAAATGTTGTGTCATCACTAGGGAATGAAACAGCTGGCACTGCGATGGTGTGTTGGCCTTGACTGGCTGGTTTTACTCATTTACTTACTCAGTCACAAACACACATAATCAAGCATAGAGTAATTCAGGCTGATTGGGTCCGTCTGGCTCTCTTAGCCAGGGATAGCTGTGTTGTAAGTAGTCCTGATTAAACAAATGCTCCATTTTATTTCATTTTATTAGAATGAAGGATTTTTGTCTGATTCAAGTGGCTTTTTCTTTTGATTGCTTGTTTATGTTTTGTGGGTGCAGACAGGTGACAAATGGAAGGAGGAATAAATGAGTGCAGGTACATAATTAGTGCAGATGTTTCCATGCGGAGACAGCTGGGTTATGATTGGTTTCATGAGTATGGAAATTATGTAAATCATATGTTATGGCTTGCAAAGTCATCAAATTAAAATCCAACACAACTGAACACCTATGGGCATTATGGAGCCATAGCACCAGCAGTAGTCCAAAATCTCCCTGAGTGCTCAACCTCATCACCATCAAAACACCAAATGAGGGAATATCCTCTGGAAGAATGTTTTTCGTCCCCCCCAGTAGAGATCCAAAGATTTGGATGATCTGTGCCAAGGAGCATTAAAGCTGTTCTGGCAGCTCATGGTTGCCCAACATCTTTAATTTATCACCCATTTGCACTGTCTATCCCACCCCAATAACCCACTGCTATTATTTGTATGGAAAATGGCCAACAAGCACAAAGGGGAGAATAAAAAAAATCAAAATGTGGGATATAAATAGGCAGAATAGAGTTGAATAATGTGATCAGACTGAGCTTTAAATTAAAAGTTGTCAATGTTAATATAGGTATCTGCTATTAATACACCCTTAAGTTGAAGCCAGTGGCTTTCTATATGATTAATACATCATTAGTTAATGCTATATTAATCAATAAGGATTAATAAGAACAATGAGTCGCCAATTTGTGAAAAATTCCTCTGATTGGTTTATATCAACCTCCAATTTGGCAGATGCTTTGTCTTTTGAATAAGTTGGAAACTTCTCCATTAGACACTTTGGCAAAAAATGTGAAAAAAACAGCTGCAGAGCATCTGGATCAACATTCATTTATTAACACCTTTTTAGCATTTACAGCTGGAGAAAAAGAGAAGATGAACAACAGCCAGGGGAATTTTTCACAGCCTGGTAACCCAAATGACAACAAATCTTCAGGCTCAAATCTTAGGCCAACATCACTGAAGAAGGCTGCTGGATACAGCTGAAAGCTCTGGGGGAAATTTCGTTAGAGAACCTTGAGTTTAAAATAAGTTATTTTTTCACAGATATTATCTCCTAAGCTTTAAAAAGAAGCCCTCTGCTCAAACATCAGTGAGTTCATTATTAGCTATTAATAAAACTAATAATTGCAACTGGAAATATTGTAATTCAGAATCCCTTAATTAATGCTGGTTTGATATTCATTAGAGTTTGTGTGTGTCAGTTTCACTGCAAGAATGATGATGATCATCATCATCATCATACAAGGGTGAATAACCAATTTTATATATTTGAGAAGGCTAATTCTGTGACCCCATCATTTGCTATAATATCCTGGTCACTGAAGCATATTTCTCCTCTGCTGTAACATATTTTCATGTCGAAAGAGATAATATGATGACTAAAGCTGTTAAAACACTGTCTCCTCTCTGTCTCTCTACTTCATTCTGTCCAGGAGGTGCACCTGCATAACGACATAACAAGAACATACACATCTGTGCGCACCCTCCCTCCAGCTACATCTGCAGTGCAGGCCTAATGGCTGTGATTAGAGGAGAGAGGAGACACACCCCAGTTTGAATGGACAGGAGCTGAGACTCAGCACAACGTGACTGCATGAAGAGGATTCTCACATTGCTGGGATTGGTAAAAACTACCTCTGGTTTTGTTAACACAAGCACAAAAAAATAATATAAGAACTAAGAGAGAATGAAAAGAGAAAGGAATGTGGTGAGAAAGGTGTAACAAAAAAGCACTGTAGGTACAGGACATTAGAGATCGAGTGGGCAGTAATATAACAGTCACGTCTCTGTCCCTTGCCCTCTGTCACACTCTCCTCTCACACACTTATAACAGCACAAAGCATGTGCACAAGTCATCAGCCCTCTGCCACAAACAAGCAAGCAGTTATAACTGTTAATACCATGATTTGTTGTTTAGCTGTGGGCTCACAAAAAATTGAAGCTCACCAAGATGGACATTTAAAGGGCAGATTGGATGTCCCATCCCTTTAAAGGAGAAAATGTGAAGACATTTAAACAGAGTCACTCAGCAGGTGCAGAAGAATGATGCAACCTGAGCTGATAGCATTAAATATTAACCATCATTTTAAACCAACTGGCATTACAACTGCCCCAGGGACACAAGCTGCAAACGTGGCACACACACCATCAGATGCCCCTGCAAACACACTTATTATTCACCTGCAATAGGCAATACTGGTTCTAATGTGTCTTTACTCATTATTTGAAACATAGAACAATATTTATTTCTCAACATTGATACCTGGATTAAATGTGCTAATCTTTTATACCTGTATTACATATTTTTTTGCACTTAGAATTTTTTTTAAAAAAAGAAGAGAGACACATTCTTTCTCTCACATTGATATACTGTACATTCATGAATTATAATAAAATACATAATGTATATAATTATAAAAATATAATATGAAATATAAACAATAAAACACACTTGTGTTCAGTTTAATATACCCAGGAATTTTGGTCATGGTCTGATATATTGGCTTGTGGCTAATACTTGCTAATGTTAGCAAATTATAGAGTTGAATTGAGCTTTGTTACTGACATTAATGAGTTTTGTCACTGACTTTTATGACGCCTCTCTACTTTTGCAACTGTCACATCATATTTTATTGTCATGGTATTATCACTTAATGCTGCTACAACCAGTAAAAGGAATTTGGTTAATGTTAGCTGATGCTAGCAAACTATAAACAGACCTTCCTTTGTAACTGACATTACTGAGTGGATTCACTGACTTTATAACTCTTCTCTGCTTTTGCTTCTGTTTTCTCATGTTTGAGCATTTAACATCTTTTCTTTAGTTCTATATGCTAAATGCCAATAGAAATAAATATGGAGATTATTAGCTAATGTTAGCAAACCATGGATAGATTGTGCTGACATTATCACAAACATTACTTGGCCAGTTCACTGACTTTGTAACTCGTCTCTACTGTTACTGTAACATCATGTTGTAGCATTCACCATTATAAAAATATTTACATTGTCTCACTTAAACAATCAAGTGCCTGATCTTCTGTACTCAGTATTTCAGACATATAAATTGTAATTTATATATTGTCTTTAAGGTGTTAAAATTGTTACTATTCATTTATAAAGTATCTATGAGCACTATGCTGCATGACAAATCAGCCTGTGAACACTGCCATCACATTTTCATGTACAAAAACATTTAAATTTGGGTCAAAACTTTGAGACCAACTGCAAGACATTTCTTTCAAACTCATATTAGATCATTTTACTGTAACATAGTATTTAAAAATTATGAGTTATATTACTCCTGTTTGCAGGGAAATCGTAAGCATAATGTAGTTACATTAACTTGTCAGCGCTGGTCCTGCCGTAGGCATGTGGAGAGCAAAGTGCTGCGATATTGAACACCAGTGTAAGACCATTACCATGTCGGTTGTCCCCTGGTTGACACTGTTAGTTCTGGTCATTTCAGTCAACATACTGTTTTTTTTTTCAAATCTACGTTTAACTGCTGCGTATAGTTTAAAAGACAATACTTATGTTCTTTAATAAAATCACTGTGTCAATTTTTCTCATTATTAGGAAGGTTGTTATTTTGTTCTGATGTAAAACATGTGAACCAGATGATTTAGTCTTTCCACATTCCAATACAACCTCGTAACAGATGTTTATAGTCTTTATTGACTTATTTAAATGGGTTTATATGTCCTTTTATGTTAATGTTAACCATTTGTTAGATTGTTTTTATGTCCTTTTATGTTAACGTTAACCATTTGTTGGATTGTTTATTTTCCCGAAGTGTTAATAGCCTGCATTCCTGTTTTTTATAACATAGAATGTGACTTATAAATTAAAATGACCAAACGTTTAAGTTTTCAAAGTGAGATCATGAGGAAACAAGAACATACAAATTTGAACCAATCCGAGCCGAGCCAGTCCTCTCCCAGCTGTCCATTGGCCTTGTCTGCCCTCCACCTTCATCTACTCTTTAATCCCCAAAGCCTCTCTCTCTTCCTCCCTCACTGCCTGTGCGCCTTATCTACTCCACTGGCTCTATCAGTTTCTCTCTCTTTCCATTCCTCTTCAGACCCACATGCCTTCCCCATTGCGAGGGCGTCTTGACAGTGTCACTCACCATGGTGCCAGTGTTCGTGCCTTCCTCGTCCTCCTGCTCTCCTCTCACACAGTGTGTCCTTCTGGCCTGGTGTTTACAGAATTAGCCCCGTTGAGAGATAATGAAGGGACAAAAAAATAAAAGAGGGATGGAGAGATACATAGCTGAGAACAGGTGAAGAGCTTTGGGTTTCTTTGAGGAAAGTCAACAATAAATAAAGCTACAATCATGAATGTTTAAATTATAAACCCAATTATACAACTGTTACTTTTTTCCTATCATAAAAAGTGTTTGATTCATCATTTCATCGCTTTTAAGTTAATCTTGACAGTCTGCTTTAATCTGTAACTCATTCCAGCTCTCAAAATAGATATTCAAGGTCATTCAAGGTATCCTCAGCCTTGTCAGGCTAAATCAGGCCTGTATTTATAAATGTGTGTGTGTGTGTGTGTGTGTGTGTCTGTGTACTTACCAACCAAGCCAACAGCATACAGCCAAACATGCTCATCAATGTCATACACATGATGAGCCTAAGCAGAGTTTATCCATCAGGTTAGGTTGCTGGTGGCTCAAAGAGCACCGTGGATCAACATGGATACATGATGCAAGTTTCTTTGAGTTCCTTTAACATGCGTTGCCACACATTTGCTCTACTGACAGTCAAGGTCACCTGGTAAATCCCTCCTTACCTACTTTACTGGAAGTCAAATCAGTCATTTCCTCCATCCCCCATCTTTTCTGTCCACCCCGATTCTCTCAATCCCTCTCTTCTGCCTCTATATTTAGCCAGATTAGCAGCACCGAAGGCATGAGAGGTTTATTCTCTGCCTTCTACCTCACTCATTACCTGGCCGTCGATTCACATAGTCTGTTAATCCCATAATACTGGAACTGTACAGATCACAGCTAGTTAACAGTAAAAGCGACACAGCAAGGTGTGAAAACAGTTTCCTTTGAAGAATTTTGAAAATTCTGTTCTATTCAACTCAAATTGAATCTGAAAAATACTTCGATTCAACTTTTTGAATTGCGATGCCTCCTGTTAATCTGTCTTTACAATGGAGCACTCCATTGACGGTGTGTGCATTCCCACCATACTGATGTAACCCTCCTTCGATCAATACACACAGAGCCATTAGAGAGTTACAACTCCTGCTCCATTCCCAGATCATATTTATTGATCCAGACGTTTATATAGTAGGCACCTTAATGTACAGTGCAAAGTCAGCATGGGTTACTGCAGCTCAACTAAAATTAGACAGAATACATTAATAAATAATTACGTGCACAGAGGCCATATTTATCTGTAGGTGAAACACAGAGTGAAAGTCAGAGAAACCATATTGTTTAGAGCAGCGTGGTTTGTCTGTGCTTCTGCAGTGAGCTGACCTTCGTGTTAAGTCTTGAATGGCCTTCAGCTACAAATTGCATTATGTCAGCAATAAACCTCTTACATTTACACTACTTCTTAGAATCCCCATGTACCTGTGTGATCAGAATACAGCAGAGAGAGCAGACTGCAGAGTCATGGTGGGCTGCTAGTCAGGCCTCACCCGCAGTACCAGAGGCTAATCTGCACCAACGCAGCCAGGCTCGTAAGGGACACTGCTGCATTCGGTACCAATTAATATGGATAAGCTGCAAGGGACAAGTGGTTTAAACATGTGATTCAGTGGTGCAGGAAGGTGATGTGCTAATCCTCATATTCTGTATGAACAAGATTGCACATTTCGGCTCCTTTTGTGCAACCTCAGTGCTGGAAATGAATCACGCCGATCTAAAAATGGCCCTCTTCTTCTGCCAGTAGACATGGACTGCATGTACGGGATTGGAGGAAGTGCAGCTTAAGATAAAAAGAGATGAGTCAGACAAGGAGAGAGGAAGCAGAGTCCCTGCCACTGTATCAGGTGTGCTAAAGCCTCTTGCAGTTTCAGCCTTTAAAATTTAGAGCCCTCACATGGACATACATAGGTACTGCAGCTGCAATCAAATGGTGCAGTCGTTTGCTTATACTACCCCTTATTACAAACAATAAATATAATCAGTTCTCTGTACTCACTAATTAAAACACTCTTATCTCCTAAATATTCTGTTTTCTGTGATGGATGACAGAATGTGCCAGTCATGGATGTAAATCCTCGCTGGGCTAAACCCTCCTATTTGAGTCCATACTGCTACTGCATGGTGAAATGGTGGAACTACAACTGGAGTGAAAAATCTCTGCAGCTGCATTGAGCAAAGAAATCAATAACTCAAGTTTGTTGATTTAACAAGGATCACAAATAAAATCTTTATTGAATCAAAATTTTTAAGGACAAATTTAAAAATACACTTAATAAGAAGTAAAAATTGATAAGATAATGAATTAAAAGAGAAAAT